>JAVJGJ010000001.1:41662670-41686152 GCA_035590215.1 Microhierax caerulescens
CCCCCCCCCCCCCCCCCCCCCCCCCCCCCCCCCACAAAGAAAGAGATTGAGGCAGCATAATTGCAACATGTGCCTTTGGAAAATAACATGCAATAACTGCAACCCAGGGCACAGCCACTAGAGAGTCAAGGTCAAGTTGCATGAACAGCTTTAACTGTGGCATTTCCTGAGTTTTACTTATTTGATTTTATACCCTAAGCTTTTTTTTTTTTTTTTTTTCCTTCTTGTTATTTTCTATTACATATATGAAACACATTCAACCTGCACGTTATTCATTAATAGCTGGTGTTTAAAAGGAAATGGAATAAAACCATGTGGGTAATACATGCTTCTGTGGCAAAAAAATTCCAAGGGGGAGTCACTGTAATATTTCTTTGGCCTTTTGTTTTGAAGAACTGCAGAGTGAAATATTGCCCTCAAGACAGAAAACAAGTTGTCTCAGTGTTACATGAAGAAATTTCAGCCTTTAGCTCCAGGCATTGCAGTCACAGTCTCGGTAACCCTCTATCCCTCGGCGATATTTTTACCATGGTTTCCATCCACGGTCCCCGTTTATCAGCTGGGGGGGGAGCGCAGCCAGGGCGGTGTGTTATACGCATGTGGTGGTTTGCTTTGTGTGTTTGTGAGGAACTTGAGGTTTGTTCCTAACAACTCAGACAGCTTTATTTTATGCTCTCTCAAAATCTACATGCAGAAGGCTTTTTCATAACAATTCTACACTATGAAAAAGGACTTTCTCATGTCAAATGTTATTGGGGAAAGAACAAACACACACACACACCACACACACACCACCAAAATCAATAGAAGATAATTAGAGACCTTTCCCTTTTTTCATATTCTCATTTCTGGATGTAAGAAAAACCAGATCCATCCAAAAAATAAAATCAATCAAGACACCCCAGTGAAGATTTACATAGATGTTGTTGTAACCAGAATTCAGCCTACTGCCTCATGTTTAATTTAGCAACTTGTGAAATATATGGTACAGTGGACTACATTGAGGCAGGATTCATCTGAGCACCCTTAACCACATAAAGTCACAGCTAATGTAAGCTGTGCTCTTATGAGCTTCCTCTGTGGAGTTAGTGAGGAGTGATGGCCAACTCATGTCAGCTGAGAATGCCTGTCTAGGAAGCTTTGCCTTTGGAGGAATGTCTTTCTGTTGATGATGCAGTAACTTGGAGCCTACGTATATAATTTTTGGACAGATTAAGTCAAGTAAGATGCGGGATCATAAGGCCATAGGAAAATTCAAGTTGGAAGGACCATCATAAGTCTCTGTTCAAAGCAAGAATAACTGATCAGCTCTGAGGTCAGACCAAGCTTCACAAGGCTGTGTCCAGCCTAGAGGATGGCTGGAGACCATGCAGCCCAGCTGGGAAGCTGGTTCTCATAGCCAAGTAATGCAGCTCTCTTCCTTTCCTTGTCTCTCAAGTCTGATTTTTTATCATGGAAAAAGGCCCTTTTGAAGAAGACCTCAGGGATTTATGTAGTCCAACCTTGTACTCAAAGCATATGTCATCTTTCCGAGGGGATAGAGCACGGCACGGCATAAGTCATTGGTAATGAACCTTGATATCATAAAAGGAAAAGCATTTTCTCCTTTGTCACTGATACGGAAAAGAATTCTTTGTTGTCACATACATTCATCCTCTGGAAACTGCCAATTTAAATGTAAGATTAGCTCATTTAAATACGAGTGATTTTTTTTTAATAAGACGTTCCAGAGAAAGTGTTTAAGTCAGTGGAAGAACAAGGGAAGAACAGTAGCTACAAGGTAAGCCAAAGGGTGACATGCAATTAGAGGATGTCAGTGGACTGGGCTGAAGGAGAAGGAAAGAGGTTTTCTGAGGAGACTTCCAAGTATTGAGTGCTGTCAATGGTCTTGTTTAATGCTTTCACCGATAACTTGGCAAAATTAGGAGCATGCTAATTAATCTGATGACAAAATCTGGGAGAGATCACTGACAGAGGAGTGCAATCTACTGAAATAATCGAATGGGAACTGAAATAACAGAAATGGGATGAGATTTAATACTTTGAAGTTTTAAGGTTGCACACTTGGGGACTAGGAACAATTAATCTAGTAAAGCTTCAAGCTTTATAGCGCAAACAGCTGACAGGAAGATATAACATGGTATATTAGTCAATCAGAGTGTGGCTATGAGCACCAACATGGTATGGCCATGGAAAAGACAAATGTGATTCTAGGGGGTATCAGGTTGAATGCTTCAGATACCAGGACATATTAATCGTGCTTTCCAAAGCAGCAGTCTTTTCTCACCTGGAGCTATGCGTACAGTTCTAGCCAATCCTGCTCAATATAGATATTAAACATATAATATTAAATTCTAATTTGGTAGAAGAAGGAAATTAAAATGGGATGCAAGTGAGAAAGACAGACTCCACTTTGATTTGTGACGTATTCTGAGACTGAAGTAGATTAGGACTAGGGGGAAGCAGACAGCCTGGCTTTAAATTTCTGACGCACTTGGAGCAGCTAAGAAAGCCTGATCTAGAATCGCACTTCATTGGTGCTTCTTTCTTTAAAATTGTTCTACATGTTATAGATGCAACCAATATTCTAACAGAAAAAACAAACCTCTGATTTCTTAGAATACATTTTCTTCCTTAAGCTCCTCTGATGTTAATAGAGAGCTTAGGTCAGTATGACAAGCATGGACATATCCTTTCCTCGGCAGCAATAGGTTTGGACGAGGGTGATTCACCACTAAAACCATGGGATTTGCACGTGCTGGGGGTGCAAGTTGCTGCAACATTCTTCCAGCTAGCCTGCAAAGGACGGTGTGTGTCAAACAACGAACACAATAATTTCTCCAGATAAGGTGTCAGCTGATGTGCCATTTGCCAAAAATATATTGGTTGGCCAAAGGAGACATGTCCCACAACGCCGAAATAGCTTCAGATTATCAAACCAACATACTCCGCTGAGAATTGTGGTTTATTTCCCAGTTAACCCAATTTATATTTTTTTTTCCTAACAAGGTCAGATGGTCTGTGAAATCTTGGAAACAAGTTTCATTTCTGTTTTCCCATAGTGTTTTCTGTCCTTTAAATAAAAACTGAGAAGAAGAATAAAAACAGTAATAGTAACAACAATAATAATGACAAGAATGACAATGACGACAACAACAACAACAATAATAATAATACCAGGAAAAGACCTTTTCTAGGTTGCTGGTAGCACCTCTGTGCTAAAGGTGATGGTTGGACTGGTACAACAGGTGGTAAAAGTGGCATAATTTTTCTGGCTGAACGACATATTTTTAAAACCAAGTTTTGCACATAGAAAACTCCAGGTAGATACTGAGGAAGTTGGAGATTAAGGCAGGGAGTAAAAGCAATTAAGTGTCCTGGCCTAAAGTTTGCCAGGCAGGATTTTGGTAAATTTAAGAACCTACCACCATTCTGAGTTTTATTAGACTGCATTTAAAAGAGCCAAGTCCAGTGAACAGAAAAAAATATCTATCAAAGTTAAAAAAAAAAACCAAAAAACACACAAAAAACCCAATAAACCAAAAACCAGCTCTGGCATGGGTGTAGATGGAAATAATACTTTTAATTTGCATGGAGGGGGATGAGGAAAGGTAAGTTTCTACAGATTGTTAGAGTAATTATATGTATCAGGAAAATAATACCTTTCCAACAGGAGCAGTCTGTGCTGATATGCTGTGCTTTTTATAACTCAGGTTTTTCTTGACCATTTTGCATTGCAGCACGTTCCACTTTCTAATTTCTGCTTTTTAAAAAACAGCTCTTTCCTATGGTAGGACCCCATAGACCTGCTCATTTATCAAAACCACATTTTTTAAAATCTACATCACATTTTGTGCAAAATCTTGAGACATGTACCATGAACATATTAGCAGATATCCACTGAAGGCTCCTGAAGTATGTTTCTTGAGAAAACATCTGGAGGGGAGCCTAGGAGAAAGAGCCAAGGCTGAAGAGCTGCAATTCCCTCTTCAGTGTGGTCTTACACAAGGCTAATTCCACTAAATTCAGGATCCTGACTCCAGGCCCAAATGAAAGCAGGAATTGAATGGTGCTGTCATGTTGGTGTGAATCCTGGAGTGAAGGCAAGGGAAAAGAAAAATAAAGTTGTATTGAAGGTCATATTTAAGATGGAAAATTTACAAGAATTTGCTGCTGTCTTGTATAGTCTATCACATACATATCCTAATTTTTCCTACTATTAAATTTTAAATGTGTTCCACAAAGAGATTATGACATTGCAAAGTGTCTAGAGATCAAAACAGTATTCCTCCCTCTCTCTTGAGGGGCAAAGCCTGTGTGTAGTCCACACAGCAGCGTAGGGGGAAATGCACATACCTCACAAAAAGAACGGAGAACAAAATCCCCAAGCTAGCTTTTTCTGTACGTCAAAAAGTATTTCACTGAAATCAAAACTAAGTGGAACTGAATGCTCTCAACAGCTGTCTAGCCAAAGAGAAGAACAGCGGGGGGAAAAAATAAAAAGATAGTAACAAGCAGAAAAGCAGACAAATTGAGCATAATAGCACCCGATGCAATAATCATAATGACAGCAATTGAATTGCACCTTGAAAGGTCACATTTACTTGGATCCCACGCCGGTCCTGGAAGTGTGTATTTCTACAAAAAAGCCAGATGGCAGGACCCACCCCCTCCATGCACACCCCCCATCTCTGTGCTTGCATCTCCCAAGGGCGCCATCACCTATGTTATCCCAGACCTCCTGGGGGAAACTCACCATCAGCTACAGCGCACGCAGCCCTCTCTTATGGTGCTGCGCCTCTACATACTGCCCTGCCTTCCATTGGCAGTGGCTTAAAGACACAACTGAGCCCCAGATCCAGATGTTTTTCTGCTTTTTCAAGCAGCCACTAGGCTAGGATTTATTGATGAGCACTCTGCAACTCACTGATGGAACAGATTTGATGGGAATTGCTGGTGGATGCATTAAACAGAAATGCAGCATTAATCAAATTATAATGTGGTCTGGGGTAGATCGCATACCAAAAGCACAGACCTGGCAGAGGTCTGACTTATCCTCAACGCGCAAAAGGAGCTACAGATTTTATGCAGCAGTTACCTCAGCGAGTGCTTCTCCATCGCAGAAGTTCACAGCAAAAGCTCATCACAAATAACAAACTTAGAGTCACAGGAGCAAAGAACTGATGTGAGAAGATCATTGGATACTGTGTGTTTTCCTCCTCATTTTGTGGTTAATTATATTTTCAAAGAACAGTGCTTACATAAATGTTAATAGTAAAAAAAGTTAGAATTCAAGCGGCACATCAAAGCCCCATGTCACGTCTGTGCCCAGTAGCTAGTTACCAGTGCCTGCCAACACCCAAACCTCAAAGCAACTTCATAGACATTTAAGTTAAGGTGTTTAGAGAGAGCCAGGTGCCTGTGCCCCTTTATAACCAATGGAGAGCATCAGGTAATTCCAGAGGTGCACTCATTTTATCCTGAAAAGCACACGCCTTCCTAAGATAAGGTGGCAAATTTTGCAAAGGCTGAAGATTCACAATGAGATTTCCATTTAGGACAACCACTCACCCATGGACAAGCGGGTCACCTGAGGACAGGTTGCAGCACAAATCCAGAGCACCATTTGATGTTGCACCTCTGAATTTATCAAAAACTGATTTTTACCTGATTTGTTACTGTGCCCTCCTGATAACTAAACAAATGCGGGAAATATTAATTTAACATGAAAATACACCATTTTGTGCTCCTTTATTTTCCTGGAATTAAGAGAATTCTGATGATAATGACTCTTTCCACTTGCATTTGGCCTCCAACCAATCTGAATCTTCAGGTGAGCTCAGGATACCTCTAAACGCATGAGCAGAGAACGCAAACCAAGGCAACAGGGATCTAAATGTCAGTTGCTGGGAGGGGCGATAAAATACGGGTGTTCAGACTTTCTTGGTAGCTTTCTGAGCACAAACTACGTGAGGCATCAATATGCGAACATCTGAGGAGAAAGCACTACTGTATCACATGCACCAGTGTTCCTCTCCTTGTGCTCCCATCCAGAAGTTGCATAACCATGTGAGCACTTTAGTACTCCTGGAGAAGAGTAACCATGTAAAAGTTATAAGCTTCATGGTTTCCTGACAGAAGCTGGCTTGTCTCAGCCAGCGAAGAGCTTGGGCAGAGGAAGCTGGGACTGTCTGTGCCACCCATGCAGGCGTGACCTCGGTTACGCGTAAATCTGCAATGAAACATCTGACCCCTTTTAAAGGGAGGCAATAGACAGCCCTGTTGTTTGGCCACGTTGCCAGAGCAACTGTAATTTAGCTTATAAAGAGAGTGAAAGCAGCTGGCCAAGTTTTTGCTGTCCAGTAAACAATAAAATCCCTGCCTGGGCTTTAAGCATCAGCTCTGAACAGCGAGAGCAGCTCAGATTGCAGGTTGCACATCCAGGCGCAGGTAAAGGGATGGAAATAGTGTCAAAAAAAGCAGGCTATATTGAAGTTAATCATCGCCAAGCAAAATGCCAAAGGGAGCTGAGCTTTTGCAGGCTACACAGCTACTAGAGTAACTTACAGCAACTCTTAGACACAAAGAGAACGGGAGAACCGCCTGGGACAGTGACTGAGGGCATCAGCCCAAGTGATTTAGTATTAATTGCAGTTAGGGGAGATTTTCAAAAGCACCACTGGCACATTTGGTGCTCAGTCCCATTGCCTTTGAAACAGTCATTCCCTTGGAAATCCCCAGTTTGGTCCTTTATAAAGCAGTTTATACCTGTGGAGCTGGCTGCACTTTATGACTACACTTTTAGGGGAATCAAGGCACACAGGCATGAGAAATCCTCGTTGGTAAAATCAGAAACTAAACAGGGATTTTAGTCTTCTCCCATCCACTTGTCCTTACCTTGTTGCCAATCCAGATCCCAAACCCAGACTGTTGCACCTGCTACAACGTGCACCGAAGCCTCTCCTGTGGCAAATACGCTAATTTTTATCTGTGGGCTATACACGTTCTGCAACTTTAATTGTATTTAAAAGTTTCTTCTGTCTCTTACTGGTTCCACTGGCCTGTCCTTACAAGACTTAGCAATGTTTTTTAAAATTCAGACAATGATATGAAAGCAGTCCCTTGTGACTTGAAAAAAATGGAAGCTCACCAGTGTTTCAGCCTGGAAGAAATGCTGTCACTAAATATAACCCAAGGTCTCTTTTCCTCTTCCTATCACTTTCAATTTTTTGTTTTACTAGATACAGTAAAAACTTGGTCTCTCAAGCTACAGCAGCCAGTCCCAGCAATGAGGCTGCATTTCTGCTTGGGGGATGGTTAAGTTTTTTTATTTCCAACCACGTGCACTTGCTGTCAAATTCCATGTCATTTTTATTTAAACTGATTCTCTATCAAGCTGATTCTCTGTCTCCCAAGCCTTCCTGTCTTCCAGCTGGGCATTTTTTAAAGCAGTGATTTGCAAAACATTAAAGAAGGCATATAAATAAATTACTGTCTGGAGAGTGAGTCATCATTATTTAATAGGAGACTGTATCATAGCTTGTTTCATAGCTGCTTGTTGGCAAAGCAAGCCCATACTGCCCCTAATTTTATCCTGCTGTTCCCTGCTGCTCTTCAGCTTTTTAAGGGCATGTCCTGCTCTATTATTCCATGATATTTTGTCTCCTGGTGAATGACCCTTTTGCTCTGGATGCCTGGTATTACAGGAGCTAAGGGGAGGACAGCAAAGGCACACCAAGACCTGAGACACAAGAGCTGCCCTGCTGTAATGTGGGTTCAGAAGCAGCACCTGATTCCCACCATCCCATTGATCACTAGTTGCTGGTGAGCAGAAGGGCATCCAGAGCACACGGATGACAGCCTGCATGCACACTAACATGGGCAGGCTTCCCCAAAAGAAATTATGGCCTGTGCTACATCCCTGCTCCTGAAAACATTGTCTGGCCTCGGGAACAGGCTGGGACCCAGCTTAATGAAGAACATACAAATACCCCAGTGTGGCTGCAGATCACAGTTCCTTCTTAATTTCTATGACTTCAGGGCCTAAATTAAAGGAATTTATCCTGAGGAAGATCTGACTGTGCTTTTACAGTGTGCAAAGGACTGACATCTGGCATCAACCTGTGTAATTCTTGTGGAGTAAAAACTCCATAACCATTGCAAGCTATAACGACTTCCACTATTTGAGGACCTCACCTGAGTCTCTCTGCACCTGCATAGGGCCTAATACATCTAAAAAGACCATCATACAATGAACAAAGAGTGCTGAGTAGCAATTTCCTACTTTTTTGATGGGAATGTCATTTTACCTTCCTACTAAGCCAGTTTGTTTCTAGAGACAACAGAGAAGGATTTGGAGTCTCCTGCCAGTGCCAACGCGTATGCTTATCAATCCTAGTCTTGTTTTTCCTACAATGACTTGTAAAGAAAAGCCAAAGGGGGCAGAAAGAGGACAGTCCTAAGATCCAAGCAAAAGGTTTTGTGAGAAACCAGCAATGCCATTTCAGATTTCTGCACCTCTGTTTCTTCTTTGGGTAAGCAGGAACCACCTCGCCCTCTGTGTTTATAACA
Organism: Microhierax caerulescens; assembly: GCA_035590215.1. Classification (NCBI taxonomy): domain Eukaryota; kingdom Metazoa; phylum Chordata; class Aves; order Falconiformes; family Falconidae; genus Microhierax; species Microhierax caerulescens. The sequence continues at coordinate 41,671,242 of JAVJGJ010000001.1, forward strand.
TACTTAGCTTGTTCTTAAATGGGACTTTTGGATAAGCCCATATAAAAGAGACATTTACTCCTCTTAACTTATGTATTAATGCATAGTTTATGGCCCATGGGGGCTCCAAAGGGCAGAGCATCCAAGCTAAGTATTCACCCCTCTCCATCACTTACATGCAGAATGAAGACTGAACACCTAATTCCTAAATAAAGCACCTAATAGTAAAAGTGCCTTTCTCCATAAAAAGTGACTAAGAAGCAATAGAATACAACCTATGAAGCCCGAGTTATGGTGCTCTGAGTAACAAAAGGAAATTGGGAATAGTTCCAACATATGGAAAATGAATTTAAATTTGGCTTGGAAAGGAATCCTGTTCTTAGTAATGAGAGCCAACTGACAGCAGTGGTTATACTTGATACGAATCACCAAGAGTTGGCAATCCTTGTTCCTAGCCATGGCCATTTTTCCTACGTGGGGAATGCAGAACAAAGTGATAGATAACTATCATGCCTTTATGCTCATGAAAACTACAGATCCATGACCAAAGTTTCTGTCCTTCTACCCTCCAGCTTTTTCCTTTCTTTGGCTAAGAACCAGGATAGAAAATATGTTTACTCTCAGAAAAAAAAAAAAAATCCCCGTCAAAGTAAGCAGAAAAGAATAATTAGCATCCCTTTAAAAAAATAATTTGGGTTAAATTGTTTTCTACTAGCAAAGATAAGCATCTTAATAGGTAATTTTTATTTCTTTAAGGTTTATCTGGAAATGGGAATCATTAAAATGCCTTGACAGTAGAACAACCAAAGCTACTAATGAGGTGTAATTATAACATAAGATATATATAATTAAACATTATAAATTGACAAGTCCTCAACAGCCTGTAGTGAGCTAATCTCATGATATTGCTCATAGGAGCACTCAGTGCCCTTTCTGAGCTAAACGCACATTTGGATAATACATTTTCCTTTCCCAAGCTCTCCCTGCAACTAGATAGCACATTTGTCATTTCCTGGCAGTATATAAAATGGAATTTTAAAAGACCCATTGAAAACTATTTGTCCTATAGCCCATGGTAATGACCATTACTGCAAAATGTGAGAATATATATTTGCTATACTGGGAAGTGCCAGCATCCTGTACTCTAATGCACTAGCACCCAGCGCTAAACCACTGTGAAGGTTGAGGTTGCTGGAAAGGCTGAGAAATATGTGCACATCTCATTTGAAAATCCACCTGGTGTTGATATTCATGTAATAAACTTCATAAGCAGGTGATAAATTGCATTTTTATGCCTTCCTCACCTGCACTGTACCCTTTAGTCTATTTCTCTCCCTGAGCTCCTTCCAGCTTTCAAAATCTCTGAATGGCTTCAAGCAGCCACTGTATTATTTTAAACATAACCATGTAAAGCTTCTGGGGCTCTTTCTCCATTTTACCTAAACATGGAATTTTTCTTGCCTGAGATTAGGGTTCTCTCACTTGGATGCAGAATGTCCAGTAGTGTTCCTATGCAAGTTGAAACCCAAGTGTCTTCTAATACAGAGTGTCTATAAGCAAGTAGAAGAACTTTGTCGTTGCAAAATAAAGACCTCCCGCTCCATAGCAGGTCCAGCATTTGCCCCTAGATCCCAAACTATGGTATATAATGTATGTTGTCCTCCAATTAGAAACCACATTGTTTTAGCTTATTTTACATTAAAGGGTTTTCAAACATGAGCTTAGATTTCTCCTATCTCTTCATCCTTTCTGGCTGGACTAATGGTAACTAAAGCACATGACTGCACATATGGAATGAAAAATGAGTCACTGAGAGCTCTGAGCCATATTTAATCTGATTTCCCTAATCACAGGTAACGCAGTACTGCAAGTGTGGACAGTCCTGCTTCACTCTTCCCCGTGTTATGAAGTTGTCCAAAAGTTAAGAGCTTCTGCAAATAGGAACACACAGTATTTTTTTTCTTCTAGTCATGAATAGTTTATAGAGGGCTCGCTAGCTTTCAGGTTCCTCTTACTGGTTACATGAATGCTCCTTTGCTACTCACTGTCAGAAAAACATCTGTGGTCAGAACCTCAGCTGATGCAAATAGGTATGTAATGGAGACTGGTTGATTTTTGCCAGGGGGTGACCTGAAATAAGATATTTCAGCACTGAAAATCTTCCAGCTCTGATTAGACAGAGAAGAGAAACACTGCATGATGTGAACAGCAGCTCTTAAGGTAAGTATTTTGAAGTTAGAACGGGGGAAAAAAATGTCATCTGTGTTTCATGAGTAGACCTGACATTTTGAGAGTAGTTCAAGATCACATCTTTTCTATTTTGGAGTCTTTTATATAGGTGCTGAGGTCACATCTATAACATTTGAACACTTTCTGATACCACAGAGTGACGTAATATTGTCACATTTGTTCTTCTTCTGTCTCTGCAGCAAAGCAAGCACACACAGTGAAGTGTCTGTCTTTCAGAGGGTTGTGGGGTCAGTTTTGTTTTAATTTTTTTGGAATGTTATTCATTAGGGTACATGGAGGCTGGGTGTCTTTTAGTAAATTGATGTATTTTTATGGAGGGGTGAAAAAGTAGGAAAAAAAAAAAAGCACAAGCGTTTGACACTTTGACATGAGGATGGTAAGATTTATAAGGATACTGTTCTGGCCTCAGTGAATTTACTGCAGATCCGACATTTTACTATATTGAAGAAAGTCATAGTGTGGCAAAGAAATGAACTTTCTGGCCATAACATTTACTCTGGAGATTTACATGGTCTTTTAGGTATTCTGAGTCTACAGCCTTAGTCTTGAAGATAACAAGTGAGTTCATGAATGGAAAACAAATATGTCTTCTTTTTTCTTTAAACAAATAGGAAATTTATGGTGGATCTATCTTAGTCAAAAAGCAGAGTTTGTTTAAAAAGCAAAATGTGTAGTCTTTTCAGTGGTGAAAATGGGGGGGAAGTGACAGCTTTCACATGTCCCCATTTTACTCTTAATCGGGAAGAGAAGCTCAAATATCCACATCAAAGCAAAATGATAAAGAGGTAAATACATCATAGAAGAGAAATCCAGAGAGAGGAGAGAGACAGGAGGTGGGTATCAGATCCAGAAACCATGTATGAGGGCCTCTGGGCCATGTTTTCATCCAGGGGTTGGCCCCTTCAGACCACCTCCGAAAGCATAAATACTTTGTTTGCCCAAAACCCTGGGGAGTGGAGGGACAATTATGTTGCCCAACATTTTTTAATGGACAAATGCCTTGCTCTTTCCCTGGGGATGACAATACTGAATGGGCAACGCCTGATTCCCTCTGCCATTCTGCATCGCTATTCTACAGCCATTCTAGAGAAGTCCTTCTCCTTGCAGAAAGCCAGGCTTTCGGCTGGGACCAGCAGAGAACCTCAGACTAAGTGCTCACCTGAGATCCCTTTTAAACCCATGGGCCTCTGCCACACATCACTTCTCTGTGAGACTTTTTTAAAGCACGAGACCTTGCTGTCTGACTTCAAGACCTTAGGTCAGCAGTGTGGGACAGGCTAGGAGCCTTCCTGTGGGCTTCTAGAAAAGGAGAAAACCACTTGGACACGGATTTCATTGTAAAGGCAGAAAAAGCAGGTCCAAGAACTTCTTTCCCCTTTGTTGAAAAGAGGCACCAATGCATCTGCAGTTGTATTTCACTTACAGCTGGGTGAAGGGGACAGAACGCACACGGAAAAGAAGGTGTTGCCTATCTATGCCTACCTGCATCCATCCCCACAGCAAGGAGGTGCCTCCTGACTCCTTTCCAGCCGCTCAGTGGAGTGATGCTGCCTGCTCTGCCAGGCTGACCAGCGCTGTTTCATGCCTTCCTTACACCTCCCCCTGACCCAATCGTCTCCTTCAATTCTCAGAGCTAATCTCTCAATGCCAAACCATCTTCTCCTCCACCCCACTCTGTACACAATACCTTGCTCAATGGAGTCTTGGCCCTGAGACAGAGATGTGACAGCCTGAAACAACTACAAATAACAAAGGAAGCTTTGATAGGTCTTTAGTCGGGGAGTGAAAGTTTTTAACTTAATCCTCTTGAAACACAGGAGAGGGATGGATGGATCAATCCAGACCAACTCATTTCCAATCCACTCTTTCAGCATGAACTGACATAACTCACGATGTCATCTGTGGGACCAAAAAAGCACAAGCAATGTTAAACAAGTCAGTCAAAACCCATGCATTGATTCATGTCACCTTTTTTGTTTTTCTTCTATTTTAGTTATCTGTGTTTTAGGAAAATAAATAAAAGCTGTATGTATAGCAGAAATGCTTTTTTCCCTTATACGTGTAGGTGGCAGTTCCTACACTGGTAAATCCTAATAACAACATCTATTAATTTCATTTTTCAAATTTTGCTTGTATATATAGCCAATTCGAACCACTGTACAAGAGTCAAAAATATGCCAAGCATTTCCTAACTTACAAAACCTATGATTAAACTCGGTTAGGATTCAATAAGCTCTGTGGAGGTTAATTAAATTTTTATAGATTTATTCTTCATTCAGTGCTGCAAAAGGCTCCTCTCCTTGTCTATCATTTTCAAGTTGGTGATGGGGGAAATTGAGAACCCTGTTTTACATTAATCTTCTGTGTTGCCAGACATTGAAATAATTTGCAGAATATTGGTATGGCATAAATTGGGGAAAGCAGGAAGAAACAGAACTACATCTGAAAGCTGTTTGGGTGATCTGTGAACTACTGTGAATGTTAGACTTCTGCAGGCACAAGTGACATATTGAAACGTTCTCACTGGGAATTAGCTACAGAAGAATGAACACTTCTCGTGTTGCTTTCCAGGCAAAATGGATAGCCGCATTTCCACCGCGCCTATAGGAGTGTGGAACGTGGCAAACTCAGTTCCATGATGATAGTACATTTACAAATAGTAGTTGAGCACACAGGTGGGTTCTCTGCCTTTCCAAATTACTGGCTACTAGGTATTAGGTTACTAGCAGTAGTACTATAGATATCTACAACATTCCATCTAGAAAACCCAGGTGGGGATGGGTGTTTTCTTGAACTAGGTGTCGGGCAGGCAGGTAGCAGGGCAAAGCAGCCAATGTCCCGGGACGATTACAATCTGTGTGTTACATACATAGGTAACTGTGTTTGATTAAATAAATAAATAAATAAATAAAAGGCTGAGTAATTAAGATAACAATATAAAAAGTACTTTGAATGTGAAAGTCTCTGCCCATCTTCTGCTTAAACTACTCTGTAAGTCACCCCTTCAGCAAAGCCGAAAACGTGCTTAAGTCCAATCTTCTTCAGCAAAGTGCTATGGCATGTGTTTAGTTCTCAGCTCGTGATGAAGTGGGCTGTTAAATATGGATTGGCTGCTCAGTCTGAGCCTGAGGATGTTGTTAAAATAGTGGTTAGAGGACACACAGTTAACATTATTTATTAAAAAGCTTTTAACAGCATTCCTTACAAAAAGCTGCTTAAGAAACTAAGCTATCATGTGGAGAAGTTCTGCCTGGGGTGAAAAACGGGTAAAAAGATACAAAAGGGTCAGACTTGATAAGATACATTTAATCACAGGACAATTGTCACAGGAAACCCCAACAGGAATGAAACTCTGTAATGTTGCCTATAGGGATGCTAGCTATGCACACTGAGTAGCCTGAAGTGTACCTGGGAACAGTTGGCTTTTTTTGCCAAAAGTTATTAAAAATTATAGCTTGGGGTTTGATTTTTTTTTTATTTTTTATTTTTTTAGCAAGGAGTAGCTAATGATCATTCTGAAAATTCCAGTTACATTGTGGATCCCTTACCTTAAAACTGTGTTTAACAGCTGAACTCCTTGGAGGATAGCTCTTGCTTTCTTTTTGATTTGGAAAATACCTTGCATCGTCCAGGCAGTAGCTGAGACAAACAGCAATAAATATTGTTAATAATCTGGAACAAAGCCTTTAGCAGAAAAACATTATTATTTTTCCCCAGGAAAAGCGTATTTTATGTGACATAATCTAGATGAGCCAAGACTAAATAAGACTTTGGAGAATTCTAGATGGCCAACTAAACTGTCTGCACAACATTCATGACAGATGAAATTCACTGCAGATAAATTCAAGGTGATACACGCTGGAAAGGACAATTCAACTAAGCTTATACGCATAGCTGAGCTATAAATTAACTATAATCATTCAAGAAAAAGATCTTGCTGTCACTGTAGACAACTCCATGAAAACGTCTGCTCAGTGCACAGCAGTGATCAAGAAGCAAACAAAATGTCAAGATGTATGAAGAGATGGTTAGGATCTAAGGCTGGAAGTATTGTGATGCCATGGCCAAAGTCAATGGCATGCAGTCACCTTGAACATTGTGACCAGTTGTGGTCACCCCCCTTCAGAAGTAATTTATTGCAAAGAGAAAGGATTCAGCAAAAAAAATATGATGGTAACCTGAAAATAAGCAAAACATATGTATGAATTAAAAAGCTCAGGTTTTCTTCTGCAGCACACTGTCTAAAAGATGAACTGATAGAAGTAAATTTTTTAGATATAGATATAGATATATAACTAACATCTGCATCCTATTCCTCAAAAAAAATCAATTTGAGAGCTTAACCACCTTCAGCAATAACTGCCAATTACATTCAGTCTTAGAGGCAGGTATCGCTAAGAAGAGACATAACCAACCAGCAGGATGCCAGCCAAACAGCAGTTCAGGACTTGTGGAGGAGGCAATCCCTCTAGCCAGGTTATTAATATATTTCATATGAAAGTCTTCTCTGGTTTTTACCCCGTGGGTTCTCTGATTTGCCTACTATATCCTAAAGAATTTCATGCCATGTGCAACAGATGTAACACATGTGCATATGTGCCAACCCTAGCATGTGTAGAGGTACCTCACGGATGTATCATATGGGCTGAGCACGCTAACACCATTTTGTCCTATTAGCTATTATATATTATTGTTGTAGTCCACTACTCTTAATTTTTTTTTTAATATTGCAGGATTGCTTCAATGTGAAACGTTACGGTTTTGTGCTGGATTACTTTAGAATAACCTCCCTGAATTAATGACTGGTGAATTAACTTTAATCTATACAGACTTCCTGTGAGTGAATGCATCATGCCAAAATATCTAAATAAAGATGTCAAAATAAATGTTAAAATACAGCAAAATCAGAACACAGAAGGAAAGGTAAAATTTAGATGAAAAGACTTGATAAATGAGACTAAAGTTCATATCCTTCAGCAAGTAAAAATTTAAGTGAAGAAAAATAAATAGCCAAACACAGCTTTGGGAATTATTTCTGGACAAAAACATTTTAAGGATCTGAAGCACAAAAATCTATTTTATGCTTCTCTATGCAGTTGATCATGCATTCCTTCAGGCAGGCAAATCCTATTGACTAAATAAGATTTATGCACAGAGAGCAACAATGGGATCAAACCTGAGGTACCAGCCAGTTAACACCAGAGCAGGGCATGAAGCAGTTTTTCTGTCTGTGCAAAAATGTGTGCAATGTGAGGAACGGTACCTCTGTGTACAGAGACAGAATTCAAAACAACTGTAATTGTGAAAAATTAGGGAGAGAGAGCAAGCCAGCCAGCTAAACTTATCTCCCAGGTAAGTCTGCTGGTTAGAAGATTAGAAAGGATCAGACTGGAAGCTAAGTTCTACTGTGTTCTAACAAACATTCCCTCAATTTTATGTAAAGTAAAACCAGATTTCCAAAAGATTGCATGATATCAATGCCTGAGTGGTTCAGATACTGTCTCAAGGGGAGATGGCTGGCACTCGGGTTCCTCTGAATCTCTGAATTCCCTTTACAAATTGGTACAAACAAAAAATGCAGACAGAGGAAACCAAGCGGTGTCGCGTGTTGCTCCTTTAATAGCACGAAGACCGCACAAATTTACCGACTTGTATAAGAAATACAAGATGCAGTGCCTGGTATGTCTTTTCCACTGAACTAATGGCTCTTTGGAGTAGCTGATGGTGTCTCTGTGCCTCTTATACCCATTTTTCTTCAGTTTGTCAAGAAATTCTGCCTGCACACTTTTCTGAGAAAACTGATACCTAGTTTGCTTCAAGAAAAAAAAAAAAAAGGTTTTGATGAAACTGCATTTTATCAAAGAAAAGACAATTTCTTAGAAATGTCCCAAACATCCCTAGGTAATTTCTTGTTTTCTTTCTTTAGAGACAACTACTTTGCCTTAAAAATGTACATGCTATAGAAATACTCTGCTAATCAGCTCTTCTTTCAGACGCAGAATCTCTCCATGCTCACATGGTAGCTCCTGCCATGCATAACACTAAGTAGTAGAATTATATTTTGGTGCATTCAATAGTTATGAGACCTTATAACTGCAAAAAGCATCTCCCATCACCATTATGATCCATTTTGTACTAAACCTGTTGTGTTAAAAACTAAAGCTACTCTGCAACCATACTTAAATGGAACTAAATCTGTAAAGGCTACTGTGTAAGAACCTGATTCTAGCCCATGGGATACTTGATTATTTACTTCAATTATTGTAGTGTTAATTTCCATTTTTTCCAGTAGCACCTTGAAGCTGTAAGCTGGGTCAACAGTCTCTTCAGTTAAATACTGTTTGTACAGGTAGGTCCCTCTGGCAATACTGCAGGCATTGGCGTTGCTGTGGTTAATGCAGGGCCATTTATCAGCTAAACCACACTCACTGGTCTTTTGCACGCTTTTGTCCCATTGCAAATACAAAGTAAAACAAGTTAACTGAGAAGACCTTAATTTAATTGAATACATTTTTTTCATACGTGCAAGAGTTCGAGCCTGAATATGGGCACATACCATCCTTGAAGAGCTGAATGGACAGAGCCTTGAGCAATCTGGTCTGGTCTCTCAGCTGACCTTGCTCTGGGCAGCTGGTTGAGCTACAGATCTCCTGAGATCCCTTCCAACCAGAGTGATTTTACAAGCAGTGGCTGTTGTTGAGAGAACGGTCTACAACTCACAGTAAAACAGCTACACATGGTCGTCTACCCGTACTTTGAGTTCAATTTGGGCGGGTAATTTTATTATGCATCACTGAAAACTGATACAAATTGGCTGTCTCCAGAGTGAACGTTTGCCCAGATGGTTCAAGAAGTTGACTAATTCAAATAAATTTAATTGCATCACCGTCAAAGCACTGTTTTCTAAGAGGCTTAGTAAGAGCCAGTTTACAGCATTGGGTTTGGTGCTCACCTGTTAGCACACAGGGTAAATAACACAGCACTTTGCAGTTGGTGGTATGTAAAAATGGAAAAAAAAAAAGATTATTCTTCCTGGGTTTTTTCCTCTGAAATCTTCATATTTCTCTTGTCTCCCATCCATTGTTTGTGTCACCTTTCAGCTGAAGGTCAGTGTGAGAGTGAAGCAGTCACCATGAGGGCATCCTGCATCCCAAGCTAGCAGCAGCTGTTGCCACCAGTGGTTACCTCGTCACTACATACGAGTCCTTCGGAGGACATAAATAACAGATTGACCAGCACTATTAGGCAGGAAGCAGAAGTTTTGCTCAGTAAGGACTGTTTTGAAGTTAGATAGCTGGAAAACTGCTCTCCTCCTACTATTTTCATAATATATGAGCCAAACAACAGACAGATTATACTTTAGTAACCTTTGCACCCTTTCTTTCTCCTCCTTATCTCTAGTATCCTGGAGATGTTTCTCTGTCCTCTGGCTTATTGGTGTGACAAAATAGGCATCTGCTGTTAATTATACACATAGCACCTCTTAATGCTGGCTTAGTGGGATACATTTTCCATTGCCTTTTGCCACAAAGGAAGAGGAAGGAAAGAAGGATGGGAACAGAGGCTGCTACCCCTTTATAGCTTTAGCTTTCTTGATGACAATTACTTTTTTTCCTAAATCATTCTGAATCATGAATTTTACTGTAAATACTTAAATAAATGAAACAGTAAGTTTGAATGATATCCACATGTGTTGTCCTATTCAGCTATGCTGTCTGTGGGTGGAGATAATAATTTCCATTTATTCACTACTCACTATGCAATAGTCCTGCTAGTTTGATGAGTAACCAACAAATTTGTTAAGAGTAAGCAAGTTCCTTAAACTCTTAAAAATCTCTATCAGCAGACATATCTTCCTTCCTGATCCAGCAATCAAGATAAATCACGTTGTTTTTGAAAATAACCTTCAGACCTCTGGCTTTAATGTCACATTGACAAACTTCTGCTTATATCACCCATCTGTAAACGCCTCAGTACTTGCTCTTAAGATGTGGCATCCACCAAGCTGCCATACAGCTATAATAAACTGGATGAGAGAGGCTTTCCATGCAGTATCTGCTCCGCGATGTATTCAGAGTTGGCACAAGCACTGCATAATCAAAAAGGAATTATGTTACACTGCCTGTCTTGGTTCAGCTTAAAAGCCATGCTCCCATTCCCTTCCGAATCCATTTGCATCTCCTGTGTATTCTAATCCTGTCTGGCAGATGGTACGTGTATCTTGCTATAGAATCCAGCCACAGAGGTAAAACCAATGTTTTGAGGGCAAATTGAACATGTTATAACTGTCCCTGATAAAGACTGGGTTAACCACTTCTTTAAAGTATATAGTGATGAAGAATCCGTCTTCTTCCCTGCTCTGATACCAAACTAGCTTTAGTAGGAAGATTTTTCTACTTCTAGAGGTTTTTTTCTTGAGTTGGACATAGCAGCTTATAGGCCTATCTGTGTAGGATATATCACCATTTTTTTATGGCATATTTCTAAAATAAGAAAATACTTTCTGCCCCCCCCCAGATTTCCTTGTAAGTTATGAATCAGCTGGTTTTTGAAAACTCAAGCAAGCCTCCAGGCTTGGAAGGGTCCCACCCTCTCGCATTAGAAGTATAAATGAGCGATCCTGTGTAATCACTCTCAGAGTACCGTTATATTTCCCCCTGTTCCCCCTTTGACCATCCCCTGATGCAGACAGAGCACAACTTCTGTGCATCACAAAATCATTTTCACCGACCCACTAAATCTAATCACATGCAAGGGTTGAGACATGGCCACAACATGATATAATCCACTAGCAAAGTGATTTTTTTGAAAAGAGAGCTTTCCAAAGTGTTTGTGAGAGCAGTCCCATTGAGACTATTCTGGCACGCTTACAGTATCTGGGAGACTTTTTTTTCTGCCCACATTGTGATAGATATCAGTGCATCCACCTGAACGTTCTTGAACAAAAACGAGTTAGATATCTCAGCAACCAACCAGTCAGCATTTTATTTGCATAAATGCTCAAAATACTTTTCTCCTATTTGCCCAACTCTGTTGCACAATGCTGCAATTAATTATGCTCATATAAAAGGTCCAATGAAACCAATTTAGAAATAAATGCATACAGTCATCTGCCTCATTTGTTCTGTGTATTTCTTGGAGCCATTTTTCTGGGGCAAAAATCTGATTTTTTACCTTGTAGTTCTGTAATGGGGCATTACATTTATATGTATTTTCAGAGCCATGTTTAAATTGACATTTTTTGAGCCTGTCATAGTTGGGAAAAATGAAGAAAATGGGAGCATTTGCCTCTTGGAAGTTAGAACATGATTAAGCAAAAGCAGTTTATGGCTACGTTGCAGTCTTCTGTAATGATGTCCCACCACTGACCTGGTGACCTGGTCACAGAACAGCATCTAATACACTGTTAGTTTATTTCTGCATAGGAAATGTTAAACAAATGGACATACTGAGAGTCAGCAAAATTGTACCGAACACTTGGCATGGCAAATGGGCAGAGTAATTATGCTACACACACTGAACAGAAGAAGAGGGATAACACAAAATACAAAATAAACATGCCTTTTGGAAATCATTTGGGTGGGAGTTATTCCACAAGAATCAAAACAGACACTCACTGATATTAACCTAAGAACTCTTAAATACAGAGCATCTTTGACAAAAATGAGCCAGTGGACCATGAAACTCTCTCTTACTCATGGGATGTTCAATAGAAGTCTCCCACAGCCCTTAAAATGCTGGAAAGCTCTGATTCCCACCCATGGGGTTTGCACCAAAGCTGAAGCAAGACCACATCAGAGGTGTTCACACACCACTGGGAGTGGAGGAGTTGTTGAACAGTTGATGCCGTGGTAGAAGTGCCCAAGCTTGGGTGCCCATGCTCCAGCTGTTGCTATTCAGCAGCACCACGGGTCCCAGAGCTCAGCTTCTGCCTCTTCCAGACCCTGTTTTCTAGCATTTGGCACCTTTTTGGTCTTGCAGGTTACCTCAGCCTTTGCAAGTTCCCTGCGATTTAGTGGAAGGGAGGGTCGCTGGGAGATGGCTGTGCCCACACGTCCAGTTATTGGGCAGCCCTAAGCTTGATGCATTACTCGTCTGCTTGTCTTCAAAGCTGTTTCATGAATGATGAACTAGTCCATGGTTTCTATAGTATTTCTATATTACTTCTGTCTATACCTATATCTATCTATCTATATTTATATCTATCTATATAATCTATATCAATTATATAATCTATATCTATATAATCTATATCTATTTAGTATTTCTACAGTATTTCTGCTACATTTTAATGTGTGTTTGGTTCTCTCTAAAACTCATTCCATCGGTCCTTTCACTGTCTTCTTGATATTCTGTCACCTCTGCCCAGTTCAGCCTCGGGCAGTCAGTACAATTCACCCAGCGAGCTGCCCCAGTCAGTACCGACTTGGGAGGAGACGGAGCAAACCTGGTGCTTTGAAGGATTACTCGCTGTATAAGTGCCACAACTAGATGCATATGCCAAGTCCTTGCCTTAAGAGCGTACAAATATTTAACCTGCCCTTGCATAAAAGCAGTCCGCTGAAATAGCTTCCCTCTCTTTGAAGAACATGGTTGGAGTTCACTGCTGCCTTTTAAAACTGCGCTGTGGCACTACTCACCTATTACATTTTTTAGTGGTGGCTGAGGAACTCAAAAACAAAGCAGATGACTTAGTTCAGTGCCCCTTTCATTCAGAAAGGGTTTCAGCCCACGTTTTTCACCTCGTAGAACAGAAGTTTGATCTTTCTCAGCTTTGGGCTATTGCAGGTATTTTGTACTTTACTTGTTAATGCTGCTACTGGAGACGTGTGTACAGGAGTGAAAAATGGCATCAACATGTCTCTTTCTAGCCCGGTACTTCATTTGACAAGGGGAAGTCTGGTTTGCAGTTGCTTCCTGGGACAGTACCTGTAATTTAACAGTCGTCATAGAACATGCTTAAACTGTCCAGATAGGGTGGGGAGAACCCAGAATTACTTTTTTTCTCTGATCTGCCAGGGAAAAAAAATTGCAGTCACCTCTGTTTTTACAGGATTATCTTTCCTGGCTTTCTGCAAAGAATGGCAGCTTCAAAATAGCATGACAGCAAGTACCTCACCGGTAATATTCCTGCATGACCCCATATATGACACATATATATATATATGATACACACACATATATATATCACACAGACACACACACATATATATATATGTTATTGATTATTGTCTTCGGCAAGGTGGAACAGATAAGATTGAAAGCTCTCAGGCTGAGCATGGATTTGAGCTCAGGACCCAAACCTCTTGGATGAATGTACTGTCCACTAAGATACTATATTTTAAGGCAAAGATCACAATCCTATCTACCCTTGGGTGTCCTATGAACGTGTTTGTTAGTTGCGGGTCCTCAATGTTCCTCGACTCTATTCCAGCTTAAATCAGAGACAGATGTTAAAACTCTTGTTATAGGACAGGTTGATCTGTATGAGGACATGTATGTTTGAGATGCTTTGAGGCATCAGGATTACAGCTGGGGATTGTATGGATCATAATTTGTGAGCTGTGTTCTCTAGTTTTACACTGGTTCTCAGTTTCTCTCCTTTACTGGGACCTGCCCTCCATCAGCGGCACCAGGAGTCATCAGTACCAGGGTGTCCCGGCTCGTGTGCCAGTCGCCACACGTTGGATGTGGGGTTTGCCAAGAGGCAGTACTGATCAATTAGTTGAAGAAGTGTCTGATGGGGTAAGGGCTTCGATGGCAGTGCTGTGGCCTGTCTGTGAATATTCTCCTGTGTGTTTCTGTGCATATTTAAGACTCTCAGATTTTCTTTTCATCTGCGAGTCACATCAAGCTCCAACTAATGTTTCTGACTTCAAGTACCTGTAAGAGAGCATTTTCTTTTGCCTTCTATATTCTGTCAGCTGCTTTAGGAGTTTTATTATTGCTTCTCAAATACACATGTTCTTTCACCGTGTAAACCCCAGGACTATCAAAAATTAGAATTCAGAAGTGTTGGTTTTATTTGGATAATCTTAATGTCATACAAGCATCAGATTTTGCCTGACTCAATTGCTCCCATTCCTGCAACGGATAACCTGGCAGCTCAGGCTTCTGATTAGGCTTTGTAATTCCAAAAAACATGTCAGAACTTACAAGTTACGATTGTTCAAGATGTCTAAGTGTAACAGGTAAAACCACAGGAAAAGTATTTTTGTGAAAATTGAAATGGTTTTCATTTTGTTCTGTGGCATAAACACATACTTATTTATTTTTAATTCTCACATTCGTGTATGTTTGCAGTGCCATGTATTTTGCTGTAATAAATTAGCCTTGTATTTGCACTGAAAATATTTGCACTAAAAATATATGCCACATTGCAAAAGTCAATGATTTCAAAGGGCATTTTTTTTCTCAGATTTTTTTTTTTTTAAACCAACCATTTTTCAACAAAGATGTTCTATCCAAAAAGAAATATAAATGAATACAAACCAAGTCTGGTTTAAAGCTTTTGGAAAATATAAAAGCTTTTGGAAAATATAAGCTTCTCCTGCATTAAAATTCTGGAACATCACTTTTTGGAAGGGAGAGTCAGTCCTTTCTCCCTTTTTCTTTTCTTTTCTTTTCTTTTCTTTTCTTTTCTTTTCTTTTCTTTTCTTTTCTTTTCTTTTCTTTTCTTTTC
>JAVJGJ010000001.1:41686252-41709741 GCA_035590215.1 Microhierax caerulescens
TTTCTTTTCTTTTCTTTTCTTTTCTTTTCTTTTCTTTTCTTTTCTTTTCTTTTCTTTTCTTTTCTTTTCTTTTCCTTGTTCACCCCCCACCCCCCTTACTCTTTATTTCTTCTGGGTTTGGTCTTACTTTTCAGAGAGGGCTCATCATGCTGGGCAGCTGTGATAACAGCCTGATGGACACTGGGCAGGCTCAGGGGAACCTGAAAAAAAGGCAGTTCTTGAAGTGTGTGAGGTTTTGCCCTGGCATGTTTAACTGTTTTTTTATTATTATTATTTATTATTTTGGTGGGGAAGAGCTTTCAGATGAAAAAATAAAAAAACTCGCAATGATCCAGGAACATGTAGCTGTGTCCTGCTGGAAACTGCTGATTGCTACACATCTGTTTAAGGTTGGAAAATCTGCAGCTGGCAGAGACAGCGCTGAGGCTTACAGCGCTGCCCCTGAGGCTTTCCGTCTACTGATGGAAGGATGGGGGCTCCAGGTGAGTGAGCACACTCAGGTGTCATTCAGCCCCTCTTCCTCACAGCGAGTGCTGCTTTACTCTGGAAATCAATCCCCTAAAATCAACCACAAAACATATGTAGCAATGGGAACAAGGGCATTTAAATCTGGCCTGGAGAGAAGCGACAAAAATTACATATTGCACCTGAAGGAAGCTTGACACAGCGTAAAGAGAAACCACAAATAAATCAATGTAAACTCAAATGCATTCGCACAGCTACATGAAACCCCATTTTTCATGATGTGAATCATCGCTTCCCGTTCTCCACCTCTCCAAACACACGAAGGTTAAAGCAGGGTGGAGGTTTTGATGGAGATGAACAGCTTTCAGCTGCTGGTGGGCGACTTGCAGCCGAGCTCGCCTATAGGTTCCCATGAGGAGGTGATGTAAGGCTAAATTGAAGAGAAGATAATGCATGCAAATGTGTCTGACCAGAGGATGCTACTGTGAGCTGCTGCTGCTGCAAGCGCTTGAGACAGTGCGTGTTTCTGAGGCTGGTGTTTCTAGTGACTCCGAGACTTTGCTGAGAAAAAACGCTTTGTTTAAATTACTGCGTTTGCTCTGAGTGCAAAATGTTTTGAGTTTAAATGAATCAAAGGCAAGGAATACTGCTTGTCCTAGACAAGGAAATTTCAGTCCTTCAGAGAGATAAAAAAGCGCTAATGCTTAATGGGTGTGTGCACTACCAGTAATTACTAAAGAATAAAATCTGATGGTATAGCAAAGTTAGATTTCGTAAAACTTGTATTAAATGAAGGGAGCTTTGGGGAGAGAAGGATGTGCATTCATGGCTTATTTTGCATTTGAAAAGTTTTACTACTGGTAAAGAAAATATGCTGTCTCTCCTTTAAATAAAATAGAAGAAGTCTCATTTCCCCAGAAATACTTTAGAAAAACGCTTTTCTGAGTTTAAAGGATTCTTTTTCCTGCTTTATAATAACATCACGACTATGTTTCCTTGACCAAATTATTAAATCTGTGAAAAAAAACAGAAAAAAAACCCTGTTGGTTCTGGATGCCATGAAAACACTGACAAGGTTGCCAGTTTCTAAAGGAATGCAGTGCCAACAAATTGGGTTGAAATCAGTGAAGTCTGCAGATATTCACAGCCAAGTACAAGCCCAGAGGTGCCCCAAAATTGAGGCAGTTACAATTAGAGGGGACGTGAGAATGGATTCCCCCACATGCAATGCAATGTTGAGTAAAAGCACAAAGGGGAAAGGACTAAATCAGAAGAGCTACCCCAAAAGATGTTGACAATTTCACCTGATGAATTCGGTATTCCCCCAAAATGTTGGCAATATTGTATTTATTTTTTCATTACTCCAATTACTTGGCACTTCTGTGGGCACCTTTCGAGCACTAATTAGTTCTCTTTGCATTCCCTTGATCACCTCCACCTTCTGTGTGGAGAATCAAACTTTTAAAAGGTGAGACCACAAGCCAGAAATAGAACATTTGGGCTGTCTGGACATATCTTGCTTCCCTCATGGGACTGGGCAATAGATCAGCATCAGAGCGGGATTCCTTGCCGCTGCTTTATTTGTGCTCCTGCGGGGTTTTTCTGCCTTCCTATCATTCGGTAGTATTCAGGCATGAATTCTTTGTTCTGCTATTGCCAAGAGAGAAGCCTCTCGACACATTGAGGTGTGAAAGTGGTGAGTGTTGTTTATTTGAGTTCGTGGCAGGGTGCCAGTGGGTGGGCTGGAGGCAGAAGCTGCCTAAAATGGGATAAGATATCTTGGGAGGAAAAACCCAAATCTTTCCTGTGTCAGGTTGACCCTCTCGTTTAAAGATGAAATTAAAAACAACCTTCCCCGCCACCAACATACCCATACACATAAAGAAATTGAGAACTTTTTCACTACTGTTTGTTGCAAGAAAGAGAAATCCTGTAGCTGGATGGAGTTTCATTCTTGCTCTGAATTCCTCTGGCATCATTAGATCTATTCATTCCATTAGGACACCAGGGAAGCTTTTCGAAGATGCCCATGACAGACATTAGAGTTTATTCTTTTCCCTTCATTTCACTTTGCAAGAAGCAGTAGCAAAAGAACTTCAGAATGCTATTAATTTTTAATTTTTTTTTTTTTAAAGTTAATATAAGGGTGGTGGGGGCGGGTGTCCGGAAGCAGGAAGCAGGTCTCCCAAGTGAGTTTAAAAATTAGAAATGCTAACAAGTGAGAGGGGGAAGTGACTCACTCCAAGGTCACACAACAGCTTGGGAGCAACAGCGGTGAAAGAATGTGAAAATCCCAGTTCGTTGCCATGGAGAGAAGACCCCCATCCTTCTTGGGCATCTCTGGAAAGTGGCTGGGGAGTGAAAGTGTCTCTCCCTGCCTGGGAGGAGGTGGAGAGCCATGTCTGTAGCAGCAAGCACAAGGAAGCTGCCTTCTTGCAAATGGAGCCAGGTATCAGCTGGCCCTCAGCTTGGCTGGATCCATGTGAGCAAAAAGTCAGCGGGGTAAAAAGGGAGCTTCTTTCGAGTAAATGTGTAGGACATGGTGGTAGGAGGTGGGGTTATTTCAGAGCAGGATGTAGGAAAGCCAAAGTTAAAGCTAAATCATCCCCCAAAGCCTGTACTGAGAAGTTGCTAGGAGTAAGGTACGTTGAATATGCAGGGGATTGGAAAAGGAATGTGTTTGCCAAGTTATGTAATTCAGTCGGATGTTCTTGCTCTAATTACTGACCTGGAACAAATCTGCCGCCAACTCGCTCATACAGAAGTCAGCCGCTAGATCTGCTACTGGCCTGGGACACGTTATGATGTTCATCGCATGCATTTTCCAGTGGAAAATTTAGAGAAATCAGAGAATGAGATACCCTTTCACAGATTCTATATATAGAGCTATACATTAGAGCTAAAAAGATTTATTTTTATGCGTCTCCCTTTAGTTTTGTGCCGTCTGGTATTTTGTGGAAGTATCTGCATTTGTTTGTTTCATGGAGGACTTTGTGTCTTGTGATGTGCGGGAGTGACGGGAAGGGATGTGAGACTGCTGGGATTACGAATCTGTTGCCAGACAGCCCGCACCGGGGGGACGCACTCCGAGCACCCAGCACCTCTTCCAGGACTGCTTTCCGAAGAGCTGGTTAACTCCAGCGTGCTGTGACCATACACTCAGCAAATACACAGCTGTTCTAAAGCATTACCTGACAGTTTTCTATGGTGTATCCGTATCACATCGCATTAAACGATCTCAGATTTATGGCCCAACCTGAGAGTTCAGCTATGCACAGCAACCTCCCAGTTGCCAGTTATACTGGAACTGTCATTTGACAGGTAGCAACCCTTTGTTGTCCCCCGTCCCCCCCTTTATTTTCTATTAATTTTCATTTACAAGAACAGATGTTTTTGTACACCGCAGTCACTATTCTGGCTGGCTAGTCTACACCTAACTCTTCTTTGGTGTGAAATAATCACGCTTCAAAATGCTGGAAGGCTGTGAGTTCTCCATCTTCCCACTACCTCCACAACTCAACTTCCCTCAGCCACCTCAGCTGTAACAGCAACACTGTTCTAAAATCTCTGCATGGAAGTCAGACTCATTGCTCATACTTACAGGCAGTCATAACAATTCCAAAGAATCTTTGTTGCAGAAAAAAGGACAAATGAATATTTGACAGCCAATTAAAGCACAATTAATAATTAAATGGTGGTGTGAATTCCTAAAATGAATAGTGTTTTGGGTTTGGTTTTTGTTTGGGGTCTTTTTTTTTTTGTTTGTTTGGGTTTTTTTTTCTAGAAAGAATGCTGGCATTTGACAGTGGACTCTGTGGCTAAGTATTAAATAACAGCGCACCAAAGGAGTGGTGTCACTTCACCAAAGTTAATAAAATATTACACTGGAGTCTGGTCCATTTTGCTCAGCTTCCAAATAAAGTGCAGAGATTTTAAGAGAATACATTAGATGTGAAAAATAAATAACATATTTATGGAGTGCTTGTAGTTATGCACAGACCCTGTGTCTAACAGAGATGTCTCTGTGGAACCTCTGTTGGATTAAAGTTTGGCAAAGACGCATAAGGGTCATAAATGAAACGATGAAAGAAAGAGAGGCAAAAAAGAACTTGCAATATAGTTGTAATTTCCTTCCTCAAGCATTTAACTTGGAGAGGTGGACCTACATCCAAGGCAGAGGGTTGCATGTGGGGTTTCGGCCAGCACAGGGGTACGGAGGAAGGAGATACACTGCAGGTCATAAAGCACAGACTCCAGGAACCAAAGCTCATGTTGCCCAGAAGAGAAATGCAGATACATCTGTGAATATAGTTCAGTCTCTGGACACTAAGGAGTAGACGAGGCATGAATAAGAGACTTGGGCAACATCATCTTCCTGAACATTTTCTGTGGCAGGGAAACATCTACCAGTGACATATTTTTGGTTGTTTTCTCTTCCCCAAAGCTTCACATTTCAGAGGTTCTGCTGTTATTATTACTCTGTTTTCTGCTCCCTGTTTATTTTTTAACAGCTTCCCCTTTAAAATTTTAAAATAACTATTTCTCTGCATGCGACCAGTATGAAAGCACAGCCTCCTACCTCAACCCGTGTGGTTAGGAAGCCCGTATTTAAAATGCTTTCTTTCCCTCTACCTCCTTCCTATACAAAAACAACGCAAACAAACAAAGGAGGCTTTCATGGAAAGTTGGCAAGAGTTTTCAGAGCGTCCACTGTCATTTCTTCTTTAAGATCTTCAACTTGTTTGTTTAAATGTTCATGTCTTTAGGCCTTTCTCCCTGAGTTTATTGCTGGAAACCACGAGAACTGCTATTTGTTCCAGAAAGCAGATTTATTATTTCTTCTTTACCCCAACTATGACTTTCTTTCAATTTAAAGTAAAAAACCCCCCAAAAAAAAACCAAACAACCAACCAAACCAAACCAAAACAAAACAAAAAAACAGAAAAAAAACCCCCACAAAACCCCACAACAATTTCTTCTTCCTATATGAACTTTAACTCCTGTGACTTAGAACCCAAAGCTGTGAAACAGCACATCTTTGGTGACTTGTTGCAATTGGAAATCAAGAGTGGAAGGCACTCTATAAATTTAGGTGCTGCACGCCACAAACAGCTGCAATCTCACGAGTTCCAGTCTATGGCCTGACGATGGGAGTCCATATGCCATAAGAAAATGTTTAAAAAAAAAAAAAATTATAAATATGCATTTTGCATTATGTGGTATCAAATCTTGTCAGAATGGAGCTGGCTGGGGAATTTGCACATATAAGTTATGTGGTGGATACCTGAATTGTTAATGAGGGTTTCTCAAGCTCAAAGGTACATCTCGTGAAGGCACAGTGGTTGCCAGTGAGCCTTGCTGGGGAATATGTGAGCGGTTTGCCCCAATGCTGCCTCTGTCTGAAGAGGGATGTGCCACTGTGCCAGCAGAAGCCCAAAGTGATGCGCTGGGTTAGCAGAGATCAGTGTGAGCACAGCACAGAAAAGGGGCACCCCTCACCCACAGATACTGAAATCATTTGTCCAAATGAAAACTTCCCCAATGAGTGCATTTAATTAAGTGAAAAAATTACCCACTCAAAAGCATTTTTTCTTAGTGTTCCTGAAGAAAATGCCCAACATAGGATGAGAACAGAATAATCCAGGAGACTCTGAGAAGATGAATTCCAGGATCACTTCTTTCTATTCCATTTGAGCAGACAAGGAAATAGAACCCAGTCACCCCACACCTCAGAGTAGGGCTCTAGACACCAGACTGTCAGTGTATTCTAGGGAAGGCACAGGGTTGTTTTGTGTATGGAACTGAAAACACTTTTGCAAAACTTCCGTCCTGTTCTGCATCAGACTAGAAAATAGATTTTGAAACCTGAGTTTTCCACTAAACACAATACTGGACTTGTTGCTATTCTACTTGAGAGATCAGCATCTGAAACTGTGCAATGGTCTTTTGATTACCTACAGAGTCTTGGTTCATCTATATATGTAAAAAGGTAATTCGGGTCATTCAGTTGTAAATAGAAAGATGATTTCTGGCAGGCACTGAAATGCAAGTGGGAATTTATTTATTTTCTACGCTGAATGAAGTTCTTCATGCTAACCATTCCTTCTAAAACACAATCACAGCTAGTGGCAGCTGAGCATTCACCACACTCTTCTTTTGAGATACATAACCATCATGACAAAGAATACAAAGAAGAACTAGTGGTAAGAAAGCCTTGGTAAAAATGGGTTCTGGGATGATTGTATTTAAAGATTTCCAAATTCAAAGTTAAAGTGTTAAAAAAGGTCATGATGAAAACCATTCTGCTTTTAATGAAAGCTGAGTTGTGCACAACCACTTTGATAAGAATAAGCATAAGGCCAGTGAGATGAAATGCTTAAAGGTCCCTATGATTATGTAGTAGGTAGTATGTAGTATGTAGTGCTACAGATTGCAATCTGAAAGTGTCAGAAGCTATAGTGGCTTCTTTATTTTCCCCATGAAGAATCATTTTGATGTAAAAACTCACCTTAAAGCAACAAGACCGTTTTTTTCAGCTGATGGTGCTGGGGCAGCCTTGGCATTGGTATAATTTTGCAAGGTATCAACTCACTGCTGTGAGTGTTTTCTACAACAAGAGGGAATACGTAAGAGAATGAAATTTATAGAATATGTTGATGGTCAAATTAGGCACCTTTGCAGAAGTAACTCAGAGAGCCACCCTGGTTTACTAACATTTTACCCACACATTGTACAACTGTATATTAATATATATTTCAAGAAAATAAGGAGAGTGGGCCAGTGTATCTGAATGTGTATGTGTGCAGGTGTGTTTGTGGATTCTTCTTCCACATCATTTTGCATCCTCTGATTTTCCCATGGGAGATTTTTTGTGTTATGATGAGTCACCTGTGAAAATCAGGATTTCTTCCTGTAACAGGGTATTTTCTGCAGTCTTGTGTTTTCCATTCTGTTTGTCTTCTAAATTCTTCTATCTCATGTCACTGGCTGCTATGGAAATGCAACAAATTCCCTAGACATTACCTGATACTGCTGTTGAAACGCCTGGGAATAAAATGCTTTCTGATCAGGTATGAATATAGGTGGCTGACCTTACTGTGGCTCTGTGGTTTGTTTTCTCAGGGTTCAGGAGTCTGACAAAAGGTAGAAGTCCCACCTCCCTCTCCCGTAGTGCTAACAGAGCTTACCACCAGAAGACCAGATAAGACACAGGCAAAATTATGGCTTCTCTGAAGTCAGCAGAAATCTAGTAACATGAGACCAGAGCTTCATTTTCTGGAATCATTCTGAGAAAGTACTTTGAAGTTAAGCTGAAAAGACAGGAATGCAATCAAACTGGAAGCAAAATGAGTAAGAAAAAATGGCAAAGGATAGCAATTCTCCCTTGTTGTGTGTCTCTTGCAGTTGTTACCTTGAAAGGAGTAGAGGAGAAGGAACCTCAAGCAAATTGTAAGGATGATGTCTTCCTTTCCAAGAGGGTTGTGAACGTTATCTACAAAGCTACAGCCTAAGCTGAAAGTCTCCTCTTTATCACTCATTTGTACAAATACATGGACATCATGCTCATTTACAACAGAGCCTAAAGGCTTGTAAGTGCTGCCGTTATGTTTATTGTCAAACAAACCCATTAAACTAGAACAAGAGAATTCTATACATAGGGAAATCTCAAATTTGCTAGGTGAGATAAATGACACTGAAGACTGTAAAATTGCTCGTTCCTTATGTCCCTGCAGGGCAAGTTACTTTCCCCAGTACTGATTGCCAGCTTTGGGTTTTTTACCTGCTTTGAAAAACTGTCCTCTTGGGAGTCTTCCTTTTCCCATCACCTGCAAAAGTTAACTTTGGGTCCCTTCCAAAAAGATCATCCTTCCCAGAGGTCTTCTAGTCTGCCCATAAAGCACACTTCAGTCTGTCACAGGACCATCCTATTTCTCCAGCCTGGACATGTTCAGCTGCTATCAGGAAACAAACAGTAGCTCCCTTCACTGCCCTCTCTCTCAGTGTTTAAACAGATGGTAAAATGCACATGTCCTGATAGAGTAAATTGTACAAGGACAGATCAAACATCTTTACCATCTGTCACCGGTATAGATAACTGGACATAAGGCAGCAGGAACTTAAGCAAAGATGTGGAAAAAAAAAAAAACCAACAAAAAAAAACCCCCAAAAAAACACAACAGGAAAGTGATTCAGACCAACTCATGACTTAGACTCATCAGGATCTTCCCTATAAATAACTATGATGTTGTTTTCATTGCTGTTTCTGGAGTTTGACTGTACTCCCACAGGCCCGTATGCGTATTTCCCACAGTGTTTCAGTGGAAACAAGTCTGATTTTAATGTGAAGAACACTGGCATATGCCAGCAGCCTTAGTTGCAATCAATTCAACAGTGATGTCCCTTTCCTGGGGAGAAACAGGACTGATCCGTTCCCGTCAAGGTGCGGAGCAATACCTGGGTGGGGACTGAATGGGGTGAGGAAGGGAAGGATCTGTGTCTTCTTGTTTCCTTTTGTCTATGCAATTTCACTAGGAAAAAAAAATAAATCCAACTTCTATTTGTCTTGCCTGCACCCAAACCACCAGTGGGTAAGGGTCTGTTTTCTATCTCAAATACGCCGTTATAAAATTTATAAATGAGTCTGCTATTTCAGCATTCTCCCCCTCTGTGTTTTGATCCCTGAATCTGAGGAAATTAGGACCATACGGTTGAAAATATCAGCAACTGCAGCTGATTTTTCTTTCTTTAAAAGTTGTCTTAAGCCTCATAACATGCCACATGCAGTAAGAAAATATAGTTTCAACAGAGCCTGTCTGAGGCAACCATCCAATACTATCCTATAAGAGGATCCCTATCTAAAAAGTAAATAAAACTGCATTAAGTCTGGGCAGAAGGAAGAAGAGCTTAAGTTAAGAAGTATTTTAAAGCTGTTTCTTCTTTGAAGTGGTTTTATTGCAAATCATCTTACAGTGTAAAACTCAGCATTAAGACTCATGTCTTCTTCTCAGATCACCGGTGTGGAATTCACCCACAATTTACAGAATCAAAAGGCGTACTTTGCACATCATTTAAGTATTGCCATGTGACGGGATGTTTCATAATCCGTGGACGATATCAGCTTATCCTCTCAGGTCAGGCCCAAAGAGGTGGCATGTCTTGTTTGGATAACCACTCGATTTGGAGCTGAACTATGTCTGCTTAGTGCACGTTAGCTCATATCTCGGACTGGCTTTGGAGCAGCTGCTGCACATTGTGTTTGGAGGACTAGTGTTACACCAGCATGAAAACACTTAAAACACATACGGCATGGACAGTGGGTGCTCAGCACAGGATATTTGGCCCCACAGATCTGTTCTTACAGAATCACATTACTTGGCAATGCAGCAATGGCCACAGACCATTGTGCACAGAAAGGCACAAGTGGAGAGGAACCGTGGTCTTTTCATTAGCAAAATCACGCCTATAAATATGGTAGCCATGCTAGGACCCAGATGCCAAAATCCTGATTTCCGTTTCCTATTCTGAACCAATACAATGCATCCTTACTAATTCTTCCTAAAAAATGGAACATTAAATGAATTTCTCTGCTTATTCTTAGTGGGATCATAGTTAGCCTCACTGCAATTTTACTTTATCTCACACACTGTGATTATGAAAACTGACTGTGTGATGTACAGTGAATCATGCAGTGATTTACTTTCAAGAGGTCAGCTTAAAAAATTTCCTGAGAGGGATTTTATTAGATGCAAACCTCACCATGTCTGAATTAAAATGCAGCCTAAGTATTCTTATATCCCTTTCATCAATATCATCGTATTTCTCCCTCTCTTTCACTATTATAAACTGAGTGGAGGTGTTTTCTTCTTTAAAGTGGATGGGTCAAAAGAAGTTTTCTACAAACACAATGTCAATTGTGTTCCACTGAAAATGATAAAAAATAGCTCCAAAGCCTCAGTTAAACTCCCTGTGATAAGTGGACAAGATGGACAGAGAGTGTAATGGAAGGGCAGATGTGGAAAGTATCATTTAGTAATCACTTAGCCCAGAGGTTTGCACGCATTTTTACCAGGGAGAATGAAATGATGAAAGCCACCATCTAATGAAACAACCATTTTCCTCTTCATTTAAGACAGACCCTTTTAAAGCACAGTTCTGTTCATGCCTTGCCCAGCTAAATAGAATGAATCATAATCATTAACGGAATACACAGTACAAACTTAGCTATCAGTGTTCACTAAGCTACGGCTGTTGTACCTGATTTCATCAGCCACGTTCCACTTGAAGCCAAGACCCTCATCCAGAATTTTTTGATCAGTCCTGTGGTGCTTGTGTGAGTTAAGAGACACCATAGATAAATATTTGTGTTTGATTCGAACGTAGTAAAGTAGTAGAGAACGTACCCTGTCTCAAGTCTAGGGTAGCCAGGAAAGACAATTATCTTTCCATGTTACCTAATAGATAAGGTATAAATAAATGATGCCAAAACCAGTGCAACAGGTATTTTTGGTTTGTCAGTAAACTTGTTCTTTACCAGGAATGGATGCCATTTATATATAATATATATAAACTTATATATAATCTTAACATTATTTTTTCATTGTTACTACAGATACTGCACAGCTATTAAATAACAAGAACTTCTCTGCAGTTCTGGCTGAACATTAATCACGTCACTCCAAAATGGTTTATGTAAATCAAAAATTGACTTGAAGCATCCGTTAATCTCTACTTGTCAAGGTTGAGACGGCTAGTGGAAATGCAGTGTTCCCTGGCATGACATATCATCCTGGCACCATGCCTGCAGATCTGGCAGCATGTAGACGAAGACACCTGGCAGTAGGAGAGAATTAGGAGGGTTTTTTTTAGGATTGATGCATTTCTGCTTTGAAAGTGGCAGTGGTATACAGTATGCAATGAGTAAATGCTTCTGTACACACATGCAATTTGACATGTCCAAGTCCTATATATGCCATCAACATGCAGAAAATACTTATATACCTACTAAAATGACAGTAAGAAATAAGTATTTTTTAAAAAAAAGTATTTTCTGCATTCTACCTATTTCTGTTTCTTGAATGATCCATGTTATGATTTCTTTGGAAAACATTATTTGTATCCATAGTTGAATATTTTCTATGGCTCATTAGTCAACATTTGATTGTAATGATTCTGTATTCAAAGACTCAGTGATGCTCAAATACATCATTTTATATGCTTAAAATTACTTTTTAGATGACTGTAAATCATAGAATTAGGTTTCTAATGAGGCTGTTACTAATTCCTAGGTTGTTTTCCAAAATTCTGCTGGTACAGTCGTCTGTGAGAATGGGAATTATTGAAAAGAATACCATAGTGATTTAAAAGCACTTAAAATGAAAATATTCATGCAATCTTCCCCTGATACTTGCCCAATTCATAATTAAGAGGCCCCAGCTCTCAATTTTTTTCATTCGTAGTGCCTAAGCCAAGGTATTTCAGGTTATATGATTAATTGATTTTAGCTTGGTTAATACCTGTACTAAACCAGAGCTTTATGTCAGAAAGGCAACACTAAAAGTCAGGGAAATATTGTCATTTGAATCCCTCTAAAGATGTAATTGTATATCATCTGCATATAATTAGAAGCAGGTGCACTCTCAGGCAACAAAGAGGTAACACTAAAAATTCAGTAAAAAAAAAGTCTGAGATACATGTAGCACTTACAGAAGATAATTAATCAGCCTGGGACACCATAAAGACAAAATGGGGTATCCGATACAACGTGTTTGGAAAGTTAATTTGTAAATTTTCCTGAATGACTTAAATAAAACCTGTGAAAATGCCAAGAACGAAGGTGATACAGTAAACTGGAGGTGGTTAGAGAATTTAGTGCTGTTCAAATGTAAACCCTAAAAGTCTCTGCTCCATACCCTGCAAAGTGTTCCCAGGATGCCAGTACCCCAGCACTGACACCTATTCAGAGTTGTGTTTAGAAAATTGGAGCTTATGCACATATAAACAAGAGCCCACCTATGGACTGGCTTTGCTTGCCCTAACTAGTGATTCTTTTCATTTTACATTTCATTATAAATTTTCTTGACCCAAAGTCCATTCATATCAATGGAATTTTCCCATTTACATTCAATGGGCATTGGATCATATCCCAATTCATCTGTTCCCAAGAAAGCAAGTCTGGAGCTGCCTAACTGCTGTAAAATCAGCATTCAGAAATATTCATTTATACTCTGAATAGTTATTCAAGTCAGCCAAACCTTTGTCCTTTTTTATGACTAAAAGCTGTATAGTCAGGTATTTGCCCAATTAACATCTGTTCTGCACCTATATTCTTATGTGCACAGTATTATATTATTGGTATTAGTCATTCATTTTTCATTATCCTCCTATGAGGCATTACAGATATATTTTTTTTCTTTTGTTTACAAAACCACCCATTTCTCAAGGAGTCCTATTTTTCACTTTTACCAGCATTTTGCAGTCATCGGTTTTTCAAACAGAGAAAAAAAAACCCAAAATAATAATAATTAAAAAAAAAAACAAACCCAAAAAAACCCCAAACCAAACACATCAGTATTTTGGGCTGTTGTCTTCAATTTTTTCTATATTTTTCTTCCCTGTGACTGTTAATAAATAACAGGGAAGGAAAATGAAAACCTGAATACATTTTCTTTGGTCAATAAACAAAAAAAGATGACTGTTCCAAATGAATTATGATCATTTCTTTCTGAATCATCCCTACTTTGAAATTTTCAGACATCTATTCAAAGGAAGAAGTGTAGCATGTCTCATTCAGAAACAGCAAGAAACCCCCGAAATCTAAATAAATAGTGCATGAACACATCATGAGCCAAAATGTGTTTGCTTAAATTAGGCATTGAACAATTACAAACAAGAAATAAGTATGGAAGAAAATCAGTGTGATTTGCAAATTATTTGTGAAGAGAAAAAAAGCAGCCAAATATACCAGATAACTGATTAATTGTAATTAGAACGTGGGCTCCTCGTCATGCATAGCAAATTTCCCACTGATCTGATTTCAGTGAAAATAGGGTTTGGTCCATGCTAATGAATTCTCTTCTCAAAACAATTGATTTCAGTTCTCCTAAGGAAAGTATTTGGTTTATTTCAGCAATAAAAACTGTCCCTATTGCCTAAAAAGTTTCATAAAGGTTATTTGTTTGTTTTTTTTTTCTGTAAGGAATTGTCACATATTGTAGAAGAGAGGAATAAAGATGGTTCTACAGGACCTGTTGTCTGTTTGGCAGAAGTGCTTGGATCTCCGGTAGCACAACACAGATGGGCATGACAGCATCAAATGGCCCAAATAAGTGCATATTGATGGATTTGTTTTATTTAAACAAATTTTTTCTATCAACATATTTAAGGATGTGTGTTTATAACTATTTTTTTTTCCATTAGTATAGCAAACCAGCATGATCATCTGATTTTTCTAGAAAATCGGTAAATTTTGTACTATTTTTTAGCTTGATAGTCAGCATTGTGTTCAGAGTACTGGGTTCCTGGTCCTGTTCTGGCTGAAGCTGTCAAGAGTTTTACTTGTGACCTCTCTGAGGGCAGGAACAGCAGGTATGTCTATGTTACCTGCAAAGAATGGATATATGACTTCCTCCAGGACCAGAGCCATCAGCAGCTTGCACAAATGTGTCATCTGGCAGAGGAGTGCACTTGGCAGACGCCCATCCTCCCTGTGCCTAAGGGCATCCAGGTGGTCACAAACTGCCAGGGCAGGTGACCTGCACCATAGCAATTGCAAAGAAGTAGTAATGAAGATAAATTAACCTGAATGCACAAAAATTGCTCCAAAATGCAGATGTTTCCCTTCAAACAAGCTAATTCAGTAATATTTCCATCTTTCTTACATCACTCATTCTCTGAAAAATCATACAAGAGTTTTGGCATGAATTTTTGGGGTGCACGTGGGCAGATGAGGTCACTCTCACAGGTCTGAGAGGAGGAACATTGGAAATCACTAATGTTAAGTCTGAGGTTAAAAATTACTTTCGCTTCCTACTGTGTGCAAATGTAAATTAAATAAGCAGAAACAAGCCAAAGGAAATGCTGCTCAATTGGAAGCAGAAAGTCCTGATTTTCCAGCTCTAAAAATGGAAGATTTTTTTGTAACAACTTAAAGGTACAATATTTCCACAATTCTGGATCAGGGAATTAACAACCTGAAGATATATTAATCATCCAAGTGTTATGAGAGAATCCCTGAAGCATAGCAGTCATCCAGGCAATGGTTAGTTCAGGAATTGAGCCTGACACCTATTTAACCCTGAAGTAATGCCGATGACTTGCAGTGGCATAGAGGCAGAACACAGAACTGGGAGACCTGGTGGAGTTCTCACAAGAAGTACAAAAGAGAAAAAAAAGTGCATTGAAAAACCAAATTTACTGAAAATAATTTTGGAGAGGAAAAAGATTGTGTGGATGAAGGTGAAATGCACTAAGTATTCTTCAAGGCACAATATCACAGAGCTCTGATGAGCATCAGAGACAGTCAGACTTGTAGTAAATAAATGTTATTACCCTGCCACAATTACAGCATCTTCCTGTTTTCAGGATGGTTGAGCCATCTGGCATCGGCATCCGGATAAAAGTTATGCAATTATTAAAACAAGCTAAATTAAATTAATTTAAATTAATCACAGTGTACAAAAATAACTGGCCAGAAGCATCGAATCATAGTTGTTTTGAACATGATGACCTATTTTTCTGGGTTTGCTTGGCTTTCTCTAATTATGAAATAACACGCTGTCTTTGAAACCAGTGGCAAAAGTCCAGTTGAGTGAAAAGAGAGATTTGCACAGGATGCTCTTTGCCTTGTACACTGGCAGTGACATGCTTCATTTAACAACATGCACATACAGCGCCTAATGAAGGATACATATGCTTTTTTATTACTGTATGTTGGCCTCTCCTGTAGGACGTGAAGTTACTGCATTACATCCATATGTTTCCCATGCTATTTTGGAAAGATACAAAAGACTTTCATTCCCTTAAATGTTATCAAAAGTTTGTGTCCTTTGAAATATTCAGAAATATGTATTTTATTTTTTTTTTTTAGATACTTCTAAAATGATTGTCTAAACGCTTTATTTGCTACAAATGTAGGTTTTCTGTTAAACTCAGCCAATCTTTTGGTGGCAATGTGCTTAAAAAAAGTGTAAAAAATGACTAACTGAAAATGGCTTGATTTAAAGTGCTGAAGAAAATGGGAAGGCATTCAACTAACAATCTCCCAGGGTTGCTAGGAATAAGAGCAGTTAAGAAGGAGATTCCCAAGAAGGAGAATCCTGAAAAAAACTGTTTCTATATTCATGAAATCTGCTTGCCAGTATATGGAGGGGAAAGGCAGCATCTTTCCTGCTGCTTGGTCAGAGGCAGCTTGGCTCCACATTTAGGAAGATGTTTGTGTCCTACTGATTCAACAGGACATGTTTGCCATATGCAAGGCTCCTGATGAATACCTGAAACCCAGCAGTGGACACACTGAGGACAAAAGGATCGTAGCTTGCACAGCTCAAATCATGAACATCCCCAGCTTTAGCTAAAGCTCCCTACAACGCTTTCCTGCATCCTAATAACCCATTAAAAGCCACCCAAGAAGGATGTACATCTCTTTATACAGCACAGACAAAAGCTCCCTCTGAACTCTATTTGGCTTACAGGTTTTTTCTTCTCCTTTGCCATTTTTTCCCCAGTTACTTTGGCTTTAGCTAAACCCTGTTACACAAGTTCTTCAAATCTACAACTGAATTGTATAAAAAGCCAGTTCAACTAGTTTAATGCATTGGATTGGAACCCAAGCTGCAGAAAAAAACATGCTGTTTATTTGTTTCTATGCTCCTGATGTGATGTCCCCCACTGGGCAGAACTACATGTCACATATTGAAAGGGGTTTTGTGGGATGTGGGGAAAATCTGTACTAGGTATTGATGAGTTTGTTTTTTTTCCAGAAATGTTCAGGGAGGAAGTGGAAGCTGTTTTAAACCAAATTATTTTTCCTAAGTGAGGTCCATACTTCCCAGAATAAAGCACAGGCAGGAATATTTATCACTGGCTCTTTTTTTCTTTCTTAAATAAGAAATGGTAAAAATGCATTCAGTGTATGGTTCTATTTAAAAACCTGGCTAAGACTTGCTGTTCATCACTTACCTAGCCAAATTAAAATGCAGAGGTGCTAACAGCTATAGAGAAATACAGGTGTGGCATATGTGACTTGGACCAATATGAAATAAAATGTTAGGCAGAGGGGATTCACTAACTGTAATTAGATTTTAAGCTTAAGTAGATGCAATTTTACAAATTTCTCCCTCTTCCAAATTGCAAAGAAACTCTTTTGAGTAAAGCTGATGATCTGCATACTTTCGGTCTAAGGAAATTAAAAGGAATAAATTATTTACCCAAAATGACACAGGCATTTACAATAAGAGTCTTATCTTTAATAGCATTGTTATTACCATTATAATTGTTACAATAATTTTCTTTTTTAAAATCTCATAAATCTGTTTCTCATACGTGCACTTAATTCAGATTCCCTTTTAAGTAAATATTATGCTCATTGTGCCTACGCTTCAGTAGACTTGCCTGAAATATTTTCTCTCATAAGTTCTCACCTTCTGAGAATGCTATTTATCCTTAAAGGTAACATGGTTATCTATCTGAGAGAGGGATTAGGAGTCTGGAGATGTAGTCTTGTTCTTGGCCTTCTCATTTACAATTTGTGAACTTTAGCAAAGCGCCTTAAAAAAAAAAAACCAGCCAACAAACAAAAACCTGAATAGTGAGGACAGTGGCTCATAACACCTTGAGTCAGTGAGTTTTGCAAAACGAGCGGACTAATGTAAGACCAAGTCATATTTTACAAATAAGGTTTCAGTTCTTCACCTGAAAGTCCCTAGAAGTGCTAATTATTTTCATTCCAGCATCTATGTATAAATGATCTTGCTGAACAATCAAATATTGCAGCCTTTCATATTTTCTTATGTGGTTGGTTCCACTAGGATTACAGTTATTTTAAAATGTACATGAAAGACAGCAGTTATTAGCAAAAGCCTTAGAGATTTGTATTGACAGTGAGGACCAGAGGGTTAAAGTCAGCTATTTGGAAATGTCTGTATATAAAAATACCCACTAGACACATCAAATACTTGGGTGTGTATACAATGGAGCATCACGTCAGCTATCTGCATTTGTAAGCTAATAAACCCCACGCACAAATACCTGATTGATATGCATACCTTGGGGTTTGCACACATAGAAAATGGCAAGGGAAATATCTGCGAACAAATGCATTTGCCTCACTTTGAAAATCTGCCCATTAGGATGAGTCTGTATATTTTGAGAAACAATCCATCTTTCTCCTTCCTCCTAAGTGCTTATTCTTGTAATGACCAGGTTTGCTTGGAAGTATAGTAAAAACAGGTGAACATTTAGAAGAGGGCAAGAGAGAGGAGTTCCCATCATATGATTAATCAGACAAATGAGGTATTTGGAAAGAACTGTTTGCACGCAGCTGAGTTTTCTGAAATGTTATGAAGTAATTGCATTATGAAAATAATCAGCTGCTCTGCATTCTGATCATTAGAAGCTGATGATATAATTGTCTTATAATGAAAAGCATTCTGGTGATTATTCCATAGAGAACTTCTCTGCAGATAATATTCAAATTTACTTTATTTTGGCATCATTTCAAAGAAGCTGAAAGTACAATGTAAACAGCTGGACTGTGAGGTAATGTTATTATAAGTTCTGAAGTATGCCCTTTTTTTTAAACTATTATCTGGAAAAAGTTCTTTGAGTTTATCTGCACAATGCCAGCTGAACTTGTTTATATTTTATGGTGGCTCATTAAATAACTTTGTTCTGCATTTCCAAGGGGAACCAGCAGTTTTAGTCTTTTTTTCTGAATTATTAATTAATTATTATAATAATTAATTAGAAACCATCCCAAAGCCATAAAGACTCAATAATACTGTAATTCTTTTGTATCCTGAATGTTATTTTATGACACACTGTCTTCTGCTGATACTCTATGATGAATCTTAACAGCATGTGCTACTAGTGACTTACATTTATGGCATTTTGCAGGGTATAACACAAGTCAGAGCTTCCTCCATTGGTAACTTCACTATTGTTTCAGAGTATTCATGCTGCATTTTCTCAGGTTAACCAGCAATCTCCAAACTAGGCATCTGGTGTGTAACCCCCTCATTTAGGTGAATGAGGATTGCCTCCCGAAGACAGTCCAATCCCTTGGGTTTTGATGGGACAAACAACTCTATGGAGGAATCTGTTTTCCTATTGAGTATCTGGCAGACTGGGGCTGCGGGTAGATTAATCTTCCAGCCAAACAGGAAAACTGTTATCCTGCTTTCCTATTAAAAGCTGTGTATTTTTCTAGTATTGCTACAGTACTGAAAGCACCTTGAACAGTAAAACATAGTTTTATGCTCTGCTGACTATATTGCTTGCAGGGAGATGTCTTGGCTACAACACGAGCTAATCTTTGACTTGTAACAAGCTCTCTGTTTTCTGCTTACAGTTTCTTCATTATCCTTCCCCAGATAAACATGTAACTGCAGTCCTATTTGATGGGTAATAGGAGTGAGAAAGCAGAGGTGAACACTGTTCTACTCAGTAAGACCCGTTAGTTTCCACTTGCCATAAACAAGCATTTCCAATCTCAGAATTTCCCAGCTGACTGAAATTCCCTCCCTGCCTTTTTATCCACAATACACATGGCTGTTTTTCAAATTTGCTGTCCACTGCAAAGAGAAAAAAAATTGCCAATTCAGTGTGATGTGGAGACAGCCATGTCTAGTAGCAGCACCGGTAGCTGAGGGGAGAAAGAGAAATAGTATGTGTTGAACAGGAGATGCTGAGTTCTTGACCTCAGATGTCCTTCTGTATTGAAAATGTCAAGCTAATCACAAGATTGTTGCATTATTATTTATAATAATGTAAATGTGGGCTGAGGTTATCTTCAGACTCTTAAAGGACTTTGTAGTTGTGGCGTTGCACAGCTGAGCCTGCACTGTTCAAGATGTCAGTGTGCTCTCTGGGTTGGCATGTGTTCCACCTTTACCTTAGCCCTGCTGTAAAACCAGGGTGATCAAATGGCCATAGCACTGCTTTTAATGCCCAAGACCAGCTCCCCTCTCCTTTCTCATTCTCAGGTCTTCAAAAGGTGTGTTCACATCTTTACCACCCTGCACCTGTGATGTGCTGAATGAAGTGAGAAGGCTGGAGTAAATTGCCTGTTTCATTTGATAATGTTTTACAGGGAAGTAAAAGCCCACACCTCTCATTGACTCTAATTATAACAGCACATAATTGGCAGTGCTGAAAAATAAAGCCACAAACACAGATGTTTCTTGTTGTCTTAGAAATTTAAAAGAAGGAGAAAAAGGTGGCACTGAAACTTGAAAGGGATCTATAAGCTCCTGAAAGGTATTTAGGTGCCTAATTCCAAATTGTTTTAGTAAAACTTAAGCACTGAAGTACACTTACAGCTGTATATATAGATTTGTCTGTGATTACTCGTGATAATAACCAAATCTTAGACCTTTAAAGCCAGAACTACATTTCCAAGTGCCACTGCCAGATGGAAAGAGGTAGAAAAAGCCAAGAGGATAGAAAAATGTTCTCCTCTGGCCTCTGCAGTTCAGCCAACAAAGAGAACTTCTGCGGAGTCCTAATGCACTACAGCTGGAGTTGATGTATATTTGTCTATTGGCCTATGAAGCTGATTGCTGACTTGCTCTTTCTTACTTTCATACTGTAAAGGTCTCCAAATGGCATTGTAATAATAAAGTGCTGTAACAAGGAGTAACAACTGTGACTCCCTAGTTATTGTGCTTTTTCACAGGGAGCTGAATTTTTCATGTAACTGCAATGTAAGTTTTTGAGATGTTGCTTTTTCAGTGCTTTTTATTTTACTGCAGTAATCAAAGAGAAAAATCATTTCTTTGACACGTTCTGTGAATTCAACAGAGGAATGCTGGAGGGAGGCTTTGGGAATTGTTAGCTGTGTATTCTACTGGCAACACAAAGGAAGGATTGGGATAATTCCTGCACCTTTGATGGGCTTGTGCTATCTCCAGATACTGATGTATTGAGGCCATGGAATTTCCACCTGGAACGTGTAAAAATGTTGGGGGCAAGCAGCATTTCTGTCTAAAATTTACCACATTGAAGCATGTATTTGATTAACTTTTTTGTTTCATTTTTAAAATGCTGCCATGAACAAAATCACTAGATGTACCTAGGATGTCTTTTCTCACTGCCCATCCCCTGCAGTGTGTCTAGAGACATAAATGGAAACTCTGGATATGTGGTTTTTCTAGAGAAAAAGAAATTAAAATAATCTTTTGCAGCTTTGCATTTATCTATGAATTTATTTAATAAATAGCATGAAGTAAAAGACACTTTCATCCCTTACTGCATATTGACATCTTTACGTTGAACAACAGAAGTAGATCTGTGAATGTCAAAATGAGATAGTGAGAGGAACTGTGGACCATTGGTGCTGCTGTTACTAGACATGGTATATAATAAGACAGACAAGTTATACCCCTGTAATTAATTACATCTATGAGCAGAGTCATCAAGGAAACTATAGCATAACATTTCTGTGTTTTAAGACCATATCTCTCCTAACAGTCCCCCTAATCTATAGCTATGCTCAATTAATTATTACCTGTACTGCTATTGCACCTCATGTTGATAATATTAAAACACACACTTCAGCAGCACCTATGCATAAGCCAAGCCACCTTCTTTTTCCTCCCATACCCACTGTGCTAAGAAAGTTACAGGTGTGATTTTAAAAAAATAAATCCTAAGTATTCTTACCTCTAAGCCACACAGTTTAAACATTATGCATAGCAGGGTGTTAGTAACAGATGGACTGTTACAGTGTATGCCATGAATGCCTAGTAAGAATTGAATGTATTTTGTATCAATATTGTGTTTGGGAAATAAAAATCCTCATGAAGAGTCATTCCTGTGAGTAAGCAGTATAGTCTGGCAGTTTTAACTGAGGTGGGCGGGGGGGGGGGAATAACAAAAGCAATCTCCGTATAATGCAGTAACTACCTGCAACAGCTCCATTTACATAGGTGGTCAATTCTAATCTGTAAATAGCACACAAGCTAAATTAAGGAGAATATTAATGGTTCAGAGATTGAAGCTTTGCAGGAGAAATTTTTAGTGCATGGTGAACTTTTGCAGCCTTTCTAAAAATTGTGTTAATGGAGGTTTTGAAAGACTTTTAGTTAAGATAGTTTAAGTGAAGCTTTTGCAATTCATACTGATGTCTTTCTCATAAATGCATCATACATGTCCTCAGTATCTACCATAATGTTATCATTTCCTCGGGTAATTATAACTCTAACTTCTATGTAGTGAGTCTCCAATATCTATAAAGCTTAATGGTTCACATCCTGTATTATGCTCTCCTGCTAACAGCAGTTTCCTACTACTGTTGGCTTTTCGTTCTATGGCCCACTATCACAGAATATGGTTTGTAACAGCCCATTTCCTTCCTTCCCTATTCCTAAGTTAAAAGCTACTGGTTTTAAATGCTTGTAATATGCATGTCACTCAGAGTTGAAACATTTTGCTTAGGGCCAAATTCTGGTCTTCGTTGACAGGAAAACTCCCATTCACATCAGTGATGCCAGGATTTGTCCACAGCTGTTTATACCTCATTTCATTTGGAAAAGTGGACTAGGTTTGTGCTTGGTGGCTTTGGTATGTCCTTCCAAGAAGCTGATAACCTTTCTACAAATGGCCTTCTTCAAAGAAAACAATCAGCAGAATGAGAATTAAAATGAGTTGAAGCAGAAAATTAATCAACCAGGAGGTATTAATGGATTAACTCCATTCCGGGCAATGTCCCTTCCAGCACCCCTCTACCTTTTCAAGGACAAGGTCAACATGAAAACAGTCCCCTAACCTGCAGATCTGCCTAGTGAGAGACTAGCTCAGCTGGTCAGAAAATTATGCCCAGTCTTTTGCTCCATTTGCTGAACAAAGGATCATTTGATCTCCATTTAATCAGGAAACTTATGCAAATGCTAAACTGACCCCTAATACTTCTTTCTCTGACACCTCCAAAAAAGTGCTGATACGACTTAGTTCCTTTGGGTTTTTCTCACGCAGTGGTTCTCATACCCAAGTTTTATTATGCTTTCTGCATTAAAATAAAGGAAAGCCACCTGATTACATTATACAATAGAGTATCTGACTCACCCTTATAAATATCTTCAAGATTTTTACAAACCCTGGGATTGTTAATGTTTAAATCGACAAGAAACAAAATTAGTTCTAGCACTCTTTTCTTAAGCAACTCAGAAACTAAAAAAGAAAATCGCACAGTAAAATTGCTTCCCACTCTTCAATCCTCTGCTGTGTCACAAGCTAAATAATTCTAATTTCCCATGAAGTCTATCTGTTCCTGAAGGAGGTAATCTATCAGCTTGTTGTGTTTTCAGGTTAAATATTTTCTAATGGTTTATTAGTACATATATTGTAGATGATCAACTTTGATTAATGCCCAAGTGCTACAGAGTTTCTCATATTTAATAAATATTTTCAGTACTCCCTTATTGCTTTATCACTGTATCAACATAAATTACAATAACTGTCTAATAATTGTAAATCAATACAAACCGTGCAGTAAATCATTCTGAAGCAGAGAGCTGTTAAAAAGTGAAATCATAGAATAATTTAGGTTGGAAAAGACCTTTAAAATCATTGACTCCAACCACTACTCCAGGATGGCCAAGTCCATCACTAAACCTGGCACAACGTGAGGCCGTTTGCCCTCGTCCTGTCGCTGGTTCCTGGGGAGCAGAGACCGACCCCCCTGGCTACAGCCTCCTGCCAGGCCGTTGCAGAGCCACCGGGTCCCCCCCAGCCCCCTTCTCTGCAGGCTGACCCCCCCAGCACCCCCCATCATGCTGGTGCCCCAGCCCCTGCCCGGCTCTGGACACGCT
>JAVJGJ010000001.1:41710705-41722029 GCA_035590215.1 Microhierax caerulescens
GCTTCCCAGTCCTCTTTCTGGCCCTTCTTGTAGATGGTGTCACACAGACTGACTCCAGTCAGCTGGGACCTCCCCGCTAAGCCAGGGCTGCTGGTAAATGATGGAGAGCGGCTTGGTGAGCACTGCCTCAGCCCCCTCAGTGCCCATAAGGGGATCCCACCTGGGATCCCTTGTGTGTGTCTCAGTGGTGTGGCACGTCCCTGACCATTTCCCCTTGGATTGTGGGGGCTTCATTCTGCTCCCTGTCCCTGTCTCCCAGCTCAGAGGGCTGGGAACCCTGATAACAACTGGTCTGACTATTGAAGAATGACGCAAAGAAGGCATGAAGTATCTCAGCCTTCTCCTCAACCTTGGTCACTCTATTTCCCCCCGCATCCAAGAATTCTCCTTAGCCCTCCCTTTGTTGCCAATATATTTATAGAAAGGGTTGTTGTTTTTTTTC
Organism: Microhierax caerulescens; assembly: GCA_035590215.1. Classification (NCBI taxonomy): domain Eukaryota; kingdom Metazoa; phylum Chordata; class Aves; order Falconiformes; family Falconidae; genus Microhierax; species Microhierax caerulescens. The sequence continues at coordinate 41,711,148 of JAVJGJ010000001.1, forward strand.
TTTTATGGCAGTAGCCAGATTAAGTTTCAGTTGTGCTTTGGCAACTCCAGTTTTCTTCCTGCACAACCTCAGGACATCCTTGTTGTGCGAGTCATCCCACCAAGTTTCTGTGATGGCAGCTGTATCCTGGTTTTCATGCTGCACAGTGGCTTCCCGCTCCTCCTGTTTGTTGCCCATGCCAATCCAATCCAATGCCTATCCAAATGTCTCTTTCACTGCCTTTTTTATACTTTCTCTGTTGTTTTTATTTTTTTCTGGATGCTCAGCAACAGTAGGACAGTATATTTGTTGAATCGTCTCATTTGGACACAATTTTTCTTGTGTCTCAATTCATTGAGATTAGTACCGTGTTCTTATTTTTGTTATAATCTGAAGAGACAAATGTGATTCCTGAGGTTCTGGCTAACTTAATTTTACTTTGCCTCTGGCTCTGCCTTGCTTTCTCTTCTGTTTAGTTATTTTAATTGAAACTTGTGCAGGCACTGAAATCAACGTACCCTTGTGTGTATACCTTGAACAGACTGAACCACAGATCCTTGGCTTTAGTAGAGAGTTCACCTTAAGAAAAGTCTTCGTGTCTAGATTTAGGTTGGAAGATGTAGCTTTCCAGTGCCTGCTCCCCTGGGTGTCCTCCACCAGCGATGGAAAGAGGGAAGTCTTTCTAAAGAGCAGTTCCCACAGTAGCTATGTAAAGCAGGCAGGATACATCTTCCTCCACAAGTGACAAAAAGGGGATGACTAACTTTGGTTCAACACCTACCCTTTGGATGGCTAAAGTTAAGGAAGATGAGTCATATTGTTAGCGTACTGGTCTCCCTCCTCTTTATAGAACAAGAATTTTGATGTTGCTTCTGTTTTTATGTAGTCCTTGCCCCAGAATGTCTACTAGTTTTATGGTCTTCCAAAGACATATTTCACAGAATTATGCTGTTGAGTTGAAACCACAGGCTGGAGTCTAGTATGTGGAGACCAAAACTCACTAGATTTAACTGCAGGATATGTTATTTGGTGAATAATCTTTCAATAAATTTGAGTATGGTTATTGTCCCTGGATTAGTCAATCTGTTTAATGTTTCCTGCTCTTTCAAAGTGGGCCATTACATCTGGCTGAATTCAGGTAGTCAGGATTCTAATGTGAGTGCAAGTACTTCTAACAACAAACTCTCTACCGGGTTGGAGTGAGTCAGTCCCTGCCAGCAGAACTTTTTGTTAAAGCTACCACCAGTTCCTGCATTATTTGTTAAAAATCATTTCCCACCTATTCCATTTACTAGCATTGATGTATCTTCTCGAAGATTTCTGCTACCGAACCTCTACTCAGCAAAGTCTTTCAATACTTGATGAGCACAACTTAATTTAAGACTCCCTCCACACACACACTTATGGGTGAATATCTGCATTTACCTTGCTGTATGGAAACAGCCTGTCTTAAATATTTTTACTAAACAAAACTATAAACTACTGATATTAGCAAACACTATTAAATTCTTGCCTGCTGCTCACTAAACTGATCTGACTGTCAATATATTTCTTCTTAGCATCATCCTCTAATATTCCCACACAGACTGCTCCCATTCAAGACTTTTAAAACTGCATCCACAACTTCAGCTGCAGGCAATAGATGCAGACACAACCCAACATATCACAGGAATGAAGATTGTAGGAGTATTTAGGTGCAGTTGCTTTGCAGGAAGTTTTCTGGATTTCTGAAAAATATCAGGGACAACAATCAAAGGTGGGGGATGGGAAAGAAGTGAGATGTATGGGAGATGGGAAAGAAGTGAGATGTATGGGAGAATGAAGGACACAATATTAATTCTGAGCGTCAGTGAGCTATAGCGTATAAAATGAAGCCTAGGAACATATGCCACATGTTTGTGAAGCACTAAATGATACCAGCTCTCCTTTTCAGCAGGCACAAACAAGACAGCTAAATTAGAAGATGCCACAAAATGAAAACAAAAAGAAAACAATAGAATTATCTACTTTAATTTTCCCAAAGGACAATACAACTTATCACAGAAGCTACAGAAGTGCATAAATTGTGGCCTAATTTTGAAGGTTTATAGATTATAAACTCAGAATACACCGTTATGTTTACCCAGTCTGACCTTAGGTATGGTTCATAATGAATACTTTCACTAAGCACTTCTTGCATCAAAGTTATACCTTTTAGCAGTGTTAGGTATCTTCTAGAAAAACATCCCCACATAAAGACTTAAAAAATGATGGGCAATCAATAACAGGCTTTAGTAATTTGTTACAAAGAAGCCCCGTGGTTTAAAAATGTGTAGTTTATTTCCCAAATGATTTAAATGGTGTTGGCCATTGGCTTCTGTCATGCTTCTGTCAGCTAGTTTAAAGAGCTTTCTCTTATCAGATGTCTTCTTTCCATGTTCCTATTTATAGATTAGAGGGTGACTTCATCATAATTTTTTCCCAGATAAACTAAATAAATTGATCTTGTTTAGACTTTGACTGTAAGGAAGGCTTTCCATACCTCTACAAACACTTCTAGACTCTCTGCTTTGCAAGATGTGGTTTCATACCTGAAATATCTGACATATTTTCTGCTTCTATTTGTATGACTTCTGATTTTATTGAAATTTCTGTAGCTTAAATCAGTTCACCTCATCAAATGATTCAGAATGCCCTGTGAAATCATTCTTCATTGCAATTATTTCTTATAACTCAAAGCTCTAATTGTTAATTAGTGTAGGGATGCTGTTTGATCACTTACCTCAGATCTACAGTGCAGTACAGTTATGATCTGATTTTATTTAGGATTTTAGAGAGTACTGATGGGGTATGTTCACATGATGTTTGCAAAGACTCCTCTCAGAAAAACACAAAAATATTCTTCCTTGTATTTATTTTTATCAATTTCACATACTGGTACATCTTTTCACTTCTGGCTGCCTGTTTCATAGACAACTTCTGATGACAAAGCTTGGAAAACACTATAGCTTGATTTACTTATTTATCTGCTTTTAATTAAACAGTATTGGTGGCCTTGGTGTAGCTTTAGTGAGCAAATATCTTCCTCTAAAATATACCAAAATAGCTAGTAGAGTTTTCATACTGATTGGTCAAAGGCTCAAATACCACAGACTACTTTCTTACTTGCACATATGAGAGGTGCTAACGGTATTTGTGACAGCATATGGGCTAGTTTCACATCATTTTGAAAATATTTCCGAGCCGTATCATACAGCGGAGTAGTCAGAGATATTTTGACTTGGTTACTCTGTCACATATATGAGGAAAGGCTTTTGTAGATCTAAGCCTAACTGAGACAATTTTGGGAAAAGTCTTACTATATTGCCAATTTTTTTTTTTAACCTTTCTTCTCATTTACATGTGTTTCAGCAGTCTTACAGAAGTTGGTAGCAGCTACCCTAAAGAAAGCTTTGTGCCTCTTACATGGCTTCCTTTTACAGGAAATACATGGGTGGTTTTTTTTAGTTGGTGACCACTTTGCTCTTTAATCTTACATGGTTTTTATATAGGAAGCCGTTGAAGTAATTCTTCTCAAGTGAAAATATGCTAGGGAATAGGAACATTTTATGTGTTGATCATGTGTTTACGGCCAAGAAGTCAAATTTAAATCAGAATCTCAGCACCATAATCTTTTAGCAAATGTTACCAGCTGTTCAGCTCCACACTTTCTTCCTTCTAAAAACAAGCAAGAAAGTGAAAATCTATCTTATCAGTCAGCTAGTGGTTCTCAGTAACCTTACCTTGACAGATGATACATCAAGTGCCTGTCTTTCTGGAAATTTTAGTTTTAATGGGCTGTGATCCATCCTCCTGCTAACACTGAAATAAAAATATGCATCAAGTCATTTATATATGACTTGAGCCTATATATATATAGGCTCACTTTTTGTATGTTCTTCTGAGAAATAGTACTTAATTTTTCTTCTACATCTATTTATTATGTCTGACCATATTTTTCTTCATTGAAAGGGTCAATGAAAGTAACATGACTGCTTTAGTATTTTGATATCCTTCCAAATGGGAAGTATAGAAATATTTAAAAAAAATAAATTAAAGACATATAATAGGTAGAAAAATTCTGAGAAATTTCCCAAAAAATTAATGTTAAGGGGGAAAAAATCCTCCTGAAAGCAGAAAAAAATAAATACCAAAGAAAGTATTTTCTATGCATTACAGTCAATTTGGTCCCATAAAAAAACCCTCCTTCATCTTACATATATAATTCTGTATTATATATAATTCTAAATTTTATACATACATAATCATATAAATATATTGTTCCCTGTACACTGTATTACCTAGATTGCACTCTTCTCTCATAGCTGTGTAGAGCCCTGTATGATAGAGTACGGACGCTAAACATAATGTTAAATGCTACTGTAGTAAAGATCAATATATAAATTTACTGTAAAAAAGACAAGTAGATTATCTGGGGGTGAACATGTTTTTAAACACTATAATCCTTGTCCACACAATAGCAAAACAATGTTTAACTCTGAATACCTAACATATGTGAGGTAAAATAGCCTCTAATCTAGGCTTTTTGCCAGATAGGTGTGACCTTGGTGGCAAAAGGAAATAACAGAAAGATTACTCTGTACACTTCTAGTACCATAGATATGGTCCTGGAAACACAATTTTTTAAAATTTTCTCCCCTCTGGCAAATAAGAACTACTCTGAAAAGCCAGTTGAAACTGCATACCTTATATACCAGCCTGGGTAGCCGAATGCCATGAGGTTTTTTTTGACAGCAAAACTGGTGTAGCAGAAAAAAAAATGGGGCATGTTTAAATCCATGACATTTTGTATTTTCATTTCTTATATGGTGAAGCTTGCCAAAAATAGAATAACTCAGATGAAAGCTTCATTTGGACGTTTGTATCACATAATAGCTTCTTTTCTTTAATATCAAACCCCTTCATTATCCATCTCCAGTCTGGTTGAGCCAATAAACTGTTAGGATGCTGACCTTTCCTAATATTCTCAGACTTTACTGTCCAGCTGTCAACTTCTCCTGTATATCCACACTTTCCCTTGTACTACTCTTCAAACACATGGAAAAGCTCCATAATAAAATCCAAATGTCTGTTACCTTATCTTTTTTTAAATCCTGACTTGCAGGTCATATCTCTCATGTAACCTACTCTTGTCTTCTTTTTTGCTATGCGTTTACTTCCAACCTCTACCCTTGCATTAGCAATAATAAGAATACAAGAAATGCATGAATATTTGATTTCATTTTTAAAATTTATGCTAAAATATTTGCTTATGATAATTCATTTTACTTTCATTTCTAGTCTAGCAAAAATGAAAAGAAAGATGGAATTTTGAATTGATAAAGTATTTGCTTGACCCTAAACAAAGTAGTTAAAATTGCTTCTTAAACTATTTTTTATTATAAACAAATTAATTTTGTTAAACATTATTTTTATTTTTAAACTATTTTTTATAGCTTTTTCGTTTTTTCAAACAGTATACACATATTTTGGTTGCCATGATTCAGTTTCTTTTTGTTTTCATTGAAAAGAGTCAATAGGAAAAATTTTGTATACTCAGAAACCTAAATGCAACAGAAAAAATTGTAATACTTCTTTGCCATGTTCCTTTATGTACAATTCATACATAAAATTCCTTTATGTGCAAATTCAGCCTTCATGTCCTGTTTCATGTGTTCTTGTCTTAATCTGTAATGTTTGCTGAGCAATGATGCCTCCACTTAGTGTTTGTGCAACATGCCCTATGAAAATATTTGGACCTTAGTATGGACTTATTATTCATAGTCCAAACCAAATGCTAGTAAAGGATGGAAATCGCCTACCCTTTCTGTCCTTTCCAAATTTAAACTTAGATCAGGTATCTCACAAGAAATATACTGAACAGAAATATTCACATGAATAAAATAATTGTATTTATATAGCCAAGTGGAAGTACTTAAGGGTTGTTTAACGTATAAGTATAAAACTATTCACAGGAACATAAATTTTTCAAGAATGTTGGCAAAAGAAGATGTATTCCTTAAAAGATTTATCTATACTCATTAGTTTAAACCTTTGGCAAGACAATATCAGAAAATTTAGTTAAGGTGTCAGCTTTAAGGTCTTAAATATGTTGGAGAAGCTTTGGACAGGAAAATGCACCTTTTGGTATGCTTTAAATAGCTTTCAAAGCCAACGCTCTTGGGCACAAGTGAGCCATTATTGAGGAGTATTGAGTTGATTGCACATGGCTGCTGTTGGGAGATGTGTGTAGAAGAGGAAACAAAACATCCAACCAAGAAGCAGCATCTGTCCAAGTATCTAGTGCAGTCAGATAAAAAGTGGTTAGAGTACATATATATTTATATGTGTGTGTGTATATATATTTATTTTAAAATTTTAATTGGCATTTGGATAGACAGTATTCCCCTTGAGTCAGGATTTGTTTTCTCACAGGTCATGTCTATCCAAAGCTGCTGGTGCTCTGCATCCACTCCTGGGCTGTACATGGGAACTGGACACTGCAAAGTTGTTGTAGGCTTCTGGAATGATGGTTAGCTTCTTCATGCCATCATACACAGATTGACTACTTAAGAAACAAAGATAATGACACAGCACTAGACTTGTCTCCTATGGTCCCCAACCAAAGTAATGACATGTTCTGCAGATTCTGGACTTCCTAGGTCTATGGGAACATCCCATTCAGTGGCAGAAATGTTGGTGGGTGGCAATGAACTGAAATTGCTGGCCCATTTTCCATTAGGATCTACAGTGTCCTTTCCTGATATCACACAAATGACCCAGAGTTTCAGTATATCCTTAGGATATCATATAAAATAACTGCACTAATTATTCCTAAATTAATTACAGAACGAAGTGATCCTGTTAATTTTTTTTTTTTTTTTAATTATTCTTTTTCTGCTCCTGCTCTGCTCCTTCTTTGATCCTGAGGCACTTTGCAAGTTTGGGACTATAATCAGTAATTTTATGTGAAAACTTACCACCTGATTAAACACCGTTGGTTCAAGCTGATAGGAAGAACTACCTAAAAATAAGGAACCAGTTTTGAGCCAATTGTTGTTCCTCTAAAATCACTACTTAAAAGGCATACAGTAATATAGTTAGTCAGGGATGTAATTAGAAACATTCCAATGATGGCTTGAGTGAATGACATTTCTTGCTTAGCCGTGCATTTTGTAAATGTTACAACCTGATTCAAGTCCTCAAACTAACTTTTCTCTTGAACTTTGTATGCTGTAGAAGCGGAAAAAAAATAATTGGCAATTCCTTTAGGGTGATGCTCTTCTGACGCTTCTTGCAAAATGCCTTTGCTACAACATTGCTCTTGTATTATAGACTTTATTCAGATCAAAAAGCAATTTCAAGCAAGCCAGCCTCATGTCAGATTGAGCGAAGACTAATCAGACTTTCAATTTTGAAGATACTCTTTAAGGAAGCATGTTATACAGACACACGATCTGATGATTAGCATTCCATTTCTTAACCCTCTAGTCAAGATTCATGGTTAGATTATGTTAACGGTTGGACTTCATGATCTTAAAAGTCTACTCCAACCTAAATGATTCTATGATCCAATGATTCTATGTATGCGCATGGTAACCACATATGACAGGCATGTAATCATGTATGACAGAATTGTGTTTTACTGTCCCTGTGTGCATCTACAGCAAAGCCAAGTCCGTTTGACTTAAGCCACCCTAGAATAAAAGAGAAATAAACTCATTTGCATTGGCTTACTTCTTTCACAGGGGAAGGGCATATGCATTAAGTACCGTGCTGTAAATTGAAGAAGTCAGTACTTTCCGCTTGGATCTGAACACTACATTACAGATTCGACCAAGGAACACAACACTTGGGCTAGGACTACCTTTTGGCTAATGTTCAACGATTTGGCTGTGGGATAACTTAGAATTCAGGTTCATTGCTATTTTGTGAATGAGGCTGAAAACTTAGAAAACATGGTGGTACTTTGAAGTTGCCTGTTCTAGTGGGGGTTCTGTTGCAGATATCATAACCTAATTGTTTTGATAGAAAACTAGTAAAGAAAGATTCTTTTTGAAAAGACTTAAAAAAAGTTAATAAATATGAACAGAGTAATATGAAATGGATAAGGATAGAAAAGACTTCACTAAGGGCCATTGTTATGGGTGGTTCTGCATGAACTTTAGGAAGAAAAAATAGATATCCTGGGATAGAATTTGGGACTACAATTGTAATAACAAGTTCAAGTTTGGCAATGTAGATGTAAAGCCCTTTATATGTATAAATCTGAATCTGCAGTTTTATCTTTAATTAAATACTTTCAAAAAAAATAAAATACAGTTTCTTGGTATATTTGAAAACTGTTCATTCTAGGAGAAAACAAATAGTATTTTTAGTGACTACCTGTTCAGAAACAGCCTAGTATTAAAAAAACCCTGTACATCATTTTGCTTCTGTGTACACAAAGAAAAATTGGATATTTTCAAGGTTGTATAACTTGTTTCTTTTTTTTTTTTTCCTTCTTCTTTTTCTCTGTAAAAGCTGGGTGAGTTAGGCCTCTGTATAATTTGCTGAATCAAATGTTGTTTCACATAATCGGTGATAGATGGAATGTACATATGTTTCATAATAATTTAATACTGAATAAACTTATCTCCAGAGTTTCTCCAGATCTCCTTACCTGTTATGTACTACCCAGTTTAAAACTATGACTGCTTTTTGCTATACTAAATCTTTTCCACAGAGTTACTTTTTTAACAGTATGTCACTGATTATTTTTGCTATGGCATTCTGTTTTCCATTTTTTTATGTCTGGCCTTCTGGTTTTGGGTTTTTGTATTTGGAAGGGGTGCTAGGTATGGTGAGTTATTTCAGGACAAACCTATATTTCATTGGAAGGTAGTATCAGTTAAAAAACCTTCTATCTACTCCAGACAGTATTTATCGTGGGTTAGCTGAGCATAGGAAAGTGTTAAACAGCTGTATTATGGCAACTGTTTGGCACAATGCAGTAAGTCCACAGCTCAGATGACACTGCAGTCACCGTGAGAGAGGGACAGTAACAGCAGACTGACTAAACACCAATGCCTTAAAGCAAAGCTTTGCTTTTCACCCTGTGACTTGTTTTTCTTTCAGATTTTTGTTTAAAACATGCATAGCTTTGAAGATACAGTACTTACAGACTTTAATCGGCAGTAAAGATAAAACAGTATCGCTTTTGTTCTCCTACTGAAGCTCTTTTCATGCAGTGTCACTAGCTGCTCAACAGCCACATTTACTCTGAATGTCTTTACAGCCCATCTAGTTCAGGGGAGCAAGAATGTTCCTCACTTCTTTCCTACAACAAACATTTTCAACACATTTTCTATCTCAGGTTTATGAACCACGATTAATGCTGCAGTAACATCTGCCCTTGCTCATCCCACAGCTGTGCGTGACCCCCCAAAATGTCACAGCAAAACTCTTCTACTATTCCATAATACTCTCACTTAGCTCATGGCCCTGATTTGAATAAAACCTCCAAAATGTGAGTAGTGGAGGAGGAGGTCAAATTGATACCTAACAAGACAGGGCTGACAAAATCACATAGGAGGATTTCTTTTCCTTTCAAACCTGGAGGCATATAAGCAGACCAGAACTAACAAGTGCCAGATACAAATTTGGTACAAATTGATTTCTTTTTAGTTGAATGAAGTAACACATCTTTCTCCTATCTCATTTGGTCCTTCATTTCTCATTAGTAAGCAATACATATTTTTTTTATAGGCAGAGGAAAAGAAAATCTAGCTCTGAAGACTGTTCATCATTGCTTGTGTAACATCACTTGGATGAAGTTGGGAAATCTTAATTAGAACAAAAAAAATTAAATTTCTCATGAGAAATTGAGCGCAGTGCGCTTCCTTTTTCTCTATGTATGTCTGACCCTCTTATTGCTGTTTACTTTTCACAATATTGTAAATTACTTAAACAAAACTGAATCAGTGGACTATACTTACACTGTGCTGTTTACAGAGAAACAGTTTTGTGCTGTCTTCATAGTAGGGGGACAGGCAAAAACTTGCCATTTACCTCTGCTGTTTGCCACCAGCCAGCTGGCCTGACAGCATATGTGTATTCACAGGACAACTGGCAGCGGCAAAGCCTTATGGAGCATGTGCATTCCTTGCAATGGGGGGAGGGGGGGGGGAACCTGGGAAACCTGGACACAACAAAAGCTGGGGTTACTGTAGTCTTTTAAGGAGCATGTCTAGAAAATATAGGACTAGAAAATATAGGACAGAAATCCACAGGAAGAGAAGTATTTTAATACTATTCACAGAAGAGCTTATTGTGCTTTATGCATAAATAACTAACTATCAGGGTCCTTTTAACGTAAGCTTTCCTGGAAAAGCTGCAATACCTTGCCTGTCTCAGGGTGTCTCAGCATTAAGTAATTTTGAGTAGATTTTTATAAATGGAGAAAAAGTCTTTGGCTGAAAACTTTTTCTTCCCTCTATTTGAATTTGCAGTGCAAAAAATTATGTCCCCCATTCACATTAGTACAGGTTTTTGTCTGGGAACAGGTTTGCCCATATAGGACCAGGCAGAATTTGGCAAGAGAAGAGGTGATAAAGCGAGTTCCTGAGGTGTTTACTTGATTGTAAGACCCAGTCCCTAAAGAGGGATATTGCTATGGCCTATCCACTTTGGTTTCCAAAAAGCTGAAAGTACATCCTCCCCTAAGAACTTACTAAACCACCTAAATTTCTCCTACACTGCACAAATCATGATCATCTTGATGGCATCGGTGGCTGTTTGCTGCCTGTATGAGCCCTGCGTGTCGGGGCCTGGCGATGGGGGCTGCCGGGCGGCTGCTGTGAGCAGGTGCCAGCAGGTTCCCCCGTGCCCGATGGCGCCAACGCCA
>JAVJGJ010000001.1:41722503-41736032 GCA_035590215.1 Microhierax caerulescens
AGGGCACCCGCTGAGCGATCTCCCCCTGCCCTCACCCCCCGGCCTGTCGGGGCATTTTCTGTGCCCGGCCCAGCTGAAGGAGGGCAGGGACTGAGCGGCTGGGGGGGCACCCGGCACCCAGCCAGCCTCAGCCCAGCACATAGCCCACACATGCGATTCAGAAAGTACCATCAGATCACCTGAGGAACTTGAGCTGGTGGCTACGTTCCAGCAGAGGATGGATAGGACATAATGCAGCAATTGGTCCCTGCCATTTTCTGTGGTAAGCCTGGAAATGGTGCAGAGCCAAGCCAACCGCTTGTGTGTGAGCCTGGGAAGCATGCTGCTCTGGATTGGAGGCCAGTCTGAGGGATTCTAAAACCACAGTTCCCACTTTCAAAGAGTGGGCACAAAGCTGGAAGTGCTGTCATAACTTGCAACTGCCTGCACTGCTGTGGCTGAACCTGGGCATATACATAAGGAAACACATGATTTGGGGACTTTTGACTGGGGGATGGGGGGGTGGTGGAGTGAAAAGGGAAAAAAAGCGCGAACCTAATCTCCTAGCATTTGCTGGAGTCTTCTTGTTCACTGAGTAGTCTGCAGGAGGTAAGGGGATGGGAAGCAGTTCCCAGTCCTGCTGTTTGGCATGAGAAGTAAAGAACTTGGAATCCATTTAGTGCCTGAAACTCTTGTCTACTGGTCAGCAGTCCACTTTAGCATTGGGAAGATGATATTTCTGATTTCCATTTTACCGATGCTAAAATGGCTCTAGAATAAAATGCAAAGACACAAGAGGCTCAGGAGGCACATATGAACCAACATGCAGGAGGTCTGCGTAACAGCCAGAAACAGCACCTCCTCTCCTGTGCTGCAGTCCCACATCTCGGCACTGCTACCATCCCACTGCTTCAGAATAAAGGCGTCAGCTTGACTTCAGTTTACACTTTGGTCCCATACAGCTAGCACCTTATGTTTAATTTCCTCTGTCCTATCACGACATCATTTTCTAAGTGTGTATCATGATCATTTACTTCAGTAATTTGGATTGACTCATTAAATTGCTTCCTTTTTGTCTTTACATGTGACCCATACTTAATGGTTGTATTATATAACATATACCCACCAGGACTACTCTGAACTCTCTTGAAGGGAGGTTTAGTTCTGTTCCACCACATTTATCTAAGCATCTAATTCTCATTTTGAAGATGCCAAATGTTCTTTCAATTACTATTCTGGTCACTTTTTGAGTTCCATTATAATTTATAATGATAGAGTTTTCAGAGAGAATCTGGAGATAAAACTGAAAGAGATTAGGCAATTTTTCAAGAGATATCCACTGTCACCTTATAAAGAGAGACTGTTCTAAAATAAAAGTTCTTAGCATATTAGAATACATTGAAATACCTGAACATTTGCATATGAAGAGAACATTCTTTCTGAAATATACTGTTTGTAAATAATATTGCCAGAAACTCTGGGAGGGAGAAGTGACATGTATGAGTATCGAAGCTTATTTCCTCAATATCTTATTTTTACAATTTCAGCTTAGATCTGATGTCCACAGAGCTGTAACTCATCAAACTACCCTGTAATTTATATCTTTATAATTCCCTGCAACTAATAAAAGGTACAACAATTAAGGTCTTAACTGAACAAATGGAGGATCTTGGGATAACAGCCTTTGCTCACTCCTTCCCTTTTCACAACTAATGTTAGTAGCTTTAGGTGCTTCATTATGGCAAATTCAGATCATGCTACTCCTTTGTTCTTACACAATCTTGTGTCATGGGCAGTAACCTGGCAGCCTCCCCCCTATTTTTAGAGGCTCCCTGTTGTTCCTGTAATGTGGGAGAAGGAGTTGCATCTGGAACCAGATCGAGGAGCCAGTATACATCATCATTGCACTTCTGCAGCACCGCAGAGTTAGCGATTATTTGTCATTAATATATGTGATCATCCTGTGGCTACTGCTCCAGGTTTAGATATATTAAGGTCAAAGGAGATACTTCAGATATACAGGATTTGGACCCTTTGTTGTGTTAGCTTCTTCTGTAGGGTTGAGAATTTTTTTTTTTTTGAGGGACCTATGTTGTAAATGCAGGCTACAGAAGCCTTGACCCACATTTGGGAAAAGGATGTTATTACATGCTAGGTAAAATGCTCTTAAGGTATTTATGGCCACTATAATAATGAAAATTATATTCAATACTTCAATGCATCATATTAATATTCTACATGGGTCAAGGCACCACACTCAAATTTACTTTTAAAGAATGCTTATCTTTTACGATTGTTTGCATGCCTTTTCCTTAAATCATTAGTAAGATTTTTTAAACATTTACAGTCAAATACATCACAGTTTTGAACTACTCTGACAGCTTTTTACTGTTAGGTAAGTTGAGAAAGTATCAGTAATGTACAGCTTGAGCATCCTTCGTGGAACAGCCTGTATCAGTCATCAACTTTCAGAAAATAAGATGCTTACTGCTAAGGTTTTGTTTTATTATTATTTCCACGTCATCTTGAACAACTTCACTGTAATTTTATCTTATGAGGAGTATATTTCTATGATTGTATTCCCTGAAACATTTTCACAGCCAGTGTAGCAATTATAGATTTCTTAGTACTCACATCCTTTTTACAGCTACATAAATTTACACCTGTTGAGCCTTTAAACAAGTTGTGTTATACATGCTGACTCCCAGTTTTACATGGTTTCTCCACATCAGAACCTGACTGAATGCATGATGGCTCTGGGTGATAGCAGAAGTCTTCTTTGGTTGCACACACAGAATCAATTTGCCTGTGTGTTCCCAACACACGCTGACACATATAGCAGAGATACATGATGAAAAGGATCTGATACATGCTGTTTTTCTGTGCAAGTACAAAGTAGTATAACAGACACACCTAAACCTGTACCAACAAGCATGCTCTCCTGGAGCCAAATGTCCTTACCAGAGTTGGAACCCTCATATAAAGCACTTGTTTTCTCATCAGTTTTATACAGATACCCAGTTTCCCAGGAGCACTTTCAATTTTACTCCCTATTACTCCAAGCTCTCCCAAATCATATGCATTTATACCCTGCTAACAGGACAAAACCACTGAAACACTAAAATAAAAGCATAAAATCAATGTATCTTGCACCTTGTAAGTCAATTGCAAAAGTCCTATTATTGTTAGCATGTGTGTGTTGAGGGCGGGGAGAGTGAAGTTTGCTAGTTTGAATATAAAAAAAAATCTAACATTTCATGATAAGAATATTTTTTCATAGGACTACATAACACCTCATCTATGGTTATAAGTCTCATATATAAAGACCGTCTTTTTCTTCCATTTCCAACTGCTTGTCAAGAACTTCACAGTTTGGGGGAGAAAAGAAAAGAAATGTCTGTGTTCTAATCCTTCAAGTAAAATGTCTTTCAACATGTGCTGGAAAAATGCAGGTAACTGGCTCCTACAGTTTCTCAGCTCATCAATCTTAAATCAGCTCTTTCCTACCTGCTTGTTCAGAGTATTACACTCTCTGCCTGTCTCCTTCTTTTTCAATATGCTTTCTGGTTATCTTGTTCCTTGCTTTGGGACGTTCCCTTTTCCTTCTTTCTTAGCAACTTCAGAACACAGCAATCAGCTGCCATTAACCAAATAATTTCTAATTTCTTAACAGATCAAGCATTTATTGCTGCTATGTTGTAGTTCTTGCCTGACATTTTGAGAGACTGCGGCATAAACCAAGATAGGTGTCAGCCAGACTTAGGAAATACAATCAATCATTGTATTAAATCTTCCCTCTGCATTAAAGCCCATGATTAACCCATGTGTGTAGGACACATCTGGGTTAATTTCAGGGAGGTATACATATGAATTTTAATTAAACAAATGTCTTTAACTGTAATTTATCAACTTCATTCCCCCATACAAGTGAACTTATCTTCGGCAACACCTTCTCCAGCCTATGTTTCTTGGGTTCTGATGTCAAAAAAATCTAAAACCTGAAAACACCCAGTCATTTCTATACCTCTGAATGTGAAGGCTCAACTACCAATTTGGTAAATACTATCTCCCATAAAAACTTTTGAGTCAAGAGCCAACTTTATCCTGTTGTAAATGCACTGACACAGAAAGGCATCTTCCCTCCTCCTCCCCCCTTGCCTAACACTTAGAGTGGTCCACCAGCACCAATATTAAATGAGTTCCTTATGTAAGATTTCATCAATTAAGTCTGTACCATAAATCTGTGCTATGTTTATGTCTGTACTTTTCAGAGTTCACCTGTTTCTTATTTACATAGTATTAGATGCAATTCCCTGTATACACTCTGATTTCACTTGGCATTGCGCTACTGGAACAAAACCTAGAACTGTTAACATCTTCTGGCAATGGCTCGCATCTATACCATTGACTTCCATTTCAGAACACACTAGAAACAGTTTAGCCAATGTTGTGTCATTTATTTTTCAGTCACTTGTTATATAGAGCAGTAAACAAAGTCAATTAAACTAACAATATCTAATAACATTACTCATTTATAAGACTAAAGCTACGTTCTCATGGGTTTACGATTATGCAGATGTAACTTAGAGCATTTGAAATTAGCCTTCATCTTGACTTTGACAAATACTGAAAATCAGGGCATTGAAAAAATGGCTGGAAAATTTTCCCAAGAGAAAAAAATTCTGGTTTGAAAGAAATGGCTTCATCTTGACATATTTATAATACAAAACAAAGCTAAAATAGAAAGATTTGTCGGAACTGTCATAGCAACCTGCTTTGATTTAATTTACCAAAATTTTGTTATGGAAATTACTCAAGTTTTACAAAGTATTTTATGTAGTTTGCATGAAGAAATCATGAAATGGAATGGATTCTAGTACACTGTCAGAAGATGTTCTTTCAATACTTCTGAGCAGGTTCATTAAGTTAATGAAAAAGCATTTTCTGTTTTCTTTCCTTTTTTTTTTTTTTTTTTTTTTTTTTACGGGATAGTACATTCAGCTGTCATTCAGATATAAAGCATGATTTGAAAATGTAAACATTCCTGCAGTGTCATTCCCGTTTGTGATGTGCTTTATGTAAGGCTCACAAGGCCTTATGTAACTCTTGACCTAATCGATTAAGAGGTGAAACCATTTTCAGAAGTAATAAGCTGCATAATTCAACTGGAATGTGCATAGCATTTTTGATATTGACATCAAGTTTTTTATTGAAATGTGGCACGCTTATTTTACCTGGAGCATTCTTCTCACACTTCCTACTTCTCTCACACTTATCAGGTCCATGTGGGTTTTCAGAATGTCAATTTTCTTTCTGTTTGAAATGACAGTCATCTCCAAACTACAAGTGGGTAAGCCTGCTGACAGATAATTGTCTGCCTTCATAAGTCTACAAGATTATTCAGACGGGTCAAGGCAAACAGACAAACACAAAAAGGAATTCTTTACATCTTTCTTTACCTGTTACTGAAAAGTGAGGACAGAGCAAAGGGGTGTGAAGCACTTCAGGATTATTACTCATGATTTATTAATTTGCTCATAATACAACCCCCTGAATATTATGTTGCTCTATTGCTCCTGTGGATAATAAAAGACCTCTTAGTTGAAGTACCTGATCTTTAGCAGAAAAAAAGGTTTGACCTTGTTAAAAAAAGTTAATTAACAGGAAAAACTCTGTAAATTAGGTCAAAAGGTCCATTAAGGTGCAAGAAAATTTCAGCTTAAAACAGACTGGTCACCATCAGTAGTGGCTCTTGTCATCAGCTTTCCATGATTTAATTCTGTTCTTGATTTTTCTCATCTTTTTTTTATTTACAGCTGCTGCTCCTTTAGAAAAATCAACTTTCTGTCATTTTCATGATTTATCAAGGCCTGAAGGAAAAGACCACAATCATCCATGTTTTTTTCATTTGTGACACAGACTACTAACAACTTCATTAACTTTCTTCAGGCCATGTTTTAGTTAAAAGCCTTTTGTGCATTTTTACAGATGTTAATGGAAAGATGCATCATCTTGGACTTCTGTCAATAGAAAAAAAAAGAAATTAGACATTTTAAATACATCAAGATGTGGGAGATAATTTTGTAAACCTTACTGCATCTAAAACAAATCTGAGTATATCTCACCACTGCTTTGTGCCCACAAGATAGAAAATATATTTAAGTGATTGCATTTCTTCTGATATAAAATGTTTAGCAAGTAACATCACAAGTATCGGTTTTAACCCTTAATTAAGTACAGACAATCTTTAATTTAGTACAAACCAGAAATCATTAGCAAAAAGAAAGGTTACTAAAAACAAGTGTCTTCTTGTAGACCAAAATTTCTACATCTAGTTAATTCTAGAATACCAAGATGCAGTGTCAAATATGGATATTCCCTGTTACATTTTGTCGACTAGAAGTCTCATAAAAACAACAGGAGTTGGTATACTAATGCCCAAGCAAGGATCAAAATTTAACCCGATACTCCTAAATGACATTGCACAAAAGTACTATGATTCTGTGGAGAAATCCAGCAATTTTCATGTGGATGAGCATGTACCAGACAGGTTTCCATCCCACCTCCTATGTATGGAAAGCACAACAGGATGTAATAATCGAAAAAGCAGAAGGTTGAGGACAGTAATTTCCCTGCAGTGAAGCAAATCCATTGGCTGTTTTCTTCAACAGAGGAATACTTAATGAACTGCATTTGGAGCCGTGGCAGCACAGAAAACCCTTCTGTCATGGTTTAACCCCAGCTAGCAACTAAGTACCATGCAGCCACTAGCTCACTTGCCCCTTCCTCCCCACTAGGATGGGGAGGAGAATGAGGAGAATTGTGAAAAAGGTAAAACTTATGGGCTGAGATAGGAACAATTTGATAATGGACATAAAATAACAATAACAACTGTAACGAAAAGGAGAGGGAGAAAGGAATCAAACCCAAAGGGAAAAAAAAGCCCCAGAGGTGATGCACAATATAATTGCTCACCACCTACTTCACTGGTGCCCAGCCAGTCCCCCAGCAGCAATCGGCCCCTCCCAGCCAGCTCCCCCCAGTTTATATCCTGGGCATGATGTTCTATGGTGAGGAATAGCCCTCTGGCTAGTTGGGGTCAGTGTCCTGGCTCTGCTCCCTCCCGGCTCCCTGTGCAGCTCCTCACTGGCAGACCATGGGAAACTTTAAAATCCTTAATTTAGAGTAAGCATTACTTAGCAACAGCTAAAACATCAGCGTGTTATCAACATTATTCTCATACTAAATCCAAAAGACAGTGCTGTAGCAGCTACTAAGAAGCAAATTAACTCTATCCTGGGTGAAACCAGGACACCTTCTGTTCCTCAGACTGAAAATGTTGAAGAGTCATTCTTCCTCTGTGACAGTTATTAGAATTTGCATGTTAATCCTTCTCCCTAAACCTTTCTTTGGTTAGGAAAACAATGGCATTCCGGGGACAGAGCAGTTCCAAAACACAACTTCAACTACTTTTGGAAAGGCATGAGCCAAAAATACATGCTGCAGTTCTTAATCTGTGCACCTTCTGCCTAGTTCCTCTACCATCTCCTATCCCTTCTCTCACACACCCAGCCCAGCTCCCTCCTTTGGTCTCTCTCTCCCTTGTCTTGTTCTCCCCTATAGACAACACTACCTGAACATAAGCTCTCTGTACATATGAACTACACTGTCTTATGGTTTGCAACATAATTGTTTACCTCTGAGAAGTTTCACTAATTGAGATTCCTAGCAAGAAAAAACTGTATTCTGGCAGTGCGTAGGATTCACAGTCATGGACAGATTTCCTGTTGTTTTGATACAGTGTGCAAACATAAGAAAATAGAGCTTGTTTTCCAAGGAGCTAACAACATCAGCAGCACAAGCCATGAAGTGTTTACAAACAACAGATGGGAAACAGCTAGAAGGTGGTGGTCAACATGGAAAGCATTGCTCTGTGCTTAAGAGCTACTTAGCTACTGATCAAGGGTTTTGCTTAAAGATTCTTAAATAGCTTTAAGGAAAGATATAGAAAATATCTTTTCCGATACAGTTAAGAAAACTTAGATGTAGAGAAACTGAGGCAGCTTTAAAGAAGTCAAGGCAGTTATTCAAGGAGGCTTGAGGAAAAGCTGAGAAGCTACATTTTCCTGAGTCTCAACCTTTTCCCTAGCTGCTACCCCTGTTCAGACAGAAAATTATTCATTTTATATATGCAAGAGATTTTATGGCATTTAACTTGAATATTCCAATGTTTAGAGCACACCCTTGGAATATCTACAATATTTCTAAATCTTACTTTCTCCCCTCTCCCTCCCCCTCCCCTTCAAAATATGGAGGTACAATAAAACTACCACTCCCTGCCCTTTTTGCAATTAAAGGAAGAAAGATGACATGCACACTGCCCCCCCCTCCCCCCCCCCCATCCCTAATAGGGGGCATCAACTGAAGTTCAAAATAAAATTTTAAGAAAACTTAAAATCTATTCCTGTGGTTTTGAAAAGTAACCATTTAAGGAAAAGGCCTTATTAATAGTCTGCTGTGGTGGTCACTAATCCAGTCAACATTAGTCTGACAACAGCAAAGAGTAGGTGTCTTTTTTGCATTTCTTTGGAATTTTTGAAGTCAGCTTTCTGAAAACCATGAAGGTAGTTGCCTTATCCTCTCCAGCATGAAAGAGTAGATACACATACCCCCTGTGTTTTTTTCAATACAATCTGCATCTGCTACTTTCCTTCTAGTTACTTCGGAGGTACAAGTCAGGGTAAGTCCCTGGATGCTCTGACTGGCAGATTCTTTTGAGTCAGAGAAAAGACTCAAAAGGGGTGGCAGAGGGCAGGACAGGCAGGAGACTCTTAAGTGTCAGAACTCACCTTGCATATGACTTCCTATGCAATAACCAATTTAAATGATCTGCAGGGTGTGAAGGCTTTACTGTTGCTTACTGTGCTGCTCGTGCACAGTAATATCTAGCACAGAAGTGTGTCACTGCAGAGAAGCAAGTCACATTTTCAAGCAAATGTGCCAAAAGTGATGGATCTAACCCAAAATACAGGTCTCAATACCTACCCAAAATGCACCCAAATGTGCTCAGGGATGGTGAATAATTTCAGTCAATTCCTGTACATTTATGCGCAAGCAAGTCCGAAAGGTAATGTCTTATTAATACAAGGGACTGAAATGTCTTTGAGAGCTGCTGACAATCTCCCTTCAGCATTGGCAGGTAACTATCTACTTTAAAGAAACAACCTGTTAGTTGGTTTGTTGTTAAAGACTAAAGTCTTTAACAAGCTTAAAGCACTGTAAGTTCTACCTACAGCTTTCCAAGCCTGCTCGAGTTGCCCAAGAGATCCTCCTCAATTTCTCTCACTTAGATATTAGTCAACTGATTCTTTCCATTAAGAAACCCACTAATCTTAGTTTCTGTTCTCAGAAATTCTCTTTTTCAATAAAGCAGAAATGTTGTCCAAATAGGACCAGGCCTTCAGGATTAGGTGGTGAAAGAAATTAAGTCCATCTAGACATAAAGAGGTATTGAGATAATAACAGAGGAAATAAGAACTCAAAAATGTTCATGTTCTTGAAGCAATCAAGACCCTTTTCAGCAATGATCTCTCTTCATGTAGAATCTACAAGAGAAAAGATGAGCAAAACGTGTGGAGGTTTTTTTTTTTTGTTGTTGTTTTTGGGGGGGTTTCTTGTTTGTTTGTTTTGTTTTTTAATGTATGCAGATGCAACACTGAGACTTTATGCTGGGGTAAGAGGGATAATTCCTGCTGTGGTATTTTCACATGAGCTGTATGTAAAGATAAAAATATACTTTGTAATACTTCAGGAAGTGGACTAACCTATTTTAAGACTGAAAACATGACAAATATTAGGTCCTACTGAATAAGTTCATATTGTACAATATTTCAATGCTAGGAAAATAGGAGAAAATAGAGAAAAAGAGCTAAATTACATGACAGATAGAGCAAAATCAAAATTCCCAGCAGTAAAGACAAATGTGGGGAAAAATACAATAAATTGATTGTTATGTTAAAAAAACAGTAAGAAAAAAGCAAAAAGCTGGCATTAGCATTACAATATGATATTGGGATTATATTTTCAAATATGCTCAGATTAATTTTAGAGCTACCCTCAGTGCAAATTCTTTTTGTATGCTGGAGAATATTAAAGATTACTATCCACACTATCTGAAAATAACTTTGTCAGAGAACACATGTAATGTAGTCTTATGGCGAAAACCTGTATTTGCTGAGTATTATGTCACATCTACTGTAATAATAGGTACCAGACTACGGCTTGATTGCCACAGATTTAAATGGCATCCAGAAGAAAATGATTTCCAGTGCATTACATCTCGTCAAGGTATCTGTTATATCATGTTGTCATAAAAGCAAAAAAAGCCCTAAAAGCAAACAAACCAAAAAAACCCAACAAACAAAAGACAGAAAAATATTCAGTAGATGACTTAGAAAGTCAAGTTCTGATCTGTCCAGGCATCAGTAAACTATATTTAGTATTTGAAAACTGGGACTGCTATGTGCTGAAATTTCCTATGCGATACTGTTGGAACCATCAATCTGCCTATATAACCACAGATGCCAGCATATAGTTCCTTACGCACAGAAACTTAAAACCCACTTGATTTCCTTCAGTTTTTATCCCAGGGATTATGCAGCTTTGAGTTTTCATCAGCAGAGAGTATTGTACTTACAGAACCTAAACGCTCTTTCTGCCATGCAGCCTCCGCAATGTAAATACTGCAAATTGTCTACAGAGCTTGCAAGACACCATGGTTTCTCCTGTACACCTACCTTCTGGCTGATCACACTGCCACTACAGATTTAGGTTGTGTAAACATCTTTCAACAGCAATCCCACCCATTTCCCTGATGGCCTTTTATATAGATAAGGACTGCTAGATCTATGTGAGGTGACTGGGCACAACCAGCAGGTTCACCTGGCACATGGTGGGCTGAGGCTGTGGGATGCTACTTCAAGAACCCCAACTCTTTGAGGACCTTTTGCTCACAGGTATTTATGTATCTCCAAGTGTGTGTTCTTCCCTGAATACCACATGTTGCCTTTTTACTTCAATCAGCTGCTCTCAGTAAAAACTAAAGTGAATGCAACTTGTATCTGACCAGTTACTCCTTTGAGTAACAATATATTGCAGAACTCAACTTGAAAATCTTAAGTAAAAGTAAAGACAAAATGGCCAACAGAGACCAGGCTTACTGAAAAATGTGAAGCATATCCTCTTTGTATTTTTCTTTAGTTCTTATTCTAATCATTCTGATTTTCCATGTACATGCTTAATATTTGGGTTCTATATTATGACAGCAGTTCCACAGTCAGCACAGAACTAAAAAACCAACATATATTTACAGAAAGCACCCATGTATATTTCACGTAAGCAGAAGGGTCTTTTTGTCTGTCTTGCTAATCAAAGTGCCCAGTATTTCTGATGCTTTGGTGACATCTCTTTCCTATAGGTAGCTGAACATTGGCAGTGGGAGATCCCACAGCAGTTGCAAGTGTTTGTTAGGCGCTATCAGTTGGCTTCCTGTGTCTGGTAAGAGCTACATTAATTTAAAGAGTGGTTCAGCAGCTTATCTCAGCTTTTAGTAAACAGGGATAATAAATTTAATTTTCTTCCTTTTCTTTGAGACAGTTAATGATAAAAAATAAGGATAGCTTCAAAAATCGGTTAATAACTTAACAGAAAGAAAGACATGTTTGAACAATGGACAGAGCCCTCTTACAGAACCATGAAAAAAAGAAGTTCATACAGCTCTTCGTATAGGTCTTCCAGATTTTCAAATTTCTTCATTGCATTCTGGCAGAACTCTTAGCAACAGTCCAGCAATCCATGTCTTCTGTCTTAGATGAAAGTAAACTAGACTAGCTAAGTAATCTGATTCATTTCTTAAACAGGCACACTTTAAACAGAAACATGTACAAACACTTGAATGAGTCCTTTGGTTTGAATTTACAAGAGATGTATTTGCAGCTTAGTGGTGAAGAAGTTACATTATTTTTCATAATCATGCTTACTTACTGTTTGTAGTTCTTATATGTACACTATAGCTCATGCTCATTTTAGTCAAATGCCTGGAGAAACATTTAGCTGACATTCAATTTGTGATGCAATGCACTGTGATACAGGAGTAGGTAATTACTATGCTCTGTTTGGGAACCTTGCTTGTTGCTGTTATTATTCACAACAGACTAGCCCGTTACAGCAGAGTAAGGCACTGCCCCTACCTAGAAGTAGCAATCCAGAAGATACAAAGTACAGAAATGAAGGCAAGAAACAGAAGGTCTGCAGGTAAAGGTTTCCTAAGGTCACATGTTCAATAGGATGGGAAAGACTGTAACAGTACCTAGAAAATTAATGTGATGCAACCTGAAGCCCTATTAAAGACACAAACTAAATGCCCAGTTTGCTTTACAACTCTAATTTAAACATCATCATAAAGGTGAGGTCAGCCTAGCATGATCTCTGTTTACACACACAGAATAAGTCGCGTTTCAGTCCTAAATTATAAGGTTAGAATAATTTAAAGTATTTCTGTATACTAATGACTGTGACTACTTACATCTGTCATATGGCTGTAGCAAATATGTGCTATGATGGATCTGATCATATTTAAATTCATATTTAAATGAGTTTTTTGCCTCAGATTTTTTTTCCCCTGCTTCAAATTCTCCCCTGGATTCTGTTGTTGTGCCTTGATAAATGGAACTGAGGTTCCAGTTCAGCTCCTGTCTTCCTTTACTTATTGTAAAAATGAATACAGAACCTGACTATATCTTTCTCAGCCTAGGAAAGAGAAAAGACTGGTAACAACTGCCTCTGCTTGAGGCTTACCTGTACTATTAATATCATTCCCTTAAAGGCTGAGGCATTGTTTTGGCAAGTCCCCTCCAAGCCCAAAAGAGGCAAGAAAATTCAAAAGTGAGGAAGGACTCCTCCCCCTCCCCTCCTTGTTGCCTGTGAGTTTATGTAGAAGCTGGGAAAGCAGATGGATGCCACAAGAAGCGCAAAAGATGCGTGGAACAACAGCACCTCAGCGGGACTCACACTGCCTCAAAAGGATGAAGTCCCTTCAATGCCACCTACTCCACAGGGATCCTCCACCACTGGGGCTTATGGGACCTCAGGGTCATCAATTTTGTGCAGGATGGTGGCTGCATGTTCCATCCAAAAAAGAGGGCAGAAGGTGCTGCAGCGCGATGAAGAGCTTGGAAAGATGAGCAGCACACGTGAAGTAACCAAAAAGAGAAGTGCAAGGCTGTGCAGAGGGGGACAAACCCTGACATTTGGTGCAGGGAATGCAGGGCTGCACACCACCCGAGTAAGAAGAAAGCAAAGTTTGTGCAGTTTAAGAGACCAGGAGATCTGCAGTTCTTGCCATCGGTCCCGGGGGTTCACTCGCAAAGCAACTGTCGTCCCCTTGCCTGGCACCTGAAGCAGCGCACATCATTACTAGAGTAGCCCTACACGAACCCCCGCCCCCCCCCCCCAGCTCTTTGTCCGCCAGCCCCTCCTGCCACAGCTGCCAA
>JAVJGJ010000001.1:41736952-41774656 GCA_035590215.1 Microhierax caerulescens
TCATCTCGCCTTCCCCTCATCCTTCCTTGAGCTTCCTGGTCTTCCTTTCCTTTCTTCTCTCCTTAGCCACCTTTCTCCACTCCTCCCCATCCCCCAGACTCCTTCTCCCCGTGCCCGTATTTTGCACCCACCAGAAATAATAATCATGCCTCCTTTTTTTCCCCCTTTCCTTGCCTCTCTCTCTCTCTCTCTCTTTTTTTTTTTTTTTTTTTTTTTTTTTTTTAAACGCGATTTAATTCTCGCCCAGCGAAAGAGGGAGAGAGAAAGAGACAGTCACAGAGATAATCCCCCCTCGTTTAAAGAATGGATTTGAATTAATGGTCATTTTGTGGTGTGTGTATTATGGGAAGAAGGGGATTATATTTAGGGAAGAAAAGAAAGGGTCAAAGGTGTGTTTTTTCACTTATTCATCTATTTACCCACCATCACACTGAGGTGAAACCTAGCTCCGTATTATTTTAAGTCTTTTTCAATTATTTTCTTTTTATATTATTCTCCTTTCTTCAGACATCAGAGGTTTCTTCCTCCTTTTTATCCATCCACTGTGCGTCTCTGTAATTTACAGTCGCTGCTGCTGCTGCTGGGATTGTCTCAGCCGGGAGCCGGCGGGGAAGGGGCGCGGGGAGCAGTGCTGTGCGCTGGGGAGGGGGCGGCGGGCGCAGGCAGAAAGCAGCTTTTTCCATCCCTTCCCTATAGGCCTCTTCCAGGGGCTGAGATCTTTCGAACCACCCGCTTCGTATCCCATCCGGAATCCATCCCGAAAGGTGCCAGCTCCCGTCAAGTGATTTGCTCCGGTGGCAAAGAGCGAAAGTTTAAAACGCGCCTTTGTCTTTAGGTGGAGCGCGCTGGGGATGGGGAAAAGCTGCGTGGACGTTGGCTGGCAAGGCGATGGCCATAGCGTCTCGTTGCGTGGCTTCTGGAGTGTGCGAAGTTTTGCTTAGAGGTGGTGGTGGGGAGCGGCATCGCTGCTGCGAGACGTCCCTGGCTGCCTTGCCCATTTGGGAGTTGGCGTGGTGGATGCGTGTGCTTAGGGGAGCGCCCGTATGCCAGGGGCTCGGGAAAGTAACTTTTCCATACGTAGGGTGGGGTGCAGCATGAGGAGCGGGTAGCACGCACCTGCCTCTCTATACATTGGAGGGGTGAATGTGCTCCCTCATGTCTCGCTGGTTGTGTGTGATGCCTGTTTTCTTTTTAAGGCGCTGGTCCTTAAGGTGGCAGAACATTTATTTGATTGTTAGCATGTTTCAGACAATCTCAGCCTTTTTAAAGTTCTGTTTGTTGAATTAGAAGTTTGTTTATACTTCCTCAGCTTTGGTATGTTTCAACCCCCCTGTTATTTTAGAAGACTACACATACCACGGCAGCCGATACTATAGCAAAACTCTGTCAGCCTGAAGGGTATTAAAACATGTGTCCTATATGTTATCTTGTTGTGGATTTCCTAAGAAATGTTGATTCTGTGAACATCTCAAGATTGCAGTGAATGCTGTGTGTTTTGGAGCACGAGGTAGATAAGTAGCCATGAACAGGGGTAGTCTTAAATGACTTAAATGTAGCTGATGCCAACAACAGCTCTTACTGGCTTTGTGGCTATTACAGTACTGCTGGTTTTCCTTTTTACCTACGGCGTCTATGATTGATATTATGATTTGTATCAGGCTTTTTATACTCCCCATCAAACAGAATTCTTTGGAGAGGAGAAAGTACTGACCCTCAAGGGTGAACTTTTGCACTCAATTGTGTAAATCATTGTTTACAGAAATGCCACCTCAGCTGTGCACAAGATAGCTGTAATTCCATTAATGGGCTCTGCTGATGACAAAAGCCTCAACAGGGAAGCTCCAGTGTCACTTGAAGCCCTTACATGGAAATGCAACTCTAATTTATGCAGATTTCTGAAATCCATTTTAATATTAATGTTGAGCATGGTACTACTGAAATGCCTTTGAACCACTGAAAACCAAGAGCATTCATACACTGACTTTAAAGCCAAAGGAAGCAATTAGATCTTCAGCTCTGACCCCTTGACTATTACAGTCAGTTGGATTTTATCCGTTTTTGAGTGCAGCAACTTGCATTTGGTTGAAACATATTTTCCAGAAAAAGTGGAAGTTTGCTCAGAAGACAGTAAGAGGTGGAGAATCTGCTGTTTGTTAGTTGGCTTCGGCTTCCAGTCACTGGTTACTGTTGTGCCTTTCTCCACTATGCTAAAGAACTCAAAAGTATTTTCTTACCATGGAGGTGTTTATCTGCTGTAATCTAGTATTGCCTCTTTTCTATTTGAAAAAAACCCAAGCAAATTAAAATTCTTTAGATTTGTCATTGTGTGCATTTTTCTCACAACTCAGTTTCTGTGGCTTTTTTTTTTTCCAAATCCACTTTTTCAGCATTTTTGTGAAAACGTGAGCTGGATAGGGTATGCCAATGCCTTGTCTCAAGAGTGTTTTGTGAGTTGTAATATTACCTCTCTAGTGTTGCTCTTCTGTTTATACATCACATTTACATACTAAACCTTCATCTTCAGCACTGCATTTTGATCTCCTTTTCACTGGGTACGCTTGCTGTGGCAAACTCTTTGCAGGACTGTTTCTTTCCACAAGAGTTCATCATTCTGTAGAAACACATCATGTGTCTCTTGATTGTAGCTTTGTAACTTTGTACATGGCTTTTTTAAAGATTTTTTTTTTTCTAGCATAGATGGTATATATGAACCACTCCTTATTGTTTTTTGTAACTGGTTTATCTCAGTGATGTGGCATTCTATTAATTTATAACGTGCAAATTTGTCATGATTGGTGGTGTAGACTTACAAAATTGAAAAGGTGTTTTGTGATAGTGTCTCCACCTTTGGGGAACTGCAACTTAATCTGAGTTATGTTGTGATGGTTCTTCTCAAAACCTCTTGTATGGTTTTTTTTTGTTTGTTTGTTTTTTCTTTTTGAGATGTCACTTAACCAGTTCTTCGCCTGTTTAATTGGAGCTATTTTATCATCAGGCTATCACAGAGTACTACACCAAGTGCTATAGAAGTTTATATATGCATATTTTTGCTCAATTGGAAGTATTAATTTTATCAAATAATAAACCCACATTCATTTAAAAAGACTGATTTTTATTAATTTTACTTCCTATTATTTGTCATGTAGCCCTGCTAAATCAGTTGAATCTTATATAATTTTTATTAAATTGTTGTTTTGCTTAGGACTGCCATCATTCTAACCTTCCTATAGCTATAAGCACTGTCTCACTAGCTCTTTTAGAATACAGTTTTAACATTAGTGTTCATTAAGACTTTTGAAACTTCCCTGGTATTTTCAGAATTGCTAGAAATTGATGTTGGTGGGATAGACGTCTCTTTGGACACTTCTGTGTAAAGCCTATTCTATGGTCCTGCTGACCAAAAATGTTTATTGCATAATCTTGTACTTGTAGTGGACTGAAGAAGTAATTAATCATTCCTTTGAGGTTCCAGCAAATCATCCCACTTCTTCAGATGCAGATTTACTTGTTGAATGTATCTGCCCTTTTGCACTTTTAGTGTAGATCCTGTTTAGTAGCACACCTATGCGGGTGAAGTTTTCTTTTTTTCTTACAAACCCTCCCCTGTTTCTTTTTTTTTTTTTTTCTCCCTATTGCCAAGAAATGTCTTCATCTTCACGCATCAATTTTTTACACTTACTCTTTCAAAAAGCGTGGATTTTTTCATCCCTTAATACTTTTCTTGTTGTGTATGACTTCTTACTTCTAATAGCAGTATTTATCGAAATCTATTTTGTTGCCAATTTGTAGTAGTTATGACAATGCCTTCTAGGTATTACATGCTATCTGAACACACAAGTATGATTTTTTTTTTTCTGTGTACAGTGACAGAGCCTTACAATTTATTACATTTCAGAGCAGAGTAGGCTTTTGCTTTTAATATAACATGTTGCAAGGCTTGGCTAGACAATGCTAAGCTATTTATTAATTTTCTCCATACTTTGTTCATAGGCAGTACAAAAGCATAGGGCATACTTTGTTTTTAGATACAATACCAAATGGTAGTAGAAATACGGAAGGCAGGTATACAGAAATAAATAATACAATATGTGGTTGGAAATAGGAAGGGCAGAGAGAGAAATACAGAGTAACAACATGAACATAATAGTAATTACTGTAGTCTGCTTAGATCATAACTTGATTGGAGTTCTTGTGGCTCAGGTCTGTAGAAATTGTTCCCCTAAAGCTAACTTGAGGTAAGATGCAAGGAGAAGATGAAAGTGACAAAAAGAATGTTGTATTTTAGAGGCTAGCTAAGAGCTGCTTCTTGACTAAAATAAACTTGTTTGTTTTGTATAAACATAACATTTGCTAGGATAAACTTTCTTGAGAAATTAGATAAACAATAAAGTATATCAGCTGACCAGGGAGAACTTTCCCAAGGCACAGCTTCCAACACAGCAGGCTTCTGCAGGGAGCAGGAGTGACTGAGACTCAGTCCCCTGTGGAGCTCCAGGGTTGAAGGGTAGGGTCCTCCAGCTGTATCAACACGGCCGTGAACCTCACTGTGATCAAACTGCTTCTAAGTCTAGCACGCCTGGAACGTTGTTGGAAACAAAAAAGACAGCGTGTTTAAGAGGGCTGTAACAAGTTGAAGACATGACAGCAAGACCCAAAAACCAGGCTTTGGCCTATTAAAAGAAGTGGTTAGTCTTGTATTCCAGCTTCTTATCATCTTATGGAAATTCATAATGCACCTTAATATATCTCAGAGCGATAACACTATTGTATTGAGTCTTCAGTTGGGCAGGCTCAGCACTCTATGGATGTAAATTAATTTTGTCTTGGGTTTCTGGTTCAAAGCTCTACATCTCATTTTTCTAAATGGTTCCCTCAACACCATACCTGAGCTGTTGAGAGAGGACTAAAATATGTGGTTCCAAACAATGGTCGTATACAAGAAGGCATTCTTAAAAGTCTTCAAACACTAAGATGGGTTGAAGCCATGTTTATTATAAGAAAAGATCAGCAGCTCTAGAAAATGAAATTGTTGTGACTATCGCTTTACCAGTACAGTTGGTTGTCATTCAGGATTGTCATGTTCCTCATGTTTTGGAATTGTGTTTTCCTTTATCTTGCAACAGGGAGGTGAAATTTAAAATTTCCAGCAAAACAAGAATTCTTTGCACAAGTAAGAATATCACTACCCCCCGTATACACATTTTATTTCAAAAGTCATGTTCAGTCATCACACAAAGCATTTTGAATTTATAGGGAGCAGGAGGAAAGCTTTTCAATAGTTTTTCATTGGATGTGTGGAGAAAACACACCTTTCTTTGAAGTACTTTACCTCTGCTGAGTCAGCATTTCCTGACAGCAAGGCGGTGTGGGTTTTGTTTTTTTTTTTTTCCTTTGGAATTTTTTTTGGCTATCTCTGCTTTTCAGTCACATCACCCCTTGCATTAGTATTCTAGTATTGAGAACAGTAATGAAATATTTTCAACATTGCTGCAGAGACTGCCCAACTTTTCAGTCTTCTTAAGTAATGAGAATTATTCGGTTAAGTGAAGCTGAATCTTGTAACAGTAAGAACATCTCCCAGGGTTTTCAATTGAGAGGTAAGAAAAATAGTAGACTTTGCAGGTATGCAAAAGAATCTCTGTACTCAGAGTACTTTATAGCTATTTTTATCAATATTCCAATCTGTTGTTATCACTGGTGTTGTAGTAATAATAATAATAATAGTAATGTGACATTTGTTTCTCCTGTGTACTTGTCCTTTTCTTTGAAGTTATGTTTTTAAAAACAAGTAAGCAGTACATTATGCTTAAACTAGACAAGAATATTAGAACAGAAGACAATTTGAATAGAGTGGAACTTAAAATCTGAATACACTTTTGTAAGCAGAAGGTGGAAGTGGTTTTGGTCAGGCTAGGCTCCTAGTTGCCCAGGTGACTTCTGCAAATGGGGCTTTAAGCTTTTAAATTACTTAAGGCTTCATGTAAATGGATTAATCAATTTGCTGATTTCTACAACTAATCAACCTTAATTTTTAATACTCTGTTATTTACTAACAAAAGCCACTG
Source organism: Microhierax caerulescens (assembly GCA_035590215.1). Taxonomy (NCBI): domain Eukaryota; kingdom Metazoa; phylum Chordata; class Aves; order Falconiformes; family Falconidae; genus Microhierax; species Microhierax caerulescens. The sequence goes on from JAVJGJ010000001.1 coordinate 41,743,018, forward strand.
TTCTATATTCCATTGAATCTGTCTTGATGGAAATTCTCCATTAAAGCTTGTTCAGTATGGCAGGGATAGCTAAACCACTTGGTTCTATAAGTTTTACTTATAAGAAGTGAATCAGTTGCAAATATCTAATTTCTTATATTTTAAATACAGAAACCGTGTCCATCCTGTGCAGACCTGAGAAAACAGCTTTTATCAGTTCTCTAAATCTTTTCAAACATCAAAAGGAACTCTGAAAGACCTCTCCCTAAAGATTTAACTTTCCAGTTAGATTATGGAGTAAAATACTACTAAAAATGTTTAGTAAGCACCAGTTTTGTTTCTGTTGTAGTATCATAATGTTACTGGCAATAGTTGTGTCCTTTCCAGAGGAACCACGTTAACAAACATTAATAAAACCTCTTGAAAAAGGCATAAAAGTAATTTGCAGTTTTACCTCACTCAAATAATCCAAGGCAGGCATATTTATCTGATGAGGTATTTTTTGCTTCTTTGCTGTCTCTGGAAAAACATTTGTTGTTTTCTTCTTGGTATAGCAAGATAGCCTCTTTAAAGTTGTTCTGAAACTTTTGAGTCAATTTAAAGATTTCTGTACATAATACTATTTAAGTAAATGAATTAATATAAATAAATAGAAAATAGCTGTGATGTCCTCTGTCATGAAACATTATCTTCCTTGAATGTTTGCTGAATGATCTTTCTTTCTGATACAAAATGTGATCAGCTGTGATAAATTATCCATGGTTAATTCTTCAAGGGAGTTCATATCTGTACTGTTGCACGGCCCTCACTGGATGCAATGTTGCAGCTGTAAGCAAGATGGGGCTAATGCATGGAGGTGAAATTTGTTTATGGCCAGAGCTGTGTAATACAACATCTGATTGTTTTGTGATATAAAAGAAGCATAATACATATTTCCTATTGAAATGACTAGATCTCATGCTTAAACTCCTGGAAGCAAAAGCCACAGTTGCTTAAACATATGCCACCATATTTATTGAGAAACTTTGAATATAGGACCCAAGTACTTTTCCCCATGCATCTCTGTAAAAAAGCATATGATGAAAACAGTTATTTCAGTTTTTACCAAAATAGAAAAGGATTTATTTATAACCTTTTTTTTTTTTTTTTTTTTTAATCATGCCAGATAAAGTAAAATAAATTGCATCATCTCTGCTTGATCTTGATACAAAATCTATCAAAGTGCTTTGTGAATGGTTATCTGATAGTTACAAATGATGACTGTTTAGGTAAGAAAAGACTGTTCAGCCTTTCAAGGAAAGTTATGAAATAGATAACAACTAGAATTTGAAGTCAGAAAAATCCAGAGTAAGTAGGAGCATAGTTCTTCTATTTGTAAACTATGGCAAAGCTAGTTAATTTAATTCTTGCATGTAAAAATCCACAGGTGAATCTGAAAGTTTCAGAATTGCAAAGGAATGATTACTATTGTTACTGATTAGAAAGAAACAGTTGCCATTTGTTACACAGGTGGGTTTTTTTTTTGATTGGGGTCAAAGTGAGAGAGATTTATGTATCTTTATGGCAGCATATGAACTCATTTCTAGTTCTTACACAAATATTCTTGACTACTTACTATAATCAAGTCAGAAATGCAAATTCAGAATTACAGCTGCTTAGTCTAATTTTAAACGTATCTATTATCTCTGTAATCTACATTTCCAGTGCTTAGATACTATGCAGAAATACTTCTGAGAAAAATAAATTGTCAGGAAGTCCATGAATGAAGGAGGATGAGGCTGTGTAGGGATAGAATAGAATAAATAGATTCAAACAAAGATTCTAGTCGGCTGGGAGCACTAGTCAGAGGCTTCAGCAGTATGCAAAGCTGTCACTTGTACTTGGGTGGGTTGCCCATGCTTGCCATAAAATTCAAGCCTATTTCATTCAGCTGACAAAATGTTTTGGACTTTTGGGCTTGCTAAATATTGTTTCTGGGTCACATTTGATATCTAGCAAGAACTGCAACATTAAAAAAAAAAAAAAAAAAGAGAAAACCTGTTGATATCTTATGATTTAATTTTACTTGCGTGGCTTAGGGACAATTCAGTGCATGGCTAAGACAGCCAGCATGCTGAATCCCTGGATGCTTTAATCTGCTCTTGCACAATAAAAAGTTTTTAGGTGACTTGCATCCTTGAACAAAGGTTTGTTGTGGGTTTTTTTTGTTTGTTTGGTTGGTTGTTTTTTTTTTTTTAATATCTATATTCAAATTCAAAGCCTTGCATGCAGGCCTGGGCTCAGGCAATATTTAGTCAGTGCAGGTCAGAATAATGGAACTGTACAGTTGCTTTCTGGGTGCTAAAGAGCAGTCAGGACATGAGTCTTGAGCAGGGTAGTCTTCTACTCAATCTGTTTGTGTGAAAGCCAGTATCAACCTTTATGTAAATGTTATCAGTTCCCTGCGTGCTTTCCTCATCTTCTAAATAACTGCATTTCCAGAGCATTTTCTACTGCCTTACAAACACTTTTTGGCATGCCCTATTCTAATTCTATATTTACTATCAACAGTATTTTTGTTTACAAGTTCAGTCTAAGGAACAGAAAATACATGGGGTATCTGTGTTCAATATTTACCTTCAGCTGGCAGGGTAAGAAATAGCATTCTAGTGTTAATTTTTGTTAATTTAGTATATTTAATTATAATCTCCTGAATGTGATCACAGAAACTATCACCTTGTTTCTTGTGGAGTCTTCTTGGAATGCCAGCCAGATGTATTGTAAGATCTGAGGTGATGAAGTTCAAGTGCAAGGTCCTGCATATGGGTTGGGGCAATCCCAAGCACAAACACAGGCTGGGCAGAGAACGGGTTGAGACCACCCTGAGGAGCTGGTTGACAAGAAGCTCAACACGACCCAGCAATGTGTGTTTGCAGCCCAGAATGCCAACTGTATCCTGGGTTGCATCAAAAGAAGCAGGCCAGCAGGTTGACGGAGGTGGTTCTCCCCCTCCACTCCACTCTCGTGAGACACCCCCCTCCCCCCGCAGTGCTGCTTCCAGCTCTGGGGTCCCCAGCATAAGAAGGACAAGGATCTGTTGGAGGGAGTCCAGAGGAAGCCACAAAGACCATCAGAGGGCTGGAGCAGCTCTGCTATGAAGACAGAGAGTCTGGAGAAGGAAGGGCTTTGGGTAGACCTTAGAGCAGCCTCCTAGTACTTAAAGAGGCTGACGAAAGCTGGAGAGGGGCTTCTTATGAGGGCCTGTAATGATAAGACGGGGGGAATGACTTTAAACTGAAAGAGGGGAGATTTAGATTAGCTATTAGGAAGAAATTCTTCCCTGTGAGGGTGCCAAGGCGCTGGCACAGGCTGCCCAGAGCAGCTGTGGATGCCCCATCCCTGGCAGTGTCCCAGGCCAGGCTGGATGGGGCTGGGAGTGACCTGGGCTGGTGGCAGGTGTCCCTGCCCATGGTGGGGGAATTAGATGATCTTTAGGGTCTCTTCCAACCCAGACCATTCTGTGACTGTATGATCTCAGACATTGCAACATAACATAATTTACATGACTGACTGCTATGGAAGCATACATTTTAGGCAGACATAGCCACAAAGCCTTAAGAATTAATGTTTTGAAGTAGCTGAGAAAACTGAGTGACTGTAGTAGCCATGGTGACTTTTTTTTGCTTTTAAGGAGAATTATCACTGATATTAGCGTTCATATAAGCCTTATTCAGCAAACTGCAGATTTGGTGGCAGCAAAAGAAAAATCTTAGATATATGGTCAGATTCAACACGTGAAAAGCAGCGTGGTTTGGATGCAAAAATAGCAGACTTGCAACCACCATTATGTTGAGAGTTGTCATAATGACACAAATGGTTTTTTGGGGCTCCACGCTCCGTGCTTTCCTTGTTTGCTACTAGTTTTAGAACTCTTTTGGCTTGACAGGTCCTGAAGTTGTACGCTTTACCTCAGATGCTGAGACTGACTTTGGACTGACCGATTCTTCCAGACTTGAATGCATCCTAAAGGTGGAACCAGCTTAATTTTATTTCATTTGTTTTATGGATTTTTGGTTCATAAGGATGATGCTGAGGTGCATGGACAACATGAGTGTGTTCAGGTTTTCTGTCAGCTTAATGAGTATAGTTTTGCTGGGTGGTTGACAGTCAGCCAAAAGGAACAAACAAAAAAATTACGTAACCAAGAACAGCTTCTTGGCTGTTCTTTTTTTTTTGCCTTTGCCTTTTTTTTTTTTTTTAAAAAAAAAGATCAGTCAGGAGGAAGGGGCAACACTAGAGGTGGCTTTTTTTTTTTTTTCTTTCCAGATCAGTTTTCCTTAATGCTGTAAAAATTGGGATCTGGTTTTTTTTTTTCATCTCTCTACACTATAGAAGTGTTGGGAGATGGTGTGAGGACCATTCTGTTGCCATGATGTCTAGGAGGAAGATTTATTGTACCCTAAGGATGTTACTGGACTTGTGATGGTTGAAGCCTTTCCTGATATACTCTTGGGAGATAATCCACAATAATTAAGTATTTTTTGAAACAGAGCATGAGTGGGATGGACTGTAGTGGTTAGGATATGGGTGGATCAGAGCAATTAGTATTTGGTTACAGAAAAGGAACAACTGTTAAGGAAGGACTGAAAACCACAATCCCCGAAGAAATAAGGTTTTGGAGTTTAAATACTTCAGGTGTGCTTAAAATTAGTGGTGTCAGTTCGGCACTTTGAATGGGCTGTCCAAGATTTTGAATGACCTTGTCCACTCATCTCTTGGCTACGGCGGCTTGTATGTTTCTCTTTTATTGCTGTTCTTCATTAAGAGGTGGTGGTTTTTTTCCTTTTTTTTTACTTCATTGGGGTAAAACCAAGATCATGTAAGTGAGGAAAGAATTTTGAAATTGCTCTTTTAAAGATTATTTTAAATAATTTGTACTAGCTTTAATTAGAAATTACTAAGAAATGCTTATAATTGAAGTCACCTCTTGGCCATTACAGCTAGGGTATAGGGAATACAGGCAAAGCATAGCTGCTGTGGGAAAGGCATGTTACAGGAACACTTTTGAGAGCTTCAAGAACTTAGAAGTCCTTTAAATAAGAGGAAAGTATGTAAATACAAAAAAAAAAAAAGAAAAAAAAAAGGTGTTGTCTTGAGCAGATGCACTTCCTTTATACATTATAAAGAAGAATAAAACCACAACACCCATATTGAATCCTAGCTCTGATGTTCACATAATACTCCTTTTGCAGTAAATTAAGTAATTAAGTGCCTCAAATCTGACATGTATTTATCTGATTTCAGGAAATGTGCAAAATGTGAGAAAGACTTCACAATGAACAAGTAGAAAGTTTTATTGTAGTGGGGGCCTCTTCCAGCATGGCAGATGGGTTTCTTAGTATCTTAAGCTAAGGGACTACTTTGGGTATTCAGATTATGCAGGATTAAATCTTTGATTCCTTCAAATTAATTACAGAATTTTCATTAATGTTGCAAAGCTCTTACCCGACACTTCTGGAGCTGGCTCTGCCTTTGGCTGTGGGCTGTGTCTGTATCTTCTAAGTGTAGCAGGAGCCAGTCCTGTGTGGTATTACAATGATACATAATAAGTTGCTTAAATCTCTGGAAAATTCAAATGCTCGCTTGTGTTACCTTACGGAGCTGCTGTGAGTACTAATGGTATCTGTTTCATGCTTTTAGAAGGCAAATATTTTATGCAAACAGGATTTATTTTTATTTTTTTTAACATTTCAATGTTTTAAGAAAAAGCAAATGTCCAGTACATCAGCTCTTCTTTGCATCTGGTTTCTCAGCTGCTGCAAATATACAATACATACTGCTCAAACTTTTGTTTTAATGAGATATTTTTTGTTCCTGTTCTATTCTAAAGATAGCTTTCCTTCTGAAGTGAGGAACTTCTGTTGTGTTGGGCTAGTTGAACAAAACATTATAGATGGACTCAGCTAAGCACAAGCTCGTAGCACACCGTTGTAGACACCATGCAGTATTCAGCTTGCTCTTCAGTTAGGTCATGGGTCTCATGCAGGTCTTCTGTTATATATATCACTGTTGTCTTGCTTCTGTACGACGTCCTGGGTCGTATAGCTCATCTCAGTGACAAAAATACCCTCAGGCGTATCAGAGTACAGAGTTACTTGATGAGTTTCATTGTATTCACTCAGATGGTGCTACTGTGCATGGAAAGGTGCCATGGGAGGAACCACAAGTCATGGTTAGTTTTTAGTGTGGCAAGGTACATTAAATAATTACAAAATGTGGTGAGAGTACTGACATTTCAGAGTTCCCTTGGATAAGTGATAACAAGGAGAATTATGAATGTTGTCTTAAAATTATATGTATTGTAGGTGTATGTGTCGTCTATGCTGAACATCTTGTATGAAGAATGTATATTTGTTTTGGGCTTGTGTTTCTGAATACAGAGTACTGTGGAAAATATTACAACATGAGAGGCAAGATATGTCAAGGGTGGTGATCAGAGTGAATATGTTAGAAAGGTTTCATTATTTATTTCTCCAAGGAAATGGTTCTTGAAGAACAACTATTGTGTTTTCACATTTGGTTCCCACTAAATAAAATGATGAATTTGATGAAGGTTTGTAATAATTTAGATTTCTTCTGTCACAATAGTGATACTACCACATGCAGCCTTTGCACTTATTTAATCACCATTACACAAAATGTTGGGGTTTTAGCCGTATTTATCAAGGTCCTCTCTTTTGAAAGTGCAAAACAAAACACCTGCTGCATTTTGCTTAGCTTAAATAAAGTGTTTGTCTGTTGTTATTTCTAAACTTCAGTCTAAACTTATGTCCAAAAAGTGTATGTCTATGTATTTGCAGATAATTTAATGAAATTTCTGTGTTGGTAGTATTTTTAAAGTTAAAAACATTTGAATGTGTTAAAATTGAGCTTTGCAGAATACTGTGAAAAAAAGGAAAAATAGACCACCTTGTTTTTTATTGTAATCAATCATGTGTGCTTTGGGTGATTTCTGGATATTTTATGTGTTAACGTAATGAAGAATGTCCCTGCTGAACCGTTTTATGCTAAGTTGTGTTCTTAAGCCAAAAGACAAAAAGTCTTTAAGAGTTGTATTTCTTTGAAAACTTAGCAGATGCTTATTGTTGTAGTAAGGCCTCAGTAAAAAGTAACCTATTATTCCTTGTGTTTCATTTTGAGATAAATGAATGTAAGGAGATACTTTTTTTTTTTTTTTTTTTTCCCCTATGCACTTGCTCAGAGTTGCTACATTCCAGTATTTGCTGTCCTATTCCTATTTTTGTTACTGCTTTTTGTGGTGAAGGCTTGTGGTTTTATTAACAGTTATTTTAAATCCGGAAAAACCTGACTGAGGACTAAATAGAAAACAATTCTGTTTTCCATATAGATAAGCACAGAAATACATGAATTAAAATCAAGTTGGCCTCTGCTCCACGCTTCAGAAGTCTCCTACATGGCTTCATGAACCTTTGGGAAATGGGCCATGCTATCTTCAATTTTGTAAATAATTAACGTTCTCTGAGTGATTATTTTTATCCAAAGTATATTTCTAGATTAATTTGTGGATAGTAATAGTTGTAGTTCTTAAGAGGCTTTTCTTTTTTTGCTGGTATTTCTAGCGTAGGAGAGTAGGCTCTTGCCCATTAGCCAGCCACCTTCCTTCTGTGGGAAGCCATGCATTGAATGAGGGAGTTAAACAATTTTCACAGACTTTGAACTCGTGTTACGTTATGATAACCCTTGAAACCCAACATGTACCTTACATTTTAACTCCACCTATAGTTTCCCCGAGTCTTCTTAAGAGAGCTGCTTTGTCACTCACAGCGTCTGAACACACACAACTGTCTGAACACTACACAGATGCTGTGTTTGTCCTTTGAATTAAGCATCAGTGATTAAATTACACATGTTTTTGTGATCCTTAATTTTCCTGCCTAAAGAATGGTATGGTGACCTTATGTTCACACTATAGAGAATGTGTGCTTTAACTGCATTCTAGATCTGCCCCTGAAGTTTAAACCAGAGGCATTTGTTCTACAACACCAGCTTTGTTGTTACGGGTTGTCACTATCGCATCTGGACACTTACTACGTTAGGTGCCATGCGGTAGTACTTATTCTCCTTGTATTCATTTGATATGATATGCTTAACATAAGAAAACAAGCCTGTACAACATTTATTTTTAAGTGAATAAGAAAAAAAAATTACTTTCTTTGGAATAATGACAATGAACTGTTTATTACCACAAGCTGTGCATTTTATTTTCTTTTAGTTAGAAAGCAGTGATTTGTCTGAATTTTTGGAGTGGTTTTTAAGTGAATAATGATGTAAGAGCCTTCTTACTTGAGGCTTCTTATAAATGTAGTTATTTATATGAGGAAAAACTGTTCAAGCATGGATTATTTATGCAGGGGAGAAAACTGGATCTGGAATGATACAATTTTTCATTCCTATCTTCTGTGAACTAATTTGTTTTAGATACTTAGGAGCTTCTTGTACCATTTCCCTTGATAAAATGATTTGATTCAAGCCTCACCTTCTGTTCTTCAAGGCAACTTTGTTCCCTTGTGGTTTCAAAGTATTATGGCCTTTCCCCTTTCATTTTTAGCAGACCTGGTTTCATCATACATTTAAAAAATAAAACTGATATTTTTTTTGGTCCAGCAGTATTGGCAAGTCTTTTTTTTTTCTTAATCGATCTATTTTTTCCCCTCTGCAACAATTGAGACATGGATGAGAAGATTAAGTGCACTTTTGCCCCCCTTCCCTTTTGATTCCACTTTTGATGCCAGTCCTCTCTGAAGATGGTCCAGTCTATGCCTGGAGCCTGGGCTCAGCCTCCCAGTGAACTGTGATATGAATTCACTCTGTTGAGCCACCTGCTTGTTTCAAAATTGGCAATTGTACCATTGGGAATGTGCAGTCACTATTGAAAAGAGCATCCAAGCAGCCTTCCTAAAGCATTGTTAATTATTGACAGTAAACATAAAGAGATGATGTAGAGGATTTTATATCAATAAAGATCTCTCCTACCTAGAGCCAAGAATGACCTATTTTAGTTTTTTTTTTAGATACACCAGCAGGGTCTGTCTGTAAACAGTTTCTAAGCAACAGCTGACTATCCTCTAGAAAGAATGTCACTTTTTATCCCTGACTCCGGGTTTTATAGCCCTTCTGCCCAAATCGGCACCATAGATTAGGGGGAGGCTGGAGCACTCTTGTCAGCAGTGATAGTTCTCCTTTTTTTTAGTAGCAACCACCTACGGTTCACTGAGGTGTGTTTGAAATTAAATCACTGTCTACTTTATTGTTGGTTTCCCAACAGCTTTGCTGTCGCAGTCCAGCATTGTGAATTATTTCTGTGCAGTTTCATAAACATTCTGTAATGATCAAAGAACCTGTATTTCTACTTCCATTTAAATCCAAGAGGTGACAAACCAGAAACAGCTGAATAATTTTATTTGTGTTTTACGATTACATGGTTTGAATGGGTTTTAAGGCAAAAATTACGTGTCTCCCCAGCACAGCAGGTCTCTTTCTTCATCAAGAGTTGTGTGGCATCCATCTCAAAGACTGGGGTAATTCAGAGGCAAAGAAAATGCGAGCCCTTTGTGATCAGATTTTTATTACCCGGGAGCCCGCAGCTCAAGCAATCAGTTTTCCAAGACTTACCTGCATTAAAAATTGAATGATTTGCATCTGTGGTGCATATTTGGTCAAGCAGTAACAACTACCCAAGAAAGAGAGCTAACCTCTTCCATGGTAATATAGTTGTAAATTGGTGGTGGTGGTGGAACGGGGCGGGGAGGGTAATCTCAATGGATGTCGTGACCTCTTGTGACCAATTTTAAACAGATGGTATTTGAAAATAGCAATCATTTCTTTCAGCCAAAGATCCATAGAAAAAGAGTTTTTAGGGGGAATTTTGGGAATTTTGTTTGTTTAGGTTTACTACTGGAATCTTATAAAAGAATGTTAACCTGGGAGCTGTGGATGTCAAGTTATTGGTTGAGGCTATTGGAATTTACAGTAGTCATAAATGCTAAGTTCTCTGTTTTGCAGCTGAGCTACCATGTCTCGCTATAGCTGAGACTGCTTTTGAGGTGAGGAAACACAGATCTCATAGAAAGCGGGTTTTGTACCAAAGGACATTGGAATGGAATAAGGTCATTAACTTATTTAGTAAGAGGTGGGGAAGAGTCAGTTGGAATCTGTCTCCTGTTATATACTAAGCCGCTCTAGAAAAGCAGCCTGCAAGAAAATATGGTGGAGGCTACCTACAGAAAAAGCTTGAATTTTAATGTACTAATTCCATGCTCCCATTTAGGAGTTGGCTTTGCCAGCTCTGTCAGGCAACAGAAGTAAACTTTTAGTTTGTTGAAGGTTTGGAAGGGAGAAAAGTAGCTTCATCACAGGATGGTAGGACCTATGGAAGTGTATTGTTCATTTTACTTATTTATTTTTAATTTGCTCGCTCTTGTCTGCTACTGTTAAATAGTACTTCAGTTTGAAAAATGGTCTTTTGCTAACAGTGCGTGAAGAGATGGCCTGTGGATGTTGGAATTGGTTAGATTTCAGGTTATGACTGATAATACAGGCTGTAGCCTATGGCCTGATTTAAGAGAATTGTAGAGTTTTATTTTTTCCCCAGAAAAGGTAAAATCATAGGTCTCTGTCTGAGTGCTTCTGAGAAAAAGAGATCTCTGTAGATGTTTCCTCTGTTACTGTGAGAAACTGTCTCGTTTCTTATAACTGTCTTTATTTCCTTTGTTTGATTTGAAATCTGAGATTTCTGCTATGTACAGAGCGGGGAGTTAAAAAGTAATTGAGGCATTTTAGCTTGCATTAAGAAATAAAATTGAGTAGACAGAATTCTGACTTATGAAAGACAGGTCAGATGCTAGTGCGTGCAACAGGGAAACACAACAGGAAAGGCAGTTTAAAATACCTGTTTGTAAAGCTAACATTAAAGTAAAAATATCTTGAGTCAGAAGACATATGAAACATGAGCTTTTGAAGAATTTTCTATGGAAAGGACAATAAAACTAAGATTTGTGATGTTCCTGCTTTTTAGAGTCTGCTGGGATGGCTTCCTGTCAAATAACATAAAAACAGACTGATGAAAGACCAAGAGTAAATTCTGGTTTTAATGTTTTCAGCACTTTCACCTTTTCCATTATATTTTGGCCAGGAGCAGTGTATTGTTATAAAATTCAGACTGAAAGTAAGCTTTTGTGGCATTGATAATTTGAAATTTTGAATATCATGAGACAGTAATCTCAGTCAATCGCTATCAATAAGTGGTTGATATTTCCCTCTAGGTTTGAGCCAAACTTATTTAATAATTTGTCTTTCATGTAGTAATAATTCCTCATTAAGATTTCTCTGTTATTCTGTGAATATGGATAAATGCCAATGAAAGTATGCCTTTGTTACTAAATATTCTATCAGCATACTAAATATTCTTTTTCTGTACAAGTAGAATTCTTCCATCTTTAGCAAGCTCCTGGTTTATAAAAAACCCTCCCTTTTCATAAGCAAACCATTGTAGCTCTGTTTCCTGCATATATTAACAAAATGTTTGAAGGCTGAAGAGGGCGAACATGCAGTGAGTCATCTGTTGAAAATAAAATCTGATACATTTGTGAATGAAATCTGGCTTTGTGAAGTAGAGCATGTAGTTCAGTATTATTGTGTTTTGGAGGTTTTTTTGTTTGGTGGTTTTTGGTTGGGTTTTTTTTATATATTTTTGCTTTTAACAGATGTGCAAGTTAGGAAATTTTTAATTTGACTTGGGAAGTGCTGTCTTACGTTTGAAAATCTTCAAGTATTGGGATGAATTGGGTTTAGTAGAACTTTACTATGGCTAGGACTATCTGCCTGAGGCGTTTAGAATATTTTTTGGAGGTGCCTCCATTGATGCTCCTTTAGGAACTTTGATTCCTAAACCTAACCACAAACACTAGGATGCCTAAAAAGTTTGAAAATGAACTTAATGCCAAAAGCTTTATGAAGCTCCTTGCTAATTAAGTAGCTCATGTTTGAGCAAGTACAGGAATTTAGCAGAAATATGAATTGATCTGATGACTTAAATGAAATGCCAATATCTACTTAAGTCTAAGTGTATGTTGTACAAAGACTTCTGCAGCTCAGAGAATATTACACATGGTGATTACAGGCAAAGTTAATAACAGAATCTGGTATTCTTTCTGTAACAGTTGTTGAAAACAAAAAGGACACATAAGGGTTGATTCATCCCTGGTTATTCCATCCTAGCTGTAAGACCTAGCTGTTTATGGGGCTCCGGGGTCCCAGGGCAGCAACTGGACAATTGTTTTTTATTTGAGGACAGATGTGTTATCTTTTCATAACGTCTCTCGTTGATGTTCCCTTCATCTCTGAAATATCCTGCTGCAACTGGTTGCACAAATCTGTGGGAAGAAGTACTGCCTATTTGATACTGGGAAACCTGATGACTGAAGAATCTGAGGTGCATTTAAGTTCTCATATTGTAGGAAGTACTGTGAGCTCTACTCCTCCGTGCTGTCTGTCTTCACATGATTTCAATCGTATTTCTTTGTGATTTATATTGAAAATTGAAGTGTGTTTAGACTCTTCTCATGTGGAAAGCATTCAATGCCTCTGATTATGGAGACTTTACAGATACATCTTGTAGTTCTACCAGACCTTTTTTGAGGTGGAAGGGCATATGGCATTAAAGATGTAGGTGGGCAATATGTAATAATTTATACAGTGATATACAAGTGTTCCTCCATACTCCATCTTTTCTTTTCCTGAACAAAGCTGTGCAGAACTGCTGGTTTTCAGATGGCTTCCAACTGTGACTCCAGGATCAGTTACTAACTTCAAGCCAATCATTTCACATGTAAAGTAGGATTGCTTTTCCCCATGTTTTCCCCATATTGTTCCCCATATTTTACAGTCATGGAAAATGCATTTTCATCTGTCATCTTTACTGCTGGTCTCTGAGCTTGATGAGATCTGCAAATCTGTGTAATGAGATTTATGCTGGAGTATTCTGCTTTTATTATTTATTTTATTTTTTACTTTTTATCATTAGCAACCAGTCACTTCACTCTTCACCTTGTTTTTTCAAGTGGTGGCAGGAATTCAGTCTGTGGACTAGTGCTACTATACAAATTACACAGAGTAGATGTGAAGTTGTGCTTTACCTAGCAGAAAGCTTAGAACCCAGTTAGATAAACAAGTTAACTAGACTGCCTATTAAAATAGTTAATTTCTGTGGACCGAAGTCCTGTGACGAAGTAGGAAAAGCTCACCGACAATGAGGCAGAAGCTTTCTGTCTGAAGACAGCTGTACTGAGCTGTAGTCAGGGGCCACAGAAGGCAACGATCCTTGGTTTTGAATGAGCATAGAACTAAAAGCATTACTACTGACAACATCTGAAACTGTGATCATAGGCATTTCGGTTCAAAGCCTTGTAGGAGGTAGCAAAAAAAGCCAAATTCACTATAGCAGTGTTTATTCTCTGAAAGGAACTACACATACAGGAAGACATGCTTAAAAGGCAATTAAAAGGAACACTAAAGCATACCAGTTTCTGTTGGTCTTTTTTTTTCTTAAATTTCAAGGCAGTAAGGAAAATAAAGAAACAGAACTGTGCAAATTGAAAGTGAAGAAAAGACAATGAATAATTAGGACAGTAGTGAAAGCTATTTTTAGATAAGTAAATATTTCTTTTACAGTTATAATGTGCAGATATTTAATGCCAAAAGTAATTCTGCAAAAATGTTCAAGACATAAAAGCCAATTATGAATCTCTTTCAGATCTTTTAGAAGCAAGAAGTGTTCCAGCGAGTTGGTAGTCAACAGACAAGCGAGGTAGAAAAGAGAGACAAAGAGCACGAGGCGTAGCAGAAAAGCCAGGGAGATTCTGTGCATTCTTGTTAACTGTGAAACAGCTTATGAAGGATTTTCACACAGGAGTTTACAGGAAAGGTGTTTGAGACTGCAGCATTAATTAGAGATGGTTTAGAAGCAGTAGTTGCAATGAATAGTATCTCTTCACTAAAGTGGAATTATTTTTTTACATCATCATGTATTCACTTTTTTAGTTTGGTCTCATACTTCATGCTCTCTGTGTCTAATATAACGACGACTGACGTGCTAGGTTTCATACCACGGTGAGCATTGATTAGTTTCATCTTTTATAATTCCCGGGTTGATGTTATCTGATTATTGCTAGTGTTTATTGATGGTTATTGTATTGTTTTGCTTGAAAAGATACATAAGGTGAGAGTTTTACCTCGTTTTGGTTTTTTTAAGAAAACTACTTCATTTTCCATTTTAATCCTACATGAAAACTACTTGTATTCCATTGAGGTGCCTGTAGTAGTTTACTTACCTGAATGACCCGAAAAGTTTCATTTCCATTTTCGAGTTTATCTGCGTTCCTTTGTTCTCTTAATCTTCAACAGAGATTATTTTTTTCAGACACTGATCAAAGATTCACTATCAAGATGGAAACTGTGTATGAAAAGAAAAGTTCTGTGGAAAATTAATCTGATGTTAGTTAAATTGCTTTTTTTGAAGAACTAGCACTTCATTGTCACCTGTTTATCTCTTGCATTTCCTTTAGCCTGCAAATACTAGTCATTTGTTAATTAATCCCATCATAATTTGCAGGGGTTTATGTATTTATGCAAGGAGTTACTTCGTGTTTTAATTTTGGTGAAGAAAGTGCATTTTCTTTCTTTCTCCTCAGTTCAGGAGATTTTCAGTTCTAGTAAGGGTCATCTTGAAATCAGACTGGAAAGTTGTTTTGAAAGACTGAAAGACAAGCACATTAGGTATGTTGGTTTCCTCTGTGGTCAGGGCACACAATGATGGTAAGCACTTGGACAGGTTGCAAACAATTCAAAATACAACCCTGCAGTTACTGCATCTTCACATCCTGGATCTGAAGACGTGGAAAATGCTTATTGCTGTAAACAAAAATTATATATATATATACACACATACACATACATACGTACATTTTTTTTTTCTTTTTTTCTGAGCTGATATTATTCCCTTCTGTATTGCTTCTCCAGGTTCTTCTCAGATCCATTTATGGTGAAATCAGTTTCCTTGAGAATAGCACCATAACATCAGGGGAAAAAAATGCTTTTAATTCTTTAAAATGTCCTCACAAAAACCCTCATGTAATAAAGCTTGAATTATTTGTTTGAATTTCCAGTTTTTTGAGAACAATCCCCCCCCCCTTAATTTTGAAATAGCCACTTACAGAACTTTGTAGTTCAGAGCCAAAAGCATCTCAGATTTAAGCAATCTATTACTTTTGCAGATGAATGAATTTTGAGGATTCTCAGTTAAACTGGAACTGTACAGTCTGTATCTGTGTGTGTTTATATATGTCTGATGGTTCAAAAAGTACAGTTGTAGAATGGTGGATATTTTAAGAATCAAACACTGTTCTTCAGACCTTTTTGTGCAAGAGATATATAGAGAACCCATATTAAAATGCTCCTTGTTTTCTGGCATATGGATTTTCTGAATTTTCAAGGAGGTCAGCCACTTTTTTTTCCCTCTGTGGAGTTAGGACAGAACCAAGTAGGCTGAGTAACTGTTGTATATTTTTCTGATATCCCTTTGCTCTATTCTTCTTGAGAGCAGAGATTTTTATCTGGAAAGCCAACTATATTCTGTCTACCATTTTGTTGTGTGCTTTCACAAGTGCTGCTCTGCTTCTGGTACAAATGGATACAATCAAGGCAGTTTCTAATCCATAATTGTAGATTTCTTTGAAGCCAATGGGTGTCCTGAGCATCCTCTTACAGGCTTAAGCAGAGGGAATGTTTGAACAGCTTTCTAAGTGTAGCAGGCTTCCCACCAACTCCTACGAAGTTGCTGTACTTTTGTCATTTATTTAAAATTCATATGGTCCTAGCTTCTTAAGATTGCTTTTTCACTTCTCTTTCTGTGTTTGTAATTCTTTTCACCTTCAGCCAATAATAGGAAATCCTGTGTGAACTGAAAAGCCTGTCATACCCAGATGTCGGTTGGCAGTTACTATGCTACAGTGTTCCTTCAAGTCAGTTGTTTTTAAAGGAGGAAAAAATTGTCCATTAGAAATATATTTCATAAAATCACACCACTCATTGAGTTCTTGCTGGTTTGCCTGGAGGTGTGAATAAAAACATGATCGACTTAAACCTGGCATCACATTTTTCAGCATTACTGTAAAAAGCATATTAAGGTTTTCATTACGGTTTCTCCATTTTCAGAGTTTTATATCACCTACTAATTTACTCATTATAAGAACATTACATGGAAGGTCCATGTTGAACCAATAAAAATTTATTTGCAGAAAAATGTTCTCCAAACAGCCTTTCCACCTGTTCAGGAAGACACGCAGTTTGCAAAAATTGTACTAAAAAAATATCCAGACGCTTCTGTTCAGAGAGAAGGAAATGTTTGGGTTAGGGTTCTCTGCGTATTGAGAAAAAAAGTTAGCTAATGGACTAAACCATATTTTTTCAGTGACTATTTCAATTCTATCTGTGTGCTCAAAGTTCAGTATATAGTGATGTAAATATATTTCTTGATTTTTATTTTTCTAAAGTTCAATCTGAGTTGAATTATAACACATATTTAGTAATCCCTGAAAAGATTATTTTTCTCTTTATTTCATTGTTGTCCATTGACTTATTTTGCTTCCTGTGTCTGTGTTCATATGGCAAGAACTTGATCCATAATGCCTAAAATTATGCCAGCACTTCCAGATTTAATTTCCGTTTTAAAAAACGGGGGTGGAGGGGAAGCAAGAGAACTTCACTTTGTAGTTGTCATGGGTAGTGATGTTTTTTATGTTTCTTTGAGATGGAAGGGGAGGCTGCTTTTCGTGTGTTTTAGTACCTTTGATTTTGAGGCTCGGGCAAAGATCCCGTCCTGTTTGTGCGAAGCGCTGTGTAAATACCTGGCAAACCCAGACTCAGTCTCCCTGCCCAAAATGCAAGGCGACAGCTGGATTTAGGCAGATGGAGTTCAAACACAGACTGAGTTAGAGTTGACCAGCAAGTTGAGGCTTGGTGGCAGCAACCCACCCCAGCCCAACCATCTCTGGGTTTCTGTATGCGGCACAGCCAAGAAAAAGTACTAGGAGGGGACTGAAAGAAAGCAACAAGGAGACAGATTTTTGGAAGTGTTTCGCTTGCAGGTGTCGAGCACAGCTTTTGAGAAGGTACAAAGTTACCTGTTTAACAATTTAGTCAACTGTTTTGTGGGATGTTTATAGCTGAAGTCAACTTCTTGTTGCAGAAGGCTTATTTTCAGTAATTCTTAGCCCCAGGGCTAACTTAAGCAGCTGCTGCTGCTGATTCTTGTTCTGTGCCACCTCCTGAGCTACACTGTAATCTTTGCGCAGGGCTGATCTGTTAAAGACGCTTATTTCAAACATTGGTTTCTTTTTTTCTGGTTCATTATGCACCTGAATAAGTACTTGTATGAGCAGAACTTGGAGCAGAGCACAGGGATAGGAAGAAGTGGTGAGGAATAGGTGAATGCTGCTGAACCATCGCTGCTGCAGAAGGAAAGGCTCATTAAGCTACAGTCCAGTAGGTGCCTGTAGGAAAGTTTGGAAAAAGCTTTAAAAGTGAAGGTGAGCACTGTCATGCAGAAAGGTGATGTAGTTAGTGGAAGAAGTTTGAGAAAGCACTGACTTTACAAAAACCTACAATATCTTTGTAATAGTTTCCTGTGTGTACATGATGGAATAAGATTGCCATTAACAGAATGTACAGAAAGTGAGATGCAGGATGATAATGTCAAGAAGAGAAGGGGAAGAAGCTTAACTTCAGGTATATGGATGAATCAGAATGTCATAAGAGTGTAATATCTGGAATATTTAGGTGTAGCTTGGATTGGACAATGTAAAAAGAAATCCAAAAATAATACCTACATAACAGGACAGACAGTAATTTCATTTTTGACTGTGAATATGATTATCTAGACACAAGGCATGGAAGCCACATGGCTTCATTCCATACCTCTCTAATTTCACGGTAACTATTCTAAAATGTGAATATCATGACTGAATGCAGTATGGCAGTTCTGTTGCTTTCCATATGACCTTTAAATCCTCTTTAGTAATTATTTTTCACACTATTCACACTCTCTTCAGAAGAACCAGTGTTTTTCTCTCTTCACACCATTACATTTATGTTGCATTGGAAGAGTTTTTCTTGAATGATTCCAATTTACCAAATAACTCAGATTTTGTGGCTGAATTGTTTTCATTGGTTTTTTTGCCGCATTCGAAGTTTTTAGCACTTTACCTGTTTATTTCTTTTATTCCCCCCCTTTTTTTTTTCTCCTGTAGAAAATGTAAGTTGCTTGGGAAAATATTTTATTTCAAGTAATGGATCACCAGTCTGAAGAGTCTGAAAACTTTGCTTCTAACTGAGAAGTCATACCAACATCTAACCTGATTCTCTTCAGGCAGATAGGTAAATTGATTATGGCAGGAAGACATTTGTGCTGGGAAAGACTTGTAGCAGTTAGTTAAAGCCTTTGATTTTATCAACACTTTTTAGCCGTAAAAGGAAGGTAAAGCAGTAAAGCATCCTTTCAAGGGTTTATTTATACTGGTCACCTGAATGTTGATTTAAGACTTTGCCAGGTGTTTGAAATTAACCTGTGGTGTACAGATATTCTTAAATGACACTTCTGATTTTTGTAGAAGGTATTTTTATTGATTTTTTCCTGTTTTTTGTTTTTTTTTTGGGTGGGGGAGGGGGGGCGAGGGGAAGTGGTGAGATATTGAATTTATATACTCTACATTGATGCCTTGGAACATGTGAAGATTTCATTACTCAATAGTTTCCTTGAAATTACCTGCAAAGTTAACCATGCTTTCTGCATGGATTAAGGCTGAATTCAGAACTAAATCAGAATTTGAATTGATATTTACGTAAACAATAACGGATAATTTCAATAATTTACATCAGTTGTTGTTTATTGCGGCATTCATAGTGTTAATAGAAAGCTGAGGAAAAGTATGAATACATCATCAGATATATTAATTTTTACTGGTAGGTATGCTTTTGAAGGACCTTTAAATTGTGCTTGTAAGTTGGCCCAGAAGATTATCAGGTAGAACATATTCAATTAGTATTTGAGATTACACACACACAGACATATCCCCCCAAATAATAATAATAAAAAAATATCTAGGTGCTCCAGGTATAATTTTGTGAGAGATTTTGTGCAGAACATGCTTGTGTGATTTGTGTGATGTTCTCAGAGACTGAAGGAACTTAGAATCACTGCAGAAATTTAAAAAAGTTTGTAGAATAAAAATGTCGGCTTAAATGGGGCTGAAAATGCCTCTGTAGTCAAAATCTGTATATTAAAAGAATTATTGGATTTTAAAACCATGATATGAATTAGCAAGCTTAAGAGAATTAATTTTCCATTTACAAGGTAGTACAAATATAGCCAGGATTTTCCATAGTGAAATTGTGGTATTAAAAAACTATTCTCAAATGCTTTTAAAGTCAGCGTATTGTGTTCATCCTGATTTACAAAAAATAAGCATATGACCAAAAAACTAGTGAAACAATTTGTATATTTTTGTAGACTTCTTTCTCTATAAAAGAAATATTTATTGAGTTAAAAAGAGCTCCTGTTTTGTGTAAATGCTGAATTTCCCAGCTGTACATTAAACTTCTTTATGTGTCATGAAATCTGAAGTGAATAAGAAATCTCGTATGGGACCTGCAAAGGCCCAAAGACAATTGCTCTTAGAGACAGGGAGGGATTTCTTGGTTCCCTTCATGGTGAATCGAAACTGTGGGACTGGCAAAGGAAAATCTTGGGCCTGTTATTAGATACAAGAAATAATTTCATTGGATGTATTCAAATTTTTTAAATTTGTAATTTAATTGAAAAAAAGATCTTTCTGGTTATAATATATCCCTCCAAGAATTTAGGGTAATAGCACCTTTAGTACTGTTGTAGCAATCTTGCCAGTGGTATGAAGTTGCACCCCTCACAGTTGAAGAAACAGTGTCATAAAAAGCCAATGGCTGTTTGTGTTGGCCAGTAGATTTTATGAGTAGTCTCTACCAGAAAAATGATATATCCAGTTTCTAATTTTAGCCAGGAATCCAAGCTAGGAAGTTGCAGTTCAGTGGCATCTGAAACTTTCTCAGATCTCTTTCTCCACCAGTTCAGTTTTGACTTGGGTTAGTAACAGTTTGTTAATTTGCACACACCAGAAAGTATAAAATAAAGAGTTGGAAGTAACAATGTGCAGTTTCACCTGTTTAGTCTCTGCGTTTTGCTGCTGCAATTCTGGCACCGTGTGCAGTTCAGGTGCAATTGTCCATCATGTGTGCAATGGGAGCAGCTCAGAACATGCAACCGTTTGTGCTACCTTGAGGGTGAAAATGATGTGCAGGCTGCACCCACCTGGGAAGTGGGAGCAGGAGCTGAAGAAAAGGCTTTTGGTTTCCCTTTTCAGTAAGCCCACCTCAGAGACTCACATGTGCTTCTACTTGATGAGGAATAACTCATGGGTGAAAGGTCTGGCTGAGTGGGTTGTGAGCACTGTCGGGGCACCCGTAGAAGTAGCCACGTGCTCCTCTAGTGTGCGAGAACAAAAATATCACTGGTTTTTTTCAATAAAATTCAATAAAAAAAAAATCAGTAAAAAGATTACTGTTCATTGAACCCCCTCTCATTAGTATCTGCAAAACAGTATAACACTTGTTTTTGAGCACCTCTTACACAGATGCAGAAAATTGAGATGTTCAAGTAGCCCAGCATCGCAGTGCATAAAGAAATACTGGTGGGTCAAATGACAGAAGAGCTGGGATGGGATGAAAAGAGAAAATGGGATAAGGGAGTTCCTGCACCACGATGTTTCTTTGGCAGCACTACCATATGCAAACAGACTGCACTGAACTGGTTCTTTCTGAGACGTCAATGTGTGCTAAATTTGAACTATCAACTGCAATAATAAAAAAAAAAAATTCCATTAGAGCTCTATTTAAATTTCTAAGCAGCACCTCAAGGTAGTTCTGCTACCAGAAAACGAAGAGGCTTCAAATGTTTTTTTTTTTATTGGGCGTAAGTTTTGGGCTATAGCAATTTTGTTAACTTTTAGATTTTTTTTAGTTGTGTTAAGTTTTGCTATTTGACTATGGATATGAAGCTGATGGTTTTGGAAAATGTAGATCAGAAATCTTTAAATGGTCTCAACACTTGATTGTTTTCCCAAGATAAATGGACAATAATCACATATCACTTTTTAAAGTTATTACCATTTCCTGCATAAAACATAAAAAACCTCAAAAACCATGAAGCAGTTTTTCCAAGTAATGTTAAAATTATTCTATTCCTCTTAATTATTACCATCATACTATTGCCAGCGTTATTTCGTTTCTGTAATTATCAGTATTAAAATGAAAAGCCTTGTTTTTCTGTCAGGCATTTTAGCCATTTTCTCCTCTGACAGCTTTCTCTTTCTTCATTGTTCTGTTTGTTGGAAAGATTGGCAGTTCTGTAGAATATGGAGTTTATAGATGCATAGTGATTTTCATATATTACAGGAAAATTAATCATTGCTCTTCTGGTTCTGATTATTACTGTATTATTCCAGAATTTGATAAATGGAAATTTTGGGATTGAATTTAGTTTCAGTACTGCTACTTCTTGACCTCTGGAATGTCTGAAATTGCTGTAGAAATATTTTTTTAAAAGTAAAACAAATTGGAAAAAAAAAAAATCCAGTGACTTGGGTCTCTGAAAGATCAGAATGAAAAGTGAAATAATTGCTCATATGAACTGGTTTTGGTCTTTATGCAGGTCAGGCAGCACCAGCAATGTTAAGATCCTTTGTACAGAGTTACACCTTTTGAGGTCAGAGAATAGCAGGAAAAAGCAGGTGTTCAGGTTGTTACCCTCTTGCTTCACAATCCTCTCTGGACATATTGGGCAGAATTTCCTTGGTTCATGTTACTGGTTGGTACCTGGTTGTTGTGTGCTGGGTTTAGATGCTCTGGAGTACAACCTGGCACTGCAGAAGCACATGCTCCAGAAAGACATACTCTTTTTGAACGTACATGTGTTTACATGGATTTGTCATTTCTGCTGCGCAGAAATGTAGCTGAGACCCGTTTTATTAATTAAATAGGGAGGTATGGAAAACAGGGTGAGGATTTGGGGAAATCATATATATCTTTTAGTTTCATAAGAGATGCCAGGTTTACCATCCTTATTCCAGTAAGTGAAAGAGCTTACATAGGCTATGAGTTGGTAGGAGAATCTTTCTCTGAAGCAGAGTTAGAGGTTATGTTTGTACCTCATGTGGAGCTCAGTTTTCAGATCCAAGAATATAACTTTCACCCTGACTGAATCTACTGGCCTGTAAAAAGTCTGTCCAAAGGGTATTTTCCCCACCCCCATCATTTTTAGACATACGAATTTTAGTTCCTCAGCCTTTGGAGCTATTGAGTCTCTTCCTATTGGAAGTTAGATTGATAGGTCTGTTTCCCCTTCCCCCAGGTTCTGCTTAAGGAATTCACTGAATCATTCCTGTTAAAAATCTCTCTCCTTCCTACTCTCTAAAACAATGATTCAAACCAGCCACAATCAACACGAGGCAAAGAGCCAATGTCATTGTAAATGACAAAGCTCAAATTTATAAGGACCTGAAATCAACTAGCAGCAGTGAGATACTTCATTTCACCTTTGCTTTGGAGGTATTATACATGAGAAAGATGCTTAACCACATAGTTTGAATTTATTGCTCATCTTTGTCTCATCTATGTTTTCCAAGAAGTTCTGTTACATTTAAACTTATTTAAATCCAGAATGGCTTCAATTAACTGTTTTAAAACTACGTCTACAGTGTTGTTTAATATTTCTTTCTTGTTTTGAAGAAGATAAAGGTTGAAAATAGCTTAGAATTAGCTGCAGAATAATCTATAGAAATACTGGGAATAAATTATGAACGCAAGTCATCTACTTGGAAATCTCAAAGCTTTGTTTAGTAGAGATATTCTTTGGTACTTAAATAATAAAGAAGTCTTACTAACTGGAAAGGATTATAGCATCATTATTGCTTCACTGTATATAATTCTCTCTCTCTACATCTCTTGCTATATAGAGTGTATACAGTGGAGAAAACTTTCAATTTCACTTTCTTTAGATAGTGGTATTTTTACAACTGTGGAAGAGTTGCTCCATATTTGATATGGAACGTTATGGTGAGTTTGTGTGAACAGGTATGCTATATATGTGTGCTTCTGTTTTTAATTTTTAGGTAGTTTAAAAAGGCACAGCAGTTCTACAAGTGAAGCTGTGTAACATAATCACACACTGCTGACAGAAACAATTTACATTTGAAAGGCAGTCATCTCTTTTCTGGTATTTTATTGCTAACATTTTAGGCAGTAGAGCCATGTCTTAAAGACTTCTTACTCTGTTTTGCTGTGGGGTAATGTATGATCTGCAAGTCCTGAAATCCAAGCAATTAGAGTGGGAAAAGACTTATCAACTTTGTACAGAATATTTTCTTGACAATGCAGGATTTTTTCCCCTTAAACAATGTTGTCAAATATGTGTGCTGGTTCTAATCACAAATACTCTTTCTGAAAGTCTTTTCCATAGTTCCTAAATACAGATCACCATTGAAAAGATGTAATATATCTCCAGTTCTGTGTTTTCCTTGTGTTTTTTCTTATTCATGTTAAATAATTGTGATTTGGGAAAAAAAAAATATTGAAGTTTGTTCTGTTTTTCTCCTCATCAGTTACTTTTCTAAGAGGCAAATTGTTCTTGATCAGTGACCTTTAAAACTATTTGGTTTATGTTTAAATACAATCCATCATTTACATTCCTAATAAAAATAAACCCAGGAAACTCCACAATATTCACATTATTAGCTTTTGTCTATTACTGAAAAACAATTATTTTCTAAACATTATACCTATGGAAAATACTATTGTTAAAATTGAAATCAGAAGTCAAAATTTAACAAATTGACCCAATGTAGTTATCTTCTAAATTTCCTTTGTGGTCTTTCACTTTGGCTGTCTACTTATGAGCTTTTTAAATTCCTATACTTAATTTTTCAATAATTTACATTTAAAGAGTGCTGGATAATGTTATTTGACAGACTGATATTTTTTTTTGAGCTTTTGAATGGAATTTTTAATTAAAATGCAGAAAATTGACATTTAAATGTTTTCTTATTTTAATAAAATGTACATGCAGGATGAATACATTATTTTTTCTTACCATTTATCTATCTTTTTTTTTTTTTTTTTTTTTTTTGTGTGTGTGTGTGTGCAAGTTCATAATAGAATTTAAATGTTAGAAATGGTAGATTTCTGGTAGATTTCAGGTGGTTATACTGATTATCCCCCCCCCCCCCATTCTGTAAATGCTGAAATTAATGGAAGAAATAAGGCTTTCCAGCATTTTGAAATACCAGTTATCTTCTGAACTTTGAACAAAAAAGATGTGGGATTAAACTAAACAGACTGAAACAAAACCACTTTTTCACTGCATCTCCTGAATAGGTTAGCCTCACAAGCAGACTTTTGTTCTAGCTACCTAGGCAGTGCATTCTGCTGCGTTAACAGTTCGGCTTTCCTTAGGGTGCATATAGTGAATATGTCACATTTAGATATTAATTTGTTTACAGTCTGTCACTCTTTTATGATGACTTTTTTCCTGGATAAATTTCTTCAAATACTTCACCAATTTTATAATGCTGATTTGTGTAGCATGTGTGTATTATATATGAAGTATCTTCTAAAGTAGAAATGTTAACCCAATTGTGATTTAGGGTGTTTGCATAGCACCAAAAATCGCAGCTGGAACTTCAGTTCTGACCTTGATAACTGCTGCAGAGCGGCAGCATGTTGTATAGAGCAATTTTACACTCTGCCTGTCTCTCTGTTTATTTTGTATGGGGGTAAAAAGTATACTGAGGATTGGCTTAAAATTTAATAATGTGTTTATTGCAAAAGAACAATAAAATACAATGTTGAAAAGTATTCCTGGATAAAAAAAAGGAAATACAGAAAAAACCTTTTCCAGTAAATAATTCTTCTCAATCTACCTTTTTGCTTCTCACTCTTCAATTTCACTAGTCTGAGAGCCTTCTGTCCCTTTGCCAAAGTGTTGATTGAATTTTTAGAATGAAGTATTCTAATACTTAATTTCTTTACTAAGTTGTATAAGATAACCATTATACATTGTCTGAAAGCAAAATATTAGTTTCCAAAGACAAGTTTTAAAAAAAAGGTGTTTATCTTCAGCTTCATTATAAATTGATGAACTTGCAAATTTTAATTAGCTTTGCTCATTTGTTTTCATCTTAGTGAGCGAGAAGTGCGTGGTATTGATCAGAAGTTCTAAAACCTGTGTGATTAAAATCCGTAAGTAATATGTGACAACACAAACCAGTGTTCATCTCTGATGTGATTTCTGTTTCAAAATACAATAGAAACTTGTTAATATGCTCAGATGGACGAGATCTATGAAAATTTAATAATTCATGTTGTAGAATAGGTATCAAGGACATTGAGTGACACATCTTAGTAATTTTAAAATTTGAAGGCTCAATTTAATACAATATTGATAGCTTGCTCACAAATACTCCTCTTTTATATTATTTTAATATTGTCTCTCAGGAACATAAAGTCAGGTTTCACTCCAGAACTGTGTTATGCAAAAATGAGGAAGATGGAGGAAACACAGCTGCAGCTGACACTTGCCTATAGGCAGAATTTTTTTTTTTTTTTTTTTTTTGTATGTGTATCAGACTTCGAGTAAAAAAGGCATAACCAGTCATATTCCAGTTGCCTCTGGAGAGTTTTGTTGTTTTGGTTTGGGTTTTTTTCTTTATCATAGCTGCACTTATGACTAGAAACAGCTTTTCCGATGCAGGATATAGGGGAGAAAAAGGCCATTTCCTCCCAGAATGTGATAAATATAAAATCCATATGTTGGAAAGCTTGATTGCAAATATTGATGCTGTATTTTGGAGGAGAGGGGTGTATATCAGCGGACAAATATTTTTCTGCCCATACCTGGAAATCCTTCATTATAAACTGCCCACTGACAAACCATCTGTTTGGTTTCTTCCATTGGAGCTCGCTGTAGCAGGTTCTAGGGGAAAGTTTTCCAAACCTGCTTTTCTTTGAAATTAGAACATGGCAGGATAAAAGAAATGCATTTAAAAGGTAGTAATTCAGACCATCCACAACATGTATGTACATGCGTTCTGGAGCATATAAATTTTAGGTAAAGTATGCATTCCTATATTGAAAACATACTGGGAAGCTGGGGAACAGCAAGGTTTAAAAGCAGGTGTTTTGGGTAAGGTTGGATAAGTTTTTATTTGGTCCTGCCTTTCCTCCCCACCTCTTAAACGAGTCGATGTTTATTTCTGTTTTATTTGATTTTTTTAAAGTGACCTCGCTCTAGAGTAATCAACTGATTGCTTGATTAAAATGAGACATTTTATATAATCAAATGAGCTTTTTGGCCTTTCTTGCTTTAATTTTTGCTTTTTGTGGAGACCTCAGTGTTGCTGCTGATGGTCCAGGTATTTTCAGTAAATTAAAGTCATGGCTAGTAGGATTTTGTTTAATTTTGACATGCATTTATGCATTCCTGTAACCTGTTCTTTTTGAGAGGTTGATGTGATTAAAGAGAATAAAAATTGTGCTTTCTGTACTTAGCCTTTTCACGTTCTAACTTTTTCTTTTTCTCTTTCTTTTTTTTTTTTTTCCCCCTTCTCTTTTCCTTACATCACAGTTATTTATAGACTTTTTAGTGTGAATAAATTACAGTTCAAAGCCTTTGGACTTTAATACCTTGGGATATATTTCGATTTCCTGGTTCTGTGATTTAATTTTTTTTTTTTTTTTTTAATCAGTGGTTAAAGCAGCAGATGGAAACCTTGGAGCATCCTTTTCTCAAGTCCCCTGATTTTCTCTCCACTCTTTGTACTTCCTTCAATCACTGATTTTCCTTTTCTTTTTTTCTGTGACTTTGTGATTCTTCTCAGATAGACATGTTGCAAACTCTCCTTTTTCCTTTCTACCATGGCTTCTTTATTTGATCTTTCTCTTGAAGTTTACATGAATTTCTGTCATGTTTAACACATCCAATTTAAATGCAGTAGAACTATTTCATAATGATAAGGCAGCCTAAAGCAAAGCTTGAGATATCTGTACTCACTTCTCAGTCCCTACCAGCACTTAAGCTAATTACCAGTATTATTTCTGAAACCGTAAACACATTTGTTTATGTTCTTCTATTCAAACAATTAACAATTTCTGTGGTCATTCAGTTAGAAGAATACTTTTTGTCTTGGTTTTCATTGAAGACTTCACTCCCAGCATTAACTAATAGTTTCTTCAGATGTTGCTGGAACATTAAATGCTTTGAAATCTTTGCATTTAAGTGTCACTATCTATTAATGAATGTAATTAAAAAAACACCACCCACCACTACGCTAGTTTCTTACACCCAGAAATTTCTCAGACTGACTTTTAAGAATTCTGAGGAAGCTTCAATCATGTTGTTTATTTATCAGAAATGGTAAATATTTTTTTCAGATTAAGGTTTTTAAAATATTTTTTCCTGTCTGTTTTTTTAAGTAGCACACCTATAAAAGGAGAGTCGGGGAGCGCTACTGCTGTAAGGACAGAAATGCTGGGGGGGGTTGTAGAGGAATGGAGGCTGTGGGATGTTGCTCGGGATGTTTTCCTAGGGAAGAAGGATTCTGGGCTGAGGAAAGTGTCAAAAGGCAGCTTTCTTCCGGTCTGTAGGAATGCTTGTAACCATGAGCTGGATGATGAGACACTGTGAGCGCTTCTTAAATCTCTAATTTCAGAGCAACCATCACTGCGGCTTGGATGGGATGGAGGAGGGCTGTTGGAGGGGGCTGCTCATCCTGAATTGCTATGTGCAGCACTGTTGAAGAGAAAATGGGCTTAAGATAACTGTTTTCCGTTTCCAAACAGCTATTTCAGGTGGCATTCTGCTCTGAGCGTGGCTAATTTGAGGCTCTCTGAGGTCTGTTTATTACAGAGACAGTTCAAACACTGGACTCCACTGGTAGGTTCCTTCAGAAAGGTTCAGTGTTGCGCTTTACTCAGTAATGAGGAAGGTTTTGACAGGTTCTCACGTGAATCTGGTGGTTTCAACAGAAGGACACGTGGTTCACGTAGAAACAGATAAACAAAAACTGCACATAAGGCACCTACATTCCTCTGTTTCTCATCTCCAGTCTGGTTTACCAATTTAGCATGAATTTTCTTGTGAAAGAGAAAGTAAAATTATTGGTTTATGTAAGTTTTATATAATTACATAATGCACCTTCGTTCCTCAATGAAGGAAATCCCCTCGTAGTAAAAGGCAATGATATTTTGCACTGTTGGTTAGAAATTTTGTCCTGATAAGAACTATCCCCTATTTTTTACCCAAAAAATGAATAAAAATGTATTTTGTAACAGGGAAGAATACAGCTAGATATATATTAAGTAAATAATCTCACAAATGGGCTTATTTTGGAGTATGGTGTGTGTTGTCAGCTCTGCTGTTATGAGCCTAAGAATCACGTATTTTGAGATTTAAGATTATATGAAAGATTTTTCTGGTCACAGTAGAATTGGAATCTGTTCTGAAGGTGTTTGAGGCTGATAGTTTATATTTGTTTATGCAAAAGAATGGTTATATGCTATGCATACGCTATCAGCAGTAATATGTTGCCATGAGAGAGCAGAAGGATAGCATATAAATCCCAAAAGGGTTTACAAAACTAACATTCTTCAAACCTTTTTTTTTAAAAAAAATATTAAATGGGGGTGGTGGGGTGGTGGTGTAAAAATATCAAAAACATTGCACTTAGTCTAAATATAGATACCAGCTTCTTAATCAGAAGCTTTACTTACTGCTGTGAAAAGTTTTTGTTCAATGTAAAAATCTTTATAAATTCTCTTTGTATTTTTATTTGATGTCACTCTAGACATTTCAAATATTAAAGCAAATTCTTGCTTGAAATCTGTTTAGAATTACCTGAAGAGTTTTGGAAATGCTAAACTTTGGAAGGTTAACATCACAGTTTGTAGAGGCATCGTTGAACATTCTTCTAGTAAAGTTTAGTGTTGAATGTGTTAATATGAAACTCTTCATGACCAATATTAATATTTCTACTTGCACATAGATAAAGAAATCCACCTAGATAAAGAAAAGCATTGGTCAAAGTACACGAAGTTTTATGGTATGAATTGCTGAACTGTATTCCTTGGAACAGTTGCTATGGAAATACTTTCTTTGCTAGCTTTTTGTTATTTAAATACCTCATTGCATACATAACAGAAAAAATTACAAAGTTTGACAAATAGAAATAAACCTTTTAGTGGATGTATTCAGAAAAATCATCAAATTCTAGGTTGCCTAGCACTATCCCGTTCCTTTTTGTTATATCTGTTCTGTTCACAAATTGAGTATACACTTCAGTGTAGTGGTATAATAGGTTATTTTCCAGGAAAATTTGGTGAAATGGAATGAACAGGCCATATTAGATGCTGGCTTTATAGTTAGTGTTTTTGTATCTGCATCTCCAGAGATAGGAAGAGTGAAGTTGTTCTTGACCCAACACAAGGAGTAGGTTTCTCGGTCCAGGTCTGTCCTCAGCTCAGTAGTGCAGCAGTTGCTTCCCTGGCCTTTAAAATGAATGGATCTAGGTCAAATGTCCTTGGTAATGTGTATTTCTTCATATATAGATTTTCCTTTTCTTTCCCTGAATTGGATCTTAAAACATTATGAGTTTTCTAGACCAAAGTTAGTAAATAAAGATCTGACACTGTAATATAACAGTTGTTCATATCGCTAGTTCTTAAATTTGTGATGATGTAACTACAAATAAATTTATTCTGATTGGTGTGAAGGATCATATGAAATACATAATTAGTTGTGCTACATATTACACACCATCAATATTATAAAAAGGGACAAGAATGAATCAAAATATACTGTCCCATTTTTTTGTTTTTTGCTACGTACAGAATTAAATTTATTTTTAAACAATTAAATGTTCCATGTTCAGTGTATACTTGACTGTAAAACAAGCAAACAAAAATACAATTATGATAATCAGAAACTGTCAACAGGAGGTAACATGTCTTTGAAATACTGTGTTGATAGGAAAAGATGCTTTTGGAGAAGTTTTTGAGAGCTATTAAGAAAAGAAAGAATTGGGACAAGTCAACTGATAAACCAAATACAGAAGTATTTTCCAAAGTTTGTTACTAAAGCAGTGAGATGTGTGTACAACAGAAAGGGAATGGGGAATGGGGGGGGGGTGGGTAGAAAGAAAAGTGGCCTTCAAAAAGGCTAAAGGTTAAATCAGGCTTGAGAACTTCTGATGCTTTGGTTACCATGTAGTCATCATCAATCTCACATAATGGGAACTCAAATCTTTTTCCGATTGAAAGCAATAGAGAAAATTGCTAGTGGTTTCAATGAAACAGGTTTGGAGCCCATATCATGGGCTGTTAAGGGCAGAAAAAAATCCTTGCTCTTTTAAGGTCCCTGTGTGTCTGACACACTCTTTTGAATTGCCAAGCTACTGATGAATGCTATCTTAATCTGCAGCACTCGGGGTTGTATTTATAAGTTAAATGTGGTAGATTGACTACAGCACCAGCAAGTATAGCCTAAACAGAGAACTAAAGTTATTTCAGATAATCTAAAGAATGATAAGGTATCATCTGAGACTTGAATTTCGAGTTTGACATGAAGCTCAAGATAAAAAGACCGAAAAATATCTAATTAAAGTCTGGTTTGTCTTTGAAATTTGTATAGTATGTGAATGGTCAGATTTTTTTAATTTTATTTTGCCAGGGTTTTTAATGAATCTACTGAGATGGCATGGCTCAGAAGATTAATAATTTATATGCGTTGTTTCAGTTATTGCCATGTAATGGGTTATTTATTAAAAAGGTGATACATTTAAAAGAATAACAAAGTGTCCCAGAACAAATACAGTTTCTAATTTTCTGGTACACTTTTCACATTGATTTTACTTGTGGAATGTTATCAGAAAAGTAATTGGTGCTAGATTTCTTGGTTATGAAAAAAATACTGAATGTTAGGGAAGCTGAGTTATGCAAAGGTTTAGATGTTTAGAAAGTCTGAAATGTAATGAAAAGTAATCCTAATACAGCCCTCTTGTAGTTTCGGGATGAAAGAGATGCTGCTCGCTTCAAATGACCAAGTCCTCTTACTTTGAGTACACCAAAGCTTCATTCTAAATTTTACATATTCTATTTTCTTGCATAATACAATACCTGTATAGCTGTATGTTTCTGAAGTGTTAAACATCTCACAGTCGCAAAATTATTTTTTTTCAGTCCTTTGGTGAACTGGAGGAAACTGTTTATTGCAAGGAAAGAGAATGGCACAAATGAGGTGACATCTTGAAGTCACTAAAAAAGTATAAAGCTGAGGAAGGATTTGAAACAACATTTTGTGGCTTTTAATCCAGTTCTATGTCAGTTACACCCTGAAGTACCTAACATACCCAGAAGGAAAATCATCCATGCTACAGCCTGCTCTCAATAGGTCTCTGAGGAAATGAGAAGC
>JAVJGJ010000001.1:41781628-41809620 GCA_035590215.1 Microhierax caerulescens
CCCCGAGCTGGAGGCAGCGCTGCAGGGGGGTCTCACCAGAGCGGGGCAGAGGGGCAGAGCCCCCTCCCTCGCCCTGCTGGCCACGCTGCAGGGGATGCAGCCCAGGGCACGGGTGGCTCTCTGGGCTGCGAGCGCACAGTGCTGGGTTGTGCCCAGCTCCTCATCCACCAGCACCCCTGGTCCTTCTGGGCAGGGCTGCTCTCCATCCCTTCATCCCCAGCCTGTACTGATAGTGAGGTTGCCCCAACCCAGGGGCAGGACTTTGCACTTGGCCTTGTTGAACCTGATGAGGTTCATGTGGGCCCACTTCCCAGACTTGTCCAGGCCCCTCTGGATGGCATCTTGTCCCTCAGGTGTGTCAGCTGCACCACTCAGCTTGGTGTTGTCTGGAAATTTGCTGAGGGTGCACTCGATCCCTCTGTAATTGATGGGGGTATTAAACAGTACTATTATATTATTTTCAAATATTTTACTGGAATACTTCTCTGTCCATGACACAGAAATGGGCGGAAAAAAAAGTTTCAAAAGGAAAGTAGTTTCTTAATAATATCTGGTTTCAGAAGAGTTTTTCCTTTTATGTTAAGAAATTTAATTGCTAGTATGAATGTCTGAGTTCCTTTCTGTGACCTAAGGAAGTAATTAAATGCTGTTAAATAGAATCCTATTTCTCAAAATGAGTTCAATTTCTTTTGAATTTTCTCATTAGCTACTATCTTACCATTAAGTAATTGTGCAAGATCATTGTGGATTAAATGTAGTATAGAGGGTTTAAACCTATATTGCTTCTTTTGAGAATGCATGAACTATTGAAGTTCCTTTAAAAGCTGGAACTAGAGAAGGGAAGAAGTGCAGAGAAAAAAAAATAATGATGGTTTGATTAAATTTGACATTTTACTGCCAAACTAAAATGATAGTAAGGAGCTGATTGACCTGAAGCGGACTAACAGTGGTCTTTATATTTTGTTGCTGAAACAAGGCACAGGGGGCAGAAGGGGTTGTGTATCAACCTCTATGGATAAGGCAAAGGAAATAGTCCTCATTTTGCCTAATAAATAGTTCATGTATACATCTACGTGATCTGCATACGTTGCTGATGGTTTTTTTTCTCTGTTTTGGCACCAATAGCTCATAGAGTGTTGTCTGAACCTCCCTCTTGACTTCTAGTGGCGTGAGAGGCATTGAAAGCAATGCCGCTGTATCGCTGCCTTTTAGATACTGAAGGAGAAAATGTCACCACCAGTTCAACACTTGAGTTATTCTCTCTGCCTGTCATTCTCAGTACTGATTCCTCACTTGTAGGAACATTGTAGATCTATGATATGAAGTCATTTTCTTGAGTGCCTGTGTGCTAAGCTGAATGATTCCTCTATGCACCTTTTTTTAGTAAATGAAGCTGCTCATGCTTGAGAGGCAAATTGGAGCTGTCATTTCTGTGTTTACCCTCACTATCTACTGGGTTACTTGATTCCTGATCTGACCTGTCAGTGAAAGCTATTCCTGTTGTAATAGCTTGGCACCACATCCCCTCGTTATTTTGTCACACAAGAAGTGGAAAAGGAGTAGATTTATCTCACTCCAAAAAGTTAGCCTGATCTTTTATTTCCATGGAGCTTTCCTTATCTTCCTGGAGATTCACTTCAAGTGATTTGTCTTTCTTTTCTACCAGAGTAGACAGTAGGCCAGGGTGTCAACAGCTTTAGACTCCATTTAATGGGGAGATTAAATGGTTGATGCCTCAGAGTAAAAGTCTAGAGAAAGCACTCAGTGCTACTTGCTGGACTGCCCTCCGAGCCTCGGGCAGGCTGCAGCTTGGGGGCTTCAGGCCGATCTGTTGGGGTGGTTTTATTTGTTTTGTGTTTCTTTCCCCCTTTCTTTCTGTTTCATGAATGTAGTGAGTTAATCTATGAGCTGATGTAAACTTCTAGCATCTGTAGTACCCTGTGACAAGTCATTCCAAAACCTTTGCTGATAACATGTAGGTTTTTTATTTGGCACTTTAGTAGTTTTGGTGTGTTCTTTTTTTAATTGAAAAAGAAAAAAGCAAAAGACCTTTTCATTTTATGCATGATACTTTGGGCCTTGATGGCTATATTGTATCACCTCTTAGTCTTGTGGGGTTTTTTTTATTATTATTAAGTTAGGGTTTGGGTTTTTTTTTTACATAATGAAGATTTAAATCTATTTAATTGTTTCCTGAAGTCGTTGATCATCCTTGTTGTCACTGTATTTCTGAGTTCTGCAATATTCTTTGTAGAAAAGTGATGGCCAAATAGTATTCATGATACGGGTTTATAATGGCATAATGGCGTTTTCTGTTTTGTTCTCTTTCCCTTTCAGAATAATTCCTCACTTTATTTTTGGTTGCTACTCTGTGTTAAGCTGGAATTTACATATAGCTATTATAATTCACAGATTGTGTTCCTGGGTATTAATAACCAGTTCAGAGTCCATCATTATGTATGTAATCAGGATCCTGGTCCTTTTTCCTGTTTTTTTAATCACTTCACATTTATCGAAGTTAAATTTCATCTGTCTCTTTCATAGCCATTTTAAGAACTTCAAAGCAATTCTACTTGATGGCTCTTGTTTGGTTGGAAGGAAGGAAAAAGGGAGAAGCAGCTAAATGATAGGTGTATGTGGGTTGGCATTTTGCACTTCAGTACACGTTGTATTCAGTCCTGAGATCAGTTAATTTATTGTCAGTAACTAGGTTTCTCAGAAATGTAAGAGAAGGGGGAAAGGACATGAAAGTAAAGGAAAATAATAAAGCCCAGACTATCTATGGTTTGTTTGAATTATAAGAATATGGTGGATCAAGAAGGCAGCATGAGATACAGAAGCAAGACTGGAACCCGTAGCATTACTGAAACCTGATGCCTTCTTAAGAAGTAATGAATAGACACCCAAGAAGATGTGTTATAGTAGTGTTGGAAATGGACATTTTCAGGCTATCAAAGACTTAGTAAAATATGTTGCTACCCAACAAGCCTCCACAAAGTGCTAGACCTGAGAGCAAGACCAAAGGAAAAGATCTACACTGGAAGGATGCAGTAGAAAGGAGATACAATTGTTCATAAATCCCTTTCATTTTTGATGCTCTGTTTCTGAATTTTCTTTATTGTAATGGCCAAGCTGTGTTGTACTAAAATCTAGTTTTGCTAATTCAAAGCCTTTGTAGTATTTTTGGTTTGCTTAATTGGAAGGAAAACTACAAGTAGATCTGACTCAAAGTAGTGGTTGATGTAGGGCCCAATTACAGTCACAGTGATGGATCTGAGAAATTCTCTCAATCTGCAAATGTAGTATAGACTGACCACTAATTTTATGGGAACTGTCTTCTCTTCACTTGTGGTCACATCATAAGTATCAGTAGCTAATTTAAAAAAAAAAAAAATTTTTCTAAATATTTGTAGAACAGTGACTGTACAAGTTGTAGCTAATATAGATAACGTCCATACATATGACAACAGACTGACAAAAACTAGAAAAGTACAAATTTGTTTTGTCGCTGTGGTTTTTGGTTTTGTTTCTGTGTCGTGTGTGCCCCCCCCCCCGGCTCCGCAATATCAGATGTTTGTTAATAACACAAGACTGAGGATATACTTGTTTTCAAAAATTTTATTTTGGGCCTTTGAGAAATTATAGAAGTAGTGTACTCTCGTTTGTTCTTGGGAGGATTGATTCCTTCCTGGATGAGGTAGGGGAAAAAATGGTTAGCTGAGTACTACGCTGAAAGCAAAAAAAATATGGACTGATGGCAATACCTTACATATTGTTTTGCAAACTAGAGTGTTAATAGAATGGCTGAGTAGACTAGAAGCAGTCATATTTAGACTACTCTCAGATGTTAGAAAGCTGGAGCTGCTTGATAAGAATTAGTTAAAAAATTGTATGGCACAGTGGAATTATGTGAAGACAAATGGGGAATTCAAGGAGTGGGATGTAAACATGTAGTAAAACCCAACTGAACAAGAACAAAATAGCCACAAGGGACAAGCTTAAAGTGCTTTGTACATTGCAGCAGAACAAGTGATAGGATGCCATGGATTAGTAAAAGCAGAAGAATAACCTATTGCCTAGATATTTGAATACAGCATATAAAACAAAAACCAACCAACCAAACAAAACCCCTCAGGCTTAAAGAATGAACATACCAAAATCAGGGACAAATGGTGATATTGGATACTTTCCATGCCTGTGCAATAAAGAGAAGCGATGATGACACTTGCTGCTATTGAATTATCTTCTTCGTTTTCTTTATTTCTACTTGGAGGACCCTAGTAAAACCCAAGAACATTCATGCATCACTGTGATGGCTGGCAGCATACACTGAAGTTATTAAAGACGTGGATCTCAGCCAAGTAAAACAAATTTGCTGTCTCAAAAACTGGCTTTTTTCATGGTAAGTTACAAAGGAGGAAACTTTTAAGATACTGGTATGGTTAGGAAGTTTGTAGCAATGATAGTAACTTTTAATGCTACTGCTCTGTACGGAGAATGTAAATATCAGCTGTCATTAAATTGTTATCTTTCCATCTCCCTTCTGTAAGTAATCTTTTTAGCTAATGCTGGAGAAACATTGCTTAATATAAACAAACCACAATGTGTTTGTTTTGCACATCAAATAATTTTCTGTATTTTATGAGTAGTTTTAAAGAAATAGTGGGTTATATCGTCATTGCCAGTGGCTTTCCAGCCATATGAATTATGTTGCCATGGAGCATAAATCTCTAGATGTTCCTGGCCTGTCTGGTCTGTACCAGCACATTTGTAATTAGTGGGATCTCTTAACTCTATGTGCTTCTTACCTTAATGGAAAGTAATGTTGTAGATTGTATACAGTGTTCACTGCTACAGTTCAAGGGTTCTGGAATTCAGTTTGATAAAAGCTGAATTTAGTTATTGCTGGAGTGTGTGAATCAGCTTCTTGGGAAACCTGGTTATTTGTTGGGCACCATAAGAATCTTCAAAGCATTCACATGGCTGTACAGAATTTTCTTAAATTAGTCCAGATCCTACCTTTTGCTTTTGTTTTGTCGACCTTTTATTATGTCTTGTGATGCATTTGAGGTTAAGTAGCAAGATTCTCCAGACACGATGCAGTAATAGTTTTATATTTTAATTGAACCAGGCATTTTCTCTACAAAACTTGAGCAGTGTGTTCTCATACACTGACAGAATGGCATGCTGGAAGGAAGAGATGTGATTAGTGTAATCACCTGTATAACATGCACCATATCTTTTAATGGTCATTCTTGTTTAAAGTAATTCTTACCTTTGAGGCAGTGAAGTTCTGAATTTAAAATAACCAGTGATGGAAAATCCTTCTTGAGGTCCTTGTAAATTGCTCCCCATCAACATTTTCCCTATTTAAAAATATTTTAACAGCTACTTATTTCTAATAAGAACTTGTTTAATTTCAGCTTTCACCCAGTAGATTTTAGAATACCTTGGCCTGGATTAAGGAGTCTCTTATAATAAATTTTAATTTTTTACTTTTATGACCTCTAAACTTACCTTAATTTAAAATCTATAAATCTATGATACTAACGGTAATTTTGTAACCCCTGTGTAATACTTTGTTAACAGATTCATGTGCCTACTTTTCCCATTATTTTGTGAGAGGATAATGTTGAATTGACAGCCGTACTCTAAGGTTGTTCTGTCTTCAAATTTTAAGCAAAGGCACAAGTTTTTTCCCTGCTTTTCAGGAATGTCTTCAGTATTCCATATATTAAAGAAAAATAAGGAAAATTCAAAATTAGGCCAAACTTATATAGATTAAAGAGAGAGGACAGGTGTTAGGAGGTCTGGTCTCTCTTTACATTACATTTTTCCAAAGTGTATGTAGGTTTTAGGAGAAACAGATACCTTTTTTTTTTTTAATGTTATTTTCTTTTGTTATCTTTTATGTTAGTAATTGTATGTGTTCTCTGATTGTCTGCATTCCTTACTTTTTGAATAAAGGACTGTTCTGAATAGGTAACACAGACCTTTATTATCTTTATTAATTCATTTCAGAATATCATGTCTTATACCACATTGTATTTCAGTATTTCCTAGCTAATGAAACTGCAGCAAATCCTGTAAACACACAGCTGGGGAAGACAGAAGATTTTGGATATCATCATGGATGGCTATGCATTGTGCTTTATTTAAAACATGCATCAGCATAAGAATAACATCAGGGGGGAAAAAAAGAATCAAGCACAATTAGGCAATTTAGTTCTTATTCTTAAAATCTATTTACATCTTTATAGATTTTTACTTTGTTCTGGTTTTGGATTAGTGGAACAGTGGTAAATAATTATGGAATGGTACATGTGGCTTCTATCAGAATATGAGGCCTTTCTGAATGGGTTTGCTAGGGACAGAGCAACTTTCTTTAACATGCTTAAAGAAAGAGCAGATTTAATGAACACAAGGTTAGCTGATAAATTTGTCTCAGATTTTTTGGAATCTCTGAGGCAAGTGATGAACAGATTGACAAATGCAGATACCAGCAAAAAGTCAATGCATCTAGAAGTTGGTGGGAATGTTCAGAAAGGTTATTATTGGTGGCCCTTAATATTAATTGCCAAAGAAATGTCAACTGTGCTTCCACAGGGCTTTGTTTGAAAGCAGTTCTGTCTAATGTGTTAATTATAGAATTGGAAAATGGAACAGCTCCTTCTTGGTAGTTGTAAGCTTGTAGACTTTGCAAGGGCAAGGGGAGTCTGTTGTCATCCAGTATGTCACACTGAAATTGAACAAGCTTTCAGCTGGTTTTATCTGTAGTTAAGATAACTAAAAGATTCTGTTCAGTGCTGGAAAATAGTTTTGCATCTGTAGGAACAAGAGCAAAACCTTCTTAATTAGAATAATTAATAGATAATTTAAAGCTTAACGAAGGAGAAAGACGTGTAGAGATGATGTTAACAGTATTGCTGTTATAGTGAAACTAGCAGGGAAATAGTCTCCTTAAAAAGCCAACCAAATGGAAAAAGTGCAAAAACCTCTAAAGCTTTCAATCTCCATAAGAAAAAATGCAATTTTTTTTCACTTGAAGGTAACAATGGTAGATTGTATGGAATAAAAAGTTCTCTGTCAGAGAAATGAAGAAAAGCTGCAGGGAAATAGAGGTAAGGTTAATTGTAGTTTCAAAGTATGAGGAATTGTAAATAGGATACTTTCAGTGAAAGGATGACCCCTATATGCAAAGGCAGAAGCTTCTGAAGTCATGGTTAGAGCCAAGTTCAAGAACTTTTATTGAATGACTGTTGGAATTTGAGATACAAATTCTGTGTTGCAGGGGGAGCAAATGTGTGTTAGTTTAAACCAGTAGTGCTTAATACTTCTCTGCTTTTGTAGAAATGTAAGCAGGTATTACCAATGCCAGTTAAATACAGTGACTAAAAATAACAAGAGGTTAAATAATTTAGTCAATAAAAGTTTTTGTGTTTTGTTTTTTCCTGGTAAGATATGAGATTAATGTTTTCTTAAGAAGGAACAGGACTTTAACAAAGCTTTTATGATTTCATTACTAAAAAGAAGAATAATTTCTGTAAATTGATCATACCTACAGTAATCCAAATGTCTTATACAGGTATTTGCTATATGTAGAAATTTGAAGTAATTTTTGGGGAAATATGGTGGAGAGAGAATGCAGAGCATAGGATCGGCACCAAGGACCTGATTTAAAGTAATTTGGTTTTCCTGGGCTTGCAGTGTGACCCTACCGGGACCAGCATCTCAGCAGCAGTGAGCTCAGAGGCTTTGATCACATCCAGAACTCTGTGAGAAGACTTTTATTAGCAGGCACTGAAGAGCTGCGTGAATACAGAGTGATTTGTAGAGAAATTTTCAGTTGTGCAGAAGTGACTTGGCAATCTTTTGCTGGGACTTAGGCTTCCTTTTGGTATAGGTTCCTTTATTTCACTGAGCTTTTAGGAAACTCCTCTGCCTTAACTGTAAATGTTATTCAGTGGAAAAAAGCATGTTATAGATAATGTAAGATAAAATATTTGAATGTAGACATTTTATGTATGGCTGCTTAAAACAGCTTTGAAGCACTTTCATTGCTTATTCATCTTGGGGAAAATCACTTTTCACATCAAACAATTCCACTCCTAGTATTTACTAAAGCAAACAAATGTGAATCCCCCTCTTTTCCATCCTTCTTAGGGACAGCCCTCCCCAGAATACCAGGTTACTCATATAGAACCAACCGTTAGATTTTTAGGTGGTTTAGGAATTAGGTATTGTATCAAAACATCCTCCTAGAGTGAGGATCTTTTCTGTATTAAACTTCTCCAGAGTTTAATTCATAGCCTAGCTTCTTGCCCCAGAGTCCACTGACTGACCTCAGGTCCATACTACACTTTGTCTAAACATCTTTCCAAAATGGGCCCGTTGGGGACTGGATGGAGCTCAGAGGTGTCTTGGACCAAGGGGGACATAGGTTTGTACGACAACACCTGACATCATGATACCACGTTCCTCAGGGCCATCACGGGCCATGTTGATGTGAGAGCCTGAACAGACAGGCAACCCATAGCTGTAGATGTGTGAGCCTTTAAACTGGAATTATTTTTCTGAGCTTTGTAGTAGATAAAAACAATTTGGACACTGCATACAGCTCAGCTTTACCTACAGTTTTGGAACATATTATCACTGGTTTTAGTTAAAGCAGAAGAACCCGCAGGTCATGTGTGTGGGTGTAGGTGGAACCTTTATTACGTTGACCCTTGTGCTGCAGTTTGCACCTTCCCTGTGAGTTCTTCATGGTTGCTTTGATTTCTGAAGGCAATTTGCCCTCCCGGCTCAGACAGGTCTTGGTGTAGGCAGTTGCTCCCAAGACTGAGCTGGTTAATGTGACTGAAAAGTGTGAATGACTCAGCCATGCCTTTTTATAGCTTTTGTGTTTCTGTGTCAGGGCACTCTATGGTCACCTTCCCCCGGCTTTGTTGCCAAGGTAATCTTCCCCTTGTCAAGGCCTTTTTCCTCCTCACTTGATGGTTTGTTGACTAGAAGTCTGGCTTTGCATAATGGGCTGCTTCCATTTGGGAACATCGTTTTGTTGAGGTCAGACCAGAATCTCAGCCCATGGAGGTGGAGGGTTAGCAGAAGCGGAGAGGGCTGTGAATCCAAAAGGAAGCTGAGAGCTTAGAAGGGCTCAAATTAAAAACTCTCTGCGTGGTTAAGCTGGGGAGTGGGGCCTAGAGGTTTATTTTGGCTTGGGTTTTCCTGCTTAAGTTTTAGGGGAGAAGACAGAAGAGCCACATTTATGAAACAAAATAAACAAATATGCCAAGAACTGGTTGTTCAAACATATGGAGACATTATTCCTCCAAAACTGCTCCACCTTTTTTTCTTTTTTTTTTCTTTTTTTTTTTTTCTTTTTCTCTTTTCTTCTTTATCCTTTTTAAGAAAGATGATGGGAACTGCCCACGTCAACTCTGATCGTTTCAGCCAGATCTTGTGGAGGCTGTACTGGGCTGTCATTGACTAATGAGAGGTGCTTTTATCTGTTGAAAAGGATGTTCTCTATTCCCTTTTCCATTGCTCTCTTACTCATCATTGTTAGTCTCCGTCCTCATAGCATTTCCCCTGTATTTCTCTTCTTTGCAATTTTTATTCACTCATTCTCTGTGTCCTTCTGTCTCTACTTGTATTCTTGCATTAGTAGAGACAGGGAATGGGCAAATGGATTGAGAATAGTGTTGGAAACCAGGCTCCCTTGAGTATCAGAGCTCTTGGAATGGCACTTTACGCTGCTCATGTCAGGTCACAAGGTATGTCTGCATTGCTCAGTACTGCAGATAAATGTAAGGTAACAGCAGAATCTCAGCTGTATATACCAGCAGGTATCACTGCAGTCTTCTGCCAGCCAGGTCAGCCAAGTGGTGGGGTTTCTAGGGCTGTGTACGTTGCTAGTGTTTCTAACGTCTGAGCTAGTTTGTCCTGTGCTCCAGCCTGCCCTGTACCTGTATGAAGTAATTTGGAGCCAGCTCGCACATCCCTAATGTCACGCTGTTGTACTCTAGGCATACTCAAGGATATAACCATTCACATATTTAGATTTCTAGCTCCCAGTGAAGTCACTCAGGATTTTTCCATTTCTGTCTCAAGAGACTGTGTATCCTGCTGCAAGGAATTCCCATATTCTTCACATAAGTCTGTCTGTGTACAGAGGTGTTTGTTTTGACATCGTTCTCAATCTAAGGATGCAAACCAAGAAAGCGCAGAGTGTCTGTCATTCAGTTTCTCAGTCATCTTAAACCAGTTTGTGTTCATGCTGCTGCTGAAGAGGCAGTCCTGTCCTCTCCTTCACCTCTGCTGCCATATTCAGAGCTTTGCTTGTTACTGGTGCCATCACACACGTGCCTCCCAAGTCAGGCAGGGAACTGAAAAATTGTTTTTCTTCTGTAGGATTTAGGTAGCATTCAACCATGTTATGTTCCTGATGGAATTCATAGCACTGTTACAAAACACGAAGAATGGAAACATGCAGGAGGAGCTGAACTGGCCTCTCCACTGTGGAAAATCAGGCTGGTGTAAAGTATGGGTGGAAATGCCCCGTCAGTCTGGGCATGGGGACTGTAAGCCAAGATGGTAATTGATGTGGGAGAATCCTTTGTAAGGCTTTTATTTATTTATTTTCTTTTTATAAAATCTTTTTTATATATAAATCCCTTGAGGTATTAGGGCTATTAAAAAATTAATATCTGGAAACAAGGGCTAAATTATTATTATTGTGCCTTTACCTCCTCTCAAGTTACTAACTTTCCACCTTGCTGGACACCTTTCTTTCTCACCAGTGAAAATAATTTTTTGCCTTCCAGTAGCAAACATAATGTTGGAAGTACAGACTTGTGATGCCAGCATTGCCAATCTGGTATCGTCACCAGATTAATGCTGCAAATTTGCTATGAATCAGGTAGAATGGGTTTTTACTTCATTCAGTATGAAACATTGATAGAGATAAAAGTAATTTCAGGTGCAGACTTGGTTTTGTAGAACGTTGGAAAAAGTAAAATTTTGCTGTGTGAAAAGGTTGGTGATAAGGGTGATGTGGAGTTAGGGTTTTGGTGACTGTTATGTTAATGCAGAATTGCACTGATGTGGAATTTGGCTCAAATATAGGTATCCACTCTAATGATTTGTTGACTGAAGTAAATACTTTCTTTACAGACAGGCTTTGAAGACAAAGTGCCTAAACAAATGTTCACATCGAATGATAGTTACCAGACCGGGTAGAGACATTTCTGTATTGCTGTATTTAGGAAAAACTAAAAGCTTAAAACAAGAGACAAACATATTTTGGCACATGCATGAGGATGAAAAAGCAAAGTTAAGAAATAGAATTCCTGAAATATATTCTTGAAAAAGGGTGGAACTAGTTTCAGGTTTAGAGCTGCAATAATCTCTATACTTCTTCAGCAGTACTACTACAGTGCTATTAACATACTTTATTTATTTAATAATATCAAATTTCAAATATCAGGCTGCCAGTTGGTAATATATGTGAACAACAGAAATTAAGTTTCACTGAAACTTTCTGCTAAAAATATTTTCTTAACTCTGTAATCACAAAACCACCATGTGAGCTTTATTTCAATGAGATTTACCCCAAAGAGCAATCAGTACATGTTTCTAAATGACAGAGGCTGGAACTCCAGATGAGAAACCCGATTTCACATTTTGAAGAACGAATGGATTGTTTTCTGTGTATGTTGCTGAGTACTTAAAAAATGACAGTAAGTGGGAAACTCCAGGGAGAAGCAAACAATTACTTAAAAATACTTAAAAAAAAATAAGGGATATCAGTCTAGTCTAGAAGGTAATGGGAAAGGAGATCTCTTTCACTTATGTAAAATATGTACTTTACTAGTGTTTTCTTCTATCTAACATAATAGACTTTTATTTTTATACAAAAAAATGTTATGTGATACCATTATCCTCTGCTCACACAGGTTATCTCCCTCACTAGTACTGTGCAACCCCAAATCAGGTGTAAGCTATGAACCAATTTATGTTTTCAGTGAAATACTTAAAGCTACTGGTTTTGGGAATAGCCATAAGATATTGTTAGTATATCTTCCTTTATCCAACTGAGCAGTCCCTGCTCACCTGTTCACACTGGGGAGATCATTGTAGAAATGGCAAGGAAGAAATATTCCATCTATTCATATACATAAGACTTGGGCAGGTAACTTCTTTTTAGTCATTTGTCATTTAAAATTGCTGTTGTGACAGCACCTGGAGAAATGTTGAGCAAAATGCTTAATTTGAACTTTTTAATTATTTGCTTTTGTGGGGTAGATTTTACTGCAAATTAAAAACTTTCTTATGTTTTTTTCCTAAGGCTCTCTCTTGTA
Organism: Microhierax caerulescens; assembly: GCA_035590215.1. Taxonomy (NCBI): domain Eukaryota; kingdom Metazoa; phylum Chordata; class Aves; order Falconiformes; family Falconidae; genus Microhierax; species Microhierax caerulescens. Next base: position 41,793,988 of record JAVJGJ010000001.1, read on the forward strand.
TGTATCCTTTTTATACTTGAAAGTATTGCTCACCCTTTCATATTGAATTCTGAAGGATATTTTTTCTATTTCTTACTTAAGGTTGACACTAAGGCAGTGTTCTGATTGAAAAAATTGACCATCCAGGTTATCTTTTGTGTCATCTGTATGATTGCCATCTGCTGAGATTACTTAGCTTATGTAGGTTTTGGACTATGTTACAGCTTTGGATATATTTTTGTATAATGAGAGGTGTATGTTTCAGTACCCAAGTTAATAGTGAAGACAAGTGTGCTTATTAAAAAGATTGAAACTGTATTTGACACATTTAAAAGTACCATAACTCATAAATTATTGACTAGAATAACTGCGTACGGAAAACATACTTTTAGAATACACAGGCCAACTGGAGTAGCAACCATCTTACGTGAAAAAGAAAGAGGTTCTGTGAAAGATGATTAAACATTGTTGGAAAAATGAGGATAGCTTCCCCATTAACCATCTTTACAGCAACTAGAAACTGTCTAATGGTTTTCTTTAATCACATGTATGGGAGTTTTCAGCACTGTAAAACATGAAACCTAATGATTTTTTGCAGAAGAGTGGAAACTGGATAGTAATGTAGCACATACTAGATATTATCTGATAATTCTACCAAATGTTTGCAAATGAGAGGAGACTGAGAGCTGGTTTGATATGTGATTTATAAATACATTGATTAGGGGATTCTGATACGCCTCTGGTTTTGAGCAAGTATTTTAAGTTGCCTGCTAGTAACATGGTAAAACATCTTTTGCAGACGGTGAATGACTTTTGCATAGTCTTACTAGCATTTTAATTTTGGGTGATAGTAATTAGTCAAGACATTTTCCTGAATAAAGCTGTAAAAGCAGTACAATTTATTTTGTATATACTAGATAATGTTGCTAAGTACTGAATAGATACCTTATTGAATCAAGCTTTATGAAATGGATTGTTATTCAAGGAGCAATAGCTGAACTTATTTTGATTTTGTTCATTGAATTGTGTGGTGGCTTTTTTTTATTTTTTTTAATTACTGGAATTGTCAGTTAAACTTTTCTGGAGAAAACAATTTTAAACTTTTGGGATATTGTATACAGAGGGCTTGATTTGGATCTCACTTATGCACTGTACAATGTGATATATCATTGGTTTATCTTTACCTGCTAGAATTCTCATGGTATTCTGGGTATGTGGAACTACTAAATTTTAATTTTAATTTTTTTTAAAAAAGGGAAATATTTAAAACAGTATTATTTTAAATGAACATTTTAATCACCTTTTTCTGTGGGTTTTTTTTTTGTTTGTTTGTTTTTTGTTTTTATTGTGGCAAATTAGTTTACATGTGGCATTACTTGTCACCAAATACTTTTATCACTTTCCAGCTCAGTGAGGTGCATTGTATGTCTCTTACAAACTGACAGCTGCATTTTTCTCTATCTGGAATTTGAAATGTCCACTGACTTGAAAATTTCATGAAGACCTAAACCAGCAAAGAAAATGTCAGCAACTTGCTGATGCCTTTGTTTTAGGGATTATTTAGGCTTTTAAGCCTAAAATGGTCTGGAGAACCTTTTTTTTTTTTTTTTTTAAATAAGCACTACCATTGTAGGTGTAAAATTAAGGAAGCCTGAATGCTGTGGGGAGGTTTTACACAAAAATCGGAACAGGCTTGTTGAATTTCTTGTATTTGTTGTGTTGGTGGGTTGACCCTGGCTAGCTGCTACCAAGGCACACTCTCATTCCCCATCCTCAACAGGACATGGGGACAAAATAGGATGAAAACATTGTAGGTGGAGATAAAGACATTACAGTCATTTACCAGTTACCATCATGGGCACAACAGACTTGAATTGGAAAAGTTAATTTAATTTATTGCTAATTAAAATACAGTTGGATTGTGCAGAGAAAAAAAAAACAAAACCCAAAAAACCCCTCCAACAAACACCTTCCCCCCACCCTCACATTTTTTCTCAGTCTCAGCTTTGCTCCTTCACTCCTGACTCTTCTGCTCCCTTGTCTGTCCTGCCCAGAGCAGTCTAGGGGGCCTGGGAATGGGGGTTGCAGTCAGTTCACACTTTCCCCCTACCCAGTATGGGTGCTTCCCATGGGCTGCAGTCCTTCAGGATGAACCTGTTCCTGCGTGCGCTCTCCATGGGATACAGGTCCTTCAGGACTTATCTTTCTGCTGCTGTGTTGGGTTCCCCATGGCCTGCAGTAATATCTGCTCTGATGTGGTTCTCATAGGAAATTCCTGCTTCACCATGGTCTTCTCCATGGGCTACAGGGCAGCCTCTGCTCCAGGACCTGGAGCACTTCCTTCCACTTCGCCTTCTCTGACCTTGGGCTTTGCAGGATTGTTTCTCACACTTTCTTTGCCTCACTCCTCGCATTGCCATGCAGTGTTTTATCCTTTCTTAAATGTGTTTTCCTAGACATGTCACCAGCATTGGTGATGGGCTCAGCTGTGTCCTGTGGTGGCTCCTGCTGTTCCCAGCAAGGGGCGGCCCCTGATATTTTCTCATGGAGCCAACCTTGCAGCCCCATCACTACCCAAACCTTGCCATGTACACCCAGTGCAACATGTATGCAGCATGCTAGGGTGTCTATTCTTAAGGGGTATAGGCGAGGAAGAGTTTCTAAATATGAATGTCTAAGCACTCGGTGGATGTGGCAGTGGCGCACCTGGGAGTTCTTGGGAGCAGAGGAACACTAGCAAGATTATGGAGAAGTATTTCGTATGTGAACAAGAACAGCATACGTGGTATTTTCTAAGTAAACTACATGCAGTGTTTGGATATTACGCTAATAATACATGGATATTGTGTCATTTTGTCTGTTCTAGGGAGTATGACTTCTGCAACATCACCTATCATTTTGAAATGGGACCCCAAAAGTTTGGAAATCAGGACTCTCACAGTAGAGAGGCTATTGGAGCCGCTCGTTACCCAGGCAAGTATCTTTGACTTGTTTTGCTTCTTCCTTTAGCCTGATACTATATTTACTCATTTTACATAATTATATAATAATCTTTGATAATAAAATCTTGAACAGTTTTTGAGATCTCTTGTGGAGAGCTCTGTTTCAAAATTTTCAGAGGTTCTTATTCTAAATAATTTATAGTCTCAAAGTATGAGCAGGAATACAGCAGCGACAACTATTTACTTATGTTTGTCTTAAAGGCAGTTTAGAAACTTATGGAACCATCAACTTAAGATAGGGATCTGACTGAGCCCATACTCTGGGTTTATTATTATCCCATAGAAGACAGGTTCACATTAAAACCAAAAAAACAACCAAACAAATTACAGAAACTTTAAAAATCTGTTTCATTTTGTGCCACAATGGAATAGGAGTGTATGCTCAACCAGTTACCTTTCGACTGAGTAAAATTAGCTAATAGAGGCTAAAACATTTTCCAGTGGTCTAAAAAGAGCAAGGTGAAAGCGATGCTAGGTAACATGCATAATGTGTATAATAGTGCTATCCAGCTTTTAACCCGGTGGACCAGTTTGTTTGTTGTCAGAGCAGATCTTGGTATTTCTATGCACAACACGTTTCCTGTGTCTGCACAAATTTACATGTGCTGTGAGTGCACGCACGGGGGCAGGAGCTGTGCTGCCCAGAGAAATATGGCAGTAGACATCAAACTTCTGTCAGAGCGATTTGCTGAGCCCATGGCCCGGTGCTTTTCTGTTCCTGACTTGCCATTAATAATGGGAAGCTGGTTACATAATTTTATTCTAGTAAGCTGCAAGATGGGTAGCTCCATTATTTAAGATACACAAGTCATTTTTCTTCGAGGAATGCTCATTATATTAAAAATGAATTCCAGCTAACCCCATCTGTCCATCCACCTGCTACTAACAATTTTGTCCTAGACATTGTGGATCTTGAGATTGGTCTGCTGGATAGAAAAATGTAGGCTGCCTTTTGAGTGTGAGACCAGACCTGATGTTTTTGTTTTCAGAATAAAACAGAGATAAAACACAGTTACTTTTTTAATTCCTCAAAATCGATGTCTCCAGATGGGTCCTGTGCTGTTTCCAGTGAGTCACTCTCTAAAGAAATTACACCTATCCTTTGTTTTTGAAAACATTATGTTATCTTTCTGCAAATTATTTGGGACATGTAAATCTCTAACAATGTACACACACAACTTGCCAGACTCAAAGGCAGAGAGATGTATGTTTTATTTCATATAGCAGTTGGTAACATGGTAATTAACTTCCATTATAAACCTTGATAATTTTGTTGTTGATATGGAAGATGGACTAAAATCCTGAATTCATTTTGATGCCAACTGAAAATGAGGTTACCAGCTCTCTGTTATTCCGATACTGTTGGCATAGGACTTGAAGCTGCCATGAACCATGATCTGTTGTGGAAAGAACAAATTACAGAGTCTTTTGTGAGTGAATTTCCTGTTTGCCTTTCTTTTCCAACACCTTACCCGGAAAAAGGAGTACATCAGCCAAGAAGTGAAAGTACCATTGAAGTTGCGTAGTTTCTCAAGTTGCTTGAGTTAACTTTTGGTTTTGCTAGATTTGTCTGATAGCATGCTTCAACAAATGTAAATAAGTAAGTTGTACTACAGGGCGTGGATTTCTTCAGTGGTGGAAACTAAGGTGCCCCTTTGCCACTGATGGTGAAACATACAGTGCAGTCAAGAGTGGGTAGAGAAATGTTGGGCTGTTGTTTTAGTCAATATTTATGAATATTTCTGTTCAGATTTCTTCATTTCATAGGTATCTAGATAGAATGGATATATACAAAAACCTTCTGAACATGTAATTTAATTTCTTGTTTTGAGAAATAAGTAGTTTTACTTATTTTCTGTATTTTGAATCCGATATATTACATTTGACTGAAGCCTGGTTTTGTGAGCTGCACAAACATAATCACAAAAGCTTCAAGTGATGAGAAATGTGCTACCTTCAGATTGTGTTGATCTGTTGCATTTTTAGCTTAAGTTATTCAGCTTCTGTTTTTCTGAGATAAGTTAACGATCATCCCAGTTTAAAGGCTTTTCTTTTTTTCTGCTTAACATTGTATACACAGCCTGGTCAAGTCAAGAACAGTATGTCATTTACCTCTCTTTGGACTTAGATTGCAATCCGCCTGTGCAGTGACAACCTTCGCAAGATACCACGTGCATGTTCCACATGCAAAGATTTTGAGCTCCTTAAAAAGTTTCAAAGAACTTTCCTTTTAAAGAGGATTCCTAATTTGAAAGTTTATCATGGGAAATAAATAAATACGTAAATATTTAAGCCCTGGTCAGTTTGAATTCTGAAGTCCACTGTAGATTCGTAAGAGCTGGTGACTACAGAAATCATGGAGATGTGAAGTTCTTCTTTAAGTCATTAATTGCAGGTAACTGAATAGAGGGGAGAGGTTTAATGGCCACAAAATGCAACAGAACTGTGCTGCAAAAGTTCCTGAGCAGCCTGATCTGATCTTGAAGGCATCCCTAGTTTGACCAGGAATTTGGAGTAGATGGCAACCTGAGGTCCCACACAGCCAAAATTTGTCTGATTCTGTGATTTCTAAGACAAATCCATGTTTTATTTTGGCATTCACAATTGAATATTTAGAGTGCCCTCTTGTTCTCCAAGTTGCATATAATTTTGGAAAATGCTTGAAAAACCATGAATGGTTGTACACAACACTTTTGGCTCCAAAAATGCTGTTCAAGCTGTTTGTATCAGTGCGTGTGTGGGGGGTGGGGGTGGGGGGTGGGTCTGAGATAGTGTGTAAATAGGCATGTGAGTGTCAGTTTTTCAAATGGTGGCACATCCACTGATTTCTATGGAAATTTTGGGGAGTAATGCAGAAATGCAGTGTGGATATGAAAAAGAACACTTCTGTGTGTCAGTAGAATGGTGCATTAAAACTGAATTTTAGACAAGCTCATTAGTGTTCCGGATGAGAAAATATGGATAACCTGTGAATTGATTTAAAAGAAATTATAAGACAAGAAGGTTGCCTAAGCTGGAGGCAAAAAAAAAAAAAAAAAAAAAAAAAAATTTCCATTAACTGATCATGAGAGTGCATTAGAAATGACAGAATTGCATTTATTCTAGGAAGCCCTGAACTAGCAAACTAATTAAAACTTTCTCTGGCTGTCAGAGATGTAAGAGTATTGTAGTTTGCTGGAGTACCTATTTTCCCAGCGCTTGTTGTCATGTTTAAAGAGTAGCAGATATGCCCTGCCACATGTCTTTTATCACATTACCATTATTGAGATTTTGTAAGAAATGCACGATTGAAAAATTTATTAGAACTTCTGTTCTCAGCAATATTGAATTTAATAATTGAAATATGTTTCTTTTCTTTGGCTTCAATGTCACAATTAGCTAAAAGTATAAGGTATATGTATTCATTGCTAGCATTGTTTTCTGGGAGTTTATAACAGCTAATCCTTTTTTACTAGAAATCTTATAATTTTTAATTCTATGAAGTTTTTATAAGGAAATATATAACTAAAATATATCCTCAGGGGTTTCTGCTGCATATTCTCACCCTCATGCATAGTAACCAAAATGAATTACAATTTCATTTGTTACACTGTGGATGGTTTCTTTAAAAAAGAATTACACTTTTAGGAAGGGCATAAGTGCCATTACGTGGTATTTTATATGCAGCTGGAAAATAGTGCTTGTGGAGGTTGCCCACAAGGACTCAGAGGATTATTTTTTATTTTTCACTGGTGGTTCTGCAAAATAATTAAATACAAATATGGATACAAGTTATATATGTTAAGGCGGTGGGCAGGAAGAGAAATGTCCATAAACAGGCAACATCAACAAAACTTTTTTTTTTTGGAAAACACCAGAAATACTCATTTGTGAACAAAGGCGTGAAAAGATGAAGGAGTTGTGTATAATTTCTGAAAGTAAGGCTTGCTCTTTTGATGAGATTTCAGTTTTCTAGTGTCAAGCTGTAGTTCTATTCATTAGTTTTTCCTAGGTATTCTAAGTAACGGTATGGCTGTTTCACAAATATGCCTTTATTACCAGAGCCATGCAGCAATTGCGCCTCTTAGGATCTTTATATTTTTGGACTATTCTGTATTGTTACAGCATATTAACAGTAACATGAATAATGGTGAGTGTTCCTGTTGCCAATTTTTCATGACTGATTGTTTTCCCTCAGTGTGGCACATTTTCATCCTAGATTTTCTGTGAAGAGTCAATTCTGAATTGCAGTGCATGTTTTGATTTTTTTCCCCAATAAATTTAAGATGCCCCTTACAGTAGCTTAGAATGAAACAACAGTATGTTGTAAGGCAGGCAAAAGTAATTGATTAATGATTTTGCTTTTTTTGGTACATAATATCACTGATAAAATTAAGTACCTATATCTATAAAATAATCAAGGCATTAGATAAAACTCCAAATAGTTTTAATTAATGCAATTTATTTAGGAAATCATAATAATTATAGCTGGCATTATACTTCATGAACTTGTGCCTAATCTAAACCCTTGTGCAATTTTGCAGGAAAAGGGACTAATTTCTATATTACCATGGAAAATATAAATATATTCCCAACCATTGCTGTTAATTGGATATTATTTATATTCGGTGAACCTTGTTTTGTTTGCATTTCAACCCTAAATCTGGTGTGCTAACGAATGTCCACAGGAAATACATTATTGAACACTATTGCCAGGGAGTTGCATCCGAACCACACCTGTGTGCGTACACAGCCGGCTTTCCTCTTGGCGGGTTTGTGAATGCGGTTGCATGTTTCTAAGAGTTTTGGGAAAAGTTGAGTAAGAGGTAATGGAGCACTGTATGCCTGAAACACGTTCTACTTGTTTTCATAATCACACAGACATTTTGAGCAATTTCTCTATCTGATAGTTGGATTCAGCTGAAGTCATCTTCAAATCTTCAAAATAGATCTAAGGGAAGATGAACTATAAAAGCTTATTTTTTGTTCATTCGAGCTCAATCCAGCTGTATAGTAAGGTCATTTTTTTATTATTTTTTTTTTTTACTTCAACATGACTATTCTCCCAATTGTTAATTTCTTTTTGAGCTCCGTTGCTGTCAGAACACGCCCAGATCTGTGGTGTTTCTTGGAGTGCAGGAGGTTGGAGTGTGCATCAGTCTTCTCTGTCCTGGGCTAATTATGCGATGGCTGTTCATGTCAGGGTGTTGAAGATGTATCCTACCAGAAAATGAATATGGAATTTTTCATTTCTAACTGAAACAGAACTTTAAACGTTATTTACAAAGTTATTCTGTTGAATAGTAGCAGAATTCACCTTACTTTCTCCAACATTATGCTATGTGTCACTTAAATTATTTCTGAACTAGAAACCAGGAGGTGCCTGTTTATTTCAGGTTGTTGTTTTGTTTTGTTTTTTATTTTTTTCCATACATTAGAATCGCCAAGAAATATCTGCTGCATTCTGGCTGTCACTGTTTCTTCTTTGCCATGGGATTCACTAACATCTGTGCCTCTGCCAGCTCTAGTTGGGGTCTTAGTATGGAGAATTTCTGGCTAAGAGAACCTTTAGCTAAATTTTCTTTCTTCTGCTTTTATGGTTCTTTGCTTGAAAACTCTGTACTATCTGTAGTATGTAGTGCCCTGTAAGGTCTGGACTGTGCCAGTCTCTGCCTCCCAGTGATTCTATTCACTGTTTAAAGGTGCTTGTGTATGTGTTTGAACTTCTGAGCTTATGTGTATGCAGGTTAGCATTTGCTGGGGGGAGAATGAAGGCTCGGAGGGCTTTAGATCTCTTTAGGGAAGAATTAGTGTAAGCAATTGCACAGCTGAAGTCTGGGAAAGTCCCTGATACTGTCTTCATCCTCTCTACAGAAATAGTACAGCCTGGGGTTTTGAAACTTGTCCAGCAATCTTCCTAAGCGTATTCTTTCCTTGCATGCAGTTTTCTTGCAGCTGTTTCATGGGAGAATTTTCAGAGAACAGTGTTCCTGCCTGGGTTTTCCAAACTCTAAGCAAAAAGTTCAAACTAATATGAATAATTATTGTAATATCTATCTTCCACTTGTGTCCTTGAAGATGTACAGGAAGATGCAGTGAAGCAGAGCTGAGCCTTTTGCTGTCCTCAAGCACACAACTCAGCAGGTTCTTAACAACCCTGTTGATTTAATCGGGGTCACGGCAGTAGAAGGGAAATATCTAAAGGTTTTGAGGGAAAACTGGCTTTGGTTGCATTTTTAGTTGATTCTTTTCAATTTGCTTGAAAAGCAGCTATACATTTTGTTTTTTCAGAGTATCTTGTGAGCTACATGTCAGTTCCAAAAATTCTCAGAGTCAACAAATATATTAGCAAAATGCAGCCTCTTTCTTTTATGTCCAAATTGCTAATTAAAGCAGGATCAGCTTATCTTTTAAGAGGTGGTTGCATAGTTAGTAGTTGGTGGCCTTGTTATAAAAGAAGTAATGGATTTTCATTTTGGCTGATAAGCACATTCTTGTTGGTATCATAAACTGATACTTACTAAAAGTGCTTGAAACATTTTTTTCCAGTGGTTAAAACAAAAGACTTCAAGATTATTGCAGCAGATATAACTACTGATATGATAATTTATATAACTAGAATAGTTCTAAGTCTAGGATATATTTATAATGCGATTGAGTGCCGTAACGGGGGACAACTTGAAAAAAAATGTTTTTAGTATCACCAAATGTAAATCATATGTATGAAAAATAAATAATATCAATGGTGTATGGTATGAGCAGGGTGTTGGTAGGGTTTGCTAAGCAGCTTCAAAAGAGCTGTTCTGATACCCAACTGAACGTGAGCTCACAGCGGCAGAAGTTAACATGATCCTGAGGTGGATCAGCTGGTGGGTAGACAGTAAGCGTAGAGAGGCATTATTATTATTCTAATGTAGCATTAATGAGATTATTACTGGAAGGATTCCCCATTCTCAAAAAAGATGTTGACAAATTGGAAAGAGATCAGAAAGGAATTACGTGAATGATTTGAGTTTTGTCAATGGCAGACTAAAGACTCTGGATGCATTTAATTTATATCCAGGCTTATCAATAAAAAAAAAAAAAAGGTCTTAAATTAGCATAGAATTTAAGGTTAATTCTTCTAGTACTTACAGTGTAAATAATATTCTAGAATTAATTTTAACTGAATTGGAATATTGGATTCACACCTGGAAACTAAAACAATTTTAGTAGGAATTTTGGAGTAAGTTTTTATAGGAGTAGGCTGTAGTAAGTTAAAAGGTATTATGATCTTAACCTGTGTACATTTGTGTATCAGCAAAAAGCTTTCTTGTAGTGAAGGGTTTCTTCCAGTCTGACGAAATCCTCTGGCTGGAAACTGAAATGATAAGTAAATATAAACTAGAAATGAGCTGTAAATAAAATACAAGCAGGAATAATTCTTTTAGAATGATGCGCCACTCAGTGTTACTAGAATCTTTGATTCAGAACTGGATATATTTTTGAAGGACATGCTTTAGGTCTGCCAGGAATTACAAAACTGGGAAATGAATTACTGGAAGAACAAAAAACTGCAATAATGGGACTTCTCACGTCATAAATCAGGGAGGAAGCAGGAACAGGATTGTTTGTTCTCTGTCATAGATCGGATTTGCCAGGAAAATAAATACACAGCCTATGTGATTAAATATGTATGCTTCAAATGACTTTGGAAGCAATTTGGATATTAAAGTTTGTAATCTGTCTTAGCTTCATTTTTGAAAGTGATGTAAAAATCTTATTTGCTTCCTTATTTTTCATTAACTTAATTTTATGTATGTCATCAATCTGCAAAAATTAGAACAGCTACAAAATAATCCTGATTACAAAAAGAGTATGCTAATTACAAGATTTTGCTTTGAGGTGTTAATTAACCTAATTATAATTGAATCATGTTCTGAAAAGCAATGGCAATTTTAGTTCCATTTCCCTTCAATACATATTTCTGAAGATTGGCTTATTTATTTGCAGTTCAAAGAATTCAGGGCATAGATCGATGGATCACTTTATTTTAAATTTGTTTGTTTGCTATATTGATTTCTTTGAAATACTGATTCTGTTGGGTGTGCACCTTTGTCCTGGTTTAGGCTGGGATGGAGCTAATTTTCTTCCCAGTAGCTGCTACAGCACTGTCTTTTGGATTTAGTATGAGAATAATGTTGGTAACACGCCGATGTTTTAGCTGTTGCTAAGTAATGCTTACTCTAAATTAAGGATTTTAAAGTTCCCCGTGCTCTGCCAGTGAGGAGCTGCACAGGGAGCCGGGAGGGAGCAGAGCCAGGACACTGACCCGAACTAGCCAAAGGGCTATTCTACACCATAGAACATCATGCCCAGGATATAAACTGGGGGGAGCTGGCTGGGAGGGGCCGATTGCTGCTGGGGGACTGGCTGGGCACTGGTCAGCAGGTGGTGGGTGATTGTATTGTGCATCACTTGTCTGTCTTGGGGTTTATTTCTTTCTCTTTTTGTTTTCTCCCATTTAATTATTATTATTATTACTACTGTTATTAAATTTTATTTCAACTATTAAACTGTTCTTAACTCTTCTTTTTTCCAGTTCTCCTCCCCATCCTGTTGGGGGACAGGTGTGGAATGGGTGAGCAGCTGCTTGATACTTAGTTGCTGGCTGGGGTTAAACATGACAACCTTTTAATGGATCCAAATATTTTTTTTTTTTAGTGCTGTTTGAGTGTTTTATAAAATGCAGTGGTATGGAACAAGAGAGACCTGAGCATTTGTTGTATTTTAAACAAGACATTGATTTTCATCCAGAGAGGTTTATAAATGTATTGCAGTTTTGCTGTAAGCACATGGTCTAAATTACCATATTTAGTTTCCTGTTTGGTAAATTAATATTTAGTATCTCTTTCCACATCCTCCTAAGTGGTTGGTGTTCTTGAATATTATGCGTCTGAGCAGCAAATGCTCAAATTGTGAAGAAATGTCCTCTTCTACTTGTCTTTTTCAAGGAATGATTAATATTTTCCTTTTGATGTATGGAAGTTTCTCTCTTTATTATATTTCTGTGTACTACTATAGTAATTCAGTACTCATTGATGAGATTCTCATACCTTTTACTACTGTATAATGGGGATGTTAAGCATCTGTAACTCATGCTTAGTGTATTCAAAACAGATGTGTTCAATATTGTGCAGATGACCTTTGCAGAATACACAAGTAAAATTACTCTGCAGACAAGAAGTTTTTCTTTTTGTAGATATCTGTTTCTTAGAATAAGTCTTTTAAAATTCCTAAATAAATTCACTATTAGAGTTTTCTTTCTGGTTTAGTTTGTTGCATCAATGTGGAGTAAGGAACTAGTTAACCCGATTTTCACTCTCGGCTTGATAGCTAGCTCATAAATAAAAGGGTGTTTAGCAAAAAAGCATAATTGTAAGAAAGTAGCTCTGACACCTTATTTTATGTGAGTCCTTTTCTTTAGAAAGTAGTTTTAAAGATGAAAATAGATGGAATTAATTATGCATGCCATTTGAAAGTAAGAAATACAGCTTAATTTTAGCTTAAGAAACTGTTAGTGTGGAAGAGGATAAACAAAAAAGAATTCCTCACCTGCTAAAAGTTACTGCAGACATGACTTTTGTTGGCACTCGATCTGCTCTCCTTTTTCAAATCACCTGCTGCAGCACTGGTATCTGGTATGTGTGTTTTGGCAGTGTCCTGTGCCACGTTCCTTGCTCTGGGTTTTGCCTGGCGTGGTGGATCCTGGGGCAGAAGAGCTGTGGCACAGCTCTGGGCTGCACCCACCGCAGGCTGGTGTCTCCCACTTGCCCATTGCCGGGCAGCAGCCGGCTGTAGCCTCTTGCTGTGCTGCACAGCCAAGGGCACGGGGCTGCTGACCTGGGGTCTGACACCACTTCCATAGAACCTGACTCCTTTGAGCGCTTCTTTTAGCCTGTACCACGTGATCCGATACTCGAAGATTTTTTTCCACCTTTTGCCCCACCTTGAACACTCTTGACAACATACAGCATATTCATCCCATGTTCCTTTTTTTTCTGTTTGCTTTTCCCCTCAAACATTATTTTGGCTGTCAGCATGCATTTGGGATGGAGGGGTGGCGAAGAGGTGAATCCTGAGCTCTTGTCTTTCTGGCAGACGTGGTCATGTACTTTCTGTGACTTAACTAGGCAGCACTTGTGGCACCAGGTCCAGGTTTAATGTAATTCCCTTCTCCCAGCCACAATCAGATTGGCAGCCAGTCAACCTTTCAAAGTTAGCTCATGATCCACAGGATATACAACAATATTCTGACCTTTCTAGTCGTGAAATCACAAGCCAGCCATGCACTGCTGAGCATCATATTATGAGATGTGCTCTTTCTTGTTCTGAAACCTTATCTGCTTGTACAAATGGTTAAACTTCAGAGAAGTTTGGAGAAATGAGATTTGCAATGGGAATTAATTTTCCCGATTCATCTCATTTTGCTCTAGAGTAATGAAAATGTATTGTATCTGCTTATGCTAATAGTAAAATCTTTTATTAGAAGGTATTCGTGTAGAAGCGTAATGAACCCAGTGTACTGAATGGCTACTGAATATTGAGTTGTTTCCAGGGGATATGTATTAACCTATTCAGTTTTTCCCAGTGAATTACACAAATCTGCACTCTGTAGTGCAGAACGATTAAGCTTTTACTACTCTGCTTGAAATATTTTAATTACCAGGTAGCTTTTTACTTTTCTGGAAAAGCAATTGGCTTAAAAAAATAAGGGAAATGCATGCATGAGGCACAACATAAATATATATTTTCTGTCCTGTCTTTTACTTGGTCCATATTCTATAAATATGCTTCCTTCACGTGTTCTACAATGTAAGATCTCTTTGAATGCATCTGTCATGTATCTGTAATATTTGTATTTTTTTTTATTTCTTTTTTAACTGATGGATTTAGTGTTTCCATGTACGTGTAACGTGGTATTGTTGACTATTGGAATGTGATGGATTAAACCAGTCTGTGATAGTGTTTTTCGTTAAATGGGCTGTATTTGAGAAGTTCCTTTCTGACACAAGGGAGGTTAACTGAATATATGCAGGTGTATTCTTGGTGTAGTACTATGATCCGTTAGATCATTTTGTAATGTGGTCCGTGCTCTGTAAAGTAAGCTTTCCTTTATGAGCCACTTATGTGAAGAATAAATTCACTGTCAAATAGATATCTTTATTTGGGAGTTTCCGATTTTAACAGCGTTCTGGCTTGTTTGTTCAAGATGTATCTGGGTTACACCACTGGCAGAAATGAATGCCACTTTACCCCCATGCCTTCTGATCCAGAGTACATTTAAAACTTAATTATTGCAAATATCAAGAATTCAGGAAAGATAATTTAATTGTGTGTGTCTTCGGACACAGAACAAGAAAGTCCAGGCTGTGAGCTACATCTGTCCTCTTCCCCATGTGGCAGACATGTCTGGAGACAGAAGGTTCTACCTCCTTGCTAGCTTGCTTGGACAAGTACGAAGGAGTTAAGAACATCATTTTCTGTTTTCATATGTTGGCTGGTATCTTGCTGCTAGAGGCTTTCAGTCTCCTTGTGAGGGATTTTCCTGTGTTCCCAGCTTGGGTGCCTGTGGGTCAGGTTTGCTTGGGTTTGTCACGTGCAGTAAAGCCAGGTAGAAAGCTGCAGTGCCATGGCAGGAAGAGGGAAGAGCTGGTCTTCTGTTGTCAATCAAGGTAAAATTTAGAAACCTCAGCACTTTATCAAATGTACCTTACCATCACTCCTCAGCCGTTATTAGTTTGGACGATGACTTGAAACTGGAAGGGCCAGACCTGGTTTTGAAGTATGCATACCTCCTAACGAGGCAGGCCACGTGTTTTTGTTATTAACATACCCGGTTACAGAAATGTTATTAATTCTTTGGGTAGAATGATTCAAGTTGTGCATATTTCTGTAACTGCCTGACAGCTTTGTTGATAGATACACACCGGCAGTATAATATACAGAATGGACTGATGCAGCTCAAAGCAATTTCTTTTTCTGTCTCAAAGGGCATCTCGTGAGTGCTTCTCTTTATTTATACTTTAGTTTATTCCACATATTATGTAGAAAGTAGTGAGAGGGTTTTTTTTGTTAAAGAAAAGTTGGGGAGGGTAGTTTGTGACAATAAAATTACAGCAGTTGTACCCAACTTTAGGGTCTTTCATCTCCTACAAAAATTAACTTTCTTCTTACAGTAGACAGACTGCAAAAGTGGAAATTATTCTTGCAATCATCATCCTGGAGCTTTTGTAGGTGTTTAAATTTTACTGAACAAAAGTTAGTAAGCAGTTTGGAAGTGAAGACTGAAATTTTGAGCTCAATATAGTAGTCACTGCATAACGTTTTATAAATCTTTAATGAGAGCTTAGTAACGCATATGTTCTTCACACCTCTCAGCCTTTTTCATTGAAAGAAAAATGTTCAAGAGTAAAATTGGTATAATCAAGTTACACAATTGTGTTCTTTTTTCAAGTGATTAGCCCTGCAGTTTTCTCTTAAGACTTAGGAGAATATCCTCAATTAATGTGAGGGATTTTGCCTTTTCTGATTGTGGTTTTTATGTGGGTTTTTTTTGTGTCGTGTGGGGGGGGGGGGGGGGGGGGGGGGGGGGGGGGGGGGGGGGGGGGGGGGGGGGGGGGGGGGGGGGGGG
>JAVJGJ010000001.1:41809720-41837997 GCA_035590215.1 Microhierax caerulescens
TTCTCTTAATACTTAGGAGAATATCCTCAATTAATGTGAGGGATTTTGCCTTTTCTGATTGTTGTTTTTATGTGGGTTTTTTTTGTGTCATATCCCCCCCCCCCCCTTTTTTTTTTTTCTTTTTCTTTCTTTTCTTTGTTTTGCAACTGTTTTGTTTTTACAGCCCAGCAGTAGCCCTTTAAGGTGGATGAGCCAGCAAGGACATTAAACATCCATAGATCATTTACTTTACATCTGTCATAAAAATGGGATAGGAAGCTCAGAGTATCAGTTTATACTGAGAAGTGTGAGTTTTGTGTATAATCACATAGTTAGAATGGTGTATTTTTATATGCGTTTTTGTCAGCAGAAAAATTCTAGAACAATTATGTCAGAAACTAAGTCAGAATAAATTAAGATGCTTACATGATGCTTCCCTAGTCATTAACAGTGACGCTTCTAAAGCTGATTTGCCTTGAAGCAGGATGCATCCTTCAGAGCTCTTCTGTCTGCAGCCTTCCCTCCAGATCTGCTGGGAACTAAGGGAAGCAACACTGATGTTTTTCTCTCTAGTAGGGTAGTAGAGAGTAGCACCCCCCCACCCCACCCCAACTGTAACAGGAGAGCTGCAGTCAGATTTGCAGATGTCTTTGTCAGTGCTCCTGTGAGCTGATGCCCATAGAAGTCCTACAAAGCAGCCAATAATTTGGTGCTTAACTCTCTCGGAAATGGGATCACTACTCCCATGAGGAATCAAAGTGCAAGCTGCTGTGAGTGGCACAGCCCTGAGTGCTGGTCCAGAGAGCTTTTTGGTCTTTGTGCATCCACAAATCATCAGTTGAGGAAGGTATATGCTAACACACTGTTCACATGTACTTGTTACCCATCACTCCGTTAATCCCATATTTACTACTGTCCCTCTGCTACTTGAGACTGCTGACTTCAGTGTCTGCAACACTTGCACTTTTATCTGGAGTACTGTTCTCTGGTGCTCCATCTTTTATTTCTGTTCTAAAATCTTGCATAGCATTGAGTGACTTAGTAGTAGGTACATACCACAGTCACATCCGATTGAGGTTATAGACTCAACCAGTAAGAAGCAATATAAAGAGAATGGGCAGTGGTCATACCCACAATATGTTTTTTGAGCATACTTAGAAAAACAATCAAGCCCTTTAATTTTTGGGTTGTATTTTGTCAAGTCTCAATTCTGAAGAAGCATTTGGCTTGCTAAAATGTTTTTAAAAATACAAAAGTCTTGGTGCTTCTCAGGAGTCTGTATTCTGATAGCAGAGAAGTCATTTTACAGAGAGTATTTCTCTGTCCCATGTTAGAAGCAAGTGCAGCTGCAGAGGTGCTATGAGGGACAAAACTTTGGCCTGGAATTATTATCTGCTACTGCTTCTGCTGCCCTACAGCTTGTGGCTTCATCTGGACTTGATGCCAAATGTTAAGCCATGCCAGTGAAGCCAAAGGATTTTAAAGTTTATGTAATGTAGTCCTCTCCTCTCCTTGTTACTCCTGGCCTCCCCTCCAGTCCTTTGCTTTTGCCAGTTGCTGTGTTTTGTTCCCAGGTACTGTTCTGTTCCAAAATACTAATAAATCTTATGAATTGCATGCCAGGAAAATGTAATTAAATACTTTTGACCTGGAAGGAATACTACTGGAAAATATTTAAACTCTCATTTTTTATGGAGTGGAAATTTAGTAAAGAGAACTTCAGAGGTGATGGTTTTAGAAATTTAATTTCAGATTTTAGCATTGTACACCAATCTTATGCAGGATCGTTTTACTACTCCTGTTTGACCAGACCATTTCTCTGTACTCCTTCAAATATTTCCCTTGGCCAAAAGGTTTCTAGTTATTACATCATCAATCTATGCCCTGTGGTAATTTCTTTTTTTCTTCCTCCCTATTCTTCCTGGTTATAATATCTGTGGACTGTAGATGCTTTTAAAATCATTGCATTAAAAAAAAAATATTATATATATATATATAAAAAATCTCTGCTCCTTTTAACCCAGGAAGTCTTGTTCCTTTCTTCAGGCCACACTGTGGTGGTCTGTGCCAATCTCTTAGTAGGTCCTTGATTTCACAGTAGGTACATCAGTAGTTCCTCAAGTCTCCCATGGTAACATCTGGTTCCAAGGTACTTTGTTACTCTTCACTCTGACACAGCTTTTGGGCTAGTGTGTTTTTATTACAGAAAAGGGCACTAATTGCCAGGGTTGCATTTTTTTTTGGTTTAGATTTTCCTGGTTTAGAGCAAAATTACTTTAGGTTAACAGGCTGTTGGGTCTAAATCCATCAGCTGGTTATATGTTGAGTTTCCCTAAGTCTCATTTAAAGAAATCTCATTCATGCATTGGAAAAGCAGTCATGTTACATATGTTCGGTATACTTGGCAGTCTGAACTGCAAATGTAATTACAAATTTTCCGTTGAACTGCTGGAAAATAGTTAGGTATTGTGTACTCTTTATGACTCAACTCAGTTGTAGTGAGTCAGCTCCTCTTCTGACATGTCTTTCACTAATGTGGCCATCAGAAACCCGAGGCTTCAAATGCCACATATTAAGAAGATATATATTCAAACGTAATATATCCTTTTTTTATATCCCTCTCCCTCCATTGCATTACCCAGTACTGTATAGAGCATTACCTTCATTGATTTCCTTGACAGTGGTTGCTGTAAGCTTACATAATGTATACCTTGAGGTTATATGGTTTGCTGTGTAGGTACGTGATACTGTCACTCTGCACTCTGTGTGAGATGACATACTTGTCACCACAGTATCTGAACACTCTGCAAAAAGCTTATTTAGCCATAAAATGAATATGTGCAATCAGCATCTAATTTCACAAAAGTCCAACAGGGAAGCTTCTGCTGTGTCCCTGCATTTCCATTTCTGTCAGGTAGAACTATCAAAAAGCTAATTGTTTCATCAAATTGTGCTTTATGCTGGATTCATTAAGTTCCACTTTTGTCCACTGAGAGAGTGTGGGCAACTCAATATTCATAAAGCCTTTATTAACATTTATAATTAAATTTTATGCTACTGCATAACTCATTTTTACTTTTCATAAGATTTTTATGATGTTGCTTGTCCTTGTAAATTTATTTGCTGTGGTCTTAATGTAGTAAACCTCATACGAGATTCTGAAGAACTTTACATAAATAACATGCTCAGCAGCTTTTTTATTTGTTCTTGTCTGACACATTTTGTTTGCAAGTAACTAAAGCTATACATTTCAAATGTTTCTAAGACTTAGTAGAGATCTAGTTTTAATACATTCAGGGTTTAATAACGTTTCTGTCTTGATGCAAGGTGCGTATGTGAAAAAATGCTAGCATGTTACGTTAAATTTTCCATATCGATTAAGTCAACATGTTCTGTTGACCATATCGATCAATTCTGATTAACCACATTAGCCCTGAATATTCAATTACTTTTATGGCAAGTGTCACACATTACTCAGATTATTTTTCCATTTCTAGGAGTCCTTCTAGAGGGGTGTCATCTGTCATTATCACCCCCACCACCACCACCACCCCCGCCTCCCCAAAACAAACAAACACAAAAAGAAAAGTTTTACTTCATCAGATTGTTTAGTTCTGGTCCTAAATGAATTTGGGAATTAATTTTGTATGTTTCTCCCCCCATGTAAGACTTTATATTATACTGTATTCTGTAGCATGGTTTATATTCTAAAATTGGTTCCACTTAGAGATGAAGTGTGTATCAGATTTTTCTGTTTGCTATGTCATATTTATTCATTTAACATAGACTTTATTTTTATAAGTTGTTCCACACAGGGAAACATAATCCATCACCTAATCAATTCCCATGCAAGCAGTAGCAAGCCAGTCAGCCTGTCTGCTGCTGGAGGGATGTGGATTGGGCATACTGGGAAGCAAGGGATGGGGAGCTGGGAAAACACAACACTTCCGTGAGCACCTGTTCTTTGAGCATCTCAGTCTCAGAACAATCTTGTCTGACTTATTCTGAGCACTTCATCCAAAATAAAGAAACTACTTTAAGACTTATCCTCCCAAGGTAAATTTTTTATGACAACAATGTTGTCCCTGAGTCTCTTACCAGACTTTGATAAAGGATTAGCATAATCTAGTTATAATGAAAATCTGACCTGCTTTTGCCCTGCTTCCTAAATGGCTGGTGGTGAAAAAAGGCATTCCTAGATGAGACTGATGAGCAGTCGTCTTACTTCTTGAAAGAAGGAAAATACGGAGAATGCCATAGGCAATTTGAAATTTTTAGAGCTCAAAAGAGAGACTTTTTTTTTGTGAGGTCTTTTTTGAGGTCCTGTGGTACTGCAATACCAGTTGCTATACCAATTCAAAATATGCTATACCAATAAGCTTTGAAATAAATTTTCTGTAAAACATTGTTGTTTGCTCCATAGGCTTTTACCTAGTATTTTTTTTTGTTTTTTTGGGTTTTTTTTTGTTTTTTTTTTCTGGAATGGTTACCCAGCTGTGGGATACAATTACAATACATACTTTTCACCCAAAGTTTATGTGCTAATCCAAAATCGGAATAGTTTGCAAGCATTGTGTTGTTACTACTGGTTATGCAAAAGATGTTGTTTTAAGATCTGTGTTACTTAAAGCAATATTTTATTATAGTTTGATATAGGAGAGTGACATTATTAATTTTTTTTAAGTATAGGTGATAAACTAAGAAGTTAAGAAAAGGTCCTGTAAGATTTTGAACTGTTCCTGCTTACTTTTGATTTTGAGATTTCTGCAGCAGAGGGGTGCGGAAATTACTTGGCCAAATTTTGGAAAATTTTCAACGTGGAAGTAAAAGCAAAACCAGCCATCTCCACATTCTTGCTGGGCAGCCTTTTCTCCCCTTGTGGCCTTGTAAATCACATGTCTGCAATGCCAGAGATGGGGACACGGTCTCCTCAACAAAAGGGCTATAGGATATTGGCAAAATAACACGTTTTGAGTAATATTGGTCTGGAAATGGTAAAACCATTGTTGACAATCCTCTTCACAAAAACGTAGTGTAATACGTACATGCAGGGTGAGAAACTGGAGCATGCAGGAAGATAAAATAATTTCATGCAAATTTATAAATACTTGAAAGCAGAGTATTAGGAATAGATTGTTTCAAGTTTAATAATCACTACTTATTTGTTCATGAGCTGAAAGTAATTAAAAATTCTACTTTGTGCTTCTTACAAGTTTGTATTGTTAGAAATACTCAGGCTAAGAAGCAATCTTTCTCATTTACAACACAGTTTCTTATAATTCTGTAACATGACTCTGGGATTTACTGTGCACAATGTGCTGATTCATTCTTATTCACTTGATTTATGAAAACAATTGAAACTCCTGCTAATTCTACTATAAGCACTTGTTTAATGCTAAGTACGTACTTGAGTGCCATCCTGACTGCAGGTACTTCCTTGAGATGGCTTCCTGACAAGAGCTGTAACTTTCAGTTGCTTGTATCTTTTTAGCTCTTGTTTGTTATGTACAAATGCCAGTTAAAAAGAAGGGAGGGAAAAAAAAAAAAGAAAAAAAAAAAAAAAGGCAGGATTCAATTCCTTTTAGCTTGTGACAGTGAAAATCAATAGGGCTGTCCTGGATTGATTTTTGTACCTGTGCTAAATAAACAGACATTTTTTTTTTAAGTGATATAATCTTAGTTCTTTTTATAGTTGTGAAACATTTACATTAATTTTGCTGTTAACACGTGACAGTAAATTGCCTAGAATTTCTCTTTTTTTAAATCAGGACTGATAAAATTTTTAGCTTGTAAATTCTACAGGTATCCCTAGATTTATTTTAAATCATGTCTGCTTTTAAAAATTGACACTTACAGGTAAATATAAAATCAAGTTATTGAAAGACTGAGTAAATGCAAGTGCTTTTTCTTTTAAGGAAGCATTATAGATAAAAGCCTTCTTTTTCTAATTCTGCAGTTTGCTAAAAAAGATGCTCAAGCTTTAAAATTCTGTTTTTCTAGATGTTAGAATAAAAATTGCAGGGTATGACCATAACTATGTAGAGATTGCAAAAAGTTGATGAAACAGTGGTGCTGCAGAAGAAGTGTTTGTTGCCATACAACATGACTAGCATTTTACATTACTCACGCAGCTACTCTAACCCATCTTTGCTTATGTCACTATCAAATACAATAGTAGACTTGGGCAGATTTATTGCCATTTGTTAACATAGCAGCGGTGCTGAATGACCCAGTTGCTAGATGATGTTTAAGCAGATGTTTCAGGTGGGACTGAATATGGCTTTTAGTACTCTGGTAGCCAAGAAGTAACATTTCAGTGGGAAAACAAAACAAAACAAAATTCCAATTTGAAAATTTCTTCAAAGCCTTTAACATTATAACAAATTGACACAGGAATTACTAGTGCTGTGAGATAGCTGCTGTGTTCTGGCAGTCCCTTTTGGAGGCAAAGTGGTGTTAAAAACAAAAAAACAACCCAAACCCAAACCCCACTGTCGGACAGATGCTTCGATAAGACCTGCTGCTTTTAAGGGCTGTCAAGCTGAGCTGTGGTTTGCCATGTCTCCTGTCTGCACCAGTGCCCCAGAGCAGGTAGTTGTGGGAGATTGTAAGGCTCCGTGAATGTGTCGAGATTACTGTCTTCGAATCACCCACTGGCAGAAGCCAAGGCTTCCTGAGTCTCAGACTTGGGGGCAGAAAGGAGGGGGGAGAATGCAGAGTTTGTGAAGGTTTCATAACTATCATGAAGCTGTGTGTGCATGGAGAGAAGTTTGCTCTCTCTGGTCACTCTTCTTCCTCGTTTTTTTGTTCTAGTTTCACTGCATCTTTTTTGAGGGAGTGATAAGTCAGAGAAGACAGAGGGGATCTTATCAATGGGCACACAACCTGCAGGGTGAGTGTCAGGGCCAGGCTCTTCCCAGCGATGCCCAGTGACAGGACAAGGGGCACAAACTGTGACACAGTCAGCTCCAGCTGAATGTGAGGGAGAACTTCTTTACCGTGAGGGTGGCAGAGCCCTGGCACAGGCTGCCCAGAGGGGCTGTGGGGTCTCCTTCCATGGAGACATTCAAACCCCCTGGACATGACTCTGCAGCTGGCTCGAGGGGAACCTGCTCTGGCAGGGGCTGGACTGGATGGTCTCCAGAGGCCCCTTCCAGCCCCGACCATGCTGTGAGTCTGTGATTTGAATCTGAGCTGGCAGTCAGCAGCACTTTTTGTTGAGTTTGTACAGGGTGTAAGAAACATGGATTCTTGCAGTTACTTCCTGTAACAGGGGCAAGACTTGACTGTGAGCAGAACTTGGTGCCGTGTATCTTGGCTTTATTGAGACTTTTAAAACTGCCTGAAATGGCATGCTCAGGATGAAGCCATGTTTTAGGTGAAACTGTTAGGAAATGAGATTTACTACCAGGTTTCACTGTCAATATAGGTGAGTCAAACAAATGATAATCTGACTTTTTCAGTATTTTAGCTAATAGTCTGGATGATGGAACACAGAGACACCGACTACTTTTGGAGAGAACATCAAGCTAGAGCTGGGGCTGTAAGCATGCTGGTAGACAGAATTAGGAGTTGACATAACCTTGGCAAATTGCAGATGATAATCTGAAAATACAGAATATAATTCAAGACAGGCAATTAGAAAGCTGTGCACTTGGCCAGGCATAATTAACTGCATAAATACACATCAGTGACATGCTACAGTGAAGGAGGAAAGGAATGGTAGTGGATCATAGCTAAGAGTGTCAAGAGTGTCATGATTTACTAAACAGGCATGCAATAAATTCAGCTGTAGAACAGAAATACACCTTGCTGAAAAAATAATCCTCCCATGCTTTTCAGCCCTGGGAGGGCTGTGCTGCTCAGGTAAGATGCAATATGATGTTCACTTTAAATACTACATGTCAGGAAAGATTTGGATAGTTACAAGGAGTGTAGATAAGAATGATAACGAAGATCAGAAGTCTAGAAAACATGACCTTCTATGAAAGATTGGACAAGGTGGAGCTGTTTTTCTAAGGAAAGATTACTGGAGTGGAATGTAACAGTTCTCAAATATATGAAAAAAGAATGGGACAATTTGTTCTCCTTGCCTGTAGTGGATAGGATGAGAAATAATGGACTTACATTGCAAAGGGGAATATTCCAGATAGATAGCAGAAAAAGCTTTCTCGTAGTAAGATTAGTGAAGCACTGAAATAGATTTCCCAAGGAAGCCATGCAATGGATGGTGTTCAAGGTCTTTAAAACTGTAGCAGATAATGGTTCTGTTATACCACTGTCAGGAACAGGGGTAGAGCTGATTCTGTTTCGGGGTGAGATAGCCTAGATACTTCCCACCCCCCCACCCCCACCCCCCTTTTCCATGCATATTGTGCCAGAATTATTTTGTTTATTTGTTTGCTTTTTCTGAATTTCTTTCCTGTTAAGTCTTTGCCTTTTTGACCATCAGTGAGTTGTGGCCTTCACAGCATCTCTTCGATCTCTTCTGTACACTGATAGCCCTGTATAAATCCTTATTTTTCCCTCAGTGAGCATACCTTTATATTTTCGGTGTTGAGGTTTATCTACCATTTTATCACTAAATGCAGCAAGTGTCTTCTCTGCTGCTTTGTGGTCAGCTTTTGTTTTGCTTAATTTCATTAGCATAGTATTGCATTGCCTGCACACTGTTTCATTTGTTTATTTCCCACTTTATTCATATATCAAACACGAGAATTGTTCTCAGATTCTCCAGCATCGTTCCTATGTTCTTTGCTAAATTTCAAGGCTGAAGTATTTTAGTTACAAATCTTTTATTGCAGGACCAAAAGGAAGTAAGAAAACTGGTGGAGACCTTTGATGATCAGAGGTACTCTGGATGTAATATCTTGGGTCCGGGGAACTTAGCTGTTAGATTTTACATATTTTTATCATTGAGTTATATTATGCTGGTGTTTGTGAAATGGGTATCACCAAAATCTGAGTGATTTTTTGGTAGATTCAGATTTGGTATCACCAAAATCTGAAAAAAATGGAAGTGAACAAACACAAAGCATAATATTAAGTTTTTTGTCATAGCGAAAGCAGGAAGAGTCACAATGCCTCTTTTTGACCTTTGTCTTGTTTCAATTCTCCAGACATTTTTCTTTAAGATGAAAAAGATTGGCAGATTCCACTATTCTAAGAAAGCTGTAAGATTTTTATGAAGTGTTAGGACTGGGATCAAAGACTGGGACAAGAATAAACAATCACAAGGTTTGTCCTTACTCTAAGACTGATAATCAGAAACTATAAGCAATCAAATTTTAACTAAATATTGTGAGAATCTTCATGGTGTTTTGCCTTTTTCCGTGAAAATTCTGTGCTATCTCTTGAAAGAGGGATTATTTTTTCTGTATTAAAAGCAAACAGGGAATGTGCTCCTGGGGTATGTGTATATGTGTAGGTTTTAATTTTTATTATTTTTAAGAGACTGTATAGTTTAAGGTCAGCACCAAGGCTTTCTTACTCTGGTAACAAAGTATTCCCTTCCACTTAGTCTGAAAGAGCCTAATTTTCTTGGTAAGAAAATTCTGGCTTCCGTCTACAGCTGTTGATCAAGTTTGAGACTAATAAGCCACCTAATGCCTTCTTGAAAAATCAGGAAATTTATCAGCTGGAGATAAATCAGCAGACATTCTTTCTGTGGGAACAGGGTTTTAAATGGGGACTTTATCTTTGAGCGCAAGCTGTGCCCCCCAGTCACGGTGAAGTGAAGTTTTGACTCATTAGAAAATGCTCAGGCATTAGCATCATATGCCTAACGAATAATGTCACAGATTTGAGCTTTGGTATCTTTTAGCCTGTGCCCCCGTGGAGGAGAGCTCTGTTGCGCCATGTGCTATACAAACTCACAACAAAGTGACTGTTGGTAATTTCAAGAGCTTTTTGCTCCCTTAGTCTGGGCTGCTTTCCTGTTTTGTTAGTCCTTTGTGCATCTGTCTTTTGTATTCAGCATGGGGAATTTTTATAAAGCTGTTTGAGCGGAGTGATTGAAACAAAATACAAGGCTGCTACACAATTTTGCAAAGACGTTGAAATAGAGTGGGGGGAAAACATCCTTCAGAACATCTGTAGTTAAATAGGAAATATTCTGGTTTTGAAAAGTTAATAAGTGTGAAATTTTTGCTTATGCAATCAAACATTAAAATTAATCAATTTTCCATTCATTACTGATTATAGTAAAGAGATTGTAAATGTTTAATTACTTGAATTCATATTCTGGCCAAAAATATTTAGCAAATGTAAAGTGGATTTTAACTTTCTAAGGTTGTCTAACTTGATGTCCTTTCTGTGACTTCAATTTCACTTATGAAATAAAATTGAATATTTAAGCCTCTTGAAAATCTTAGTTGCACCTGCATTTGCCTTTGTAGGAAACTATGAGGTTGTGGCTTCGAGTTTGGTTGTTGGTGTCAGGTACCAGAAATATGGAAGATTAGTGTGGGAATTCTGTTTATTAGGGGAAAAAAAACCCTGTCATTTAAAGGCAAGGCTTGTTGATTGCCACTTGTTTTCATGTTATGCTATCAATTTTTATGTGCAATTTAATTCTATCTTGCTTATCTGATTTGTAGTCAATTGCATTTACTAAAAACCACAAAACCTTCTGTGAATTTTGAATTCCCAAACAAGCCTTTGGGGGAGAATAAACATACCAATGTGTATTCCAGTATTGAGCAGCTTCTAGCTCTTCTGGAAATCTGAAACCATTAATAGAAATTGTTTCTGCGTGTCTAATATTGGAGGCATGTCTCTGGATGTTGACTTGGGTTGATTTAGTTACTTAAGAATGGAACCTTTCCTGCTGATTGTATTTTAATTAATTGATTTCCACATTGTTTGTATTCACAGTCATGGGTGAAAATTTTTCAAATTATTAAACCCAACAATAACAACAAACTTTGAATACACAGAGGAATATTAGATGAGAGGATGACAACCAGGAATTGTAAATCTTCCTAATTATTCTTATATTGCTCACTGATCTATTTATCTTCCTGAAAAGAAGGATTTCCTGCTGTTCAATGTGTGTAATCCCTTTCTTAATTTCATGTAAATACTTCCAAGAAAGAAGTTTATTGTCTTTAAACTCATCCTTCTTAATTGCTGATGTTGTCAAGAAATTAGTAAAGATGTTCATCAAACTTTACAGAGTTTCTTGTTAGCTAGCAACAGTTGAAGCAAAAATCTCCTACTCTTTCCTCACAAATTAATAACTTGAATAATTCTATTAATGTGTTTCTTCTGCACATAGTCTCTCTGTAGCAGACCTGTGTGACTATCTGCTGGGATGAGTGCAGTGAGATTGTTGTTCCAAGTTGCTTTTCAAGTCGTAGATCCGCTCTCAACAATTCAGCGTACTTGGTTTTTTTTCGTTTTTTTTTTTTTTTTTTTTTCTTTCCTTTCTGGAGTTTGTGTTTTCCTACTTGAGAAACAATCTTACCATCCAGTTGAAAAAAAAAATACTTAGCAGGCTTGAAGCAGTTTGTATTGAAATTTAGGGGTTTTGTTTTCATAGTAAAGCAGAGATTTCAGGAGTCTCATAATTGGAGATGCAGAGCGCTGATAGTTTCATTTGACTGAAATATATGCACTGAGCAGTCCCTTTCCTCTTTCCTGGGAGTCATGATTTGAGATGAGGTGAAACTGAGAATTCAAATGAAATGATGTCAAATATAGTCTAATGACCTAATTAAATCTAACCTGAATTTACCTTTCAAAGGAATACAAGTAACTGGCACTGTATAATGTGCAACTTTATAAAATTTTTCCAAACGGTATACCACAAGGTATGTTCTGTATTTTTTCTTTCAGTTCAAATATTGAAAACAAATAAAACCCCCAAACCCCAACAGCATTTGTTAGGCATGTGCTTTTGTATATTGTACTCTCAAATCTGCTTCTAAAACCTCTTTCCACCTTTCTGATGGTTTGTCAACACAGCAAATCACATTTGGCCTAGAAATTAATGGAAAAGTAGTTCGCTTAATAGGGGCCTTCAGACTTAAAAATAGACATTTTCAATACTACATGGTTTATTAAATAAATAGTACCAAACCAGTTTAAAACTGACATTTAATCTTCAATCCTTAATGCTAGCACTCAGGAAACACCTTTTAGTTTGTACTCTGACATGAAAACTTGTGTGTGCAGAAAAGGTTTGCATGTTTTTTTTTAATAGAAAACTTGAGGCCAAAAGTAGTAAGACAAAGAAAAAAAATATGGACAAAAGAGCAAAACCAGCTTGCAGTAGAATCATGTCTGGACTTTTGAATTTGGTATTTTAATGGATAAAAATAGTCTGAATGTGTTGACCTGCACTAACTGTAGGAAAGTTCATTTGCTCCTTCTGCCATTATTGTATTTTAAATGTCAAGTTGACCAAAGAAAATTACCTTGAAGAAGTCCAAGATTTACGTATTGAATGGAAAAAATGCAAGATCATAATTTTTGATAGCTGCATCCTAAGCAGTATCTAAACGTTGAAGTAATACAATCAGTCTTTACATAAGAGCTCTTACAGAATTCTGCTAACGTATTATTTTGTATGTTAAGCCATTGGCAGGCAATACAAGAAGGCAAAATATGCTCGATTTTAAACTTACTGTAATTGGCCATAGTGGGATTTGCACTAGTTTAACTCAAGCAATTTGTGAATAAGATGATTTATATGAACCAAGCAAATACGCAGTATGGTTGTGGTTTGCTGCTGTAGCAGGATCAGCAGCTGCAAGTCATAGACCCGGGGTTGTAGTGAGCCAGCAGCATTGCCTAAAAACCATCCCTGTTGAGGCCACAGGTGTGCTGGTGGAAGAGGAGATTCAGCAATCAGCAACAGTTCTAGCAGCAAATCTTTCTAGTACCGATGGGGCCTCAAGCACAGTTTTATAACAATCTAAAATAAACAGGGTTTGTTTACAGTAGGCTTTTATCTCTCTCTTATGCCTTCTCTTTCAAGAAGCTCTGGTGACACCTCCAAAACGTATACATTAACACTAAAGAAACCTTTTGGTTTTAGTCACAGGCTGAACACATCACTGTCATCCTTGTGGATAATTCCCACAAATAAAAATTCATGGCATTTGCACTGATACATAAATCTTAGTGAAACTGATGTTCAGTGATGTAGAATGTGTTGTGAGAGAACAACAAAATTGCCTTTTGTTAGCTCCTTCCAGAATGTACCTAGGTTAATCTATATATTGCATTGTATAAATGTAATTCTCTTTACATTTATAAGGGAATGTTTTCTTAGCAACTCTGAACCTTGTGCTTGTGCTTCATTTAAAAACAGAAAAAAAATTAGTTTTTTTCGTTCCTTCCTTGATAAGGATGTTCATGTAGTTTACAGTAAGACCAAAAGTTATCTAGAAACAGTTGCAGGAGGTGCATTCATATTTAAATGTAACTTTAATGAATTAACATGGTTAATAAAAAAAACCCCAAGCAATTGTATTTAATTGTATCTAAGATAAAAGTACACAAACGATACCCAGCCCAAATATAAATAGGCTCCTTGAAACAGCAGAGTAGTACTTAGCTTAATGTGCAACCTTTCAAGTGGTAGAGTGGAAAAATTTTTCTGTTTAGTTTGACTAAATTATTGTTCTTTTAATCCTTTGCTCTACTTTTGCTGTGGTGCTTAAAGATTTTCACTCATAGATGCTAGTCTTAATGTTTCTATTGTAATTTTCTAGTATCTTCTAGATTACACCACACATAATATTTTTACAAGCTGTTACACATTCCCCGTGATAACTGCCTGAAACTTTACATATTGTACATTCAGATGTATTTATTTACAAATTTTTGGTCTTTTGTGAGTCAGTCTTTTTTTTTCTTTTTTTTTTTTTTTTTTTTTTTCCAGTTAGAGATGTATGTATTTCTCTGCATTGCTTTGAAGACAAAGAAATTAAACTGCGTCCTCAAAGGCTGGTGGTTTTCAACATGTCTAGTAGTGTTTGTGAATAACTGCCATTCTTTTCTGGAGCATTCTTTCCTTTTGATGTTAGCAACAAAAGATGGTTGTGTTACAGAAACAGTTATGTTCTCTTCTGTAACAGTGATGGTGAAGAACTTGGGCATTTTTGAAAGGCTTTTCTTTTTATAATTAGAGAAAACACAGTGAAGAGGTACTTGTTAGGAAGCTGAGTGGGGAAGAGATATACTTTCTTTTTTGTTTTAATTTTTAACAGTAATAGCCTACCGAGATAATTGCTGTAAAAATGTAATATGGAATTATATATTGTTGAGGATGACATCCTTGTTAAATAGCTTAGTAAAAATACAGCCCAAAGTCCATATACTTTAATGCTAATTAATACATTTGTTCTTTAATAAAAAGCTTCTTTTCTGTGCCTTTGTGCCAGAACAAGTTGAAAACCAACTTAATGTCACTTTCTGTGTTTCAGACATAACAGCTTCTCTTTGGCACCTGCTGTTCTGTTCTGACAATTGACACTTACTGCTGGGAATATATACACACACACACACACACACATATATATATATATATATATATATATATACACACACACACACACATATATATGTACACTGCTTTTCTTTTAAATCTCTAAGGCTTTTATTGGCTGTCACTGCCGGTTGGGGTTATTTTCCCTCAGATTTGTAATTTTCTTTCCTTCTCCACATGGTTAAATTTAATCCAAATTTACTGTTACTGCACTACTATTCAGAAAATTGATGCTGATAGTAGTAATGGTAAGGGATGGTGTGTTAGGAAGGACTATTTCATTTGCAGCAGGAAGGGAAAACAATCTGATTTCTTTACCATGGGAGGAAAAACACACACCCAAATTCAGTTATCAGGTAGGCAGACAAATGCCTAGTACTGTGGTGATTAGAAAGGTTTAGGTACCATATGCTGTGGGATAATTAGACGTATTACTCATGCTTTTGTTGAAACAATGAAAAAAATTGTTGGTGTCTACTTGACTAGATCTATCTGTGGAATGAGTGTGACAGAAGTAGCTGTTAGTTCTGTGTGGGATGCTACTGCTCTCTCTTCTTCTGACAAAAAAATCAGATCAGCAGAGGGAGTACAGAGATGGTTTCTGTCCCTGGCAATTCCTGGGCAAAAGCCAGTACTTGCTTCTAGTTTCACCAAAGGTGATTTCTGGAAAGGTTCTCTTTTACTGTGTTTAGAATTCTGAATAGGCTGTTTGAATTGGCAAGTTGTAGTGCCATGGTAAGCCACCAGTGATGAAATTCTAAAATAAAAGTAGGTATGTTTGTGTGCCAGCATAGCATAGTACCCTTTTAATCAGTGTAATATGCTCTACTAAAAATACACCACCACCACCCCCCCCAGCCCAAATGGATGAGGTGGTTGTTCTCTACTGCAGATACACTGTATATATGACTATCAAGAGACAGCTTTGAATCTAGTTTTAGCTAAAAAGTATTAAGTTGAACATTCAGTCAGTTGGCTTTACAAAAAACAACACCCAGAAAAGCCTAAGAGAAAACAAAGCAAGAGACTTGCAACAGACTCCTTCAAATCTCTCACACAATTTCTTTGTAATAACTCAATTGTATTGTTCTTCTGTTTTTTAGGGTAGCTTTCTTTAGAGTTTGTGGTGCAAAAAGTACACAATAGAGAGAAATTGAGTGCTTTGCCAAGGGAACAGATCTTGACTGTAGGTGAAATACAGGCTTTGCTTTCTAAGGCTCTCTACAGTGTACAGGGGATGGGTGAACTAGAAAGCAGGTCAAGAACTGGCTGGACTTCTAGACTTCAAGAGTAGCGGTCAAAGATTGATGGCCACCAATTGCCGGGGCATTCTACAGGGCTTGGTGTCAATCTGATGTTGTTTAATGTCTGCTCATTGATTTGGGCAGTGGGGTGAAACGCACCCTCAATAGATGTCCAGACAACACCAATTTGGGAGGAGGGTTGATATTCTCAAAAGCTGGGGCTGCCGTGAGGAGTATCTCGACAGGCTGAGAAAATGGGCTGACGGAAATCTAACGAAGCCCAATAAAAGCCAACACAAAGTCCTGCAGTGTCATGCATTTGATGTCACAATACATGCTGGGGACAGGCTGTCTGGGCACTGCTCTGCAGAAGAGGACCTGAGATTCCTAGTGGATAACAAATCCAGAATATGAGACTGCAGAGCAACGTTGTCATGAAGAAGGCCAAACTCATACAGAGTTGTTCTGGCAGGTTTAACGTAAGCATAAACAGAGGGTAAAGATAAGTTATTGTTTCCCCAGTAGCTGTAAGACCACATCTGCAGTACCGAGTCCTCCTTGGGGCTCATGAGTAAACGAGACCTTGCTGTACTGACCCTGCTTTGATGTAGGGCTGGGCTAGAGACCTCAGGAGGTCCCTTCCAGCCAAAATTAACTTACGATATATATAAAGACATGATTTTTGAATTTTAAATTGGTAAAGGAGATTTTATGCAGTGCATGGAATGTGCAAAATAAGCAGGCTAAAAAAGCACCATTCAGGGAATACTCTCTTCTGTCTTTTTGAGTGAGAATTTATAGGTGCTTTATATTTACAATCTCTGCAATGTTTTGTTTGCTGTTCATAATGTAAGCATGACTGCGACTGAATGGTCGAGCTGTGGCTATTGATGTGTTGTGCAATTCTTTCAAGATTGCATTTCAAATTACTTCAGAACTGAAACAATTGACAAACTAAAATGGAAAGACTGAAATAGTTATTTCCCTCTGCCTGTGTACTTGCACCTATTCTGGAGGTTGTCATCACCATGAAATGGGTGGCTGAAGGTGAAATGTGCCAGTATTTGAAAATTCATGATCAGCAATATTGTGTTGTTCAAACTCTGTATTTCAAGTCATTCTTTCTCCAAACTGGATACCTGAGTGTGTGTTTATTGGTTGATTAAGGGTAAGAAATGGTGGGGAAATAAAAAGTCTAATAGTCTGGTTTCATCTGGTCTGTCTCAAATCATACCATTCTGTAGAGTTAAAATTTCACTTAAATAAATTTGTTTTGGATAAGAATTGAAATAACATGCTAAGAATATTACCTTTATCTTGTCCACATTTTGCCTTAGAGAATTTTACACAATATTCCTGGGGGTGGGGGGGTGGGGGGGTGGGGAATCTTTATTTTCTTGGTAGTAATTTAAATTTTCTTCATTTTCTCCAGTTGTTTGTTATTAAAAAATAAAACAAACCAAACCAACCAAACAAAAAAACAACAAACAACTCAAAGAATAATTTCATTGTTCTTAATACTGTTGGAAATAGAACTCCCACAAAATCAGATACTATTCATTTTGGGGGGATTTTGATTTAATCTTTTGTATAGAGTGGAAGATTGTTTGCTTCTGTTTTCTGCTGTTCTTTATGGGAAAGGTTTCCATTAAGAAAAGATGTATTACTTGTTACAGGGAAACTAGAGTACTAACTCACTGCATATGTCTCAAGTATTTTAATTCCTTCATTTCCAGTACTTTACATTAACTGAAATGGAAACTCCTGGGAATCTTTTTCCTTAGGTTTTTAGTCATGTATAAGGTTGTTTCAAGTGCTGGTTGGGAGAGTTCACCAACAGGAAGGTTACCCTAAGGGAGCTAGTCTTTGAGGCTCCATCAGTAGCTAATGGAGGGCACTCCCAGGGGTGCCAGCTTCTCTTCTTGGGCTAGGGGAAGCCTGGGGAGATCACCCTATGATAAAGGCCTCTTACTTGCCTTTATAGTTGCCTGCTATCTCAGTTTGGTATCCAGGCAAGGATTATTTAAATCCACTTATGTTATTTTCACTAATAGAATGTCTTAGTAATTTGGAAAAAAAAAAAAACCAACCCCAAACAAAAAAACCCCAAAAAACAACAACAAAGAAAGAGATAATATTAAAGCTTCTATTCTAGGTACAACATCTATTAAGCTGGGAAATAAAACTTTCCCTCCCCCAAACATAAATAATCCAGAATTAATTAGAAAAAGCTGTAGAAGCTTACAAAGGAAATTGCCACACCACTCCACCCCCTGCCTGTTGTTTTTTTTTTCTCCTAGCAATTCAACTGTTGCCGGCTTTGCGGTTGAGCTCCTTTGAGAATTAAATGATTCTGCCTTTCAGATTGTTCACAGATTTTTTAAGGCGAAAAGAAGCGTCAAGAAAGTGGTACGTTAAATATCAACTAAGAATTTAACTTTGTAAAGCATGAGCTGTTGATAGTGACAAGGCTCGTACAGATCCAGTAATACCGCACAAAGTACAATAAGCCCAGGGGTTTGCAAGTAGTGTTTTACTCTAGCGTGGCGTGCCCTCATGTGGTTAAATGAAATATCTTCCTCCACTGAGTCAGACACCCTTTGAATTTATTGTCTATTCAACTAAAGAACCAGGAGAAAAAAAGACTGTTAGCTAAGCAGGACATAGTTTGATGCTAAGTAGATTTTTGGTGGGGTTTTTTTTTGTTGTTGTTGTTGTGCAGCTCTCAAATGGTACTTAGAGATGAGTACAAATATGTTAACATTTGGTTCTGATTCAACAACAGATGTGTGTAATTTGCTTATTTTGTTTTATGAGATGCTGAGGATCCACTTATCAATATTTAGGATGCAGCGCCTTTGTTTCTAAGTGGTTAATACTGATATCTCCAAGTATGGAAATGGAGACTTGTTTGTTGATTTTCTCCCACATAATATATAATACCAATAGTCTTTTACCTTTGATATCATTTGTATACTACAGGAATTAATTTTGTGATGCTAACACCTAGCTAGCTACTCAATATATTTCACATTATGCTTGTTATGTGTTTATAAGCTTGACTATTCATTCTGTACTTAGTTTTGGAAGGAATTAGAATTAATGATGTATGATTTTTTTTTTTTTTAAATTTCTCGTAATTCATGTGGATTGCTAGCAGCTTATCTTGGGGGCTTCATATCCTTATAGCAAATTGCATGCAAAATATCTTTTCTTGTACTTAGAAAAGTAGTGTAAAGAAGTTTTGCCTCAGATTAAAAATTGGTAAAATTGGAGAAACTCAGGAAAACACTCTTATGGCATCAGTGACATTTACTGTTATAGAGTAACAAGGAAAACAACAGATGTCAGCGGGGGGGTTGCACTAGTAATAACATGAACTGTGTGAAGTTAAATAAAGTTACTGAATGGGAAAAAATTGCTTCATCCTCGATTACTGCTCAGATGTTGCTAAGACCATTGGACAGAGCACTGGAAGTTAACATTTCTGTCTTCTTGGAGGTCACTGCTGCTTAACATGTATTTACTGGTTATCAGGTAGACTATAGCTTTCTGATTATTTTTAGCTGAGGGAAGATAAGCCTCATGTTTTGCTGTTTAAGGGAATATTTTTTGAACTGTAGCCTGTTAGCCATGGCTGGGTCGCATGGAGATGATCATTTGGAGCCAACTAATTTGACTTTACTGGTTTTAACATGTTAAGTTCCCACATGGATATGTGATCTCACTACGACAAGGGTAAACAGAAGGAAGATGGTCACAGGATCACAAGCAGGAACGACTGTAATCTCCAAATGTTGCTCCAATTAAAATGCAATCTGTGCTATATAAAACCCATAACCATCCTTGATTTAGAGCTTTGGAAGACTCAAAGGTATGGAGATGGCAAGTGCTTTGGGTCACCCAGATCCTGGAGTGTAATTCATAAACTAAAGTTACATGATTAGGCTCCCTGTTCAACACCTGGCAGAGAGAGATGTTTAGAAGTGAGATTAGGAAGATGACAAGTGGGAGAGATGTCAAAGAAAATGGACTTTTTGAAAGTCCATCACTTTCTGGAGCTTACATGCTCAACTCAGAGCCCACAAAAGGGAGTTTATGTCATATGGTGATTAATAGAGAGCAAGTCTGGTTGGAGTTAGGTAAGTCCTCCTTCACAGTGAAAGAATGGCTCATTCTTCTCTTTTCAAACCCAACCACATTAGTGTTGCAGCCCATCTTCTTATAGAATATTCTAGATGTTAAGGTGTTCACCCAGGAAGGAAGAAGGCTTGGTCCCCTTCTCCTGAGCCTGAGGTACTTCAAACACACATTTCTTACCCCCAAGACAATGCTGTACCCACCAGTCCCTAGCCAGGTCTCTAAGCTACATAAGGTAGCGATCCTTCTAAAATTGTGCCATGGTGTGGGGAAAAATTCTTGTTCGCTCATCCAACTTAGTATAGGTATCAGCTATTCTTATCCATAATGAAGAAATAGATGACAGAAAATGCATGTCTATCACTATCGTGAGTCTCAGTCTTTGAAATGGTACAACCTAACTTGCTTGGTGTAACCTAAAAAAAACGGAATAATGGGGATCTGTGGATTTTATACTTTCTTTGGCAGATGGACTTGATGGGGAGCAAGCCCTGTTGTGCAGTTAGAAGAACCACATTGAATTAGAAATAGAGAGGAACATCTTAAAATTTTACTTTTATATTTTTTTTACATTACAGGCATTGAGCAGATTTTTTAGGAATCGGATTAAGCCAATAGTTTGTCTGAAGACTCTTTTCTCAAAGTGAGAGTAACCTATTGTGTACTCGCTCTGATAAAACACCTGCTTAAGCTTTCTAGCTTGGCAAAAGCCAGAATTACTGAAATTCCTAACGGCACAGAAGCAGGGAGGGTATCTTGTAATTAATGTTGCTGTTTGTACTGCAAGTTCATTGGGATGGTCTCGGTCTCAGTGGTTACTAGTTGACGAGTGCCCACACCACAACGCAGCACCACCATCAGTGGCACTAACTGGTATCCTTCTTGTCAGGCTTTGCACAGAGGTGGAATGAGCTGTAGCAGCTGAACAACTGCTTCTGTGTCTTTAGGGGTCCCAGTTGAGACAAGTTGTTTGGGTGGTGTGGGGAACCTCGGGTCACATACATAAGCAAGTGGATCCGTAGGAGCCCAAGGAAGACCTGTTCTCTTTCATGAGTGGAATATTAATGTAATCTCTTTTTTTATGTCTACAAGGTAACTCCTTTTATGATGGAGTTATAAGAAAAGAAGCTGGAATTCATATTGGCCTTATAAATAGCATCACAGTAGTTTAGTGCCAATTAACAGTAGAACTTGGTCACAAAAGGAGAATTGAAACACTGTTGTTCGTATTTTATTACAAATTAGAGGCGAAGTATATTAGAGGAGACATTTTGTTAGCTGAACTTATATTGATTCTTGTTTCAGTTGTGGGAGAGTCAGTGAAAGCTTATTGCAGGTTTGTATGGCTGTTGTATAAAAGATAATTTTCCAGGAAGATTTGTAGGAGGAAAATAAGCATGATGGGCAGAGTTTGTTTGTTTTTTTTTATTATTATTATTATTAACAGAACAAGTAGTAGGAAATTCCATAGACCATATGTGCTGAAGAACTTTAAAATAGTTGCTGAAGAACTTTAGAAGTGCCTTATATAATATTCATTCACATTGGCTAGCATGTATCAGCTTCTTCCCGTGGTGTGAACACTGATAAGAAGAATATAAATTAACAGTAGCGGTGTTGCTATCTCTAAATTGCATCCTAAAGGTACATCATGTAGACAGAATAGAAATATGCAGATTTGTTCAGAAATTTGTATTTGGCAGTGGAAACATGAATGAGAACAGTTAGCTGTCCTCAAGCTAGATTGGTTTAAAATATACTGGCTCTAATCAGTTTTGCCCGAGTTATCTGTGTACTTGACATCCAAAAGGTAGCTATGTCATTGGCATTTTTTAACATCCTAGCTAATAACTTATACATTACAGAAAATAGTCTGCTTGCTAATATTTCTTCTAACCAGCAGGTGTTTACTAACACTGAAAGGAACTGGAAGGAGTACAAAAAGACTTGGTTAAAACACTGGAATTCATTGTAGATAGGAAAGTTATATTTGTCAATGAAATTTCAAATATCTATAGATAATAGGAGAAGATCTGCAGTTTTATAACTTGGGTAGACAGTTGGTGCTAACTGTGCAGAGATAATTGCAAGGGTTAATTATGTAAGCTGTTATGATTTATGGGCTAAGGACAGTGGGACATTGCTTAAGTTGACAGAGAAGATTGAAGAATGAATATTATCAAAAATAGAAGTTATATTAAGGACTGAATCATGCTCAGAACAGCTGTGTTCACAATTACATTGGTGTAATAAGGAAAAAAAAAAACAAACCAGTTTTACATGTAGTGCTAGAGAATAAGCACAAATATGGAAACCCCCCCAAGTTAGCTGCTTCTCTGTTTTGTATGTGAATGGAGAAGTAGTTGTTGCAAGTATTTTCTATGGTATTTTTCTGAATCTTGTAGTTGGATTAAGATTATTTAATGAGCTACTTCTGAGAGCCATATCATAAAGTAACTATTCTGTGCAGGGTTGGGAATAAACCAAAGTTCTATGTGTTTTTCCTCTGCTTTTGGATGGTCAAAGTCAAGAAGGTCACAGGATACAGTGTTCAGGTCTGTTCTCTACTTCATTTTGAGCAAGGAATTGAATCTGATCTGCCATGCCATTGCTTTAACCCATAACGCAATCTGTTTCTCTCTAAAAGAATTTTGAAAAGTCTCTGTTTCTTCCTGCTGCCAAAAGAAAGAAAAAAAGGAAACCCAACCCTGAGACAGTGTGGAAAATAAAATTCCTGTTTTTCAGAGAGTTGTGGTGATTTATTTCTTTGAGCAAACAAACTTCTTTCGGAAACAGAGGATTTTGAAAAACAACGCTCAAGGGGATACCATTAGTATAACCAGCGAGGCAGTAAGATAGTGCATTCGAGTGGAAGGGTAGCCTTATATCTAGAAGCAAAAGGGCCCTTACACTAAAATGTCAGGGCTGTTTTTTTTCAGGTCATTGAGTGTTTCTAGCAGCTTGATGATATATGAGTATATGAGAAGAGAGGAATAACTTTGTAGCTGTTCACTTTCAAGAAATGCCACTGGGAAGAACAAGTAATATTTACTTGAAAATAGAAGGGACATATAGAAGAATAATGACATTTTTTTGCAAATAACTAACGATCCTTCAGAGAAACCCCTTTACATTATTCACCCTGGCACAACCAAACCAAAGTATTTGTGCGAATGGTTTTCGTAATGTACATGTTGGCATAGCCATAATTGATCTCCCTGCTTTGGTTTATTTAAAAAAGAGCACACAGATCAATGCTGTCTACCTTCTGAAAAACTCCAACAGTCCCTGTCATTGATATTTAAAAATCATAGATTCACAGAATCATAGAATGATTTGAGTTGGAAGAGATCATCTGGTCCAGTCTCCCTGCCATGCACTGGGACGTCTTCCACTAAGATTGGTTTGCTCAGAGCCCCATCCAGCCTGATGTTCAATATATCCAGGGATGGGGCATCCACAGCTGCTCTGGGCAGCCTGTGCCGGTGCCTCACCACCCTCACAGGGAAGAATTTCTTCCTAAGATCTAATCTTAAATCTTCCCTCTTTCAGTTCAAAACCATGACCCCTTCTAATGCCAAAACGGCACAGAGTAACTGCTCAGAGACGAGTTTTGTCTTTAAGCAGCAAAGGTATTTGTTTCACGCGACGTTGGGGAGCTAGCCGATTCGCACTGGACAAACTAGCTCCGAAGTTTTCAGTGACAAGTTACGTAATTCATACAGTTTTCATGAGAGGTTTCAATATCTTTACATAGATATTCATTTGATTTTGACACCCAGTCATTCCATTCATAATAGGTGGGATCTAGGTGGAATAAACCTTTCAATTTTCTTTGTTCAATGATTTCCTGACTTGATGGTCTCCTTATCTCCTTCAGGTGCCCACCTTATCTTTTCTTATTATTCAGAGTACATTCCTTTCTCAACACACAGAGCATCACCCAGAGCATTGTACCAAACTCATCCTGACCAATCTTTTTAAGACCTTCTTCTGTTTCCCTTCTCCTAACACAACAGACCCTATTAAAAAGCCCGTCCCCATCTTTCTTACAATCCCCCTTTAAGTACTGAAAGGCCACAATATGGTCTCCCCAGAGCCTTCCCTTCTCCAGGCTGAACAACCCCACTCTCTCAGCCTTTCCTCACAGCACAGGTGTTCCATCCCTCTGATCATTTTTGTGGCCTCCTCTGGACCCACTCCAACAGGACCGTGTCTGTCTTGTGCCGGGCACCCCAGAGCTGGATGCAGTGCTGCAGGGGGTCTCACAGAAGTGGAGTAAAATCTCCTCCCTTGACCTGATGGCTGCACTTAGGATGCAACCCAGAATACGACTGGCTTTCTAGGTTGTAATTGCTGGCTCATACCTAATTTTTCACTCACCAATACCCCCAAGCCCTCTTCTAGAGGACTGCTCTTAATCCTTTCGTCATACAGGCTGTACTGAAAAAAGAATAACAAGTCATCAAACCTAGGTGAGTGATCAGTGAGAAACTGCCAGAATTAGTATAGTAGTATAACAAAAATAATAATAACAACAACCACAACAATAATAATAATAATGTTTTCCTCAAAAATTGTCAGTATGAGTACATTTTGTAATGAAGTTATGGAAAATCTTGAGTAACTAATGTAATTCAAGCAGATAGTGAGGAAAGAGAAGGGTGAAGTATTACAATTCCTAAACTTTTGGCCCGTGATTTCAGAAATCTGTAGGGAAGACAGTTTAATTCACAGAGCCAGGAATGTTCTTCTGTGAGCTGTAGCTGCTGACTGGGGATTAATTTGATGAGTATGTGATCTAGCTCTATTGCTTTTCGCTTCTGGCATCCCTTCCTACACATGACCTTTTCAACAGGGAAATCTGTGCTAATAGAATTTTCTGCTTTTAGCAAAGACATCCTCACCTTTCTTTTGTGCTGCTGCAGCTGTGTAAGGAAGACTTAATTCAGGATGGGACTGAACTATTAATTAGTGAAGGTCTGTTTTTCCAACAGAGATCCGTGCTACAACTGTGTGAAGCTTCTTTAATAAAATAAGAAAGCAAGGTTCCCCAGTGTGATCACAAAGCCAGGATCATTATAGGGCTGCCAAATTAGCTTATGTTAATTATCAAGTGATATATTTGATAATTGTACAGAATTTTGGGTGAGGTCTGCATTAATTAGTAACAGAAGCTGATAGAGACATTCTTTCCTTTGTACCAATATAGGTGGAATAAGAGATTTAAAATAAACCAGTTAGCTTTAAAGCCCTGCCAGAAAAATGAGCTAAGTTCTTGTCTTGTCTTTTTGTCTTCCCCCCTCCCCCGAACACAAAAGTAGTTAAAATCTTCTGGGCAAACAGTTCTGAAAAACTCAAGCATAGTATTATCAAGATAACAGGATATTATTTTTTTCTTTTTATGATGCAATTTATATTAGGTTATAGGTTGATATATGGCTTTTGAAAAGGGAAAAGTAGGTAATATGCCATGATTTTTTTCTGTCACTGGTATAAGAAGTCTTTCTCCTCCCCTCCCCTCTCCCAGTATGACTGACTTTTCTGAATGGTACTTCTAATTTTGGAAGAGACTGCTTTCTTAGCATTTCAAGCTGGTAATTTCATATAATTCAAAAGAAGCTGACACAAGGTGGGCAAAATTGTAAGATTCAAGTTTTTGTGAGTGATTTTCTTCCTGTAAGGGTGTGCATTATG
Source organism: Microhierax caerulescens (assembly GCA_035590215.1). Taxonomy (NCBI): domain Eukaryota; kingdom Metazoa; phylum Chordata; class Aves; order Falconiformes; family Falconidae; genus Microhierax; species Microhierax caerulescens. The sequence continues at coordinate 41,835,278 of JAVJGJ010000001.1, forward strand.
TAGAATCCGAACATAGGCTGGAATCCAGAATTGCTCTTTCCCAAGTAAATTTCTTAACCCCACATTGCGAATGATTTCCCCCATTGTTTACTGCCTTTTAGTCAGATGAGTCTTTTATCTCTTGCTGCATGATGGTCCAACTTTGTTTAGAGCAAAGAAAACCCCACCGTTCCAGTTAGCATAGTTTGTGATTACAGTACTTCCTCGGGAAGTGGGAGATCTCCTTTGCATCAGGAGGGTCCAAAATTCTACCTCCCTTTGCTTTTTTTATTAGTCCATCATATTGAAGTTTATTTTCGGGAACCTTGAATAAAATCTGCTTTATGAATGAAAATTATTGTACAAATTGTTGAATGAGTTTTTCCTTATAACCAGTTTGAAGCTCTCTTGTTCCAACTTGTGCCTGACTTTCTTGCATTGGAGGCCACAAAACCGGACACGATATTCAAGGTGTGCCAGGGCAACTACAGCTTTATAAGAATGTGCTCTGTACCCCTAATATGGAGATTAAGTTATCTAAAAAAAAGTGCAGAAGAACACAGACGTATTAGAAAATTCTTTCAGAACTACAGTAAGTCCATGACAGTTTTCTTTGACTCAATGCATAAGGAAGATGACCATGAAGGTTCATAGAAGCTGCTTAGTTTTCTAGGTGTAGCAGTAATGATTACAGTTGGGATTTCTATTTTATGGTACAAGGTGAGGAAATTTCTTCATGTTCTTTGGAAAATATTTAAGTTTTGGAATGAATGTATGCACTCTTTGTGTCTGCTCTTAATGGTTTCTTTACTGTATGTGTCACTTAAACAGCCAGAGACCTTCTCATTCATTCAGAAATTGTACTGCAAATGCAGTTTCTGGCACTTGAAGTTTTTGCTTTGCTCATAAATTTGCATTATCTAGTTTAGATATGCTGATTACATTTTAAAGCTGTATGTTTGGAACAGTCCATGTTGGGTCACATCATTGTGTTTAAGTTCACTCCTTCCTGTACTTGCAGAGATTGATAAATTCAGAATGTGGAGGGTTTTTGGAAGGACATGTATTTACATGTATAAATTATTACATGTGCCAGAGATTTCAATTTACACTTTTGTTAAAATTAGCTGGAGATGCATACATTATGTTAAATTGGGGTGAATGTGTGTTTTCTTTTTCTTAAGAAAACTAACTAACCTCCAGTATTTGCTTCTAGAGCTGTAAATGAGACTGTCTCTGAAATGGATGAATAGTGTTATTTTGATCAAATTAGTTTGGAATCCTATTAAGTTCATTTACGTGTATGTGACACTGAATAGTTTTCCAAGCAGATTGAAGTGTCTGGAATGGAGAAATAAAATTAAGTGATAGATAGGAGATGTGATTTGTACAAGGTCAGACTTTAGAGACAAAGATGGGTCTGGAATAGATGTCTTCTCTCTGCTGTCTTCATCCACAGGGCATATTACAGCAGGAGATGCTATGATGTTTCAGTGGTACTTACTGAAGATTATATTGCTTTTCCTTTTCTTTGTAGTTTCTATTAAGAAATACTTTTTTTAACCTACACCAGCCTTTTCTTTGATCTTAGAGTTTTGGGTTTTTGTTTTTTTTTTTCTTCTTTTTTTTTTTTTTTTAATCCTAGGAAATTTTTTTTCATAGAAAAAAAAAATTAGGTCTATCTTAAAGTTCCAAACATTTAAGTGGATTTTTTTTTAAATAGTAATATGAAAAATATAACTGTTCTTGCAGATGGTTTCTTAACATAGAGTGTAAGAGAAAAAAAAATTGTCCGGTCACCAGCCTTCTTAATTATTAAAGTAGGTTCTGTCAAAAAAGCAGGAACTACACTGTGTCTGTTTGCTTTTAAATCTCTTTCAAATATTTAGAAACTAAAAAGCAGGCTGCTGGGGTTTCATATAAGCCCATGAACATTTCTATTCAGATAGAAGGAGTGTCCTGAATATTGCCTAATTATTGCACTAATTTCAGATTGAAATATTAAATTGAAAAGAGCTACATGACAGAAAAAAAAAAAAAAGAGAAATAACCAACATAATTATAAGGGGCATGCATTCATTTTTTTTCTTATTGTATTCAATGGCATTTAAATATATATAAAACTTATCTGAGTCCAAATAGACTCAAGATTTGGCCTTCATATTTTTGTGTATGATCTTACCTGTGTGTGCCAGATGACCTCTTTGTTAGCAAAATAAAATAAAATAAAAATTCCTAGCATCTCAGTGCTGTTGTTTAGATAGCAGTGAGATGTTGCTGTTCAAGTATTTTATGTCTGTAGATCTCAATTGTTTAAAATTCATAAGCCTTTGCTTCAGTTTTACAAATCATTGATGTACATTGGCGAAGAATGTCTCTAGCACCATTTGTGAACTTTTGCTCTCTTGGTAACACATCTGATGTGATTTCATGTTTATATTTGAGTCTGAGCTTTTGATATGCTAGAGGCATTTTTATGGTATGTTGGGGTTTTTTTGTTTTCTTTTTTTTTTTTAATGTTAGAAAAAAATAAATAAGAAAAAACAGCAGCAAAATTTATGATATAAGGACAGACTTTTTAGTAGGGCCTGTAGTTGATAGGACAAGGGGGAATGACTTTAAACTGAACGAGGGTAGGTTTAGATTAGATTTCAGGAAGAAATACTTCCCTGTGAGGGTGCCGAGGCGCTGGCACAGGCTGCCCAGAGCAGCTGTGGATGCCCCATCCCTGGCAGTGTCCC
>JAVJGJ010000001.1:41838026-41852823 GCA_035590215.1 Microhierax caerulescens
GCTGGGCTGGTGGCAGGTGTCCCTGCCCATGCTGGGGGGTGGGACTGGATGGGCTTTAAGGTCCCTTCCAACCCAAACCATGCTGTGATTCTATCTATGAATTGGGATCAAGAATACATCAGTGTTTCCTTTTTAAACAGATTATTTACTTTGGGAATGCTGTTTTCTATTATGTCTGTTACAAGAAGCGGTAGGAAAAGTCTCTGTCTTCTGGGGCAGTTAAGAATTTCTTATGTGTTGTGCTACTCAGGACTCATAACACCCCAATGCGTTAACTAAACTTCTATGCCAGGGCTCGTTCTTCATCTCTAGGAGCTGCACATGTACATCTGCTCTACACGGACTCCGACACAGAGGTTCTTTACTGAGAGGGTGTTGAGCACTGAGAGACACTTTTAAGTGATTTTTCTGTATTTCTGCATATTAGTCAGCATAAGACAAAGGAATTGTCCTACATTAAAAAAGCGATAAATAAAATGTTATTAAATGCTTTATAATTATTTCCATATATTTGGGGAAGTTCTGATAAACTTTTCTTATTGTTTTATGGCGGTTTAGAATCGCTTGCAGTTCTGTAGGTAATTAGATACCAATGTGTTTAAAGCTGAAACAAATATTTGCTGTGAGCACAGTTTCTTTAAAAACAAGCCGTGCTCAGCTGTCTTCCTCTCCCCCAGAAGGGTTCCTTTTTGAAAATGCTATAGATATTTTTTTTTTGTTTGTTTCTGTTGTAAAAGTATACTATTAAGTTCTTTTGAAAATTCCTTAGTTTTATTACAGGTGTGGAGAAAAAAAGCTCCCAATATATGGATGGAAATAGACTCAGATTTATTTCTCATTTCCTGATGTAATTGCACCTGTGATGTAACCTGGCAGCCACCTCGGAGGCTGTGGCCTGTTCCTTAACTGCTCCCTTCTTGGGAATTCAGCAAACCACTCTCTGTAGTCTGAGTTACAGACACCTGCAGTTCACTCTGACCGTGGAAGAAAATCTGAATTTTGCCTTTGTCCTTATGCTTTACTGGAAAAAAGCCAAACAGTGATAACTGATGACAAGCCAGCTCCCGTTAAACAAAACTCACATAATTAAAATCAATGTATGTTCAAGTAATTACTACTTTTCCATTGCGTATTACATGCTTACCTGTTCAAGAAATGGATTTTTTGCAGGATTTGCCTCATACTTACCAGTTTTAGGAGGAAGGCCTCTCTTGTCACTTAAGACAGTGTAAATTAATTCAGGATATTTATTTCTCTAAATACGCTTATTTAAAATTGCCTGGAGATAAGTGTGTTATGAGGGCTGTGTAAAATGGTTTGCTGCTTCTGCTGAGACCGTTGTTGTACTAGTAAATCCAGCATATAGAAACATTTTGTTAAAGAACACACACACACTCTCACTCTATATATCTATATAAACAGATATTTATATATACGACCAAAACATTTAGGAGATTGTAATGGTAAAGGATTTATTCAGGTTTTGTTCACTTAATTTAGCAATATAATATCTATTGTCTTGTTCTCAATCTGATCTTCTAGGTTCCCTTCCATGTCAACGATGTCTTATTGACTGTCTATCTCTAGGCACAAATGTATGGTGTCCTATGACATCTGTGGTCACTATTCCCATTCATCGACTGCATTAATTCAGTACTTCCAGATGATCTCACAGTAGATATGGAACTTTGAAATGGGTAAAGTCAGGTGAAAAGAATCCCACCTGATAGCTGAATTGTGCACAGAAGCAGCAGACTTACAATTCTGTAAGAATGATTTTGAGGATTTTTAATGTGAAACTAAAATCTTAGGGTACTAAAAGAAGTCTGCAATAGAAATAATTTCTGTGTCTTCACAGGACTTCAGCAGCTCTTCTGCCAGCTACAACTTCTGTGTATTTGTGATATTTCCAGTGTCTTTTTTAGATGTTGACTGCTCCACCCACAGAACAGAGAACTATGAAATAATCTGATTTGACTTAATTTACTGAACACCTTTTCTTTACTTAGATCTTTTTCTTCTCTATACCCTCTGAACTATTCTGGCAGTCTAGTTCTACTTTGTTCAATATGTCCAAATTATTAAGATTAATTTCTGACATTATTCATCTTCATGTCTTCTATGTGAATTTCAGCATATGCTTAAACAATTTTATTGCTGCTGTATGTGAATGCTTTTCTTAGTCATCCATATGATGTACTGCACAAATCCATTCCATCTCCTAAACCTGAGTTAGGTTATAGAGGTAGCCTTGTTTGCTTATTTATGAAATTCTAAAATCCCTAAATAGACAACGATCAGCCACAAAAGGATTGTTAAGAAATTTCATGAAGAATAATTTCAAGGGCAAACTAATTAAAATTGTTGTTTCTAGATAAATTAGTGGAAAAAAATCCCAAACTGATGATGGAAGAATCTTACCGGCAGAATCCTTTCTGAAAGCAAGCTCTGGAATACATTTGTTTGCACCTAATACATCTATGCATCCAAGTATATGGTGTTTTCAAGCCCTGATAATCCTTTTTCTTCTTCTCCCATAGTCTATAGTTTTTAGATGTGATTTGAAAAAAGTAGCGCAAAGATGACAAAGGCCTTTATTACAAATATATTTATTTTCTTACAGTAAATTTCTGGCTTTGCACACTGATAAGTCACTTCAACTGTCCTGGTTTGTATCCTGGATAGGGCTCATTGTGTCCCACAGCATTATGGATCCATTGCTGGGTTTTTATACACTGAACACCTGATTTAACATCTGACTGAGTATTCCTGTTTTACAGAAAGGCAGCCTTTTACTGGTGGAGTGATATAACATTTTTTTTGGTCCAGCAAAAAGCTGTGCTGTACATTGTACTGTGTTGTTCAGCTTTGTGCTTAAAGTTTGTCATCAGTTTATTGACAGCTCAATAAGGAATTCCATTAGGAGATTCTACAAACATAGAAACTTTTCTTTCTTTTTGGATGCTGAGGAGAAAGTGGGATTATTTCACTATCCCATTTTCTTATGCTGGAGCAGTACTGAACGGAATAGTTTTAACCTGTGTAATCTTTGCAGCAGAAGTTATTCATTCCTTAATGTCTGGAAAACAGCCACAGTGTGTTTTGTCAGTGCTTGAATGTAACTGGCAGTGCTTATCTCAAGTGACAATTGCTTTTTGAATGGTTTCTGACCCATATGTGTTAGTTTTTCATTTTATTGGCTTATTCATTTTTTAAAAATGAAAAACAGTGACAAAAGATGCTTTAGCACCAGTGCCCTTCCGTAACTGTTTCTTATCTTTTTCTCCTTCACTGCTGGACTGTGATTTGCTTAGCCCAGACTAAATAGAGGTTAAAAGGAAAAACCTTTTCTGAAGTACGTGCTGCCATGCTTTGGATTTTAAAATTTAAATTGTACTTTTTCAATACATGTGGCCATTACATCATTTCAAGGGTAAAGAAAATAGTGGGGGTATTGATTTACGTGGCCATCTATTGTGTTATTAATAGTTGAAGAATCATTCAAAGGGACCAAAACCTTGTTTTTCTTTCCCAAAGGTAACAACGCTTGTTAACACGAGCAATAAAGGACCATCTGGCAAAAAGAAAGGGCGCTCTAAGAAGGCTCATGTGTTGGCTGCTTCAGTGGAGCAGGCTACTCAGAACTTTTTGGAAAAAGGAGATCAAATTGCTAAAGAAAGCCAGGATCTCAAGGAGGAATTGGTAGCTGCTGTAGAGGATGTACGCAAACAAGGTATGTGGAACAAAATGCTTAACAGGGTAACTCCTTTATTTGATGCTTTTCAAGATTTCATCTGAAACCAGTTTGTCAGCTGCTCAGATGATGTAATTAAAACTAATGTTCTCTATTACAGTATATCCGTAATATGGCATAAAAGTATTAAAATAGCTATACCTTCGTGAACTGCAATGAGTATAAAAAATGTTCTAACTTGGCTAAAAAAAAATGTGTTTGGGTTTGTTTGTTTGTGGTTTTGTTTTTTGTCCTTTTAGCTGTTCTGTCACCAAATAACGAACTTAAGTATTACTTAGCAGCTGTGCTGCCCAGTGCCAAAGCTTATTGTGTAATTTTCAACTTGCTTTTTATTCTGCTGTGTAACAAAGTGACATGAATTTTCACTTTGCTAAATTTCAGCAGTGGTGTAAAGCCTGTGGATGCAGATGTAGAATTAGGATTATGGTACATACATTTCTGAACAATCTAACACTAATCAACCAAATAGTTCAGTAATACAGAATTATTTGTGGCTTCAAGTATATATGGAAATGTATACAAAGATTATAAAATTCTGAAAATATCCAGATAATAGCAATATTAAAACAGTCTTTTTTCTGTGTGTTGGTGGTAAGATAAATGTTAACATTGGTTTGCACACTGTATAGGTTAAGCTGCAAGTTTCAAGATACACGCAGTTACAAAAATTACCTAGTTGGGTATGGGACTCGGACGTGGGATAATAAGATTTTCTTTACTGGCAGAAATAAACATGGTGTTGCACAAGTTAATAATTGAAGTTTGAAGTGGTACTATAAGAAAACTGCTTTCAAGTAAGGCTTCGAAATTTTGCAAATATAATGGATATCCATGATATCGTGGATATCATCTGACAGTTTTCATTCAAAAGGTAAAATGTGTACCAGATGCTTTCAAATTTACAAGTGTGGTAGGGGAACAATATGTTTTCAATATATGCCCATAACAAAATTTTTCCTTTTTATTGACTTTGTAATTATCTTTATTGCAGCAGCATTAAGTACCTTTCAGGTTTATTCCATTATAAATCCTATAATCTAAGCACACCATCTGCCAGTATCATCAGTCCTGGGTTTTAGAACAAGACTGACAGATCTCTTGACTGAGATTTTAAAAGGAGTCTAAAGGACTTTAGGTATAAATTACCGATTTTTCATTGAATTAGGACCCCAGCTGTCATATGTTAGTTTTTTTCAGTTTGTGAAAAGACTGAAATGATCATATGAGCAGGCAGGGTTAAAATCTTGTATAAATAAATAGTAATTAGTGAGTATTGTGGTCTGTTCTATCCTGAGGCTATTTCTTCCTCCTATCCGCTATATGTATATATGGTTTCATTGTTTTCCTGTTCCTATGTGTTTGGGGATTTTTAAAAATATTCAGCTGCCAGTACATCAAAGTAGAGTATCTGCTGTATACTCTGTGTTATATGAGTATTCTGTTGTTTGGGTTTTGTTGCGCTTTTTTGGGGTGGGTTTTGTTCATTTTTTGGAGGTTTGTTTATTTTCTGTGGTTTGTTTGGTTTTGTTGTTTGAGGGTGTTTTTATGCCAATGCTTGTTTGTTCTGGCATGCAGTTTCATGTGTCAACTAATTCAGTTTCCCATTGCTTACATTTACTTATTTAGTGTTATGTCAAATTCTAGTACAGCATCTTCAGCAGTGGTGTGAATGCCCTTTTCCCCTCTGAATTGATAGGTCTCTCCTTTGTGGCTGCAATGCTGACTCAGTTTTGCTAGCAGCTCCCAAGGATCCCTCTCCTGCACTAGAGTCATCAGCCTAAACTGCTGCATGCTTCCTGATCGAGGCAAATATACCACGTTCATTAGCATGCTATCAGAGCTTCTTAATATTTTTCTTTATGATTAGAGCTTTGCATTAGTTAACAGTGATTCTTTGTAGATTTTTGCTTTGTAAGGCTAGAGGCGTCTGAGAGGATTTGCTGTGGAGGGTTTTGGTTTTCTTCTTGACTGCATTTCTGACTTTTTAATTTATAATAAGCTTTTTGTTCTTTTTAAAAAATCTGTATTTAAAAAAAGACCAGTGATGCAGGAAGCAGAGAGGAGAAAAGATCTCAAGCAGTATTACACCAAGTGATACAGGCATTCATCTTTTGTCAACACTGCAGGCTAGAGAAAAGTCTCTCAGAAAAGTGGAGCAGCATTTTTGGGTCTGTACAACATGAGTCCGTAATTAGGAGAGCAGGAGACACCAAACACCATTATTAATACACACAAGCTGTGTAAACTAGACCAGCTTTGCTGCAATGTGAAATGATATGTTTAGCTCAGTGAATAAAGAGCTGGATTAATGAACTGAGGCAGTGTTTTGCCAGAGTATTGCTAGTTGATTTTCTGGCCAAATTCCATCTTGGATAATTACACCGTCAACCTAAAAATGTCTCCTGCAGTTACAGCTGGCTCTGGTGAGCTCCTAATTTCCTGCCCTGTATCGCTGTATACTATTATATACTACTATAGACAGTTGTTGCAATTCATCCTGGAGAGAGCTTCTTTCCATTGATAGGTATCAAATGAACGTGCTGTATCATTTGCAAAATACTTTGGAATGAACATAAATGCAAAGAATATATAGCTTTAAGATTCTTGTTACTTCAGTAATGCGGAAGGGTAAAGTATATTTGTTGTGCAGAGCTCTGATGATAAACAGTTTTCATTTACAAAGTTGAGTTCTAAAAAAACAGAGTAAGAAGCTGGATTTTTAATGTGTTCTTTTATTTATTTTGCAGAATTTAATGAAAAGGGGTAAATATTTTATGCATAAAGCCACACATACACACACTGTATACACAGGTTGTATCCCATAATAATTCCATAAAAGGAATACTTTGGCTTTATGGTTCAAAACCATCAAAGTATAATTCTCCAATTGCGATGCCATTGAATACTTTGCTTTATGTGTGTTTATTCCGATGTTGTCAGAGTTCTGTGAAAGATCTCCCAGATGGGGGGCAAATGAGACCTAGGCAGCGTTAAGGTTTGTCGTTCATGTCTTCCTACATTAGGGCTGAGGGAAAATAGTCTTCTGCATGTTGAGGTTTTGGGAGGAGTGAGGGTTTTTTTGCATATTTTTGGATTACAATAACCGTAAGCCCTGAAACTACAAAGCTTGAGAAGTGAAGAAAAACTCACAGAAATAAGAAATACAGTATGGGGCAGGGGAACAGAGGGGTATGTTCTCATAGCATAGCTGTCTGAATGCAACTGGTCTTTTATTGATCACTGCAAAAGAAGGAAATTCTCTTTGGAGGAGACATTCAGGTTTTGATTCACACAAAAATCTATAAAGAACTGCAGGTCCACTGGGTTTAAGTCTGATTAAATTTATTAAGAAACTGTCTAGGGTGCCAAAGAAAGCAAGACAAGGAAATAGATTATATTTATGTAAATTTATTCTGTTAAATGAGTTTGGCAATGTCTATTTTGTAGGTATGTGCTAGTGACTGCTTGACTGTTATATAATTTTCCTAGAAGTTTTCTGGCATATATAGCTGAAACTTCCATTAAAAACATGATCTTGTCTAGCAGCCAGTTGTTGCATTTTAAATTTTTGCTTTTTAAGCGGGATAGATACAACTTCACACCATAATCTGAAATACTTCAGTCAAGGGACAGAAAATAGCTGTTGATGTTTTTTGTGTTTGAAGACAGTGTAAAATTGAGGGGTTTTTTTTCATGCAGATTTATTCACGTTGTGTAAAAAGAATATGATCTATATATTCCATGGCTGTCAGTAAGCGTGAAAGTATGTATCAACATCTGACATGCAAATATAGCTTTAACTTTTTTGGTAACTGTTTTCTTGGTGATGGAACATTCTAAAAAGTAAGATTTTAATGCTTTACTTTCATGGTTTCAACTATCGAACTTTTAAAACTTTTTTAAAGAAGATTTTTAACTAAATCCTGTGCAAGGTCTTCTTCCTCACTGCTCCCTTCTGTCTTCAGTTACCTTGGGAGAAAAGCAGGGAGTCTGCATATCTCAGGTAGTGGGAGCAAACCTCAAAACATACATAACACAAGTTGCCGGTTACTTTTTATAATAATTTATGATGCAATTTAAGCTCATTTAGGCTCTCCTGATTTCAGTGACAGCAGTATGACATGGGGAGAGACAGATTCTGTCTGGATAGATGTAATGTCACATACACTGCCCTACAGCTGCCCTTTTTGTTTTCCTGGAGACTGCTGAACTCTTATTAGCCAAATGCACAGCATTCTTTGAGTCTTAAAACAGTTGCCCAGTTCACCTGGCATTGTGCTTTTTGGGAGACCTTTCCTGAGTGCACAGTTTTCTTTCGGTTAGACCTTGTTAGACCAACAGTTCCTTCCTAAAACCCAGTCCATGCAGTGCCATGCTATCCCAAATCTTTCAGTCTTGCTGCCTGGAGGTCTTGACTTTCCTGCAGCAGGAAATCCCTGCTTGGATGTTGCCTGCCTTAAAACTTTTCCAGTCTATTTAGAATTTTGTTTTCTGTCTTCTAATCTAATAACTTTTCCTTTTTTAACTGCATTAAAAAACTGCAGCCATCTCTGTTTCCCAAGGAGTCTGTGCTACTCTCCTCTATGTTCATCCTCTGTTTCCTTCTCCTTTTCTTTACTACCTTCATGTGGTCACACATTTTGTCTTTTTGCAATTTGTACTTTGCAATTCAAGGCCTGAAGTTTCCCCTATTTCGTGGTCTCTTTAGATCTCCCATTCCCCGTTAACATTTCTTCTATCTCCTCATGCCTTTGTTCTGTATTCACAGAAGGTCCTTTATTTCTCTCATGTTCAGTCATGGTTTTGCAATGCAAAGTAGAAACAAAAATCAAATGTCTTTTTCCCCCATTTACCTTACAAACTTAATGTACCTTGTTTGTTGTCCTTGTTTTCTCTACCAGATTACACTCTGAATCCTTCTCTTACCCTGGATGCCTCCTTCACGCTCTTCTGTTAGCCCATCCTTCTATTTTACTTATTTTTATCCATTCTGTCCCTTTTCCCCCTACATTTCCTTTGTTTCTCAAGCTGAAAGCATTCGTAGTAAGTCTGTCTTACTTATATTTAAGTCCAGGGTGTGAACATCATCTTACATAGCATGTTATCTGATGCCTCAGAAATACTTGCTTAGCAGAGTCAGCTGCAATAGACTCTTAATTGCCCTGATTTACTCAATCCACATTCTTAGCTATCCTTTTGGCTTCTTTATTAAAACAAAAAAAAACCCAGACAATCAAACAAACAAACAACAACAACAAAAAAAAAACCAACAAAGGAAGAAAAAGAAAAGAAAGAAGAAGGGGAAAAAAAACCCCAACAAACTGAAAGAGCTTGTACCCATTAGTTTCTAAAAGCCTCCCTGAAATAGTTTGGGTGTAACACTTAAAGTTGCATTTCAAATACAAAAAACCTTAGCTGAATACTTTACATTTTGGTTCATTTGGTTAATAAGAATTCAACTAATGGAAATAGGCTTTCTCTTTCTGTCTCCCTGCTAGTTTTTCAGCGTTTTTCCTAGTTTATGAAGTATGTAGAAGTGAAATTATTTCATGAGTGTGTTTCTGTAGAAGCCATTAAAAGACTCGTCATGATGTGACTATCACTTGATGTTGCAAAGGAGGAAACTATTTTTAGAGAGTAAGCAAATGATGAAGTATTGTCTGATTTCTGCATTTGTTTTCAACTCTGAATCCCAGTAACAAGATTCAAGCTGAAGGGTTGATCTGCGATTGAAGATGTGTAAAGGTGTCTCTTACTGTAATATTCAAGCAGTGATTCCATCAGGGCTTTTTTGATATTTTTCTGAGTCTTTCTGGCTGATTGTTATTCCCAAAGTCTGAGTTGAATGAAAGAACTGAAGGATATTGTGTTTGAGTCTGGAAAACATGAAGGAGGAATAATAGATACTTTAAAAAGTAATAAATCTGATACTAATATTTTATCACTTCAGAATTGTCTACATAACCTGAGGTATTATTTCTTACCTGGGTTAGGGTGGTCCAAATAAATCTTTTTTAGGAAAAACCCCAAAACTAAATCATCTTTTCACTACAACATACATTTCCCCAATGTTTATTTATAATACTTTTCACTGAAATGTATGAGAACTTCTCTCTCTCTCTTTTTTCTTTTTTTTTTTTTTCTTATAGAATTTAGTGTTCTCTAGCTCTTGATAGAGGAAAAACGTGTGTAGAAAGGAATTGCTGGAAAACAGTTATTTTAGACAAACTAGATTTTCTGTCCATTTCTGAAAGATTAAATGAGGTTTGTGGTCTGTCATGCTTAATGGGAGAATGAATCCTGATCTGCACTTTTGAAAGAACCTGTATGTATAATAAGCATTCTCTGTTTTGTCAATAGTATGTATGATGAGGTATTCTGCAACTTGCTTTTTGCTCATCTCACCTATGGCTCATGCCTGTCCAACAGAAAGCTTTCAGTATGAAAGTTTGAAGATTTGTATTCAGCAAGTCACTGAAGCTGTTGCCTGAAAACTCTGTCTTGTTATTAAAAAAATATTCATGAGCTGTTTTGAATTGCTTGTTATATTTGGAAGCAACTTCAATTTTAATTCATGTTTGCAGTGCTCATCCTAAGAAATATGTCATGCTAAATGTCAATACCCTAACACTAGCTTTTTCAGACCCTTTTCAAATCCGTCAATTATCTTTCAGCTCTCAGAGAATTTAGCTTTTGAAAGACATTAAAGTTCCTTTTCTAAAATGATTTAAAACACTTCTGATGAAAAAACAGATGTTGTACAGTATCTCAAAGAGCTGTTATACAATAAGTAGTGTCAGGGGTTCCAAATTCCAGTAGTGAGGCTGTTGCAGCTCCCCAGGTCCAAGGCTGAGCGTCTATTCCCAGTAGGCATATGCACATAAACATACATATGCAGCTCATACATACATATATATACACAGCTGACCACTCACAGCAGACACTTGGCATTCATTATTCTATGATTCTGTGAAACACTGACACAGGTTCCTCATAGAGTTGGGAGATGCCCCGTCCCTGGAAATGCTCAAGGCCAGGCTGGACGGGGCTCTGAGCAACCTGATCTCATTGAAGGTGTCCCTGCTTCTGGCAGGGGGGTTGGACTAGATGGCCTTTAAAGGGTCCCTTCAACCCAAACTATTCTATGATTCTGTGAAACAAAACCAAAAGCACAAATCTTATCCTCTTCCTCTCTGTGGTTGATTAGCATTGAAAATGTTAGAAATATCTTTATTCATATGTATAACGTAGATCACTTCAGTAGCTAGGTTTAGCATCACAGTCTGTCCCACAGCTGGCCCCTGCATCCTGGTCTCCCCGGTCACCCCACTCTCAAAGACACACACAGACACAAACACATGGAAGCAGATGCCTCAGTCAACCTCTAGGTGCTGTGGACTAGAGCTGGAAAATCAGAAATCTGGCCCAAGGCATGGCCAGACAAATGCACTGACCAGCAATTGGTTCACATATGGCTGGCCCTTTTATGCCTCCACTTTTCCATGCTTGTCCATCCCCAGATCATCTTGGTCCTTCCTTTTGCCCACCTTTGGTTCCTTCTCTAAACATCCTGTTACAAGTCTTGTGCAATCCTAAAATATTCTGGCCCTACATCCCATAATGTGTCCTATATCCTTGAGCAGGAAGCTAAAACCAGAGGAAAATTAAATGCGGACAGGTGCGTTTCTGAACATATTTTCCCTTAATGGTTCAGGCCTTTGGGGAGATCTTGAACTGATGATGTTTCTGGTTCTTGGTAAAGTCAGCTGACTGAGAGCCTCTGCTTATTCTCTGCACCAGTTTCAAAAGGTTTATTTCTGTTACAGCCTTGGCTGGAGCTTTTTTAGTATTAATTTCACTTTTCAATATTTTGTTGAAGCTCATGTTAGTTTAAGTTTATGAAAACAACTTAGGTCTGCCAGTTAAGTTTGTTATAAAGGGTAGCTGGCATTTGATATATTGCCCAGACAGTTTGAGACAAATTTTACAAAAGCACAGTGATATATGTTTGAAAAGTAATATACATTAATATAGTAGGTGAATTTTCCTTTTTCATACTTTATTTATATTGTCTTTCTTAAAGATTTTATTACTATCATGACTGTAGCAGGGAAGAATGAAATTGCTTTAGAATGTCATCATCTGATAGTTGTCAAAAATTGTATTATACTCACAAATTGAAAGTTGTAGTGTTTCTTCTAGAAATATTTGACTTCTAAAATCAGATCCTAAAATTACCACTTGATATTTTAGAAGCATGTTTCTGTTAAGAAATGTTAATCAGGTTTTATTTGAGAAAGGACTGCAGAATCAGCAATACCATAGTTTAAAAAAAAAAAAAAATCTATCAAGGGATTGTAACTAGGGCATATTTTTCAGTAAATATTTTATTCTACCACTCATTGTGTGTAGTATTAGTATGCATGAAATTTCTGAATTCAGGTCAAATTTAGAAAATAGTTTCACTAGGAATTAAAAGAAATAATGAAATAAGGTCTTACACATCGGAAGAGGCCCCTGTAGGCAGTTATCTTGCCCTTTTCCGTTTTCCAGCAGTAATTCCAAAACTGGGTACACTTAGTCCACATCAATAATCCCCAGAAGTATTAAATGTATGGTCTTTTCAATTACATTTTGAGATAACCATGAACAATGTTCTGCAAGATTTTCCTGCATGCGTAAAATCTGTATTTAAGTCATCTATGTGTGTAATTCAAAGCAGAGATTTGAATTGAAGTGTCCGACCCCTCAGAAGAACGCTGTCACTGTGAAGCTGTAGAGCACCATGGGATGAACATCTCGGTCTCTCCTTTTGAAGCTGTTCTAATTTATGTGCTAGTGAAGCATCATCTGGATCACAGCTGAATGCTTGAAATCATTATTGATTCATTGGACAGAAATTCTGAACTGAATTTCTTCTTGTTCAACCCAACATTACCAAAAAAAAAAAAAAAAAAAAAAAAAAAAAAGTTTGATTCACACTTTGAACTGGAAAATCAGTTATTTTAGTGTTTCAGATTGAAAGTATTTGGAAGGAGATTCCTTTCAGCTTGGCAATGGAGTAACTTCAGATGACTGGCTGTAGTGCCCTCTAAAACTTCCATCACCAGTGATAGAAGTTTTTAACAGAGCAAAGGTAAGAAGAGTTTCACGAGCTGTCTAATGTAGTGAGGCATAGGGCAAAACGGGGGGAGATCTGGAGCAGTGCAGAGACTTTGTCTTGGGTGTTTAAACAGGGAAGTAGCCTGTCAAAGGGAGAAAGTCAAGGAGATGGGCTTGAGATTTGGTCATTATGCTTCAGTGACATTGTTTTGAATGAAGAGCTGATGGACAATATGGGATGTGTTGTAACGCCAAGGGAAGAACAAGTTTCCTTCTGTACTGGCACCATTATCCTGTCCTGTTGCCTCCACCTCTCCAGTCCTTCTCCCCTCACTGTGCTGAATGATGAAGTACATACTGCTGTAATTCACCTAAAAAGTGGGCACCTTGGGTTCTGACCTGTGTTACCACAATTATTTCTGCTTCTTACTCAGAGACATTTAATAAGCAACATATAAGCAGTCCTTGGAGCAATAAATCTTATCTGGGAGTCTTACTTGCACCCTCCTTGGTCCTCCTCCTTACCTAAAGTATGTCTCCTTCTGTGTTCATTATTTTTGACTGCATTTTCCATGGCAGTCATCCAACTTTATAAGCAGTTGTGAAGAAGCTTAATTCTCCCATACAGAGTAGGTTTTAATTTTGGATATGGTTTCAGAAGGTGGTAGTCGATGAGAAAAGTAATAAAAATGACAGCATGAAAATTTGAAATACACTTCCTAATATTTGAAACCTAAAAGGTACTTCAACATACAGAATGCTTTATTTATTGCCTTTCTATTTACCATTTTGAACACGTCTTTGTCTGAAGTACATTTTTCACATGTTACAAAGGCCGGTATTATGAATAATATTTTACAAAATGAGGGGATATAAAATGTTTTAATCAAATAACACATGCTGCTTTCCTCTCAGAAATGTCAAATTTTACTGTTCTGATTGCTAGCTATCTTGTTCTCTCTCATTTTAGTCCCTTTATCAGAGATTAATACTCTTTAAGGTCTGCAAGATACGGCTGCTGTTTATGTATGAAAACTGGAGTAGGAGACCATTCTGTAGTGCCTATGGTATTTAGAATTAGTTTTGTAACTACTAAAAATACAAGTCTAGACTCTCCACTGATTTTGATTTGTGATGTTTGCAAATCTCATTCATCCATAGTTTTTCCAAATTTGACTTTCAGAGCTGTGCTTGGCTTTTTTGTTTGGTTTAGTTGTAGATAAATCAGTTTATATCCTCTGTTTATATTATTATGTGATTTCTACAGTATTTGATGAAACATATGTTGTTTTTCTTCACAAAAATGTTCCAACCATATCTTCCTTTCACCTGTTTCTTATGGACCTTATGGTTTTAAATCACTTTTAATTTTATTACTTTATGTTGTTATTTTATGGCTAACTTGCTAGATATTGTTGTCCACAAACATGACTGAATTAAGCTACTGTTCAGTTAATATATTTTCCACTGGCTGAAACTGTTTCCATTTTATGCTTTCATTTTTCTTTTATCATGCTCTTTCCCAGTTCTTGGAGATGTAAGTTTCCCATTCTTGGAGAAGCAAGGCGGGGGCCAGCAGACCCTTCTGGGACTAGCGGGGGGCAGAGCTGGGCCTGTGGAGGTGCTGGGCTGACAGAGCCCCTGGGGTGGCAGCCCAGGGGCCGAGGGCTCCGGGCGGGCTGGGCAATATGAGCAGGCGTGGGCTGGCGGGGGAGCTGGCCTCACGCTGTGCCAGGGGAGGGTGAGATTGGGTGTGAGGGAACATGTCTGCACCCAAAGGGCTGTCAAGCACTGGGACAGGCTGTCTGAGGACAGGGGGGAGTCACCGTCCCTGGGGGTGTTCAAAAACCACGTAGCTGTGGTGCCTGGGGACATGGTTCTGTGGTGGCCTTGGCAGTGCTGGGTTAACAGTTGGACTCGATGGTCTTACAGGTCTTTTCC
>JAVJGJ010000001.1:41852923-41869733 GCA_035590215.1 Microhierax caerulescens
CTGGTGACATGGTTCTGTGGTGGCCTTGGCAGTGCTGGGTTAACAGTTGGACTCGATGGTCTTAAAGGTCTTTTCCAACCAAAACAGTTATATCATTCCCTCTTGCTTCTACATCTGAGAACACTTTCTGTGCAGAAAACCTATTTTTTCTGAGTATGTATAGCTAATAGAAAAATCTACTGTCGAGCATTAGAACTGTCCTTTCTAGATACCTGGGCATGGTAGAAATTATGTTGAGTTTATAGTATAACGTTGCGGGGCAGGGAGGAGGAAGAAAGAGGTCAAAATTCCTTATGGATGCTATATGCTAGGAAGTTAAAGTTTCAAAGTCAGAGGAATGAGTTTCTGGAATAACGTAGACATAGCAAAAACAGAGGCAGAAGGAGGTGAGGCAGTTGTACAATAAATCTGTCGGTTGATGGTGAATACTGGAAAACTGTATGCTGTGATTGCATTGGAAGCATGTAGGTAGACATGATGATCTAGGAATCCTTCTAGCCCTGTGTTCCTGTACAGAGCATAATGTGGTTGAATGTTAAGGTTTATATGTGGCACTTACAAAGTATTTTTGGCTCATTTGTAATTCTGTCCAATGAATCATAGAATCATAGAATAGTTTGCACTGGAAGGGACCTTTACATGTCATTTATTCCAACCTCCCTGCAATGAGCAGGGGCATCTTCTACTAGATCAGGTTCTCAGAGCCCTGTCCAACCTGACCTTCAATATTTCCAGGGATGGGGCACCTATCACCTCTCTGGGCAACCTGTGCCAGTGTTTCACTGCCTTCATTGTAAGAAACTTTTTTTCCTTACATCTAGTCTGAATCTACCCTCTTTTACTTGAAACCATTACTCCTCGTCCTATTGCAACAGACCTCATGAAGAAACCTGTTCCATTCTTTCTTATAAGCCAGCCTGAAATATTGAAAGGCTGCAATATGGTCTTCCCAGATCCTTCTCCTCTCCAGGCTGAGCAAGCCCAGCTCTCAGCCCTTCCTCACAGCACAGGTGTTCCATCCTTCTGATCATTTTTGTGGCCCTCCTGTGGACCCACTCCAACAGCTCCATGTCTTTCATGTACTGAGGATTCCAGAGCTGGATGAAGTACTCTCACAAGAGTGGAGTAGAGGGGGTAGTATGATGTCCCTTGATTTGCTGACTCATGTGCAGCTTTTCATCCACCAGCACCTGAAAGTCGTTCTCATCAGGGGTGCTTTGAGCCTCCTCAACCCCCAGCCTGTATTGATACCAGGGATTGCCCTGGTCCAGGTGTGGGATGTTGCACTTAGCCTTGTTGAACCTCATGAGTTTCACATGAGCCCACTTCTCAAGCTTATTCAGGTCCCTCAGATGTGTTAACTGCACCACTCGGTACGGTGTTGTCTGGAAACTTGCTGAGGGTGCGTTTGATGCCACTGTCTGTGCCATTGTTGAAGATATTAAACAGTACTAGTCCCAGTATGGACCCCTGAGGGACATCATTCATCACTGATCTCCATGTGGACATTGACCTATTGACCGCTACCCTCTGATACCTTGAGGCTGCATGGTAGGACAAACATTTTATTTTTTTTGTTTGTTTTTATTTCTACTTTCCTTTCCCCATTTCACTTTTTTTTTTTCTCTACCCCCCCCGCACATTGACTATGATTTTCCTGATTAATCTAATCTCTATTTTCTGCATTTGCCTTAGTGAGTACTAAAGATGTGCGATTTGGGGATTATTTTTTGCAATTCAGTATTAAATAATTACTCTAAATATGCTAGTTTAAGTAGCAGAGATACTTTAGCTAGGCTAGTTTAGAAATCTGTATGTACTAATAAACTTGCTGAAAAGTCCATCAAATAGATGCAGCTGTTGATTATTCCTGAAAGTTTTTACATCTCTTGTTTCTTAATAAACTTCTGCAGGGACACCTGAATATAGAGCTCTTGCTAATGATTGTTTCTTTGGGTTCCTGCTAAAAGATAGCGATAATCATATATTGTTTATGAACCTTTTATTATGTAAAACGTACTGATCTGCTTTTCTGTGTGTTGGTGGGAGCCTGTAGGTCAGCTTTGTGTTTTGAACTGTGCACCACAGTGTAATTTCACAGTATGAAGGTCAGGTATCTCTTTATCTCTCTGCAGAGAAGCTTTTGTGTTTTTTTTTATACATTAATGGAATGTGCATAGTTATATAAGGGGCTATGATGTTATATTAAACGTGTGTGTTATATGAATTCTGATTGAAACTGGCAATAAAGTATGAGGGTATTAAAATGTTACCAAGTCAAATTTAGATGAAAGATTGTGATAGTCTTTCAAAATTACCTTTTAATATAATTCCCAATTTTGGAAAGATGGGCTTGATTTTCATTTGGGTGTGATTTCAGAAATCCTTGAGAAGCTCTTTTATGGTGTAAGAATAACTGCATTGGGTTTCAAATATAGGTTACCATAAATACTATGTGCAGATTATGTGAACAGACAGTAAAAATAAAATAATTTTATTCTTTTAAAGTAAATTCTGTCTCCTGCTTTATGTGAAACCTGCAAGTGCTCTTTGTATTCTTTGTTGTCTTCTTTCTCTTATCTTTTTGTATTGTAATTCTATACCATAGATGTTCTCTGTGCTGGTAACATTCCCTGGTGTACTTCTCTCCTTTCTTATGCTACCTTGTACTGGAGTACCTTTTTCAAATGTTGTATTTGAATTTTATCTGGTATTTTCCTGTCTTGGCCACAAAACGCTGAATTGTCCAACATTAACATGTCTGTGCTGTTAATCCCAGTCAGGGTGTTGCAGAAAGGTGTTTTTTTGTTTGTTTGATTTTTTTTTTGTTTTTTTACTTTTAGTTGTGTTTGTTCCCTGGGTTTTTAACAGTGATGTTAATATGGTGTAGGCCTCTACCATTTTCATAATCTGCCCATATGCTTTATCTCAGGATCATCAGAAAGCTGAGTGATTGGCGGCAGCAATACCTCTTGTTATATTAATCCCCAGGCTCTGGTGTGCTGGGACATGTGCTCTGTTCAGAGCCAGGAGGCCCCTGCTTCACTCACTGCTTCTCGCAAGTTATTCATGCATAGGAACTAAGTATCAGAAAAAGCATAAATTAGCAGGGATATAAAAGTGACCCCTTAAAACAGTTAGTGAGCTGATCAATCTCATCATTAGTCCTACCCACCTCCTCGCAGTGCTTCCCTATGAGTTGACATTAGTAACTTGCTGCTCCTTCTGTTTCAGGAGCTCATTGGGAATTTTCTATAAATTTGTTAAGAGAACATGGCTTCCTGGAAAATATCAACCCTTTGAAATGGAAGTTTATCTCAAAAAATATCAATTTCAGCTAAGTTTTTTGCTGGGTAATTTTTTTTTGGTGTGATAATAGAGAATGATGGAACTGATTCTAATTATGATTTTAAACTTAGTTCACAGTGCCTAGGGCTTAGATATAATCTGATTGCTATCTTGCTTGGCTGTACAGTATTTGTAACCCTCTTCAAGCCCCAGACTGAAAGTAATATCTAGAACGATGGAATCAGTCTGCCTGATGGAGACTGCCATAGTAGTTTTCTTAGCGTGCTTCCTCTCCTGTTAGAAAATTGTGTGTGCTTTTCAAATACTGTTCCTTTCTATACCTGATAGGTTTCACACATATTTATTAATCACAATTCTCTTTACAATTCATACATTGTTATGCAGAAACCCATTAAATGATTAAATTCAAGACTTGAATTGCTAGGAGTCACAGAAAAAGATTTTTCTTTGATTTTTAAATTCACTTTAGCCCTTTTGTTACAATAATTATTTTAATATATTTACTATACACAGTTCACCAAAAAGACGAGAACTTTTCTTAGCAATTGCCACTGCAGTTATTTGAATAGCTTTGTCTTGCTTATGTGATGACATACTTATTTGAATGTGCTTCTTGTCTCAGTTCTGCAGCTATCCAGTAAAGAATGAAACACTTTTAATTAGAAATCTCAGATTTCTAGAGTAAGCGTGGAAGCTGTGGAAAAACTCCTAGCTGAACAAAGAAACAACAGGCTTCCTGCAGTGCTGAATCAATGTGTCCCAGTATCTTGCTGCATAGCAGAAATCTGTTCTGCTGGTAGCTGGAAGACAGCCTTGCCATTTCTAGTAGCTGAACTACCCCAACAAGCACGCTCAGGTTTCCTTGGAAGCGTTATTATATTATTGAGTTCACTCCCAGCTGGATATGAGAGCAAACTAGCTTGTGTACAGCCTTGGGCAATAAGGTTTATCAGGCCACTGGACCAAAGTAAGGAGAAAACCAATTTGGCAACACAGACACAAATTGAGATAAAAAGAAACATTTTTCTGCATCTTCTGTGGAACATCGAAGTTCAGCTGCGTGACTTTTGCCACAATACAAATAAGGCCATGTTAGAAATCAGTTGTTTGAATTTTTTTAAATGTTCTTCTGTATTTATTGATCTCTTAAGAGGTCTAGTGTGTTTTCACGTTCCCTGTCACCAACCGCAGTGCTGAACATCTAAAATGATCATGTTGATGTTCATGAACTCTGCAGTTCAGTGAAGGCTAATCAGTTGTTTGGTTTATCCCTGAAGGATGTTAAACCGCAGAGTAGTTGAGAGCTGCAGACAAAGAGGGATTAGAAATGGTAATGTATTCTCACATCCAAAACAATTTACTTTTGAATTGAAATCTAATTAATGTTTTATTGTACCTAAGTGTATCAGTGATGTTTCAAATGGACCATTAATCTGACTATTAATTAGAAAAGTTCTCTCTAAAATGTAACATTTGTAAAATAATTGGTTTAGATTTCCATAGATATGTAACTAAATACCTTAAATTTCTGTATTATTGGTATTTTATTGTCCCCATGGAAATAAGTAGCTGGGTTAATTAAAATTACATATTTTAATGATCTATGTAGAGAATAATATGGTATGCTATTGGATCTAAATGTGAATATTGAATCTAAAATGCATACTAGCTTTAAGGATGTCTACTGTGCTTTAAAACACATAGCGATTAATCTTCCATCACTCTATCTAAAGGTCAAATGTAAAGTGATTCAAATGTAAGTGAAGTGGATTGTCTGTATAAACAATTCCAGAGAGATGCAGATCTATAGCTGAAATGAAATGTGAAAACTACAGGCTAGATCCTATATGGACTTTCTGGCCTTGAAATATATTAATACAATGAGAAGTGGTCATTCTTCCACAGAGAAGAGAACAAAATCCCACGGGCAAGTCAAAGAGGAATGAGTTTAGGTGACATAGTAGTAAAGATTTAGAAGTATTAGGAAAGGGGAGATGAAGATTTAACAGCCATTCATGGGAAGCTTTAGAAATTCTGAATAGGATTTTTAATGCATATTTATGTTAAGTATACATATATATTTTATATTCTTCAATATGAAAATACTCTACAAATTACTTCCCAAATTTTAACAAATGACTATACAATGTCAAATAGAGATTACTATTGAAATTAACTATTTTTAGTTATTGAGAATGGATTTTAAATTACTGTAAACAAAATGTTTTAAGGTAAGGACTGAATAATCAGTATGATTGTATGGGTAGGAGGAATATAAACAGTGAGAAAGCAACCAGATTTAGTTCATTATTCCTGAATCAGAAACTGGACTGTTGGCGAATATACTGGAATGGACAGTAGGTGGTCCTACTCTGTATTTGGTGAATTTTTAGACAAGTCCAAAGGGGATAAAAATTGCAGATCTTTACATCCTGAAGGATTTGGTTTTGCTTGTCTTAATAATGAGACAGCATTCATGAGGAAAGGATTTAAAACCTGCTTACGTTATTTGATATACACCCTGTTAGCAATTATGGGTTATTCAGATCTGTCATATTATCATTTAGTATCATCAACACTGTTCTGTATGGAAACTGCAACTCAGTTTAGGTCTATATGTTATTATAATTAAGAATAGCTTCATAACAACGCTTTTGTTCTAATTACAAGGAAAGCACTCTAAAATACTTTAATTAGGTCACGGATCAGTTGTCACATCTTTTTAATCTTGGGCATGTAGAACAAGAGACAGAACCTAAACGCGATGGATTAATTAGACCACAGCTTTATTAATTTCTTCCATTTGAGAACTGCTCAGGAATGGTACATACAGTCAAGCTGTCAGTATTTCCTTAATTATTTCCAGGTGTTTGGAGTATTGTCAGCAAGCCCTATTGATCATAGCTTGTTCTCTAGATTGCAGCCTTGTGCCCACCACCTCCTGTCTCTTAAAAAACACTTAAAGGCTTTGGAAAAATGGCAATTCCTCAGCATATTAACTGTTAAGAGCTGTAGTCCATTCCTTTCTTCATAGGTAGATGCTTACCTTGAAGTCTGCTTATGGTTCCAGCTCAGCACAGCATGTTTGTGCACCCTTACAAAAAATGTGCCAGTAATCAACCTTGGTACCTCTCGACCATCCCTTTACTCCTTTTCCCTGTATGCCATCCCCAGCTACTTCCACTAGGCTAAAATAGGAATTGCTTTTTCAAAGATACGGATCAGGAGGTACTTTCTTTACCCATGATAAGTCTATTCAATGATTTCCATATCAAATGGTGTATAAAAATTGACAGCTTTTTATGTGTGCCTATGAAGTGTATCTCTACAGGGCCTTTTTTTGTAAACTACATGGAATCAAATTCATAGGTTGTTACTTAAATGCTATACATTTTATGGTTCTTTTTCAATTGTGTTCAGCCTGTTGTGTTAGCTTTGGCATATGTCTGAAAACAGTTCAATTATGAGCAAGTAGAAAATGCATAATTTTTTGTCTGGTTAGGTTTCTGCCAGCTAATAGAAAACCAGTTTACCATACTGGAAAGTGCCCACCAGAGCTGACATAGTGAAGACAGCAGGAGTGTGTATGCATGTGTTGGGCAAAGGAAACAATTATTGCTGCTCCCACTTAGTCGTGTATCATAAGAAAATTGGTTTTAAGAGAGTACCTTCTTTTAGACAGGATACTTGTTCTGTATCCATAAAACAAAGTGATTATGCCTTTGGTTTTCAAGGAACTGAAAATTATGTGTTAGTCCTGAGGAAGCCATGATCAAACTATTTGTTTTGCTTTTGTCACTACTGTTAAACATTATGTGATTACATCTGAAGACAAGAGGTGATAAGATCCATGGAGCAGATCATTTTGACCTCCAGTGTTAAGAAATTGTATGGTTTGGGTCTTGTTCCAGCACCTTTGTGGTACCAGCTCTAGCGCATGCTCCTGAAGTTGTTTGATATCTGGAGAAAGGAGAGATTTCACAGAATCACAGAGGCTGGAAGGGTCCTCTAGAGATAGTGTAGTTCAATGTCCCTCCTTAAAGCAGGGTTAGCTAGAGCAGGTTGCTCAGGGCTGTGTCCAGTCACATTTTGGATACCTCAACTGATGGAGACTCCACAACCTCTCTGGGAAACCTATTCCGGTTTTCAATCACTTTCACAATAAAAGTAAAAATAAATAATGATAATTTAAAAAAAAAATCAATTATCCATTTAAATTTGTCATTGCCTGTTCTCCTTTTATTAGATACCACTGAGAAGAACCTTGTTCTTCATTCCTTCCTATCAGATATTTGTATGCATGGATAAGATCTCCCTGAGCTCTCCACATCTCTCAGCCTGTCCTCATATGACAGATACTGTAATCCCAATTATCTAGTGGCCCTTTGCTGTTTTTTGACCCAGTATGCCCATGTCTGTCTTCTACTGGGGAACCCAGAACTGGACACAGCACTCCAGGCATGGGCTCACCTGTTTGGAATAGAGAATGATCACCTCCCCAGCATTGCTGGCAACACTGCTCCTAATGCAGCCCAGGGTGCTGGTGCATTGCCAGTTCATGTTTGTTTTATTATGCACCAGGATCCTGTCTTCCAGCTTAATGGCCTGGGGTTACTCCTGCCCAGTCACAGCACTTTATATTCCCCGTTATTTGGTCTCATTAAGTTTCAGTTTGCCCGTTTCTCTGGGGTGTTGGGATCCTTCTGAATGGCAGCACAATCAGCTGGTATATCAGCCACCCCTCCAAGTCTTGTATCATTGGCAAACTTACTCTCTGTCCCATCATATAGGTCATTGATGAAGAGGTTAAGCAGTCTTGGCTCCAGTATTAGCCCATGGGATACTCCACTAGTGACTTGCCTCCAACTGAACTTGATGCTATTGATCACAAGCTAAACCAGAAGCTTGACCAGCTTTCAATGCATCTCACTATCCACTTGGCAAGCTCACGCTTCATCAGTTTGTCTATGAAGATATTACGGGAGACAGTGTGAAAAGTCTTACTAAAGTCAAGATAAGCAATGTGATGTGGCACTTATGGACATGGTTTAGTGGTGGACTTGGCAATATTAGGTTTATGGTTAGACTTCGTGATCCTAAGGGTCTTTTCCTACCTAAATAATCAAATTATATAACATTCCCTGTTCTCCTTGTGTTCAAGGTCAGGCTAGACAGAGCTTCGAGCAACCAGATCTAGTGAAAGATGTCCCTGCCTACGGCAGGAGGCTTGGACTAGACAATCTTTAAAAGTTCCTTGCAACCCAAATCATGCTATGATTTCCCTTGCTATCTCATTGTAGAAGGCTATCAGATTGATTTGGCATGTTTTTCCCTTTGTAAGTTAATACTGACTATCCCAAATAACCTTCCTTTCCTTCATAAATTTGGAAATGGCTTCTGAGAGTATTTACTCAATCTCTTACAGCGATTGAGGCGAGGCTGACTGGCCTATAGATCTCCAGGTCTGCATTGTTTCCCTTCTCAGAGAGGAATGGCATTTGCTTTCTTCCAGTCTCCAGGAAGCTACCCCAATCAATCACCATGATCTTTCCAAGATAATTGAGAGTGAACTGGGGCAGCTCCCTTGGCGTCTGTGGGCGCACTCCATCAGGGCTCATGGACATCAGGAGTCATGGGCTCATGTACAGGGTGTTGCCATGGAAGACTTTTAGCCTCACTTTTGGAGGAAACATTTCTTTACTGTGCTGAGATTGTTAGACTCAAAGTAAAGGTGATTCTGAACAGCTGTAGCTTCAAGGGCTCATTAGATCGCTTTAGGATTTATGTTACAGAGAAAGCTGTTTTTCCAGTGTTTCTCTACAAATTGCCTCTCTTTCCTTTGAGGTACTTTCCTCAATTTTAGAGTTCTGCTTTACATTTATATGTTTTGAATATGTTAAAAAAAGTTGTGGCTGCCCAGGGAAGTGGTGGAGTCACCGTCCCTGGAGGTATTTAAAAAACCTGTACATGCAGTGCTTTAGGGACAGTTTAGTGGTGGCCTTGGCAGTGCTGGATTAATGGTTGGACTTGATATTAAAGGTCTTTTCCAAACTAAATAATTTTTTGGTTCTATAACTTAGGCATGTCCAGTCTATTTAAATGTTCCCTAATGAAGTATAAGCCTGCCTGCCTGCCTTCTTTCCCACTGCTCTCAGAAGCCTCGGATTCCCAAAGAGAAGTCTTACCAGTAAGGGCTTGTTATTTAACCATTTTATTGGTTTTGTAAATATTAGTAATATGTTACTCCAGTTAATGTGGCCATACTGATATTTTTAAACAGCTTTTTTGTCGGAATAGTTGTTTGTAAATCAAATGCTGTGGAAGCTCACATTTATGAAGTGGTTAGTTTTTGTCAGTTACGTCTGCAGGTTATGTTTTTTTTTTTTTGAAAAAAAATCATATAATAATCCTTTAATTTCTCTTTAATATACATGCATAGTTATGTATCAAAATTTTTGTGTGTGTATCTGTCTTAAGAACATCATGGAATACTTATACATTCCTGTTGTCTATTAACATTTTCCCTAAATACTGATATAATAAAAATGTTTTCTTTTCAGTAAAAAATAGGAAGCAATCAGCCTTATGGTTTTTGGAAATAAATTCAGAAAATATAAAATTTCTGAATATATGTTTGTGTATATAAAGGTTTTGAATATGTATCTTTACATATATAAAATTATAAACCTATGTATAGGTTTGTTGATTTCATCTGGTCTTCTGCTTTTTCCCACACTCTTATGTTGATTTTCACTTTCAATATGTAGCAATTACTTAACACCTTTCCAGTTGATTGGGGCCTTATTCCATTGTAAGACTTTAATGATGAGAAGCAGAAATTTGAATAGGATTCAGCATGAGATATGCAGTGGATTGTACATTCCTTTTGCCTTTTTGACATACATTTTTTGGAATGTTCATCTTTTGGGTTGTACTGTATCATTCAGAATTTTGGTGACCTTTACAATTATCTGTTGATAGGTCTCTGCAGAAGTTAAGCTTGTAGTACTTTAATTGCCTTACACGGATTACCAGGGGACTTGTATGTGTATGTGATTCTGGTTAAATACATCTTTGTTTACTCCTATATGAGTGCCTGAATTTAATATACAAAATGGAATGACATCGTGTATTGAAAATCTACAGGAAAAGGTGTTGGTTTTTTTTTTTTTTTGAGCATTAGGTTTAGGACTCCTTTGCTAGGTGCTGTAATTTTATTACAAGAAAGTGACTGAGTATGACTCAATCTAATCTTGCATTACCCCTCAAGGAAGGATAGATAGAGTAGGTCTGTCAGTTAAATCCTATCAGAACAAGCCAGCTGGTTTGATAGCGATGTTGAGCGATAATAGCTGTAGATGTGAACCTTCTCAAGCTGATGAGACCTCAGAACTTAAATAATAAGTTTGAACACATCTAGTTATTGCTCAAGTGCAGTAAAGTGGCTTGTTGTGTGGCTGTTGTCAGATTCACAGGATTAGAGAATGGTTGAGGTTGGAAGGGATGTCTGGAGGTCACCTGGTCCACCTGGTCCCTGCTCAGGCAGGGCCACCCAGAGCCAGTTTCCCAGGACCACACCCAGACAGATTTTTAATATCTCCAAGGATAACGACTCCACAAGCTCCCTGGGCAACCTGTGCCAATGCTTGGTCACCCTCACAGTAAAAAAGTGTTTTTTGTTGTTCAGAGGGACCCTCTTGTGTCTCGGTTTGTGCCCATGGTGTCTGGTGCCACTGGGCACCACTGGCAAGAGCCTGGCTCTGTCCTCTTTGCATCTTCCCTGCAGTTATTTACTGGTAGCTATGCGACTGGTAATCATTAGAAATCAGAAATTAAGCTGAATTTCACTGTTGGGTTTTATGTTGGTGGTGGTTTCTTTGGGGTGGGGTTTTTTGGTTGTTTTTTGTTTTCATTTGAGGTTTTGGTTTAGTTTTCTTCCTTTTTTTTTTTAATGATAAACATTTTCTATGTGGCTAATAGGGGATTTCTCCTCTGAATATTCTATGTTTTTTAGATCACACTTGACTCAACCAAGAGTCACCATTTACAAAATGTAAATTAAGTGCACACTCTTTTCTCAAAGCAAGGTGCCAAAGAATTTAGTGTATGGCTCTTAACAAGAAAGTGGCTGACACTGTATGTCTCACAAAACAGGTATACGAATCCTGCAAGGTATCGGGTGAAGTATTTCTCTTCATGCAACTGATATGACCTAGAAAACTGCAGTTCTAATCACATGTATTTCAGAGACATAATTGTTTCATAGGGCTGCTGTAATCATTACAGGAATGGATACTCTATGCAATAAGAGGAGACTGAAAGCATTAATCTGTCATGGCTCATTGCAAAAATGCATGAAGCGAAAAAGGGACAATAGGAAACACAGTGGAGGAAGGATACTAACTTAAATTGAAGGACAAATGGGGCGTGAGAAGGGATGGCTATAAATTATCTACTAGTACAGTCAGTATGGCAATTAAATTGTCTCTAATGAAAAAAACTGTCAGATTCTGGAGTTAGTTTTGGAATGAGTTTCCTACTTCCAGTAGGATTAATTGGGGTTAACTGTCTGAGCTGTTTCTAAGATGGAAGCTTGATAAGTTTATGAATGTAGTTATTATCATATTAAAATTATTATTAATTATATTATGACATGACTGTCTGCAGTGGCAAGGAAGCAGACCTGATGACTCAAGATGTCTGTGCTGCTTGCGTTGACCTTATTTTCATTGAAAGTAATTTAATATAGATTACAGAATAACTTGAAATTAATTTGGAAATAAATGGATAACTGGAAGTAGGGTTGGCTTTTTCCAGATAAAAAGGTTCTCTGGAAAAAAAAAAAAAAATAAAAATTGAGTAGCTATAGCTTCAACATTATCTTTGGCCTAAAGTTCGATACCATTGCTGTACAAAGATAAAAATATGTTAATTAGCACTGAGATAGACAATCCTTCCTCCTCCATAACACCTAGTTTTCTAGGTTATTAGATTTAAATTGGGAACTAGTAGTTCTTTATAAGTATTAAGCAACCTGCTATGAACTTCTATATTAATACTTTTTTTGATTTGCTGAGATTTCATGTGTATTTAGTGCCTGCTGCTAAATTATTTTGGAGAAGATTTATTTTACCTAACTTGAGCTTTCTAAGCTTAAATAACTAATCCAAACATTTTAATCCTTTTTTTGACTCTCCATATATTTTTCCCCCAGTCCACCAGTGCTGATTTTCAAATATATCTGCTACTGCTATCTCCTTGGATAGTCAAACCTAAGAAGAAAATCTTCCTGCTTGTTTTCCTGGTGCCACTGGCAAATTATCAAATATTATTTCCTTCTTTCATAGTTCAATATTATTTTTAATCTGAAGCTACAGACTGCTTATTTGACAGAAAAAGGTAGAAACTCTTCAGGACCAAAATAGAAGTTAAATATTTTGCAAGCATCTTCTTCCACAATCCAAAGCTTTCTTTGGCTGCCATTTCATTTTGGATATACCTGAAGTTCATGTACCTTCACATACAAAAGTGTTGTTGCTGGATGCTCGGAATCACTTCCATCTCATCTGCATCCAACTTAGCACTTAAATGAGAGAAAACCTTGCTGAGCTTTTCACACAGTCGTATGCATCCCCTTTGGTTCAATCAGCTACATAGGTTCTAAGTGCATACTGTATCAAACTTTCTAAAAAAAGCTGAGATAGTTGGTTTTCTTTAAAAAGTAACCGAAAGGAAGGTTATTCTTTCCCAATTCTTACTTTGATTAGATGAATCCAGTCTTCCATAGTTTAGATCAAATTACCAGATTAGGAAATTCAAATCTAACCCTTGCCAACATCCTAGACTCAAGTTATTCTGTGGTCACTCTCAGCCTCTCCTTTTACGTAGAATATTTTGAGTTACTGACTCAATAATAATAGAAGGATTTGTGGAAATTTATTTCCCAATTTTTAGCACCCTTTCAGTCATGAGTTGTTGATGGTTTTTTCTGATACCTGCTTGAATTAAAATATGTGTCAGAAAACTCTTTGTGGCCTCAGAGTCCCTTGCTCCTGGTTTCAGTGATTTTTTTGGCACATGGGTAAAATGCACAGCAATATAGGTACAGCAAACTGTGGTCCTCCTCTGCAGAAACCTTATGGTTTCTCTGCAGAGACCAGGTACCTAGATGCTGAGCAATACAACATTTAAGCATGTTTAGAATTATTATTTTTTTCCTGTTTATCTGACAATGGTTGTTTGTTCATTGTCTCTTAAGAAATCTTTTGAGAGTTTTGGTAACCTTACAAAATCTAAGAAAAGTATGCAGCCTTAGAAATGAGCATTTTTCTACCAAAATTAGATATTATTGGCTTATCATCCAAGATACACTGCACACAAATTATAGTAAGTACACACAGCCCTAATGGTAATATAATAAGGAAAAGAGTTCTGATGGGAATTATTCACTGTGACTGTCTTAAGTCTCTCCCTCACTATTTGCCTGACCTTATGGGAAGTTATGCCATCTGGGATTTTTATTTTTTTAAATGCTGTCATAACGGTCTTAAAAGAATGTAAATGTGTTTTGATTTCACATTATAAGTACTTTCTTTCTGAGTTTCTATACTGGAGACAAACAGGATTTCTTTTTTATTTTTTAATAATAGCAAATTTTGGAATAATACAAAATCTCCTTTGAAATGATGTTTGCTCCTTTTTCAAACTGATTTCCCAGGGAAACGAAGCTTGCATAATTATTGATCTGTTGACAATTCCTAATATATTTAAATTATTGTCCAGTTTCAACCTATGCATAAAAGTGTCAACATAATTTAAAAAGTAAAAAAAAAAAAATAAATCAAGAAGTGGAGAAGAAAACAAAATAAAACCTCAGACTTGTGTTCGCACCAAGAGCAAGACGGGTAAAATTCCATATTGTCTTTGCCACTAGCTGACTGGTACGGCAATGTGTGTGTTGTCCTGGCAAGGCAGAACACATGCTGTTTCTCTCTCATTGAAAGTGTCATTGAGAAAATATGGAGTGGGTTTTCAGGTAGTATAAGTAGCAGAATAGGTGAAAATGAACATGAACTTATTAATTCAGCTGTGCAGGCACAAAGTATTCTATGAATTAATTTATGGTTTGAAAAGAAGATTGTAACAGCCAAGCTGAAATACAGAAACTTTTGGAAGTTTGTTACATTTAGAGAATGCTGATTTTTTTTTTTTTTTTTTTTTAAACAGCTTGCATACAGAGCTATCTTTCAGTAAAGGGTAACAGTACAAAGCTAAGTCAGTAGCTTGTCTTAAAAATCAGTTTTTGTTTAGCATAGCCACAGTGTAATTCCAAGTAATATATCAATGGGATTGTGCTCCATAGATAGGCTGGCTTATTTGAAATACCTTTAACAAGTCTATAGAGCAGAACACAATGCCTTTTGGAGATACCCAAGCTAGTTAGTAAAGCTGCATAACAGCAGGGCAGCCCTGTGCAGCTACACTAGCTTGGATCTTGAGTCATCAGTGTGTCACAGTCCAACCTAATTAGAGCTGGCTCTGAGCAAGACTCGTCAGCTGGTACATGACAAGGTGAAGATACAGCTGAGTTGCTCCTGTCTGTGGAGACAGTGAGCGCCTAGGATTTCAGTTTAGAGGTTTCTGTACTGGGTTGTTTTCCATAGTCTTTTGAAGTGCTTTAAAATGCACAGCCATGTTTTTCTCATAGATTGGATTAATAATAACATCTCTGATTTTCTGTTTTTAATGTATATTTTTTTCCTGTTTCTTGCGTTATGAAGGAATATGATGCATTTTCAGTTCATTATTTTTCTGCTGACACTGTTAAGTAAGGTGGTGTAATCACCCATTTCCTACAAGCATGAAGTTAGACAGCAAGTGATGCATGTTTTCCCTGTTGCTTAGAATAACATTCTACTAGTTTGTATCAGCTCTTAAAGACTGGGGCTTACTCAAAACCATTCTAATAGCCTTCTTGAATCGGTGAACTTTTCTGGAGGCCTCAGCATTTAATATTCAGTTTACTTCTACATTCTGGTCAATTCATCCTTGATGTTCTCATTACAATTAGGAGTCAGCTGGCTTTCACTTCTGTTGTTACAACAAATGCTTACAGTATATTTATTAGTATGTATATTCAGATTTTAGTTTTAGTGACAGGTCCAGGTTCCTGTTCCTAACATCTAGAACCATATTATTTTACAAGTAACTTTTGAAATACGAATGCATCATTCTGTTTTCTTAATGATTATTGAAAAAAAAAATGCGTCTGGAATTGTTTTAGAAAATTATAGACTGATACATGTTCTACATTTCGGTGTGGTCCGTGTTCTATATTATTGCTTTTCTCGTGGTTACAAAAAACGAAACATCCTGTGGTACAACACCCTTCACTGTCTTCTGTGAGTCATGTATGAAAGGAAAAGATATGTGCCATTCCTTTTCAGTTACCACTGCATTAAATTATTAGTTTATTTGATTTTCAAAGGTGTGCTGTTTATTTTTCATTTGCTAAGTCTTTCTTTTATATCAGAATTTACCTGATTTCCTTGTGATGTTAACCACATTTGCCTGTAAGTTAATGTAATGTTTACTTTTTGGTTGAGCTTCATGTTCTGTGTTGGCTTAAAATAAGTTATCAAATCACTGAAAGATAGTTATGATTTAAAAAAAAATATTTTATGGCCAATTATGCAATTTCTTGTGAATATGACGGGGTAGAAATGTTCCTACTTTCTGATTTCAAGGTCTTTGCCACTGGTATCTTGCCTACTTCTCTGAATGGGCTACGCTGTCCCTGGCTCACTCATTCCAATCTGGTATTTCCCTCAGTTTCTCCCTGTCCTTCTTTTCTTAATATATTTCAACCTATTCTGTTCCTTAACAAGCACAGTTTCCTTTAGTAGCTGAAAGCTGTTAGAGCTCATCTTTACAGAAAGAATAGAAGCCCTTTCAGTGCTGGACGCGTTAAGAAAGAATGAACAGTACTTACTACTTTTTAGCAGATGGAAGTATTCGTAAATTTCATCCTTAAAAATCTTGATTTAGTTGCCAAGTACCATGTTAAATAAGATCTTTGTTGCTGGAATTGAAGAGGAATAATGTGTTGAGGCACCAGCACGTTTCACTTGTGATACAAGACAGTTGCTTTGTCCAGGGACATGCAGCAATAGGGATATCTGGGTGGTTTGGGATGGTGAGTAGGTAGAGTCAGTAGAAGACATTGGGCAGTAAAATCACACAGTGATGGTCACAAAGGGAGCCATGAGGGTCCCCAGGGCTGAGTGCCGGGCCCTGCCCATGGGTCACACCAGCCCCAGGCAGCTGCGGGCTTGGGGCAGGGGGCTGGGAACTGCCCATAGGGAAAGGGCCTGGGGGGGCTGGGTGGCAGTGGCTGGGCATGAGCCCCCAGCGTGCCCAGGTGGCCCAGGAGGCCAGCAACGTCCCGGCTGGTGTCCCAAACAGTGTGGCCAGCAGGGCCGGGGCAGCGCCTGTCCCCCTC
>JAVJGJ010000001.1:41870025-41885781 GCA_035590215.1 Microhierax caerulescens
GGGTGAGATTGGGTGTGAGGGAACATGTCTGCACCCAAAGGGCTGTCAGGCGCTGGGACAGGCTGCCCGGGGACAGGAGGGAGAGAGGAGAGTCACTGTCCCTAGTAGTATTCAAAAACCATGTAGCTGTGGTGCCTGGGGACATGGTTTAGTGGTGGCCTTGACAGTGCTGCGTTAACAGTTGGACTCGACGGTCTTAAAGGTCTTTCCTAACCTAAACAATTCTATGATTCTATGATTGGGTGAGCAGGGGGCTGGAAATTAATAGGAGTGATAGCTCTTTCACGTGGATGAGAGCAGTGAATATCTGAGCAAGGGGGCAAGGACTGAGGAGCAGAAGTGAGCAGTGTGAAGGCAGAACTGTAGAGAGATACAATTAGGATAATACAGCTGGATTGCTATGTCCCATCCTCCCTACCAGTGCAGGTGAGTTCTCTATTTCTGTGACACATGCTGCTGGTTTTCTTATGTTGTGCTGGTTGCACCCAAGCAGTCTGTCTTGGTGTTTTGGTTGCCTTTTCAGTTGCTACAGGTGGCTGCTCTAGAACAAAAAAAGGCAGAGTATTGAGGCAGTTGCTGCAAATTTTAAAAACATATTTCTCCTGAGGAATTAAATATTTAGTAACTACACCATTAATTCTTTTCTGACAGCAGTTAGTTTATCTAGCGAGTTGTTTATACTGTCTTTGAAAAAATGAAAGTGTACAACTTATCTTTCATGACTTAACTTTTTTTTTTTTGTTTTGTTTTTTTTGTTTTTTTTGTTTTGTTTTGTTTTTCCCCACTCCCAATTCTAGGAGAAACAATGAGAATTGCCTCTTCGGAGTTTGCTGATGACCCATGCTCCTCGG
Source organism: Microhierax caerulescens (assembly GCA_035590215.1). NCBI lineage: Eukaryota > Metazoa > Chordata > Aves > Falconiformes > Falconidae > Microhierax > Microhierax caerulescens. The sequence goes on from JAVJGJ010000001.1 coordinate 41,870,877, forward strand.
TAAAACGAGGCACCATGGTGCGGGCCGCTCGTGCCTTGCTTTCTGCTGTCACTCGCTTACTCATCCTGGCTGATATGGCTGATGTCATGAGGCTTCTATCACATCTGAAAATTGTATGCATTTTTAAATTTCTGTATTGGTTTTGCATGTTTTTTGTCTGTAGAAAAATAGGGAATAACTCAGTAATGGGTATCACTGTTCATATTTCTTACTGTTTAACTTCTTTTTCTTAAAATGCTGATAAGAAGGTAGGAGATAACACATTTCTACATTAGTCTTAATTATTTTCTAATTTTGCAGAAAATAATTTTTGAGGAGTTAAAGCAAAATTTGTTAAATATTTTCAGTGAGAGGACTAATACTGCTGTTAAGCAGCTCTTTATGAGAAAGAAAGAAAGAAGAAAGCCATTCTTCATTTAATGGCTCTCTGAACAAAACTGGTGTATTCACCGAACTCGCCTCACATCTTATCCCGGTGGTTTGCTATCTCAGTACTTGTGGAGTATTGCTATCTTGTGGCAGAGTTTAGGAATTACAGTTGTTCTCCTTTTTTTCCCTGCATGACTTCTGCATGTATCAAAGGACTGGATCTTTAATTTGGAGTGAGACAATAGTACAAGTGTCTAATCAGTCATCAAAGAGAGAGACAAAATAAAGAGGAATTAAAGATTGCCAGAGAATTTGGTACAGATTTGTATTCAATTTTGGCTGCTACCATTCCCGTTTCTATACAGGAATATGGGAAATGTTTATTTTATTTGTTTCTACTAGTTATTAGACTATTTCACTTTTATTGCATAAATAAATAAACAAAAAACTTTAGAACAAAACAAAATTTTGCAGAAAATTATATACAGAATAATTAAAGCCAGCAGATTACATGTGTGAGTTTAGCAGAGGGGATGAAGAGTTATTTCTTTTAATAACTGTCCAGAAAGTTTTTTGTTTGTGGGTGGTTTTTTTTGTTGTTGTTGTTTTGTTGTGTGTGGGTTTTTTTTTTTTTTTTTTCTTAATTTGTCTTTTTAGCAGGGTAATTGTGCAACAGTGCTATGTTCTGGAAAAAAACAATGAGAACCCTTCAACTTGCAAACTGTGCAGATAACTTCAACAGTTTGAAAACAGTTTTTATAATGAAAAACACAGATTTTTCTGCACAGTGTCTAGTGAGCTCTGCTCTAATGAACAAAGTGCTGCTCTCATGTCAGCATGGGGCTCTGATTATGTGCAGTGTAAGCATTGTCTCTCTCGAATATGCTTTTAATTTTCACCACTATAATAGTCCATGCAACTGTAATTCAAATAGTCTTTTGCTAGTGAGGCTAACACTTCAATATTATAAACAACAGTTTTTTCTAAATGTATGATTAAAATTCAAGATTCATGCTCTTTCATAGGCTCTGAGAAATACTGTTATCGCATCTGAGATTTCTTCCTTCTGTTACAGCAGTGTAGTATGTTATATAAAACACTAATTTCCAATACTGGTTTATAAGTGGGTGTGTTTACTTACACAGTTTACACCCTAGATTTGCAAGGGCAGTGTATGACAATGTGGTTTGTAATCTCTGCGTTTATCAGATGTTATTATGAATGCTGTTTCCAAGAAACCAGAAGTTTCTGGTTGTTTTCAGCAAAATTCAACTTAAGGACCTACATTTGTTTTTCATTTTGGGTTGGTGTGGATTTTTTAGCATTTTTATTTTTTTAGGTTAAAAAGGGTAATTTATTTCTGAAGATAAACAGTATAAATATTTTTCTCTTACCATTACATAATGCTAACTACTTTTAGATGAAAAAAAAATGAAATTACTAAGAAAGAAAAGAAGTGTTGGTATTTTACAAAATTGACAAAGAAACAGCACTCATTGATTCAAAGGTAACATTCAAAGACAAGTGTAAGTTAGCCATAAAAATAATAAACTAAAATCATTCTGCATGTCAAAATTATGAAGCCTGATTTATATTAAAATTTACTGTAATCAGTTTTCACTGAAAGCATGTCAGAGACTTCTTAGGAAATAATGCATTTTAATTATGTTTTAGAGTGAATATAGGCAGATACTTTCTGGAGAGATCCTTGGTTATTTCTTCAGATTATCATTTGCAGTACTAAAATTAGTAATAGTTCTTATTGCAGTGCAGCTTGTGTAACGCTCATAAAATAGCATATACTAATATAGTATGTGATCATGAACATACTAAGTTGTATTGTAATTAATTACATGCAAGTTAATCAGAGAAGCACATCTGTGCAGTTGAGTAAAGTTGTGTCTTTCTGAAGTTAGAGAACTTGCCCTGACATGAATTTCTAAAAGAAATGACAATAAACAAGGGGTTTGTCCTTACACCCTTTCTAATACTTCTCATTCCTAGTTTCTTCGTTTTGGAATTTCATGGGCTTGAGCCCAGACTGACCCAATAGTCTATGATCAGTAGTTTTTGAAATCTGATTATCAGAGTGGAATCTGTAACAAATTCTTTACCAGTTTCATTTTATAGGGAGCTGGCAGGACTTAACAAAAATGTCTATTAGTTTGTCACGCCTGTGCTCGGCATTCCAAATATATTAAAGATGAAAGATTCAGGTGGTTTAATATAAATGCTTCTTGGTATGAAAGGAAATTGTTCGTATTTTGCACTGAATCCTATAGGAACAAATTAGATAGTTCAATGATGCTTTGGTAATTTCTGTTAATAGTTAAGGCAGTCAGATAGATCAGCTTTAAAAACTGCTATTCTTTTTAGAAGTAAAAGAAGAGGTAATTGGATTCTGAATAAGGTATAGCTTGCACCTCTCAGACTTAGTATAAAAATACCAGCATGACAACTATCGATTTATGTGCTTGAATTATACATTTTTCCGATAGAAAATTATGGGTTTAATACTCTACTGCCATATAATTTGTAAATCTGCAGTAACTGAGTAAAAGCTCAAAATAAAAATATCTTCTCTCACTGGTAGGAAAACACAGAATGACACAAATGTTAAAATGGCAAGTTCTGCACATAATTGTGCTTTCCTAAATGCATTAGATGCATGCTAGTCCTGAATTAATGGATTCCCAGTGGCGTTTGGAGAGTAAGCTGCAAAACTCTGCTCCTGCACAGAAGCATGTCCCCATTGGAATTAGCCATTTTTCTTCAAGGGGAAAATTTGTTATTGAAAGCTTATGCACATTCTCTTGAATTGAAGCAATAGATTTTAGAAAGAAGGATGGATAAAAGCTTTTCAGTTCTCAATCTCGGAATTGCAGTTTTACCTTGTGAGGGAGAGCTTTGAATTCCTATCTAGTTACAGGAAAATTTCCTTTACTTATTGCATTAGAAGAGCATTTTATCCCTTTAGATATTTTTTTCTTGCTGTACATAAAGTTTCACAATAGATTTGGTAGATTAACTTGTTGGTATAACCAGGGGTTTATATCTTTGCCTGTTAGCTACAGCATGACTGAGTAAGCACAGATATGTTTTCTTTGGTAGATTTTCTCAGTTTTAAAGTAACTGAAAAAGGAAAGTGAGAGCTGAGGGAAAATTAATAATGAATATATTCCCGGTGGAATCTATTGTTGTTTCATATATTACACAAAGTTACAATGTTTTGGATATATCAGAGTAAATTTAAATCTTAATATTAAGATTGCATTTCCTTTTACATTGTTATTTCTTGTGCAGGATTAATAACTTGCCTTTGTTTTCCCATGAAGCCTGTACTACACATTAACATATTTATCCATTTTGTTTTGAAACTCACAGATATTAAACATTTAATCTGATAAGTGTGAGTGGGGAAATTAATATAGTTAGGCCTTTTACAGTAGTTCTACATGGTATCAAGGTACATTAAATGGGAAGTGACACAGAGTGAAAATCAGACAGCCTCTCTATTAAGAAATCTAATTAAAGCTAGTGGCACTGTCATAAAGCCACTGTAGTGATGGGTGTAAAAGCTAAACTGGGTCCATAGAATATAGAATATTGGGTAGAATAGTTATAGACTTTGTCAAAGAATGAACCCCACCTAAAATGTTAACACTGTTAATATATCATGTTCTAGGTAGAGGAAGCGCTAGAAGCAGTGAAAAATGCAACAAACGAGCAAGATTTAGCAAATCGTTTTAAAGAATTTGGAAAAGAGATGGTAAAACTGAACTACGTAGCTGCTAGACGACAGCAGGTGAGTACATTTTAGACTGGTGCTTGAGAAAGTCTGTCCTGGTTCTAAAGATCTTGTATTTTATGTCCAAGTCCGGTATAAAATATAAAATAGGTAATTGCTGTGTCATAGCCTATAATTTAATCACATTCTTTTTTTGCACGTGATGACGTTTTTTAAAAATTTCTTTAAGAACATTTTCCAATTAATTTAGTTCAATTAATTCAATTAATAACATAATGAAGGGTGAAAAGGCAAGTGATTCAGCAGATAAAGGATAGTTTTCATTTGATGATTATTCCCATTTAATTCTAACCTATGTCAATTTGAGATCACTCTGTGACAGCTGGTGAAACACGAGCGCTTTGGCAGTCTCGTATAATTCAAAATCAGGAAGAACAGAAGTCTATTTTGTGTTTAAACCCATCGTTATTAATATTCAGATACTCAAAAAACCCCAAGTACTCAATTCATTCATTACTAAGGCAGAAAAAAAAAAAAAAAAAAAGACCAGAAAATCACAATAACATTTTTTTCAATGCTTGCAGTTATACATCTTTGCAAGAAAGATAGCTTGCTCCTGAATGCTGCTCTTTTTTTAAGAGTCCAGACAGTGTTGTCACTGTGGAGGTGTATATGGTCTCTCCAACTTCAACTGTATTTGAACACCAGGAATCATTCAGGGGCATGCTGCCTTTCTGTTGCATAGCATACTGGATTTGGAAAGCTGGCGTTCCATATTCATTTATCTATTTACTTTACTTTCTGCATTACAGTAATGGCAATTTACTTCTGTGTCACTATTGTATTTTTTTATGAAATAAAACATTTTCAAAGCTATACTGAAATTAAATAGGTAAAAATGTAAAAACTAGTCACTACATGAACAGTACTATTCTGTATGTTCAGACACTTTCTGTGTTGAAATATAGCTACAAATATGGGGAAAAGACAAAAATGTGAAGGTGCTAATGAAGTTATATATATTTTAAGCTATTATTGGAGGGGTGAAAATATAACAGAGAATCTTTTTTATAAACTTTTTAAAATTTTCTTAAGGTGAATTTTTATAATGCAACTAAGGTTTCCTATATAAATGAAAAATCTTGACAGCATTAGAAGAACCTATTACTTAGATATTCTTACATTTTCATTTCATGTCTTCTATTTTGTAGTCTGGTGGAGCTTTTAGGAACTAAATTCTCTCTTCTACCGGTCAGTCGTGTGGTTGAAATTAGCTAAATCCAGAATATCTGAGTTCTTTTTTAGTTTTTGCCATGGATTCTATGTGTGAACATAGAACTCCTTGGCTCTCTAGACTGCTTTGTTCATAATTTTAAAATAGTGTTTTGTTTTTCCATATAAATACAGTTAGGACTACCTTATCTAATGTTTAAAAGGCTTTCATGGACAATGTGATACATCCTATGATTAAATAAATCCATAGATTAAACAGCAATAATACAATGTCATCTTATTCTGGTAACATATTGCACAGTGTCTGATACTTGTTGTCAGGGGAAACAAAAGAAAGTATATGTCATTAAACACTAAATGATATGAGGAATAGAGCAAAATATGAAGGAAAGGCCACAAATGATGAGGCATGTTTACTGCGTCTTTAAAAACTAAAAACTTATTCATCAATGTAATATTTTTATTTTGATATATTTTAAAGGTCTACCTTTTAATGACTATAAAAGACATAAGTATACTACTCACAAAAATATGGCACTTGCTGCAACAGGATTGTTGCACTCCTGTTGCCTTTATGGAATGAATCGGAAGACTGAACCCAGTTGGTCAGGAAAACTAACTAGGAAAGATTTATATAAATTTTCTTCAGGTCTTTGAATAAGGGAAGTATATAGACTCCTTGTGAAGAAGATGTGTGCAGAATGTAACAGCTGCAGCTATGCAGAAGGAAAGGACTCTCCTGGGCAGGAGGGGGATTTAATTCTGTGACTTAGGGTAGATTCTGTCATTGAGTCTATCTCTGCAAAGTCACGGAATGGTATTTATGCATGGATACGTAAGCTGTGTAGGCAGTTCATTCTAACATGAAAACTTCAATTTACAACTATAAAAATTGTGTGGTTTTGTATAGGAACTGAAAGATCCTCACTGCAGGGATGAAATGGCTGCAGCTCGAGGTGCTCTGAAGAAGAATGCCACTATGTTGTATACTGCATCCCAAGCATTTCTCCGTCACCCTGACGTTGCAGCCACTAGAGCCAACAGAGACTATGTCTTCAAGCAAGTACAGGAAGCAATTGCTGGTATCTCCAATGCTGCCCAGGCCACCTCGCCCACCGATGAGAACAAGGGGCACACTGGTATAGGAGAACTTGCTGCTGCATTAAATGAATTTGATGTAAGTATCAGAAGTGTATTGAAAATGAAGTGTTTCTCCATGCAGTTTTTTTTGCTTATATAAGTGTTTCTTGAATAGGCATCAGATTTCCCTTCTCATTCAGGTCCATTTCCTCAGACTGCAGAGGCAAAGTGCAACATTAATTTGTGTTATTTTTAATGAGGAATACTTGTTTGCTACTAATAGACTTGAATTTTAAGAAGGTTTTTGTGCTCATATTCAGTGGCTGTGACAGAAAGAAGTCCTTTTTTGCCCTGGTGTCCTTGAAAATTCCAGCTATGTAATTCAAAGTAATGTGAAGCCTGATTAATCTGGCGGTTTAGTTCTGTGACCAAGATCTGTGGTTGGCTGAATGGTAAAATCAGGTTTGTCAGGCAAGGCAGGAAGTCAGAATGAGAAAATAAAGATGGAGCTGAGCATCCTGGAAACATTAACATTCAGTGTGAATCATGAATTATGTTAATCAGAGATTTGGAAAAAACATTGTTCAAACAGAGTTGACACCAAAGTGCTTCAGCCTCTATTCCAGCAATAGCTACAGTTTTTCTTAAGCAACTTTCATAACAGCTCATTGTTTAACTGTTAATTTCATTGACAGTCCTCTCATGTTTTTTCCCTATGTTGCACTTGACTGTTCTTCAGAAAGTGAAAAAAACCCACCCAACCCTTAATTGCAGACAGTATCTGAAAATATTTGACTCTTTCATTTTGACTTTAGGTAAGGGTTTGTTAAAACTGTTATTAGGGAATGGTGTCCTTTTCACTTTGATTAATACACAAGGCTACAATGCAAGCATGTCACCCACATCAGGAGCTACATTTCTGCTGTATTAGGGGCTAGAAGTAGAGGTGTGGTGCAGGTGGTTCATCTCATGGTGTGTTGGATGGGCTTGTCTTCTGCATCTGTGGCTTACTGTCATTGGGTCTACTTTGGAGATGGTAGTAGAAAGGGTAACTATTATAGGACCAAGGGAAGCTCCAGGGTTGAGTAAGATATTGAAAAAAGGCAGAGGATGAGCATACAAGTAACAGTAAAAGGGCAATGGGGTTGGAGGTGGAGACATGACAGCAGAAAATGTGTGGATAGGTGTAGGAAGAGACAAAACAAAGAAGGTAAAACCATTCAGAACCTACTGCAGGACCTAGAAATTGACAGTTGACTCCTGTTCCATCACATGTTTCAAGTAAATGAAACAGTACTGCCTGCATCAACTATACTGAATATTTTTTTTTTTTAATCTGTATTTCTAGATCTATAATTTTTCTTGTAAAGTTATTATGGGTCAAGATTTAAGGAATTCTGCGTAGTTTTCAGGGTCTTATGAGTCTCTTATGGGTAAGATGCTGAGGGTAATATCCCTGTTTGGTTTGACTATACTCTGGCTTTTGTGTGGGACTTTGCATGTTATGGAGAGCAGAGGTTTGACAAACAAACATGTGACTTCTCAGTCCCAAACTGATGATGCTGCTGCTCTCTGGAAAAGGCTGCTGTTCAATGCAAAGAGAGTTGTGCTTAGTGAGATTTAGTGAAGACTGCACGAGACACCTGATAGCATCCCAGCCCCTCTTTGTGAGAGTATTTGTTCACCGTTTTTCTCCTCAGGTAAAGTCTGTTCCACTTTACATGATGTTGCAGGCGTTGTGAGTGTGTGAGACTTAGATCCATAGTATCGTGTTCTGGTCACAATTGCATGTGGGAAAACGGCCTGTCTTTTTGGAGAATTTTCTCTTTCAAATTTTAAGAAACTAAATGAAAACTTTATCCTCTGACTTACTGAGGATACAAAGATCGAAACTATTGTTTTATCTGCTTTTTAACCATATTTCCTCTTTGGCCTCACTGCTTAGCTGGTGAATGAGATTTATTCACACCTAATTTTGCAACAGAGGCAACATTTGCTGAACTCTAGGAAAAGCCAAAATTTATAGCTGCAATGGTGGGATGATTATGAATCTACCCTTATGTTGTACAAGCAAGAAAAATTGCTGGACTAGTGAAGCTGTCATGGATTAAAAAGATGGTGGGAAAAAAAAAGTTTGATATTTATGCTGGTAATATATTATTTCAGCAAGGGAAAGTAAGTTTACCTTTTCTAGTGAAAATAATTTTACAGTATATTTATTTTTCCAGTATCAGTCATATTGATTGAGATCAATTTGTAGTTGGTATGAAGCACATACTAAACTTTATATGATATAACAAGATAGTTCTTCTATATTAAAAATAAGTTTTCAGGTTTTTCCATAATATTTAGTGCTTCTCAGCCTTCATTATTTCAAATTTCAGAATCTGTGATCTGTAGGTAGCTTAATGCTCAAAAAACTGTAGTGTAAGATGCCTGAATACTTTCTCAAAATATCATGGTATGTTATATAAATAATTATTCTACTTATTTTAATCACTTAAGCCATTGTGTGTAAATAGGTGTCATGTTAATTGTCACATTCTATACAATGGTGGCTTGTAGTATGTGACAACAACCTGTGAGTTGTTGGCGGCAATGTTTTGAAGAGACTTGTAATTTCTTGCTTCTTGGAGATAATTTAAGTAAAAATGAGGTGAGTTCATAAATCTGTTATTAGATTTGCTGCTTTAAAGTACTGTTTGAAGTTGATTGATTACAAAAGTACGTGTTTAATGCCTCGGGTTTTGTCCTTTACCTTAAATGTTCCTGCTTTAATAATTTAAATGCAGATATTCCTGTATTTATTAATACAGTGATTTATTAGTAAAATTTTGTATATAATTTATGCTAATTAAGAGATTCTGGGTTCTTACTGCAACTAAAGATGCACATTTTACCTCCCCTCATGACACTTGCCCAAATATATTCAAGTTACATAAAGAAGTTTGTTAAAAACTTATTGTGAATTCTGAAAATATTCTGTATTCACTCAGTGAAATGGTAGCTTTGGTCTGGTAAGGTCTCAGCCATTCTGATTATCAAGGGACTTCTGTCTTTTCACATATTGAGGGTTGTGTGACTGATCTATCTGGTACCCTCCGTGCTATCCCCATGGTCATCATGATGTGTACCAGAGACGGGACCTACCCATCAAACTGGAGTGCCGAGGGGAGGTAGATAAAATTATTAAGTGAGAAGAAATGAAATGAGGAGGACTGTGAAATCTCTGCTAGATGAAAACTGAGGTGAAAATCGATGGTGTCTGCACTCCCATGTGCGGCTGGCAACTGGAAGGAGGTAAAAGTATATATGGGATGTGTATAAAAAAATATTTCTATTTGGATATAAAGTGATGGGATAAATAGATGTAGAGTGGCTATCTGCCACAGCAAGGGCTGCAGGCTGATACGTGGGGAACATGTTCTGCATGATGGAATGGAAAGGGGGCAGTGGCAGGCAGAAATAGTATTTATTGGTCAGTGGGGTTCTCTAATGGGTAGGAGAGTGCCTTTTTTCAAAATATGGATTAAGATTGTGATTTCTTAGGTTCTAGAAGTGTAGCTGTGTCAGTGGGATGTGCTGACAACAATTTAGAACTGCTAACCAATGCAGAAATTCAGATTCTAGGGGCTTCAAACAGGGTACCCTAAGATACTTAACATTTTAAACAATTCTAAATATTTTGATTTACATTTTGGTATGAAAAATGAGAGTAATCATTCTTGCACAGTGCTGTGAGGATAGCAATACTTTTGTAAACATAAAGATGTTTACTATGCAGCCACCATTGACTCATAAAAGGGATTATTTCTGCATTTGGAGCAAGGCTTGGATTGTCTGCAATAATTTGAGTCAAAGATAAAATAAGTTAATAAACCCTCTGATTTAGAAAGGGAAAGAAAAGATACCTAAAGGAAAAAAGGACCACCCCCCACCCCCACCCCCACCCTGCTTTCTATTGACGTTAGAAGTAAGTATCTGTTGTCTTTTGTATTGCTCCAGAAAGAAAACACCAGAACTGATGAGATGGCTTAGCTGACTTTCTCCTCAAGTCTTGTGTTTGTATGAGTGTCTGTAATAAATTGGCATATTCTGTACCTGTCAATGGAATAAAATACTGTGCTGTTTGTTAAAATTTATATAAATAGTGTTTGCTTTTTAGTACATTTTAATCCAGACACACTCCATACTTGATGTTATTTTAATACTCCAGTGATTGTTTCTGTGTGTGCGCACACACATCCATTTGTCTTTAACGTTGCTTACCATCAATATTGATCCATGATGTATCTTGAGCTGCTGTGCCTGTGTGTCACCCCTTTACTGTCCAATTTCAAAATTGCACTGAGTCTTGAATTAGTATGAAAATAATTTGGTTTGTAATGTATTTGACCTGTCTGAGAACTGGAAGTGGTAGTTAAAATGCTTTTTTGGTACTTGAGATATTTCTGTATTTGGGGTGGGTCCTGAGGTACTGAAAATATACCATTTTTTTTTTGTTAGGAGAAGGATTTGAACAGAAAAAATCCAGGCAGAGTAACTAATTCTTTAATAAATTTTTGAACAGCACAACTCTGCCATTTGTGAGAGGACTGTTTGATGAGAAACAAAGTGTCCGATGACACTGGTCACTGTCCTCCAGATTGTAAAATGAAGTTCGTATTTAATAAATGAACTATCATAAAATTTCTTGAGGATATTAATAGCCCGTTAGGAATATTTTGCAGGGCTAGTGAATACAGTTCTCCTTAAATGGAGTGAAAGATCTAATAAGCATGTAATGAAGGAACAGAAATGACATAAAAACTGAAAAGACAGTACTTGGGTACAACAGTAGCAAAGGCTCTTTGTTTTGTTGTGGTTGTTTGTTTTTTTTTTAAATAAAATTAATAGTAGTCAAAATGAGGCACAAAGGTAGCAGGGAGAAGAGATGCTGTATCATTGACTACTTTTAAAATATTGCTTTTTGGAAAAATAACTACTAAGTGTTCAGCTTGAGAATGGATTTCTCAGAATATTTATAGAATCTCAATTTACTTTTCTTCACAGAAGTGATTTGTGATGGTGGATATAAAAGAACAAAATGTGGGCTTCAAAATAAGAACTGAAAGATGTTTGTTTCAGTACAGAAATCATAAAAAACGGGTACAAAAACGTTGTTGCACATCCCAAGCTGCTATTTGAAACTCCACTTGTTGAGCTGTAGTGTCTAGGGAAGCACAGCCAAATGGCTATTTCTGTACAGTAGCAACTATATTGATTTTAAATAGGAATTAATGTGTTAGTGTGCACTGGAGAGTGTGTTGCAAATTCAGATAACTTCATACAGGACTTTTAACGAAATGCAGGTATTTCATTTTTTTCCCCTCGTGCAGCTGAAGTGGCTTTTAAACTGGAATGGTATCAAGTTGATCACTTCATGTGTGAAGGCTGGGCTGCATCCAGATGCTTCAAAAGCTTCTATTCAGTAGTGAAATCCTTTGGCACTTTTTGCACTCCTTGGATCTCTCCTGAGTGGGGAAAAATCAAGGACCGGTTATCTTTCATGTATTAAGAAAATAATGAAGAACAGCAAAATGTTACATTTTACAGTATACCTAACACCTTTACCTGTTTGCGGAAAGATATGTTTGAGGATGCTGAACTGAACTTTCAAGAGAGGAAAAATTTCAGAGGAAATTTTCAGGCTCCTGATGATGCTAAGGGGCTAAACCGGTGTTTTATTATATGTTATTGCTGCACTTTCCTGCCCATTACAACCCCTTCTGGGTACTACTTTTAGGTTTCTTTTCCCAGAGGTTTCCATGCAGAACATGAGTAATATAGCAGTGAGAAACTCAGATTGAGTTTAGATTGAGGGTAGGTTGAGACTAGATATAAGGAAGATATTTTTTTTTTTTTTTTTTTTTTTTTTTTTTACTATGAGGGTGGCAAGACACTGGCATAGGCTGCCCAGAGAAGTTGCAGATGCTCCACTCCTGGAAACATGCAAGGCCAGGCTGGACGGGGCTTGGAGCAACATTTGGTTGAAGATGTCCCTGATCATGGCAGGGGGGTTGGACTAGATGGTCTTCAAAGCTCCCTTCCAACCCAAACTATTCTATGATCCTAAATTGTTTTAATCACCTGTTTCAGAAGTTCATTGTACTTTGAATCTTGGTAGATGGCTTTATGACATACTATGGTTAATGTTTTATCTGTGCTTGGGAACGTATATATATTACTGTGGAAGTGTCAGCTCCAGCGTACAAGGGACAGCGCTGCCAATGACAGGATTTTGGTATCAAATTGATAGCAGGAATGTGACCTGTAAAGGGAAGCACCCTTGCGTACTAGCGGTTTGGATCTTGTACCTTCATTCACCTTTAGAGGTGAAAATGCTGCTGCTGCTCTGTATTTCCTGTGTTAGAGCTCCATCTAGTGTTTTTTTCATGTTTTATTTCTTTTTTATTATTATTACTTTTCCCCCCCCTGAAATGCTCCTGTGTAGTAAATGATCATTGCGGGAAGAATTAGGAATCAAGTATACTGTTTGTAAGTTTAACCATACCACATTGTTACTACTTGTTTTGATGGTAGAAAAAGTAGTGCCAGCACACCAGGTATTTTGTGTGTTTTCCTGTCAAATACATTTAACGTGTTTGTATCAGGACAGTAATCAGTTTATTTGCAAAGGAGTTTTTGTAGTGAACCCTCATCCAAACAGATTTTTTAGAGATGATAAAAGCACACAAAGGACTTCAAAAAAACCTAATCAACATTTCTATAAAGAAATATGTTTTCTGTAGCCTGTAGCAATTCAATTCTTGCATTATTATTGAATTTATTACAGGTTGCTTATTTAATCATTAATGGTAAGTATGAATCTCTGAACTGTTCATTCAAAAACGTACTTAAATTTTGTCAGTTTACCTATAATGGCTCAAAAATTAGACTATACTTGGTACTATTTTGAATATGTTTATTTAGCACCTCCGAGATGTTTATGTAACTCAAGTATGTGGTAAGTGAACACCACCAGTATTACAGGGAAACAGTATCTCCATTTACATTCAGAGAACAGAGTCAGGAGGGGACTGCTGGGGCTGTGAAGGTGGGGGCTGTTGCTACTCCACCTGCTCTTGGCTCTGTACTCCTACCTAAGTGTGATATTTGTCAAACTACGATAAATTTAGTCATCCCACTGTCCCAGAAGGAAAGATATTCACTTATTTCTCTGCGGCAGTCCTGTGTTCTTATAATGCATCAGACCAGCTCATGGAAAGCTGCAGTTGGCATTGCACTGTCACACTGTTCTTGCTTCTTCAAATGATAGCTACGTGCTGTGTCTGAAGCTTAGCATAGTGACAGGTAGAAACATTTGATTTATTGCTGAACAGGAACTAAATAGCCTTGTTAGCACTTTGGGGGACACTGACATACGTACATAACACTAACCTGTGAGCGCTTCTCATTTGTTTTCATGGTAGTGCAGGCACTTCTGACAAAGAAATACCTTGAACACCCTTATTTATATGGTCTTGTCTCCCAGGTTGTTCTGAAAACAGGGTCCCTGATCATATTACCCGCTTCTTTTTACAGAAAGGTAGTTTTTCATACTTGCTTGTGGTTGTGACATTGTTTATCTAAGTTATCTACCAATTTGATATTTTAATGGCATTTTTCACTGTGGTTTTAGTTCCTTTTTCAGACATATTGTTCACTTTGCGGTGGCGTTTGCCTTAAAAATTGTATTTTCTTTGTGCTGAATCACTGAGAATCATTGTCTCTGCCCTGAAGGTTTTACATTTTAAATAGATGAATTAATAAAGCATAAAAAGAGAAATAGAGGAAAGAAGGTATCTTTCGTCCAGTCACACAACTGATTCACAGAATCATGGAATACCAGGTTGGAAAGGACATCAAGGATCATCCGGTCCAACCTTTTAATACAAGAGTCAATAAAGGAACTGCAAAACCTTAAATTCCAATTAAGTGTCTCTTCTGCTGTACTGTGCTGCTTATTATGGTACATAACACATCACTTGAGTTTGTTGGGATTGTCTTCGAGTTTCGTAAAACTGTGTTATACAGAAGTTTCTTATTTAAAAAATATTTTTTCTCTAGGATAATTTTTGTACCTGCAGAGATCCAGCTACACAGTGATATGACTGAAGCAGCTGCTTTATCAGGTTTATGCTACTACGTTGTCTCATACAAATACTTTTCAAACTTTGCATTTGTTTTTTGGTGTTTGTTTGGTTTTTTTTTTTCCCCTTATAGCGTTTCATATTGGTTTCACAACTGTAGTATTATGCCCTCAAAAATACCTGTTTTTTCTTTGAGAATGAGTTTGAAAAATGGATTTAACTTCCCTTCTTTCCACAGCCCTATAGAACAACAGGAGGGTTTGGTTGGTTTGGTTGGTTTGGTTGGTTTGGTTGGTTTGGTTGGTTTGGTTGGTTTGGTTGGTTTGGTTGGTTTGGTTGGTTT
>JAVJGJ010000001.1:41895831-41907431 GCA_035590215.1 Microhierax caerulescens
ATTGAGGACCCTGGGGGGCCGTATCCGGCCCGTAGTTTGAGGACCCCTGTTAAGCTGTATAAGTAAACTTCCTCCACCTGCAGAACACTCCCCTGTGCCCACCTCTTTCACAGACAGTTCCCTAGCAGAGAGTTGTGTGTCTTATTTTCAGTGCTCCCGTGGAGATTTTTAAGTACATCACTCATATCTCCAGGTATATTCCCTGCACCTGTGATCGGTTTTATTGCTAAGTGCTTTACAAGAGTTTAGTGGATCAATATGCTCTGCTTACATGAGAAGGGAAAATTTAACACACGTGACAATGTTGTTTCCCCCATTTGTTCATCCATTTTTTATGGATCCATCACAGGCTAACAAGTAGATAACGATATTCTAACAGTTACTTCTGTGCCAGGGGTAAAATCTCTTTATGTATTATCCAGAGTTTTACTGAAGATAAAGCTGTTTTGCACTTCAGAAGACTAGATAGATGCCACAGGTCACCTTATCATTTGATGAGGAGGACATAAGACTGGTGAAACAAAACTTTGAGAAGTGAGGCATAGGCATATGAGTTTTTAAAAAAATGCAAAATGTTAGCAACCAAAGAAAAATATGAAAATAAATTCCTTAAAGAGATGGGCAGGGCAGATTTCAACTTAGATGAGTGGAAACAGTGCTGGTTTTGCAGTTGTGTTATATTCTGTTGTAAAGATTTTAGGAAAAGTGACAGAAATTTATTTGAAGGACTGTGAAAAGACATGGTTGGAGAGGTGTGTTTTGGTTCCTCCTTCCTTCTCCTCAGATAAATGTTTGCTTGTTCCATTTCCTAAGTGTCAGGTAAGATTTTTTTTTTTATTTTTAAGCTGTCTTCATTAATATTCAGATGTTCTGGTCCCATTTCAGAGGTTATTTAAGCAGTTGTTGTTGTAGGAGGCTTTTAAATCATTATTGCTGCAGGAAAATTAGCCCCATGGATCTTTACCAGATCTATGAATAAATATATATTTGTATAGTACGTTGTATTGACTGGAGTCTCATAGTACATAAGCCCTCTGCAAGAGGGCAATGAGATGTGAACTGTTTCATTATTGTTTCTATATCTAGTAATACATATTACTTTCATTTGTGTTATTGTAACTCTGTCAAAATATTTTCACAGTATGATATCTATTATTTCTATGGTGAACTCAGCTGAACTTTAATTTTTTTTTATTTCTGGGAAGCAAGGGCAGGAGGATTCTCAGTCTGCTGGGTCATATGACTTTTTTTCAGTCTCTCACAGAAAACTGATAGGGTTTTTTTCATGTGTTTTTATGTATGTGGTAAATCCAATCATTTATTTAAAAATAAAATTACATTTCTAGACTTCTATTCTATAGAGAAGAACTAAATGCAGCTCCACAAAAGCTCTTAATGCAATTGTTTTCCACTTGTCTAAATGAAAAAATTATGTAATGGATGGTTAGCTCTGATTATGGTCTAGTTTCCTGCTGGTTTACTTTACTGGATGCTTCATGATTTGTATTGCAGCCTGATAGGGAGCAAAGATCCTAGAAACCTGGGAATTCCAGCTCTTAAGCTCAGATTCCTGGGTTAGAAGTACACTACCAAACTCATGTAACCCAGTGCTGGGCACCTTTTATAGCAATCATCAGGGTGTTTTTGTGTTGATGTCTGATTAAGATAAAAAGGAAGAAAATTACATCTTTAGAAAAATACGCTTATCAAGGATGCTTTGAATTCCATCTGACGTCATCAGTTTTAGTCCCAAGCAGAGAAAGACTGGATTTTTGGGTAGCGGGTGTATCAAAGAGAAATTTGGAAAGCCGGAGTCACTTGAATACTGGCTTGGCATTGATTCAGGTCTGCATTTGAAAAGGCATTTCCCATCTGGTTCAAATGCAAGGTTACCTTCTTAAACCATTGAGCTCGGGATTAAGCCAACCTTCATTCTCTTGCCTGCCTTTTCCTTTCACCCAGTGCTCCTGCCCCCTGCCACCACCACCATTTCAGAAGGACTTGGGGTTTGTTTTTTATTGTAATTGGGGTTTGGGACAGAGAACATTTCTATGTATCCAAGTGGAATGATCCATCCTTTATGAAGTCCTTCTATTACGACTGATGATCTAACGTTCAGATGTGAAGACCAGAGCACTGGAGGCTAGGCTTTTTTTGTTTCGTTGATGCTTTACTGATATCACCATAGCAGTAATGTTGCTTCATGTTTGCTCTTTGTAATCTTGTTCTCTAAAGTTGCTACCCATTCCTGATGTCTGTTCACTGTAACTGAGATGCTATGAGCTCTAATTTCTGTCTCCTACAGAGAAGAAATTGTTATGTCTTGAAAATGCAAAATATAAGAAGCAGCAACAAGAAAGCACAAGTCTACATGCAATTTGCGTCACAAATATATCAGTAAAAAATTTGAATTGCTGAGAGTAAAATTATAGTGCTGCAGTACATGAAAAAGAATTGTTCATAATGGAGAACTGAGGTTATTGTGCTTGATGGGAGAATGAAAAACATGATAGTGAATGAAAATCTATAAACTCTCAAGATATTGTCATCATCCATATTTAACAGCTCCATCTGAATTCATATTTAAAGGAAAAGTAATAATTGGTATGTATGTTTCAGTTCTGGTGCTGACTTGCAAAAAGGTCAGTTTGGTTGTCAGTGAGTAGTAAATTACAGTTATGAGACAGAGGGATGTCTTGTAGCTGTCCTGAGATGAGTAATCAGGGATGAGTGACAAGAGATTGACTGCTGGGGCATCAGCTGATTTAGGCGTGACTGGCTCAGCAGGACAATTTTTCTGTTGGTACTGTTGTTGAATTCCTAGCTTTGTGAATATTTTTTAGGGGACAATGGCTTGTTTAAAGCTTCCTACTGTATTTCAAGTTGGAGAGGAGGTATTTTACTATTCACTTAGCTCTTTTAGAGGCTATATGTGCAGTTTTGTCTTTCCTAACTTGAAAGAAGTGAGTAGAAACACATTCGTTATTACTGGAGGAACAGGATGTGTTCCCAAATGGGCAAATGTTTTATGATGTGTCGCAATGTCACAGCACTGCTTCTCAGTCAGTTTAGGTTTCTTTTCATTTATGCGTCCTTCCTGAGTGCCTTGACTTCTCATGTCTGTACATAAATCACTGAGTATGCTACCTACAATGTAACGAGCCACCTTTTAAGGAACCTTCTGTCTCTTCTTTTTTGATGAGCTCATTGGAGCCTCATAGGAGTGCCCAGTATTTTTTGATACTTTTACAGAAATGCTGCACTGCTTACAGTTGCAGAAGTGAGTTTTAATTTATTAGTCCATGCCTGTATTTTCTGGTTTTGCAAGTCTATGTTCAGTTTGTTTTGTTTTTCCCAGCATATCCAGCCAACCACATTGATGTTTTCCATCAGAAACAAATAGAAAAGCTCTGTGAGAAAGTGGGACTTTATGGCTTGGAAATGACAAATGTGCTAACAATTTGTCTTGACTCCAGGTTCTGGTGTTTCCAAGTTTACACATCCCTGTGGTGTTTTCATCTGAGTAGCGTTTCCTTTGGATAAGTAGATTTTTAAATTTATGAAATTAATATTTGTGGGAGTTTGTTTCTGAACCACAGTACTGATAGCTTTTCCCTGGTGGTGTCCACTGGAGAACATATTACAGTTCTTTTTGCTCTTTATCTTTAAAGGAAGACCATGATATGCCATGAGAAAAGTTATGTATGTCTTGTTAAAATGCAAGAAAAGTCACGTCAGTATATCACATAAAGGTTTTTGGAATCTAAGGCTGAATTGCTGTATTAGGTTGAGTGACGATTCTGACAGGGTATGGTATTTCCCTCCAAATTAGCATGGGCATTTTCTAGACTGCCAGTAAATCCATGCAAGTGCCTGCATATGAAGAATTATTTTCTCACTTTCTTTTACATCTCTCTATATTAATGAAGCCCAGTGATTGACCTGAAGGATTGGGAAAAAAAGCTCTAAATCATGTTACATCCCAGTGTCTCAATGAATTCTCTTTCTTACCACTTTATTGTTACTTCGTTGTTAAGTGCACTTTTACAGATCTGTTTAAATCTAGACAAACTCCTTACTGGAAATCATGCGTTTAGTATTTCCATAACTGAGCAGTGAAGGTGAACTTCCTTGGAATTGCAAACATTGCAGCAGGCTAATGCATGTGGACTTGTCTAATGCTTTTTCCTGTCCGGAATCTCCGTAGATGGTGAGTCATGAAGCTAACAGGCTTTCCAATTTAACTTTCCAAATCATATTAGGTGAAGGGTGCAGGGATACCAGGTATGTTATTCCATTTATGTGGGTAAAAAACTCTACAGACCTTAATGTCTCAGAATAGCTTCTGAATATTTTGTAGAGCAAACCACCTTAAGTAGATCTGGCAAGATAGGAAGGTGCTCCTTCCAACTAGTTCCATGTTTATCCTTTCTATTCCACTTCATATTTTTGCTGGTGCTACTTTGGATGCCACAACTGGGACTATTATCTGAACCATTTAGTTCTCAGCTGCTGCTGATATTTTCAGATTTTTCTGTATTTTATATCCCACAACCTCTTTTCATATTGGAAATCAGTAGAGGAGGCAAACAGAAAACAAGCCAGGGATTGGTATGTTTTTTCAGCAAGAGTACCCTCTGTTCACAGGAATTGATGTTTAAAAAGTAACGTATTGTATGGCATTCGAAAATAACCTCTTCTTATTCGGGTAATAGTATATAAATGTATTGCCCCAAAAGGTCATGTAATGTCTGTCACTAGATACTTTTAAAGAGTAGGTAAGAGAATGGTAGAAGTACATCTGATTGTTTTGCAAAAGAGAATTAAACCAAGTAACAAAAGATATATAGTTTTTATTATTTTAAATCTGTTGCGCACATGTAGAGCTGTTCAAGAGTGGAATGGTTTACCTTTTCTAAGGCATTCTCACTTTTTGTTTTTTCTCTGAAACACCTTTTCGAGAGCAGGTTTTTTGTGTTTAACACAAAGTCTTTATTTGTATTGGTCACTAACATAAAATGGGAAAGACAACTGCTTTGCTTCTCAAAATTCTGTGAATTGAAAAGAAAAAAAATAATGTTCTGAAACCCATACAAACCAGACAAATATAAAAGGCTTGTGTCTTTTAAAAAATATATGTTGGTATTATGGGTAGGCTCATAAAACATTTAGAAGACCTGTGAGAAATTAAGATTTTCTAGAGGTGCTAGAATAAGATTAATGAAAGATGTCAATAGAATTTTGACACACAGTTTTGTTCACACATGCAATATCAAAGTTCTTTGTGTTATCTTGTCTAGGTTCTACTATACTTTTACCTCTTCTATAATGTTTGATTTTTCAGAAAGTGCTAAAGATAAATCTTAGGCATTTATTCTCAGCTGCTATGAAACAGTTTGTAAGAAAGGTTGAAAACAATATACTATTAGAAATTAACGATACCTGTATAGAGTACTAAATGTCACTTTGTTTGTAATGGGGATAAATTGTCACTTAGCATAAGTTTGTGGAACTTTTAACATATAGAATGACAAGATTTACAACTAAAGCAGAACCAATTATCTTAGCAGCTGTGTTTTTGTTGTTGTTGGTGTTTTTTAGTGTTCTTCATTCTTTTCTGCTTATCAGGCCTCAATTTAAAATTAAGAGCCTGTTAAGTTACAGTGGAAGTTAGGCACAAGGTTTAATGTTTTGCCCAAGATTATTATATTGACAGTCCTGTTTCCTTGGAGTCACAAGGGCTGACAACTTTCAAACCACCAGTTCAGCCAGAGGTATTGTATCTTCCACAGGGCTCCTGACATCATTTTCAGTCCAAATAAGAAAATAAAAGTTAATCCAGCATTAGCCAACTCAACTTTAAAGAGTTATTTAAAAATAATGATTATTTACTTGGTGTGTCATATAATCTTTTTTAATCATTAATATTTCTAATCTACATTTCTATCAGATCTTTTTTTTTTTTCCTGTCTTTGCCTTCAAAAGTGCTGAATGCCTAACTAGGAAACACTGTTTTTTCCACATGTAAATTCAAATGTTCCAGTCTCATTAAAAAATTAAATATACAAGAGAATTCTATAAATTATACCTTGCTTTGCTCTTTATTTTAGTAGAAAGGAGTGGCTAGAGGTTATGGCACAGGCCTGGAAGTGAAGTGATTTGCCCTTTATCACTGATTTTCTAGGTTCATATAGTGCTTAGTCTTCCCGGACCTCTGTTTCTCCAACATAAAAATCAAGCTGATATCAGTCTTAATTCATTACATTTTGTCTTCCCATTTCCACATTAAAATATTCTGTAATTATATTGCAGTATTTGTGTTATAGTAGTTTTTGATTGTTGGAGAGTGTGCATTATGTCTGTCGGTTCAAATACATAGGATTCATCTCAATTTAATTCCTTCCTCATTTAAGACTACCTGAATCCCCTCAGTACTTGTATTGAATTTTTGCTGTAACTGGGCAAATAGTTAATTACTATTTTTTGCTTTGCTTTACCTATGGAACTGAAAACTGGGGGAGGAATAACATGGGCAAAATGAAGTGGATGCAACAGTCACGGGAAGGTTAGGTGAGATTTCATTTTGGTGATTTGTTTGTTTGTTCCTGACACCCAAGCTGCTTTCCTATAAAATGTGATATTAATTTCCTACATGCCATAGTTTGGAATAAATGATTTATTAAGTGAACCTCAAGTTTATCAATACTTTCCCTCCGGAAAACTTGCTTTTTTTTTTTGACAAATGTATTTATTATCCCTTTTTGTTATACTTCATATATGTATGTATGTATGCATACAAAATGTCTTTTTATATCTTATCAGAGTATGTGCTCATCTTAAACAGTACATTCAGACAAAAAAAAAAATTAATAAAACCCAAAACAAAACAAACTAAACCAAGACCCAAAAAAGCATTACATTTTCTTCAAATGATTTTCATGTTTTAGCACATTTTATTTCACATTAATTAGTTTTGTTTTTCTAAAATGTGTTCTTAGAGAAGTAATGACTTCTGCATCAGTGCTTTTAATATGCTGGAAAGCATTGCCTTAATGTTTGCGAGGCTTAGGCTGTCTGACAGTAATGTTGATAAAGCTATTTCTTCACCTGTGGAAAAGTCCTTTATCAATCTTGTGTATATAGTGTGATTCATAACTTCTGTAATTTTTCCCTTATATTGAAGTTAGCAGTCATGGGTCATTAATTTGTTGGTTTTCTGTGTCAGCAAGTCAAAATCAGTATAAGAGAAGATTTTAATGCATTTTATATTATAGTAATAGAAATATGATTATTAGCTCTGTGTATACCTGTTTGTTGGTGTATGGATCTTGCTTTTAATATTTGCACAGTCCAGATCAATACTGTTTTGCATTGCATTCTTTTAAATGCAAAGAATAATATTCCCTAATGCATATAGAATTATTGGGAGTGCATCAAAGTAAAATAAGCATGGACCTACTGAAATTAGTGAGCTTTCAGAAAACCACATCAAAAATCTGTGTCTTTTGGAGGCTACATAATGTTTTCTGTTCATTTAAGGTTGGGGTTTGTTGTTTTTTTACAAAGGAGAACAAGGCACTGCAAGTTAGTGAGGGAAGGGTTCAATGTAATTTAAAGAATTATCACCTGAAATAAATGTTAAATGTCCAGAAGAGGGCTCACTTGCACGCCATAAGTGTTTTGTGCATCACTTAAAGATCTGCATGCCGATTTAGTATAGCTGTAATAAAAAAAATGGTAATAATATAAAAAATGAAGGGGCTACCTTGTTCATAGTTATCTTTAAAAAAAAAAAAAAAGGATTTTTAGGATTTGTAGGATCTTTAGAAAGAAGAGGATTCAAAAAGTTATTTTGGGGAAAAATATATTTGAATCAAATTAATGTTAAATGCATAAAGAATCAAATAGAACTGGAGTGGTAAAGTTCTACTTGCGTTTTTAAAAGGCATTGATAATTTGATTTCGCTAAGGATTTGGCAGGCAAGAGGTAAGAGCCCCTCCTGCCCTTTTGAGATGAGTTCAGATGTAGGTATATGATGCAGAGCTCAAGAATATATGCATTGCAATACAACCTAATATCCAAGTTGCTTTCTACAACAGTCAAATGTCTGATAACATGAAATATGTCCATGTTTAATGATTTTTGATATTTGACCTGAAAAAATATTTTATGACTTCCAAGATGCTGTAGAAATGCAAGGACATCATGTCTTGTGACACAGTAACTTGTCACTTTTTCCAGTATTGTGTGTTAGCCAGACATTGGGGAGCACATGCAGATTCTTTATATATTTTTACATGAGAAATGAAAGACAGAAAAAGCTTCTCTACTGTAATCAGTTCCCTGAAACTTCTTTAGTGAAATAGTAGGTGTGAAAGAGGATTATTTCATTTCTTTTAAGATGACTGAGCTGAAGGAATAAGTAATTTTCCTTTTGGTTTAGAGCCTTTTTGGAATTTGAAGTATGGATCCCATATTCATAACATTTAATAACATTTGGAAACTTTGTTAGAACCCTTCCTTTTAACAGAAATTGCAACTGTTCGAAATATCTTTACATGCATTTGGCTTCAACAAAGTGAAATTAAACGTTTTGTAAAGTTGATTTGTTGATGATAAAGCTGTAAATTTGTCTGCTTCATAAAGTAAGCTATGATTAAGTTTAAGGTAACATGTTAACCACATTTTCACAGTACGTATGCTATGTAGGGGGGTTGTATGTTTGTCAGATTGATGGAGTTCCACCTTGACTAATCCTTTCATTTAGCAGTTTTTGAAAAAGGAAAAAAAAAAAAAGGAACACTAGGAGAATGACAACCCTGATATAGGTGTTATAATTGTAGTATGCATTAACATTGCAATGAAATTTATACATGTCTGTGTAAAATCAGAGATCCGTGAAAGATAATTCTGTAGCTTTAAGCGGGCAGTGACTGAGCTCTTTCTGACAGGATCTAAAATACCTTGGGCCGTGATGTTTAGTAATGTAGTTACTATAAGCCTGTCAAATGCATTGCCAGATAGTATTTGAATCCTGGGATCAGGTAAATTAGATTTTAATTGGGTTTTAAGAGTAAGCGGAATAAGTAGATAAGGTAGAAATAACCAGACATATTGTAATGAAACCTTTGGTTCTCTTAAAGCTATCGTATTACACACCATACAATCTCTTGTTGAAAAGATGTCATGGTAGAGTAGAAAGAGAACAACAATGATGGGTAAGGCGAGCGGTGGTACCTAATGGAACCACATAAACATAATAACATAACCACATTATCTGGAGCGCCTTAAACCCAAGAAACGAGAAAATTGCAGTAGTTATATTTTGTTACAGCAGTTTGAAGGGAAAGAAAACAAATTAAAAGCCCAAAGTGAGTTTTCCCAAGCTGGTGCGGACCGTTCACCAAGGAATTTACTGAGGCTATTGAATCATGGGCATTTTGATTCCTGATAGAGCAGAGGCTGCTGCAATGGGAAATGACCAGAACATTTGCTTGTGGTTTGTTTTTTGTTTTGTTTTTTTGTTTTTTTCTTTTCTTTTTTTCTTTTTTTCCCCTGTTAACTACCTTGTGATGGTTTTGCCTAGTGGACTTATTGTTTGCATGACCTTTTTTTCTGGTAACTTCCTTTTGTCTTCCATATAGGCACATTCAGATGATTAATTTTTTTTTTTTAAAGTTATAAAATTCAAGCACTTGAACTCATTTGTTATTCCATTATTTTATCTTTAAACACATTTTTTTTGTAATTTAAAACTGAGCAAGGTCTATAGACTAAAGGCCCTTCAATGCAAACTTTACTGTGAATAATTTATTACTTAAGTAAAACGGGTCTGCATCAGAAGTAAGACTCTGTAATAGCAAGTACTAATTTTTTAAAGATTTTCTACATAGTAGAAAAATATTAAAAGAGGAAAAAGAGTAGGGAAGTAGGAGGAGGATTTTGATGTCAGTCATTAAATCCATTAGTTCTTTACAAAATTATGTCTTATCCTTCTGACTGTGTAGGTGAGCATAAACCTTTGTGCCTCATGCAGTACTTCTAATTTCTGCATATAGGATGAGGACCATAAAGCCAAATCCCATGGATGTCATTGAAGAGTCATTTACTGTTACACAAATGCATAAGAGATTCAGTTGGGAATATAAAAAGCCTGGCTTTCAGTATATAGATATAGTATATCCCCAGGAAAGGCAGTGGGGCTAACGTTCAAGATTTAGAACTTCAATTATGTATGTGGTTAGATTTGGGTCTTGGGTTTTATGGGAGCTGGTTCATCCTGATGTATTTTGTCTGGATAGTGATCACGTGAATGATCCGCATGTTCAACTGTAAGCATTTTGTCAGTGTGAATTTAAATTAGTTATGTAATTAAGATGTTCAAAAACTACAAAGCATAAAGAAGTTAATGTTTTGCGATTTCATATCATGGTTTAAGTAATGAAATACATTTTGAAGCAGAAGTACAGAGGCTTTTCTTCTTGTTTTCTTTTTTTTTTTTTCAGAAGCTATCGAGTAATGTTGTTTAAAGAAACGTGCCTTCACCTTTGAACATAGATTTTATTTCTCTCCTCAAACATCTTTTCCTCTCCTTTCAATATAAATAAATAAATGATTGAATAAAAAAAAGGATGCCTGACTGGGAGCGTGTTAAGACTTCCAAAGTAGATCTACATCCAACCATTTGTATGTAGTAAACAATAAAACTTGATGGCTCATTAGCTTGGAATGACCCGACTGTGTTTTATGCATAGGGGTCATTTCTTTACTAATGAGCCACTAAGCCAGATGGCTAACCCCACAGTAGTGTAACTGCATTACTGTGATTTAGATTTTTAGGCAAATAGCTTTCTTCTTTCTTTTTTTTTTTTTTTTTTTTTTTTTTCCCCCCTAACAGACAGGATCTAGAGGGACAGCTTTTTCTAGAAGTGTGTAAAACTAAGCATTTGCCTTAAAAGATAAATGGCTAAGATGACTCTGTAAATCTCGGGGGTTTATATCAATTTGTAGTACTTCTTATGGTTTGTAGTGATGAAAGTCTCTTAGATACTATGCTCCCTGGAAACTGTTTAGTGGAAAGTTATTTTTACTGTCTTATCTATATTGGATTTTGTTTCAATAGATAATTAATCAAACCCATTCTTATTGCCTCTTATCTGAGTTCATATCAAAATACATGTGAAATGCAAAAAAAGAATGATTCTGCACAGTTTAACAGTGCAAGAATAATATCTGCTTTTTAATATGCATTGTCTTACAGAATTTTTGCTTGTTTTCATGACTAAGATGTTTCAGATGATTGGAATGAGGAATGAGTGCTCATTTGGGCCTGGATTCATATTGCTCAAGAAACATTTAATTCAGGCATGTTATGTGAGGAACCAGGTCATTGTGGATCTCACAAAGTCAACTGAAAGAGACTGATACCCTCAAAGCATGCTGTATTTTAAGTGACCCGGATTATTTTCCGTGAGTGCTTCCCACGGTATTTGAAGTCATTGCGAATTTACATCAACATGTTTAATATATCGGCGAATATTATACGATAGCGACGTCAATGAACATCACTACCTACATCGGTAAGAATGAAAACATGAGA
>JAVJGJ010000001.1:41907436-41933093 GCA_035590215.1 Microhierax caerulescens
ATATGGTGTTCAAAGTGTTTCAAACACATTGTGCAAATGACCACCCATGGTCCTTTCAGGAGTTCCACATTTGCATGAAATTTGAATATAGCAAATTATCTGTTACTCTGAATAACTTTGTGTGATGATTTGCTCATATCTTACAGGAGTTTGTTACAGTGATGTTAGGTAATTGTACATAGATTCTTAGTGCTGAAAATTGGTCTTATCTTCAAAGGAGGTGGCTATGTTTAGGGGGAATAAGAACATAAAATGGCTCAGACTAAAGCTTTATCTGGCCCTAGTATCTTTTCTCTGATAATAGTCATGGGGGTTACTAAAGAAGAGTATAAAAACCTGACAAACATACTGCAATTGTGATTCTTCTTTGCAAAATTTATTATCTTAGCCTCCAGCAATTTATGGTTCAGGGAGTTCCTGAACCAAAGGTGATATTTACTGTTTAAAAATGAATAATCTAGAATTCTTACTTAAACAGCCTGTGGAGCATTAAGATTGCAAGGGATTTACACTGGTCTCTAGAATAGCTGTTTTCCATCATTTTGACACCCCTGTCTTTTTTTGTTTAACCCCCTTTTATTCCCCTCTTGAGTTTTGCAAACTGTTTAGTCCAAGATGAATTAGGAAGGGGAGAAATTGAATTAGGAAGTAAAGGAGAGATGTGAAAACTATTATACTTTGGTAAAATATTTTGGAAACACATTTTGTATGTATCTACATTTTGTAGATATGATCAACTTTAGTCTGCAGTCACATTACATTTTGAATATTGAAACAAAAGTGAACATGCTGCATCATGTCTTCTAAATATATCAAGCCTAACACATTGAGATTCGCTGGCTTGATTTCCACCTGCTACTGTTTTCCTGCTATACCTGCCTATCACTAGCTCCGGCAACTTCCAAAGTAGTCTGACTTCCTACTGTGGGAAATCTGCCTAAAATCAGCTGTGAAGATACGGAGTGGGAGATGATCTGGAGCACTGTACTCTTCCTATGTGCTTCTTGAACCTGATTTAAAAAACCCCAAAAACTAACAAACAAACAAAACAAAAAAAAAAAAAAACCAAACCCAAACAAAAAACCCCAAACACACACACAAAAAAAACCCACCCCCACCCCAAAACAACCAAACCAAACCAAACCAAAAACCCCCAAATCACCAAAACCAGGTGGCCTGGTACAGCTCTTCAGGGTACCTGCGTTGTGCAAGCAAAATGAAGACATGGCCAATGCGCTTTTCTTTGTCAGAAAATATTATAAAACATTTAGTAAAGCTTTACTTCAGTAAAAGGATTTTCCTCTAAGCAGGGAAAGTCAGAATCAGGGCCAAAACTGTGCAAGACAACTTTCTTCAGAGAGGAGGAATAAAACCAATGTCAAAACATGAGAAAAATAATTTTTAGATGTGAATGTGCAAGAAAATCTTATAACTGTTGTGATTTGCCAATGCTCGTAAGTCGTCTGTCTACAAGATCTAAGACATGGATCATTTTCTAATTGATATACTAATCAAAGTGAAAAAAGAAGAGTTATTTTTTTCTATTTTATCCTCATTTGAGCTTGTATTTCTACGAGTTCACGTTTTACGATGTGTTTTGTGTGTGTGTGCATGTAGCTCACCTTTTTAGCTTCTGTATCTCTTAACCAAAGACAAATGAAGTCTTGTACTAAATATTAAGTGTTGGGAAGAAATTTATATACAAGCCCATCATTGCTTTTAAGGGTTTTTTTTGTGAAGATGAAACTTTATTTGTTAGAAAGTAGAATGTGAATCTGGTTTCCGAGGCATATCTTTCTGTAGTCTGGGAAATGTGTGCTCTATGGGTTTTTTGTTGTGGGTTGTTTTTTTTTTTTTCCTTTACTTAGTGTTGCCAGACTAACACAATGACAATTGTCATTGACTGGTTTTTGTGAAACTGTATAATTAGATGACTGTGAAAACGAAAGAGCATTCTATTCGCTGAAGAGTGGTTACACTTTTATGCCATGTAAGCAAAATTGTAATAACAAAAAGTGTGTCATGTGCTGCGTACACTTTTGTTAATAACAAATAAATCTAAAATGATAAATACTTTGCCTTCCGTAAAGTTTTACCGAATCTCTTGACAATTCAATAGCACTGTAAATATAATCTGCAGTTCTTTACAATTATAGTTTAAATAGACTGAGTCCAAAGGGAGCCTGCCTATTTGATTTCCAAATTTGCATCACTTAAAATCCAATCGGACCAACTGTTCAGATTTTTATTAGATATGGAATACACGAGTGGGTTCAAGGCCACACTATGTATAGCAAATACATACCTTGTTTTACAGCATGGATTATCTAAATTGTTACTTAGCATGTAGTTCAACCTTCAGCCCACAAAGACTGCTTAGTGACTTCTTCAGTTTACTATATTAAATCCTTTGATTTTCACTAACTGGTGTTTTAAAGGCCAGCAGATTGCATTTGATTTTGTGAAATTGCTGTAACATATTGAGTTTAATGGATTTATGCAGGAATGTAAAACAAAAAATAATACAGCCAGCGCTCAGAATTTTAGAACACAAGTGCATTAGGCTTGCAGATGGCTGATACGGATAGTGACATTGAATAATTTAGTGTGGAAGGTAATCTGGTTTTGACAGAATACATTAACATTTCACCAATGCATACAGGTGTTTGGGTAGTGATCTGCATGCTGTGATCTAAGGCAGACCAGAGTGAGTCTGTGAAGCACAGCATTATAATCTCCCTGACTATGCTTGACAAAGGAGAATCTGTTCAAAACCTGCTAAAATAGACTTAGAAGACCCTCAGTACTGCAGTTGTTAAAATAATTTCTCACTGTCTGCTGTCATTTTAAAATTTTGATCATGGGAGAAAAATAGAAGTATTTATTTAATACTTTGATTGTAATTGTTTGTCCGTTACAGGGTGGATCTAAGAAAACAAGGAGAAGAAAACATAGCAATTAAGATACACAATTTCTCTTCTGTTCATGTCTCTCATGTCAAAACATGACCTCTACTTTTTCCATCCAAATTCATGATGATACACTACAATCTTTTTGCCATGGCAACATCTTTAAAATATAGTAGACAATGATAATCTTTGCAGGTGAGAATGAGTGAGGAACAATCAGACTAATAACCTGTGACTGGTGTTCAGCTCAGCTGGGAGGAGCTCTTTGGGTTGCATTTCCTTGGCTGTGCATGCGTTCCAGTGATGACTTGTGTCTTATCTTTGCTGTTGTCCCTCCCTGCCATGCACAGGCAAACACATGCACAGTCACAGACCATGCTGGTTTCTTTTACTTCAGCCTGCAGTCAGTTTAGCATCACTATTATTTTTATTAATTGTCTGGAAGAGAGTAACCAGTTCACCCCAACTCTTCAGTGAAACACATTTCTTTAAAATCCATATTATTGAGAGAGGTGACAGATAGGAATACTGTAAGGACTATTCATGATGATGTTTGATAATGAGTATATAATTTGAATTATGTATATCATCTTTATCACATATCAGCCTTAAAGATATATTTTCAAGCAAATACTGAATATTTTTTGCCTTGGCAGAAAAGAACCTGCCAGTTTGAATATTGGGGAAGTTAAAGCACAAATGGGTTCCACTGCCCATGAGTAAATGGTAACTTTTTGGTGCCAAGCTGCTGAGCTTGAGCTGTGGATCATCTCTTCCAAGCCATGAATGTGTGTCTGTCTGTGCTGTGTGATCAGCAGCAGAGCTGAATTTCCAGCTTTTAGCAGAAACAAGGCACAGGGAGCTTGCTGAAGGACACATTAAGGTTGGATTTCAGATGGGGCTGTGTACAGCTGAGATAGTTTTCTTGACAACTAAGGCACTGCTTGAGTCCCTGGGTGAGTGTCATTATTGAACCCAAATAATGTGGTGAAGGAAAGGGAGGGAGCTTTAGGCAATGGATAGTGTAGGGGTTAAATTGAGTTAAACTTGCTGTTTTCTGCAGCTTTTGCCTTGCCTATTCAAAAAGGAAATAACTGTCAGGTTTGCTGAAAGAAATTACCACTAGTTAGAGCGAAATGATGAGAATTACGTTGAACAGTTGAGGTTTTTCAATATCATAAGAAATGGAAAACTAGGGGATATAAGGGGAAGAAACCTTAATACAGTTAGCACTCACTATCTTTATAAAATAAACCATAAGTACTATGAATGCCAAGAATAGCCTCACCATTATATTGATTTTATAATGTTGTTCCTGACTCTAGTAGTGCAGTGCAGTGACATTTCATTACACCCTTTGGAACTATAATAACTGAAGTGCAACACCAGCTGATGAAAATGAAATTAAATCTATCTTCAGTAATAAAGAAGTGGCATCCACAAAATATAGAATACAAACCAGTTTTCTAGTTTTATAATGTTCAATTGCAACAATCTATAAATAAAAAATAAGTATTTGTATGTAGCAATCCTTCCTGTATATCAGCTAACAATCAGATAACCAAATTTCTCTTTGATTCTCAATGAAAAGTTCCTAAACTTAATGCATCTCCAGCCACACTGTTATGAAATTTCTATTCTACAAATAGTTTAACGAAGTTCCTTAAGTACCTTCACATTTGTGGTGACAGACAAAAAAAATCCCAACCCTTTGTTGGGAAAATATCATCCTGTTTGTCAGCCACTGAGTAATAGTAAGTTTGTTTAATAAATAAAATCAACCCCTGACCTAAAAAGAAATATACAAGCTATATATTTTGCAGTCATAGGGTTGAAATGTTACTGCCTGCACAAATATCAAAATACCAAGAGCAATTCAGTACTTAGAGCATTCATAATTTGTGTGTTGTCCTTGCATATGTTGTCTTGGCTTTTCCAGGTTCTATTTCAGTGTTTGGAAGTGCCTTTTATACCCTGTTACTATATGAACAGATAGTAGGATCATGTTTTCAGATCCCCATGCACATTTTGGCTTGCATAGGAAGCGCAAGTATGAGAACGGGCGAAGGATAACTTGAAAGGGGGTTTGAAGCCAGAAAGATGGGGAAAGATACAGAAAAATAACAAATGCATTTTAAATGTAGAAAAGTATTAATTAACATTAACGAGGGCTGGAAACTTGGCCCAAGAGAAATTTTGTTAATAACATGAAGAATTTGCATTACCTGTGGAGTTGGTTAGCAACAAGGCCTTTTAAGAGGAATATAATTTTTTCATTGTCTTGGGGATATTAATTTTTTAGATGATGAACTTTAGAAATAATTAAAAAAACCAAGCCCAAAACAACCCTACAAACAAAAAAATGAATAACTCACCCTGCATTTAGTTTACAGCTCTCCTCCTACGTCACAGAGCTTGTGCTCTTGTCAGGGACCGCTGTTTCCCCACTGTAACCGTTATGACTGTGGAACAGACAGATAACAGGGGGCTGTGAAAGAAGTATGACAACTTTTTAAAGCTCAAACTTAAGGCAGCAGCTTGACGTTAACATACATCCTGATATATATATGTGTGTGTGTTACCTAAATCAAGGTCTGGACAGACAAGGAGTGGGCAGAGACAGAGGTACTAGATTAAGCCTCTGGAAGTAGGCTTAAGCGCCTACTTACCCAGGCTTTTATGACCTGCTTTATTAAAAGGCTGAAATAAGCTCCTGTGTTTGTATGTTATACAGTACCCCAACGTTGCCAATCCAAAGTAAATCTCCAAGGTGTGGCAATGAGATCCTTGACCTGGAGGCATTTCTTGACTTTTTGTTTGTTTTCTTAATGAAAATAAAAATTACTGTCTTTGCTTGAATTCCTCATCGCTCCTCTTCAAATGCAGTATTTACCCTTGGCTAGCAGCCTGACCTTCCAGGTCACCAACATGGGGAGGAAAACCCCTTGGTTTCCTTATTCACCTGGCATTCAGATAAAAGGTTCAAGAAGTTTATTATTTGATTTTGGACATCCAAATCATCACTTGAGATGCAAATTTTGTTCTTGTTGCTTTGCTGGATACCAAAAGCCATTGCAAAGGTATTTATTATGGCTTGTCTGTTTCATGGCATTCTGTTAAGGGTTGCTATAATTGGATTTTGTGAATCCAAAGAAGGGGTTTTGTGGGCTTGTCATAGCCTAATGCAAAGAGTACTACTGGACTACTAAAGGATTTGACTTCATAAGAAATATATGGATGATTATAGTGCCCGGTTCTTTAGTTTATATTCTCAGCATTTTTTGCATAGCTTTCTGTGAACTGCAAACCTTTATTAAGGGAGAGGCAAGAAGGTAGATTTTCCATTTTGTGCTACGTTATGGTAACAGAAATTATATAGTGGATGTGTGTTGTGCCATATATAGTGTGTGATGCAAAAGGGCAGGTTTTAGCAATTTTAGTAAATTTGGGGAATAAAAAGTACTAACATTTATTATCTTTAGTTTGTTCGGTTCTCCTTTGTGGAAGAAGAACCTAAACTCAGAGTTGCTAAATGACCTTTTGAAAGAGTTATTAAGAATTCAGAACAATTCTTACCATTTTCATCTTGATCTTGATGTCTGTATTACTCTTACTAGAGTCATTTTCATTTCGCTGTCTCCTTTCCAAATTTCCTGACATATAACTGACAAGACCTACCCGGAACATAATGTGTGAAGACCCCAGCTGAAAGGGAGCAGAAGGAGCCTGACACTGGAATATGAAATGCAACCTTTGCCTGTCACTTTATGATATTAAAGTGTGTCTGGCACCTGTGATCACATTTCTTGGAGGGGGATGGTAAAATCTGTAGTTGAGATCAGTTATAAACTGATCTGGTTTTGCTTTATAACAGTCTTAATTTTATTTTTTTTACTTTCCTCATATCTGAAATTTTATGGTTTTGGGAGACCTATAAATATTTTCAATTTCCCCCCTGGTTCTAGAAATAATATTTCTTCCTATCCCTGTATATTTATTTTCTTAAATAAGTAAAGGGGCAGAAGTGGGTCATGGCTATTGGGAACACCGGATTCCTTCCTGTTCTTTTTAAAACTTAGAAACATTTCCAATGAGTTCTTCTATAATACTGTTCTGTGGATAGAGAGCAGTGGGAGCTGAGGGGGTGGAAATTAGTATCTGGTTTTCATTGGTATTGTTGTATTCCAGGGTGGCTGAGGGACACACGTGAGTCTACTTGCCCATGAGCATTTTGTGCCTTGTTGGCCTGCTAATAGGAACATTTGTAGCTAAAAGTGTTTGGGACTTTAATGAAATTGAAGAAAGGGACAGAGGACAGTCCCTAGGGAAGTCTACATCTATGAGAAGGGCTGATTTTCCAGTTAGTGGTTTCCTTGATGAGTCGCTAGTTAGCACCTGTAAAGTCTAGCAGGGAACTCTAAGGAAATATGGCAAACTTCCCTGAAGTAAAGGGATCTGACATTTAACAAGAGTGCCAGTTTTCCTCCAAGAGCGCAGTCAGGCGTTGGAACAGGTTGCCCAGAAAGGTTCGATCTCCATCCATGGAGCTTTTCAAGACCACCTGGATAAAGCTCTGAGCAACCTGGTTTGGACTCATAACTGACCCTGCTTGGAGGAGGGGGTTGGATTAGGTGTCTGCCAAAATTCCTTCCAGATGGAGTTATTTTATGGTGTCATGATCATTAAGGGAGTCTGGGCACAGCGGCAGCCCGTTGCTGTTCAGGGTTCCTGTACGTTTCCAGCTGACAGCAGTTTGTATTTCTGGCATTTTGCAGAGTGTGGTAGAACTGGTAATCCCATCAGTTGATTAAGCAGGATAAAAGCAGGATATTAAATAAAAATGGATACTGATCTCTTGTAGAAGGATGGTGCGAAGGTATGCTTAACTCTCAGGTGATTCCCAATCTGCCAATTTTAAAGCTAAAAGCAGATGTTGAGTAATTTTGTGGAATTTGCTTTTCTTTTGCTGATTAATATAATAGTGAAGGGTCACAGTACTAGCATCTTGGTTTTTTTCTCAAATTAGGAAAAATAAAAAAAAAAAAGTTCTTTACTACACTGGCTGTAACCAGTGTCTCACAACTTTGTGAAGTAAATGCAGTATACAAGAAATACACTTTGTGTGTGTGAGCCTTGAATTCTACCAGTATATTTCAGAATATTATACGTATAATTAAAAAAACAAACAGAAAAGTCCTCTTGTGATGTTTTTAATTGAAAACCATAAATCAATTTCCCAAATTGAAAGACTGTCTGTATATAATTATTTCAATTTAAGACTGTACACTTTATCAGAGACACTTAAGTTGCTTAAATTAGCTAGGAATTTACTGGCAGAATTAGATATGCTAGTTATTCTCATGGTATTCTTGACTCCTCAAAAATTTATTTGAATCCTTCTGTAAGATACCAATAATTCAAATCTACAGTTGAAAAATTGGAAATGCATGTTTATGACATGTTAGTCAAAGCCAACACAAGTAGAATTTATGTTGGGGCTTAACAGTCTTGTGTTCACATAAACTTACATTCATTATCTACCTGTGAATGTCTTTTTTTTATTTGGAATAATTTAGAAAATAAAAAAAAGACAAAAACTGTGAAATATGCAATAATAAATTATTTTTAAAATATTTATTAGGCTTTTAGAGGGAATTTCCGTGGTTTTACCTGAATGTTAAATTTAGTCTGTTGTTGCTTTTCAGTAATATTTTGCTTTGGAAGGTTATGAGACAAAAGAATACGTGTAAGTGAGGCAAACACACTTGCAAACTTGTGCTGTGTCAATATGTAGTTACTTTTAAAAGTTATCAACTGATTTGTGTTCCTGCTAAGAACACTGAACAGCACCCCCCCCCCCCATGACTACAATTTGCAAATAAATTAGCTAAATTTGAAGCATGAAGGCTACAAGCCAAGAAAGTAACATGTCATTAACTTATGCTACCTATGTCATTACAACATAAGAAAACTTACCAGATAAGTTCTTTGCTAGCTGTCATTTCCAACAGAGAGGTTGATTTATGCATGTTCTAGGGAAAATTATGTTCTGCAAACCCTATCCTTCATGAATCCAAAGACTAATGAGGCCCACCTTTGCTTCAGAAAATGAATTGAGATTCCTTGTGAATACTTCAGACTTCTCAGTGTGTCTGTATTTGTATAGCGAATCTGTTGAAACAGGGATTTGCATTAGTTTGTGTTCCGTCACGCTACTTTATAAGTCAAGAACTCTCCTTCAAAATAAGTTTCTGTTGCTTTTTTTCATGAACGTTCTTTGAATTCTGTGATGGTATCTTGTGAGTTGTGTTTTCAATTAATCTAATCAAAATGCTTTGATTGTCACATAAACTATGTTCAAATTATAAAGATGGGATTTATGAGAATATAGGCTTTTCTTTACCTATTCTTTTTTTTTTTTGTGTGTGATGTAAGCCTTTAAAAAAGATTATAAATATTTCAAAAAAGATAACTAAAATCCCCAATGTTAACATCACATAAAGAAAAACAAATGAAAGGAGTGTTCTGATCCCATGCAAAAAGGAATTCACATTTAAAATTAGTGGGCTTTTAAACAGCTCTATCCAGTAATATCCCCTCTGTCTTTCTCAAGGTATTCTTTTGCAAGGACTCAGATATTTGAAATAGAAGTGGACTTAGATGGCATTGGTTAGGAATTCAATTAATACTTGATTATTTAAAAGCTTTTACTGAAGTTAATTTAATGACAGTTTACTATGGAATCAGCACACCATTAGACTGTCACAAATTTTAACTCCATAGAAAAGCCACAGTAACATAACTTTAAATCATGGTTTTACTATTAACATACTTCAGTTCTTTACTAACAGGATCTGTTTAATTAGGAAAGAAGATACTGTAAGTAATTAATCCTTTAAATATTAATACTGTAGAGATTCATTTAGGAACAGAAAAATCCTGAAACATTCTTTAGATGTTGATCATGTGTTGGAGATGGGAGGTCTGCATGTTCTGTGCAAGGATGAGAAGAATAAACACTTTTAAAAATACATTCAAAGTATAATAGCAATAATACAGTTGTGCCTGCTTTTGTCCATGTAACAAGCCGCACTGATAAGGTTTAACTGGACCCATGATATTGAATAGAACATTTGATTTTCAAATAATGGTCAGGAATAAGAACTTTATAATTCTGTGTTCAGAAATTCTGTTTTCATTCCAAAAAGTGGGTTGTTTGGGGGTTTTTTGGTTGGTTTGGTTTTGGTTTGGTTTTTTTTGCCAGTCCAGGCTCTAAGCAGAGGCTCCTGTGCTTGGCTATTCCTTTCATTTTTCTTTTTTCTGAGAGTGATGATGTGAGTGATAATTAGTAATGTCATTTAACTGCTCCTTCTGGCCTCCTCACCACTTGTGTGTGGCCTCAAGGGGGAAAAGTTGGTTACATCCTCTGCTTGGCAAGGATTTAAATCCCAACCTCCCTTCTTATAGTTCAGCATGCTAACCAGGAGCCTATCTCTTTTGCGGGGGTGGAAAGTACCTTTCACTTTTATATTGAAAATAGTTTAATTCAGTAGAAAATTTGTGTGTGTGTTTGGAGCAGGGAATTGTTTTTAGCATAATATGTTTGTGTAGCGTTCTTAATTTTTATTTTTTTTAAAAAAAAAAGAATAGTATTTTTTACATAATTTTAAATGCTCAGAATAGTAAAATGAAAATTATGCGCTTGCTTCTGGAAGAATCTTTGAAATCCATATTCAGTATGATAGGGAAATCACAAATTACCTGTTTGCTTCTTTTTTCCCCTGAACTTTGTGGAAAAACAAGTTGTGTTGTGTGGATCTCAACATGCTTACAATATTTTTCACTCTAAGACAATAATTATCCAATCTACTAAGGCAAGCCCTTCAGCTGACTGTTTAAGGCTTAACAATTACGTTATTCAGGGGGTACACTGATATGTGGGGAAGGCAGAGGATCGGTTCTTTGTTCTCTGCCTTCACCAAGGTGAAGGTAAGCAACATTCATCAGTATGTGACTGATCTGTTGCTCACAGTCTTGTCTTTATACTATACGAGTTTGGAAAAATCTGCGGGTCCGTTAAAAACTTAGCGAGACATTAAGATGCTGCGTCTTTAATGAGCCTCTAACTAATTTTTTTTTTTTTTTAATGTGTAACTAATTTATCTTTTAAGAATTATAGATAAGTGCAGAGATTAATATAAATACAAGCATTGAAGGGTTTTTTTCCTTCAGGGCTATAGCATGGAAATGTAATCACCCTGGAAGAGATCTGGCTTCTCAGAAATGAGGTCACCTTGGCAACAAAATCTTCTATTATTGTCTGAAAGAAGCTAATCAGTGATTTGGCAGAGCAAGAGAATGATAAAAGGGCTCTCTGAGCCATTTCCTCTCTTTTTGGTCCTCTTCTGCTGTACAAGATGATGGTGAGGTGCTTGTGTCAGAAGCTGGAGGAGGCTCCTGTCTCTTTCCTTAGTGCATAAAGATGCTCAGAGCACCAGAGGGAATAGGCAAACCCCCAAGAGGGACAGAAGCTGGTTGTGGTTTAACCTGGCAGTCAGCTAAATACAACACAGCCGCTTGCTCACCCCCCCACAGTGGGGTGTGGAAGAGAATCGGAAAAAAGGTAAGACTTGTGGGTTGAAATCAAGACAGTTTAATAGGACAGAAGAGGAAGAGAAAACAATGATAATAATGATAAAAGAATGCATGCAACAAGTGATGCAAAATGCAATCACCCACCAGCCACTGACCAATGCACAGCCAGTGTCCCATTTTTTATTAAGCATGACAGGGAATATCTTTTTAGTCATTGGGGTCAGCTGTACCGGTGGTGTCCCCTCCCAGCATCTTCTGCCCCACCCCCTGCCCCCAGCCTCCTTGCTGGCAGGGCAGTGTGAGAAGCTGAGAAGTCCTTGACTTAGGCATCACTCAGCCACAACTGAAACATCAGTGTCATCAACATTATTCTCATCCTAAATCCACACCACAGCTCTGTACTAGCTACAAGGAAGAAAATTAACTCTATTCCAGCCAAAGCTAGGACAGTTGTAGTCAGCTTTTTCCACCAATCTGTAGCAGCTCGGGTTTTACTCAATGACTAGAAGCAGTGATCCATTCAGAATGATGTAGAACCTTTCTGTGTATTCTCACGTGCTTGTTTGTGATTGTCCTGGAGGATTAGACTGACACCCATGAGGTCTCAGTCTTCGGTGGTATTCTGGGAAATGAGTGAGCCCAGGTGGTGGCTACAGGAGGACTAGTGAGTCAGGACTGACTCCTCGGGATAGACAGCTTAGCTATCTACTTTTGGAATGGTACCATGTATCTTAGAAGTCACACATTTTAGGTTTACTTTTAAATTCACTGCCAGAAACTTGTGTTTTTTTTCCTAAAGGCTTAAATAATTTTGATTGTGTCTTCAAGTAATAACATACCTTTTGACCCTGACTCCTGTGACGTATCTCCTAAATCATTTAGAGGGAAAACTTCTAGAGATGAAAATATAATTGAATCTTCTCCTGGATTAGGTGGGCAGGGAAACTTTCTATTCCTGCTCTATTTATTTGCTGTTGCCTTTCTCTGACATCCTTTTGCTAGCATGCTTTTGCATCCCTCTAGTAATTGGTTCCCTGCCACTGCAGTTGCCTATGTCTTTTTTATTTTCTTGCTCTGGTGTGCTTTGTTTGTTTGGGAGGATAAGAGAGAGTGGATTTTAGATACTTAACCCAACTGAAGTTGTCTTTACATGGCCAACTTGGATGAAACGTAATCATGTGAGTTATACTAGATATCACGGTAGCTGATCTAATGGTCCTGTTTGGCTTTGCTTTCTATTGATCCCATGGATCAATAGCAAACCAGTATGTATTTGCTTGTCAGAGTATTAGCCTGTTTCTTCACCCACAAAACAATTTCTGGTGTTGTTGATAGGGCTTACAGTTTACAATAAACTCTGTAATACTGTGGTGGAAATTATGTAGAAATAACAGGCTTGGTCTTGCCACATCCTTTGCCTTAGAAAAGAAACATTTGAGTCAAATCAGGTAAAGGAGTTACTATACAAAAATTTGACATAAAACTGCTGGCATGAAATTCAGTACTAAAAGAGGAATTTTGGAGCACAGAACTATTAACAGTGTTAGACCTATTTTGTTGGATTCCCAACCACTTTAGTGAAACTGTCTATGATCGGAAAAGGTAATGAGATCCTCTGGAAATGACCTTATCTATTTCTATACAGACTGGACATCATGTTGGGCTGTTGGACACTAAAATCATTAGTTCTTGGAGCAACTAGTTAAGAAAACAGCAAGAAGAGAGACAACGACTTATCTGGTCATTCTTAGGGACCAGACGTAGCTCAAGATATTGCTACTGAACACATGTGGTTGCCAAAAATGTATGCACCCCCACCCCCAGTTTAACTAAAATGAAAAAATAAATTAAAAAAACCCCAAACCAACCATAATCACTTGTTAGTTACCAGAACAGTTAGTTGGGTAACATGTTTACAAGCACCATGGATAACTTTTAAGTATAGTGATAGACATGAAATCTCCCAACAAACAGTCTTAGTAAAGACAACCTGCACGATTCCATAGCAAAGAAAAAATGTCCCATAAGTAAGACATTTTTTAACTAGTTGAAGTCAGGTGCCAGTGAAGAAAAGGTAACTTGAATGTAAAACTACGGTAAGACCAAAGTAATATTTAAGAAACACGTTGCTGAGGGCCAGTTGATCTCAAATACAGAAGAAAGGAGTTATATGCAACTCATTGGTGGTAAATTCCATCCATTGCAGAGGAGCATCCCGCAATTAAGGAGATTACCAAATAGCCATTCACAGTCCCAAACTACATTAGCCCTTATCACTCAAGCCCTTGTAGGAGAGAGGAAGAGGAGAAGAGTTGGAGTCATTGTGGCTACTTCTGCAAAAACATTAGCCCAGTGGCCTCAGAAGTCGCATAGGAAATATTGGTGAAGGAAGAGACAACAATGTGGTAAATGCCTTGTTGCCACTGTACACATTCATTGTACACCTCTATTTTAGATAATAAATGCAATTCTTTTCATATTTTAAGAAGAATAGAGGAGATTCAAGGAAGATTGACACTGATGATTAGAAATATGGAGGTGCTTTATGAAAAGGAAAGAAATTATTCTTCATCTTGTTTAAGAGCTGATTGAAGTGACACATTTTATGAAATTTGATAAAACCAGTGGCAAAAGTAAACTGGGAATGATTGTTCACCCTGTGGTACCATAAAGAAGTAGGGAAAAGTTTATAAAAATCAGTTCTAAAACAAAGCACACAAGATGTAAGGATTTTTTTTTTATTTTTTTTTTTTTCATGGCATATTGTAGAACTCTTTGCCTGTAGATGTTTTGAATGCAGGAATTTAAAAATTTGAAAGAAGGATAATGTAAATCCCAGGACAGTACACTATTTGGTGCTGTCTGTTGTCCTCTACAATCACCTGAAGAGTTTGTAACCTTCAGATTGCATGAAGGCAGACTAAGGAAGAATTATAGTGTTTCCCAGATAGGTCTTATATTTTTCCTACTTTTGTGGGCAATTGTTAATTGATATTAATTGATATTGATGATGTTTAAAGCGTATGCTTGTATGGCATATGTTTATTGTACTGTATTCTAATGAAGCTCAAATAAGGGCTACAACTCTCCTCCTGGAATACTGTTACACTGAAAATAAAGAAAAAAAAAAAGTAGAGAAAATGACATTTGCATGAATCCTAACCTAAATAAGACCTCGTTTCTAGTATAAATATATATTCATTTTGAATTAAGATTTTATTTTATATCTCTGAAAAATACCTTGTGTATTACTTAGCATCTTAACCCACAAGTTTTTTAGAATTGAGCTTGTAGATGAAATCTTGACCTCACACGTCATTAATGTTGATCATTAATAGAAAGCCTTTGGAGTTCACTGACATGGAATCTAACTGTGGAAAAGGCTAAAACACAACATAATTTGGGTACCGTTGCATACTGATAAGGATTCCCCACTGCTAGCCAAAGATAAATACAATAAATAAACACTTGCATGTTCTTGTGAAAAGCAAATTTTTTATTTTTTTTTTTTTTTTGTGTGTGCTGCTGTAACCAGCAGCACTTACTGAGAAATAAAGCTGACATCGTAGATTGAAAGAACAACTCTTAAGCATAAAGTGGACGTGTAATTCATTGCCTGTTTTGCTGGTTATTCACAGTTCCTCACTACCTTTCTTTTTTTCTTTCTCCAAAACATGGTATACACATTTTTTAGACTATCTTCTGAACTCCTTAGATTCCTTGTGTTAAGTTTAACTTATTAGTAGATTCTGTAGCTGATAAGTCTCATTTAGGAGACAGCAGCAGGAGGTTGCTGAGATTGACTTTTTTTGTCGTTTACTCATGTCAGAATGATTTATTTTATGCTGGTTTTAAAATAATTTGCAGGGGGGAAACGTAGCAAGAAATATAAAGTCAAGTAAATATGGAAACATAGCAAAACATATTTTAGAGTACAAGATGTAAGATGCTGTTTTCACTGAAGCTATTTAAAATACCCTGATAATTAATGTAAATTGTTTGTATTTAGTGAGAACAACCAATGAATCATGCAAGTCAATAAACAACAGTGTCATGGCTTTAAATGCAAATAATGAGACAGGCAGAAATATTTTTTTATTAAAATATACTCAAGTTAATGGCTCAAGTTAATTATTAAATAACAAAGAAAAAATCATATCTGGTAAATCACTTGTATAACAGCAAAGGAGATGAGATTAGAGAGGATTTTGAAAAAAGAGAGAAAGGCAGTGTGGAAGGGAAATTCACAGGTTTACGGAGCGTTGGAGAAGGCATGAAACTGTTACTATACAATCAGAAAAATAGTTCAAAACTTCAAAGTCTTATTTTAATATTTTTTTTTTTAATAAGAGGTACAAACTGTATCATTAATGAAGAACATGTGTGGTTTAATTTTATAGCTTTAATTATAAATGCAGTATCTTTTAAGTACATGAGAAGTTATACCAAATAGCTTCCTTTTAAATTTGAAGTGTTGAATTTAAGATTAAGGAAAAGTGATTCTTATCAAGTTCAGCAGAAAAATTGACCTGGAAACCAAGCTTACAAATCCCTGAAGTTGTCAATAAGGGAAGTTCGATATAATTTTCTAACGGTTAGTGGTTTAGCTTTAATAAAATATGCTTTCTTGTGCTATAAGAATTTGATAATTAATTTTTTTGTTGTTGTTCAGAGAGTTTATTGAATTCAACTCAATTCTTCCAAATACTGTTTGACTCTTTTCTCATACTTCAGTTCCTGAAGCACTTCATCTATCCGCTGACTGACAGTTCTGCATTATATTTCACAGTGATGTTAAGGGCTATGACTATGCAGCATAAACCTTCATATTGTAACTCACTTGGCATGAGTGTGAAGGTAAACCAAAACTGCTTTTATCTGTGGGAATCTACCTCAGTATTTCCAAAAGGGTAGAACTATATCTTGTTTTCTGGGAATTTGTGGGTAAGAATCCTTAGATATGCACATGTGTTCTTTGCTGTTTATTCTATTCAGCTGACTATGTTTTCGAGTGTTTTGATATGTATTTGACAGATTTAGTTTCATCAGTGATGCAATTAATAGGCTTGACATGATGAATGTATTGAAAGCACTTGTGTGGATTTGTAATATACTGGGTTTTTTCCATTTTATCTTAGTATTTATTTCTCTTTTTCCTTCTCTTGCATTGCATTTAATTTTATTTTATTTTTTAGCTTTCTTAGGGTATTGCAAAGTAGAATAACCTATCATAATATTGAGAGCTCAGTCCCTGACATTGCACAATGGGACTAGTTTTATCTGTTGCTTCAGTCCTCTTGTTCTAACAAGAAGTCTAAGAGGTGAAGTCTTGGATGAATGCACAAGTCTGAAACCAGAATCTAACCCTTAAGTGTCTTATCTTCAGCACTATTGATATTTAATTTTGAATCATGTCATCAGTATTTTTCCATGGGTACTTCAGATGTGACACAAGTACTACCCTGAACAAAGGACTATCAAATACTCGAGAGAACTAATATGCACAGGCTGGTGATTGGCAAGGCACCGACATAAGCCTTTGCTTCATAGTTCTCTCCATTTATTGTCAGGTATAACATGATACGTTAAATGTTGGAGTCCACAACAAAGCGCAAGCATGGTTTGAGATGTTATCTTTTCAAGCAGGAAATTAATTATTTTCTGCACACAGATAGCAAGTCCTCACCCACGCTCAGTTACCCATGCTGTAAATACTTATCTCTTGACCCAGTTTCTTAAACAGAAACAAACCTTTTAACTCATTAAGGTGCTAATTTTTGGTTATGCTCTTCCCTTAGAGTTTTTCTAAACATAACAGAACTCTCACTCTTAAAAACTCTTTTCTATTAAAGACACACAAAATAGTGAGGAATTGAGAGACTAAGGGCCAGAGAAAAGGCTGAAAATTGCAGTTGAGCAATTCAAATATTGTATGTCTCAGAATTTTCAGGCTGTCTTGCAAAAGGTGGATTTTTACTTTAGGTCTTGAAAATTGTAACGATAGGAAAAGGACATTTAAAGGGTACCTTTAGGGTTAAATGTTAGGGCATTTTTAACAACGTACCAAAAATCTTGACTTTGAAAAATGCCAAGCATAGAAAATGTTGTTTTTAAAATATGATTGGCCCTTATTTTGTAGTAAAATTGCCAGGTGAACAGAGTGCAAGTCAGTTTTAAAGAATTTGAATTTTAGTAAGTCACAACTATGTGATAAAACTTCATTACGATATCCTGCATGATTTAAATTTTTCTTATTATTTTATAATTAGCTTAACAATACTAAGCATGCCAGAAG
This sequence comes from Microhierax caerulescens, assembly GCA_035590215.1. Taxonomy (NCBI): domain Eukaryota; kingdom Metazoa; phylum Chordata; class Aves; order Falconiformes; family Falconidae; genus Microhierax; species Microhierax caerulescens. The sequence goes on from JAVJGJ010000001.1 coordinate 41,925,236, forward strand.
AGTGTCTGTGAAAATATAGGTCTGTTTTGAAGTTTTGTTTTTGTTATAAATAGATATGTAAGCCTTTCTACAGATTTAAGCCGTAATGGTCCTAACTGGCCGGATTAATATTGACCTTCACCAGCAGTGTAATATCAGAGTTTCTACAGCTTTTTGCCCAGTACAAACTATGCCTACCAATAACACAAATCATATCTATAATATAAAAAAGTCATATTAACTTGACCAAATTTCTCTTGTGGTGGTTAAGATATGTGAAATCACAAAGCATAAATAGGGAAGAGGGGTGGCAAGGAAGATGACTACACTGGATGAAAACTATCACCTAATCTGAATAGCAGAGGCTAGTTTCATGAAAGAAAATGTGCTTTTGTTAAGCATTTTGTAATATAGGTATTCTATTTGCAACATAAATTTACAACATTTTTTGGTTTCTTATGATATACTGTATTTGGGAATGCAATAGGTGATCCAAGCTGGGACAGTTCTTAGTTTTGTGTAGATGAGATCTGTTTCTTCCAAATGTTATTACAGAACATCAGTGTCTGTTAGTGCTTGTAAGTGTAGATTAGCAGCAGGTCAGATTTCTTTTATTCAAAATAAATATAGTCCTACTGAAAATAGGGAACTATTATACCCTCGGTAGGGACGATGTCACAAAAACCTGGATAGGGTATTAGAAAACAGATTTTTGTAGAAGGAGGCTGATTTATTAAGTGGTACTTGTCAGAATCTGAATGAACAATCTTTGCTTATATAATACCATCTCTTTCCTCAGTGATCCACAGCACACTCTTCTGTTTTGTTTTGGTCTTTTTTTTTTGCTTGGTTGGGGTTTTGTTTGTTTGGGGTTTTTTTTGGTGGTGTTTTGGTTTGGGTTTTTTGTTTGGTTTCTTTTGGTAGGTGCTGTTAATGATTTTTAATGGGTATTGCAAAATTAAGCACTTAAAACTTGGAAAAAATATTTGGTGTATCTATTTTTGTTGTTGTTTTACACAGCGTGATAGTTTGACATAATTGAATTCCTTTGTAAAATTTCCGCTGTCAGATTTCCACATGACTACCCTAGAAATTCTTCAGTTTTATTCAGTATTTGGGCTGTAGTTTCTTGGTGTCATAGTGCATCTACATAAATAAATATGAAGAGGCTATTTTATTAACATAATCAGTCTGGAGTAATGTATTTAATGAGAATATAAAAAAATCTTTCTGTAGGGGGAGAATGTGAACTCAGTTTCTGATATTTCTAAAAGCCAGCAAGCAGGATTAACAGGTACCACCTTGATGCCGAATGTACCTCTCAAAAAAGAAAAGGGGGGTGGGGGGGTGGGCAGGGAAGAATGGGACTTGCTTTCAGTTGAGCCATATACAGGTATTGCATATAGATGGTTCAGGTGATTGCCGAAAGGCAGTAGAAAATACTCTTCAGAATCCTGTAAGATTTGATGTGTGGAGGGAGAATGCGGATCTCTTTAAATCAGTATCAAACTTTCATGGTACTTAGGCAAAGATTTCACCTTTCATAACTGGTTTACGTGTAACTCTACAGTTTTCATCATGATCATGACAAATCTGCACTTTATTGCACCCTGCATGGCAGTAGTGCATACACTGCAGTGATAATGTGGATTTATTATAAGTAATTAAAGTAAATGCTGCTATGATCTTCATTGGTAGACCTTTGACATCTTTTATTACAGTTGAATGTTTTCTTGAATTTTACATCATGCTGAGGGCTGTCTTGTTTCTTTTGTGTTATAAATAGCTTGAATTCCACCTTTATGAGAGTGAGCACATGAAAATAAACTGGAAACAAAAGATTGCTTTTGCAAGTAAATCTAAAATTTCTATGAATTTAATCAGACTTTCTTAAAAATTTAAAGTAATTTTCCTTTCACATAGGAATAATTATATCTTGAAGGGGAAAAGGATAACAAGCTCATCTCAACTTTTTAAAAAATATGGAAATTACCTATAAGCATTTCCATTAAACAGAAACTACTCTGATTCACTTTTTCAGGACTTGCAATAATGGATGAAATTACTCATTACAGAGTGTTAGAAAAACTGAAAGAATATTTTATGGCATTTGTATTTCTGACCTGTTGACATTCTCCAGTGAAAAATTAGTCCATCTCTGAACAAATACTGATAGCTTTGAGACTTTTAAGTATTGTTAGTCAGATAAAATAGCTTCTATAACATACATGGGTTCAGCTTGCCTTTTTTATTCTTCTGGTTCCAGATTGAAACTTTTATCTATGCTTTACTCATTGGAATGTAATTTTACTTACTGTTTTCAGGTATGCAGTAATTAATGAGTAGTTATACCTGTTCCTTGGTAAATATGTCCTGGATAAAGCCTCCAAGAAATTATTATGGTTTTGTTAATCCTTTCCAATAATATCGAAGAGATCATTTTGTTGTGAGGCACATTTAATGAAATACTAATGCACCTAGCAGATTAGAGAGGCAACAATTAGATCCTAGCTTTTGTCTGTGAATGAGGAAACTGCTTCTGTAAGATAGGCGATATATTGGGTCTGTGATAGTTAACTAATACCTTCAGTTAACACTAAATTCTTAATTAAATATGATAAATATGATTGTGCCTATAATGGCAGAAAAAGCTCTTACCATGCTTTTGTCTGATTACATCACTTGCTATATTAAGTTCATTAGAAAAGTTAAGCAGTGTATAAAGGCCAAGGGACATGAATAATTTTTAATGAATTATGAATGTTATTGAGACTATTGAGAAAGGAAGAATAATAGTTGTAAAGAATATTTTTTTTCTTCTATGGTCTACTTAAATATATGCATTCCTGGTGTTTTGTTTTGGGGATTTTTTTAATTCAATCATTAAATGCCTTGGGAAAAAAACAGACAACCAAAGCTCAAAATCATCAAATACTTTAATTTCCTTCAAAATTTGACAATGCAAGGAGAAACACCTATGTGAGCACTTCTATGACAGAAATGTCATGAGAGAACAAAAGATTGCTTCTAAATATACTTTTATCAGCCTACTCTGAACTAAGTATCTTTAGGCCAGCCTTAGGGAAGAGGGAGAACAGAGGGCTGTGCAGCAAGGTCAGAGGCTAGCTTTGGAAACCAGAGACTCTTCAGAAAATTCCATGCTAGTGACTTCTTTTTACATATAGGAAAGAAATCCACCATGAATGCTGAAGTAGATCTCTCAAGTGTCATATCAACAGCATAAAAGTGGAAGATACCTATTATAACCAAGTTTTCAACAATTTTGGATTCTATATGTGATTACCAGCATTATCAGTTCCAAAGAACTCATTTTGGACCTCAGTGTATCCTTCATCAGCTCCAAACCCCCCCCCCCAAAAAAAAAAAACAAAAACCAAAAACAAAAAACAAAAACAAACAACCAACAAAAAAACCCAACCAAAACCCCAAAAAAACAACAAAAAACCCCAACCCCCAAAAAACCCCAACCCCCCCAAAACTGTCAAAGTTGGTTTTGTAAGATAAGTTTGATTGATTCTTCATTCTTCACCATTACCACAAAATTGTTGGGTTTGGAAGGCACCTTTGGAGATCTTCTAGTTCGACCCCTCTGCTCACAGCAGGACCAATTAGTCCACGGTTCCCATCTTTTGTGTCCAGAAGAGGTTTGAATATCTCCAGTATCTCCCAAAATGTTATCTTCTAAATATATTGTTGTACAATCCCACTGGTAATTCTGTACAAATTGTTATTTCTTTGTAAGACTTAAATTAAATACTGCCAGATTATATATATACTCTTTTATTCCCATTCTGCTTGACTTTCAATTGAGTAGTTCTGTCCTGCCTTTTTACTTCTTCATTTCTGTGCCCTACTTTTGCAACCATTTTCATGCATATTGACAGTAATTTCAGTTGATACCAGACTTTGTGAAACCCTTTCCTTAGGCAAAATCAGGTAAAAGTGAGAGTGTGCTAAGTAAAAGGAGTAAGTCATGTTTGCAGAAGCTACTGCTGACTGTAAGACTGTGCTGTGGCTTAACCCCAGCTGGCAGCTGAGCCCCACGCAGCTGCTCGCTCCCCCTGCCCCGGGATGGGGGAGAGGATCGGGAAGGTTAAAGTGAGAAAACTCTGAGTTGAGATAAAGACAGTTTAACAGGGAAAGCGAAACCCACGCATGCCAGCAAAGCAGAAAAAGGAATCCATTCCCCACTCCCCACGGGCAGGCAGGCTCAGCCATCCCCAGGGCAGCCGGGCTCCAGCACATGGAACAGGGACTTGGGAAGAAGAATGCCATCGCTCCCAATGACCCCCCCCTTCCTCCTTCTCCTCCTGGTTTATATGCTGAGCACAATGAAGGTATGGGATGTCCCCAGGGTCAGCTGCCCCAGCTGTGCTCCCTCCCATTCCTTGTGCCCCCCGTCCTGCTGCTGGCAGGGTGGAGTGAGGAGCAGAAAAGCCTTTGGCTCTGTGCAAGCCCTGCTCAGCAGTAACTAAACATCTCTGTGTTATCAGCACCGTTTGCAGCACAAATCCAAAACACAGCCCCATATAGCTGCTGTGTGGAAAATTAATTCTGTTCCAACTAAAACGAGCACAGACTGCAAAAGCTTTGACATTTACTATTCCTGAACTTAATGTTTATTATTAAACATATTTTTGCAACACTGTTATTTGTTATTTTGTGAAGTTGTTTCCCTGTTGTTCCTCAGTAACGCAAATGCGCAGAGCCTGTGTCTGAGGGAGGGGATAGCTTTAAAGCTTAAGAGAAAAAATAGGAACTTGATTAATAGTTTCTGAAACTATTTCTTTTGCCTTGCATAATGTTTGACTACTGTCTCTAACCAGAATTTCACCTGTGTAAGTTTCCTAAGGAAAAAAAATCTGGCTCTCCAATGATGCTGGAACATGATCTGTTTCTCTTATAGTGCTGTACAGCGCCAGAAGTTACAGGTAGGCTTTCTTAAGCAGATTCAAGGAAGCCTGTGACTGTAGTTGGAAACTTTTCAAGACAGGGAATAGGGTTTTGTGAACAAAAATATTGCCATGTATCTTGGGTACTGTCAAAGATAAAATCATTACTTATAACTGAAAACCAGTGGCACTGTAATTTTGTGCAACTTCATAATTTTTGGATTTTTTTCACATTACTGCCCTTTTTAACCCTAGTATATGAAGATGCTCCTAAAATTCTAGCATTCTTAAAATACATTTAAATGATTTAAATGAAATAAATGATCCTTCCTTCAATTTATTCAAGTGCCACATTGATATCAGTTAGGATATTGTTGCACATGAAGTTCATGTTGCTTGATAACTGAATGCTTAATGTCACTCTGGTAACTCCACTCAGGAATTTCTCCCCAGCATTAACACACCTCTTCAGCTGAGCTTGTATTTTAAGTCCCATTAGATGGAAAGTAATTGAGGAAATTTAGTTAATCTACTTTTGTTTCTGCAAGTCATTGAGGAAAAACTTGTCTGTTTATGGTATTTTAGTGTTTTAATGTTTATATGCAGCTTGTATGGCTCGACTGGGAAATTCTGGAAGATACATCTGTATATTTAAGATGAAAGATTTTCAGTGACTTGATACTTATATTTTCATTTCAAATTAATGAAGTGGAGAATGTGTAAAGAAATTACATTCGGAATTATTTAAATTTTTGTAATGATTGTAATGGGCTGTGTTGCTCACTTTTCTTTATATGCTTCATTACATAAACAGTGTCACCAATTGTTACAGGGTTACATTCAGAATAAAATACTTCAGGAACTTAACAAAGGTGTTAGACAATGAGAGATGTGGACTTTCACAGGGATTTCCGTATTTCTGTACTGTCACCTTAAATGCTTGTAGAATAAGGACTTAAGAGGGCAAACAATTAAAAGTGCTAGAGGTGGCTTATAGAAGAATCTCAAAGAAGCAGTAAAACTCACAATATGAATTAAGGGAAAAAAAGAAAAATAAGAGTCTTTGAGGTTTTTCTGGTGGCCTAGCATGGTCACATTAGCAATTTTGCTTCTTTAAGAGTTTCTGCAATCTTACCAGGTTTTAAAGTCAAAACTCCTCCAACAGATAATTACTATTGATTTGTGCATTCACATGTTCTAATTATCTTTGTGTGCAGAGAATTTTGACTATTTTATGCTCAAACTATTACAGTTTTTAATCTTGATCACTTGGTATGTCTAGCAATCAAATGTGCTTTGCTTTCATGATGAGAAAACCTTAAAAAAAAAGTGCTTAACAAATGTATCTTTTTTTTTTTAATCTCATAAAATCCCCGAGCCTTTTATTAGAGACTGGTTTGTAGTCACAGAACTATGTTCTTTGTCTCCTCTCTTTGGCTGTCAACTTTCTGTCCCCTTGAAATTTGCAATGCCAAAGATATTACAGGCAAATACATCAAATGGCTTGTCAAATCATGCTGATTCCCTTTCTAATCTCAGTGCAAGCTTTCACCTCATCAGAGGTCTGGGAAGGTTATGAAATGAAATTCAAAAGTTAAAGGAAACTTCTTGCAAATACAGAAGAGTCTGTGGTCTACGGCCTGTTTTCATTCTGTGCGCTACAGGTTATACCCATTATTCTAAGGGGAAGGGGTGGAATCAGAATATTAAGTGGTATCACATAATAAACCATAATCTTTTTCTTCTTTAATTTTAACGCAATTGTTTCCTAAGAGTAAATTATAAAAGCTGTATTTAAAAATATGTAAATCACACTTCATTCCTTCTCTAGTCTTTTTTTCCTTCAAAGTATCAAAAATATACTCCAGAGGATTTTGATTCTCAGACCTTTACAAAATAATTGTGTGTTTCTGACATAAATTCAGGCTAGGGAATGTATTGACCTGCAAATTATAAAATCTGGTACTTTCTTAATTTTTCTGATCCTTTACTTTTCTCATTTTTTTTATTCAGTTTAAATGACTACTATCACTAATTACAAATAAAAGGATATTACTTTAATTACCTTCCATGGTTGGTGTGAAAAAAAGCAATCAGTTATCATAACCATTATACCAAATGTTGCAACTCTAAATTTCTGACTGTACTACTAGCAGACAGAGCTGTTCAATTAAAATAGCATCTTAATGTAGCTGAGTAGTTCTAATTATTAACTTCTGTGAATGCTATATTTTGAACTTTGTGCCCTAGACTGTCTTGTTCACAACTAAGAAATAACAAGTGCCTTCATCAAAATGCAATGAATTCTCTGACATTTTGAAATAACTGATAGAATCAGCTGGGGGACAGAAAATAATTGCCATTCATATATATAATTTTTTGGGTTTTCCTTTTTGCTTCACCACTCTCCTGTGCACTGAAGTTTAGTAAAGTTCCTAAACTGTAAGTGGTAGCAAGCATTTGGGAGGAAATCAATTCTGTTTAATAAGGTCTGTCTTGCAAGTAACATCTCACTGAAATTTTCTTCATGTGGATCTAGGTTGAGAAGTTTGCTTTAAAATAGCAACTGTGGTTCTCCTTCTTAGAGAAAGGTCAGTGCTCAAAAATTATCGAACAACTTACCTTAGATGCCCGTCTTCCATGGGGAGAAATGCGAGGTCTTACCCGCTTTGGGTAGTGACAACCTAGACATCTTCTGAGGATGGGTGCCCTGATGGTAATGACAGCCTTCTGTAAAAATTCTGCTTGTGCTTTTCCAGATGAAGAGGAGGGTTTCATATTGTATTTAAGTCTGGTTGATTTAAATCTGGGGGATAGAAGAAGAAGGAAAATGTAATGTTTCATCTCATTTGAAAACATGCAGTTGTTGCCTTCAAAATACATATCTTAGAAGTTAAAATGTAATGCTCTATAGCAGGGGTCCTCAAGCTACGGCCCGTGGGCTGGAAATGGCCCCCCAGGGTCCT
>JAVJGJ010000001.1:41935453-41945990 GCA_035590215.1 Microhierax caerulescens
GTAAAGGTTGGGTCTGTTCTGCACTGTGGAGGAAGAGAGAATGGAACAGAGATGAGATTTTCGTTATCTGCATGGCAAGGGTGGCTGGGGGGGGTGAAGGCTCTGCAGGGGGGTAAGGAAGAGCACCGGCTACAGTGGCCTGCAGAGACATAGTCCTGAAAAGTAATAAAACTCTTAAAATATAACACTGCAATAAGTGATGCCAGCAAGCTAGCTATTTCTCCCTTTTTGCAGCTTGTCTAGTATATCAGAAGGAAAAATAAGGGTCTTTAATTTGGTCCAGTCTTTGTTTCCTTATTCCACATGGACTGTATAGCTTGTAGAGTGTGAAGGAACATTACCATAAAAGTGCTTTAAAACATTTTTGTTTATGCAGTAAGGGCAAGCAAGATACCAGCCAGAATGTGTATCTAGATTTTAACTGCTCCAAGGACTATAGATGTGGGTCATTGCTGTGAGGTTGGGTTTTTTTTCCTCTGGTGTAAACTTTCTTCCTCTGCAAACATAGCAGAAAGGTGATTATGAAGTGGCTCTAAGGTTTTGTGCACTCCACTGACTCCTCTTGCAAAAGTGAAAACCTCAGAAGAAAATCTGTGCTAATCACTCTGAAGACCATAGCAGAGCTTGATACATTATTTTTTTTTTTTAAAAAACTAGAAACAAAAGATAGGGCATTATGTGGTGTACTTGCATGCTATGATTGAGTGATCAGAAATTTTCCATTTTGATGAAAAAGCAAACCAAGAAAACTTTAATGTCATACTGTTATAAATGCTCAGATTAATGTGGAAGTGATTTGAGAATATACTTTGAAGAATCTCAGGTAATCTTCTAGTTCATCTGTCTTTTCTCCAGGTCATCAAATATGAGTAGACTATTTCTCATAAATGAAGCAGTGAATTTTCTAGTGTGTAAAAAAGAAGCGTGAGGAGTTGTGGGTTAAACTCAGAGGGGGGAAAAGCCAACAGCTTAACTTTAATACATATAAATATACTCTAAAGGTGTTTATTTTCATTTTCTCTTGACCCTGTTAGGTTTCAAGATACTCATGTAGAAATTAGGTTTTAACCTCAGTGTTCAAGCAAGTACTCCTCTGGAATATCAAAAGGTGATACAGACAACGTAGGTATATTAATAAAAGGTTTTCTTTTATAACTCAAATATGGCCTTTCCATTTCTTTTGTCTAAGTTTGTTTCCACATTTATGTTTTATCTATTTGAGTTTGAAAAAAAATTGCAAGGAAATCTATATTTAAGATTTTAGAATCTCTGTACGTTTTAATAAGGCTTAAATATAACATTCTGATAAACGCTGTGGGGAAAAGGCCAACTGAAATTGCTAATTGCCAGCCACTTTTTTTTTTAGAATGGCAAAATTAGTTTTGCCTGTAATAATCCTCAGCAGTTTGCTTTGCTATTGTTGGAACATGTTTGACTACCAGTTGTTAAATAAGCTTGTATCGTTTAAGAGTGGGAGAACATTTGAAAAAGGAATTGTAGTATGTTTATTTTAAATAGGCAAATTAAGGTGGCACAAATATGATTAAGAATAATTTATAATAGACTACCTTCATATGGTTTTCAAAATAAGTAGTTTAAACCTCCCTGTGTGTAGTTTTCCTTTATAAATTTCTTCTGGAATGATACAGGTTTCTCTAAATGTCAGTTTTCCCTGATTTCTTTGTATTTAGTTTGCTGTTATATATTCCCAGCTCTGATTTTTATTTGTTTCTTTTTAACCTCAGTTCAGTGTAAGAGTATGAGAATGTACAGTTCCAGATAATGTATTTGCACCCTGATATTAAACACGTTTTTTCATTGGAGGAGGTTATTTCCCTGTTCAAAAAATTCTATGGAAAATCATTCAAATTCTTATAATATTCTAAGAACATGATAGACCAAATTGATACTTTCCACTTTCAGAGGGTTTCTTCTTACCAGTTTGTCAGCCTTTCCAGGTTAAAATAATCCAGGATGATTATCTTCCCTGGTGGACACATCCATCCTCATCACTGATGCATGATGGCATTATAAGGTGCCAGGCAGGAATTATATGCCTTAAAACTGCTTGCACTCTGCTGCTGGGTGTCTAGGGCTGAGCCATACTGTTCTTGCTGTTAAATAGGTATTTGGCCTTCTGTCACTCCTAGCTATTTAATTCTTTTCTCATAGGGCTGTGGGTTTCTTTGGTGTCCGGCATTTTTGAGAAATGATCCTAGCAGCTGCATCATGCTTCTGGTGTGTGTGTAGTATTTGTCTCTTTGGAATTTGCTACAACTATGTGTTGGCAGGTGAGAAATAATGTTGGATTGTGTTGGAAAATAATGTTTTTTAATTAATGTTTAAATAAATGATCAGAGAAGTGATGGACTTGCATAAGTGAGTGCCAAGGGACTAGAGAGAAATGAATATCAAAAACTATTGAGTAACCAAAAGGATGAGGGAAAGGGTTCAAAGTTGTTCTGACTCCAGAATAACTATTTTTTTCCAGTTATTTACATCTATAAGGCTTTAGCTCTGTCAGTGCCAGAAGCCCTATATGTTGTCTGGCCCAGAAAAGACAGATCAACCTGCAGAGACCACCTCCATGCATCTGTGAACATATTTGCATCATTATTTCATTAATATTTTCTTTTTGTCCGTTATCTCTGCCTGTTCGTGATGATCTAGTCTGTGTTATGTCAGCTCAAAATGGGTAACAGTCAAAACAGTGATCTAGACAAGCCAAACTCAAAATAGCGAAGTAGATGAGCAAGCACTTAATAGCTGCGATGAGTAGTTATGGGGAAGATCCTGCTTTAGTGCACAGCAGTTCAGATCATAGCATTGGAAAAGCAGCAAAGAAAGCAAGCAGAAACCAGTGGGCAATTAAGGGACTAATTTTGCAAATAGGGGATGGGATCTGGAGAAAGGACTGCCAACTGCCTGAGCAGAATGACGCACGAATCAATACAAAAATAGGGAGTGGATCTGAATAATACAGACTCTCTTGAGTGCAAAAAGGAGATTTTTGGAAACAAACTGAATTACATTTAGAGAAGTTAAGTTAATAAACAGTGGAGGCAATACTTGTACATGTTAGAAAGAAATATTCAACTTCTGAAGTGGTGTGCTTGCCTTGCAATTAAATTCTGCTTTATTTTTGGAAAGAACTGCTTCTGTAAGAAAACAGTTTTGTTTAGTGGAAACTTATTCTGTCACAGGTTTCTAAAGGAAAAAAAATTTACAGGCTTCAATCCAAACTGTTTAATGTGACTTGTAACTGAAGATTTCCAAGAGTTAAAAGAATTGTGTGGTTCCATCTACAGAAAATTCACATCAGAGGGCAAGAAGGCCTCAAAGGTTTCAAAATTAAGCTTGCTTCATAAATGGCAATATCCTTCACAAAAAACCCAAACATACACCACCAAACCTTAAAAGATACACAGATTTACTGATCAAGAAAAATATATGATGTCATATATTACATTATGAATATAATTCAGTATATCCTTATGCCATATTTTTTTCCATATAAAGGTGCCTATTGACACTTGGCCAAGTATTTACTGAAGGAAAACAATGAAATTAGTTACAAAAATGTATTTAAAGATGGATTGCTGAAATTATAAGAGCTCTATAATGAACATTAAATAGGTAGTTAGATACGCAATAACAAGCCAGTATGCTTATTTTTATGGGGACAAATCAAGTGACATATTAGCTTTTAAATGTCTTGGCACACGCATTTCAGACTTCATATTAATAAAAATCTTCATGTCAATAGGTTAATTGTGTAAGCAGTTGCAGACGTGATGAAAATCAGTCACAATTAATGTCCACATTTCTAACATTTATCATTTTCTTATAAAGGGCTGCATTAAACATGTAATCAGAACTTTAATATTGGAAAACTTGTTTTTCTGTGGTTATTCATATGAACTCTCTGTGGATCAAAATATGATTTAAGGGTTAATCAGTGTTCTCCACTGTATCTGAAGATCCAAATATATACAAGTATAACGTTAATTTTGTGAGAATCTTGAAAACATAAAAAATCCCTAGCAGCCAACCTTATTCGGTCAATATAATTTGAAAGACCAAAATGCTGGAGCGTGATGGATCTTCTGTGGACTAGAGGTAAAGAGGAAAAACCAGCTCCAAAGATATAGTTTAACTTTTAAAGTTAAGATGTATTCTGCATAGGCAGGAAATAACCAATTTTCCTTATAATTTCAAACCCATCTGAATTTTTGAAACCTGTTTTATATTCTGTTTACATACAACAACTCTGTGACTAAATTAACTATGCGTAAGGGAAATATTTTATTTACGTCATGGAACTAGACTTTCTAGGCTTTACAGCCTTGTGTATATTGTACAGCCTGGTTCATATATTTGGTACTTGAACTCCCTGAGAAACATGAGTTTCTTTTTCCTGTGGAAATAGAGTTCTCTAAATATCAGTGTACCAGCATTTACCAGAATTAGAATATGGAGCAAGAAATGGAAAGAGAAGCCCTGCAGCAAATTCCTCTGTCTGAAAAAGGGACCAAAGGGCTTTAAAGTGGATATCTAGAAGAAAAGCTTGAGGGAGAGTTGAATTAGCTTTGGTCTAAAACATTTTTAAATAACTGTTTTAAAAAAAAATAAAAGAGGGAGCAGTGTGGTGATTTGGATGTTTCTGTCCATTATAAGACTAAAAGCTGGATTATGTCTATAGGTTAAGTAATCTCATACAAATTCCTAAAAAATTTAGGAAAACCTGTTACCACTCTGAAATCTCAAGTGAAACATAACCCTGAAACAAAATGTTGCAACCATTCTGCAGTTGGTGTCTCAATTTGGGAATTTGTTTGTTCACCCTTCTCACAAAAGAAAAAAAAAAAAAAAGTCAGCAAAAAAAATCCCCTATTCATTCACTTTTACCTAATTTGACAAATAGTTTGGATGTCTCCCAGCTTCCATTTTCAGTGCAGATATATTCTCCAAAATGGAGGGGCTGTGGGGCAGGAGGAAAATGCTCAAATTTACTGAGTCTCCCAGTTGCAAGTGCAAAAGTATCATATTTTGAGTTCCCCAAATGGTGTGTTCTTTTCATAAATTCCATTGGTGTACACACCTATATATATTGTTTTTTAAGAGTCATATTGAACGTGTATACTGTGTCTTTGTTACTATGAAAGAATTGGGAATGTCTGCTATTTATCCAGGGGTGCTTCAGGAGAAGATTGTTAAAAAATAGAATGAATTATTTCTTGTTAAATTCTGAAATATCTGTACCATAAATAGTCTCAGTTAGCTTTGTAGTACATCTGCCAGATTCTTCAGATGTGGATTGCAGCCTGGTTGCAGAATTCCTTTTCAAACTAATGAGCTATTAAAGGAGAACTCTGTGTTTAGAGAATGGTTAAAAAAATGCAGATGTTGGATAGATTCCTCCAAGTGGATATTTAACTTCATACGCAAAACATCTATTCTTAACTGTAGCTCTGTGACTTTTTGCCATAATATAATGACTTCAATGAAAAAAAATGCAGAATGTCCTTTGGAGGTTATTCTGAAGGTATACAATAAGCTCTAACACTTAAGACCTCTAGTAAAATAGTTTAACTCTGTTGGATTATACTTTCTTACTTTCTTTCCCTCTATTTTTTGAACATGATATCTTTAGAACTGTTATTCTCAGTTTAAATGTTTATGAAGATGAGCTTACAAATAGCTGTTAGCTATTAAATCTTCTTGAGTGCATAATGAGTTATTGTCCTGACTCTTGCATCATTCTCTGAGGGATATGTAATACTATTTATTTTTCTTCATCATCTTTCAAAATTTTATGTAAAAAAGAAAGAGATACACAAAGGATATTTAATCTCTTCTTTTGCTGTCATTGCCATGGAAACATTAAAAGAAAGAGGAACTGTAGGAAGAAGATGAAAAGGTAGAGACAAAGAAGGAGACATAGAACAGTAAAAAGGAAGGTACGCGGCAGCGCATTACGTTGTAAGACAATCAATATTTAGAGATCGTTTCAGTTCAGAAATTCTGTTGCATTTGGAAAAGCTATACTTTTTACACTTGAAATGAAGGTTAGTTTGATCAGTTTGTATAAAAATAAGAATATTTTTTTCATTCAGTAGAAATACTGAAAAACCCACTTCAATTCATGCCTTTTCTGATGTTTTCATAGCATTATAACTCTGATAATGGTGCAGATTTACGTCTGAGTTGCATTATGCTAGGATGAATGCTTCTGGGCTAGGATGTGCATTCTGTTTGCTCTTCTGGGTTTTTTTTACATGTCTTGGACCGTTGCCTAAACCCTTTGGAAAAAAGACCTTCCTGATAAGTGTAGAGAAGTCACTGAAATCTGGATCCTTTAATTTGGTGTGAAAGACTGAGAGAGTGTATAATTGTTCTTTTCGTAGATGCGTGAATCTAAATCCAATTTTGTTGGCATGCACTTACTATAAATATCACAATTTCCCTTGTAACCAGCCACTCCCTCTTTTTCTCCATCCAACAGTCACTAATTTATCAGTCCTGTCTTTATATTTGTATATTGTCAAGTTCCGGTAGGTGGCAGCCCTGCAGCATTGTTTGGGGATTTTGTAGGCTGAATAACACTTGCTGTGCATTGCAAATGGCTTCTTCTGCAAAACTCTGCAATAATTCTGAAGTTCTCATTCCTTTCATGCCTATGATTTACTACTTGGAGAGAATAATCTCCCCAAATCTCCATGCTACATATTTTGTCCTATGATGATTTCTACTATTGTATTCCTTAGTAAAATGTGTATCAGTTCCTTTTTTCTTGTTGCTGGAATCTGTTCTTTAATCCCCTGTTGTGGGTTGATTCTAAAACACATGCAACAGTTACACTGCATTTAACTGGTAAAGGCATAGTGTGTACAAAGGCCCATTTGCTGATTTATTTTTGATAAATGGATGTTATTTTGGGGAATTGATAGCTGGTTTGCATAGTCCACTGCTGCGTGGGAATGAAGTTAAGTGTTGTGAGAAGTTAGGCTGGCATGAACATCTCTGTATCACCTCTCCAGTCCTTTTTTCATAACTTGATACAGTAACAGGACTTCCCACTGCATCTGTTTTTTCTGTTTCGTTTGTTAACCAAACTTTTATCCATTTTTGTAGATGTTCTGGGGTCTCATAAGCACAGGACAGAACCTGGTGATGTAGTATTTTCTCCTACCAAAGGAGAAACAATCAGTTTGATGATAACCCATTTATTAGAACTGTGTTCTTAGGCATTTTAAAGCTGGAAGTGCATGGTCTGTGCAACATTATTTTAGTCTTCTACTGGTCTATATGTATAAGACTATATTGGTCATATACATCTTATTTGGGTTCTGGGATGAGAACTTGCTCCTTCAAGAGAACAAGGACATAAGACAGAAGAACCCAGCTTTCTGGATAAAGCACTGTTATGGATGTCATGAAGCTGTTATTTTCTGGACCTAGTCATACATATGTTATTGTCAGAGCCCTTTAAATAGTGTTGGTGTTGCTAAGCAATATTCAAATCATTTGAAGATATTTTGAAAGTAGTGAATACCTGTTAACAGTCCTTTGGGCTATACTAGTTGATTCACTACTGAACAGTATTCATGCATTTTTCTCCAGTTTTCCCTTTTTTGTTGTGGAGGTCTTTTTTCGTATGGTAGGTTTTTTTTTTTGTTTTGTTTTGTTGTGTTTTTTTTTTTTTGTTGGTTTGGTTTGGTTTTTTACTCCAAGACTTTAACCTTTAAAAGAACAAAAATTGAAACTAGTGAATTAGAGGAGAGAACCGGGGGGGAATGTGGGAGGAAGGTACACAAATGGGAATGTTGTGTTTATTAATGCAGCATTTCCTACTTTTTTGCTCTTTGAATTTGAGAAATTTAGAAAGTGGAGATAAGAATTACCAGACAGTGTGTTGCTGCCTGGCAGCCTTTAGAAATCATACGATGCTGATTTCTAAAGGAGGATGCCTGACCTAAGCCAAATAGATATTTTTGCCCCTTTCTTCTTCCTGTAAATTCTTGAAAGAGCTGTTGGGATACTGCCTGGTTATATCACAAAAAAAACCCACAAAACTCTTCAGTGAAGGAACACATATAGATACCAATGTATATTTAGGGGTGATACCATTCATATTTTAGTAAAAATAGTATATTTTTACATTCTCAGCTAGAAGTGAAAGAAGATGTTCTCATAAAGAAATTTTTTATTGCGATTTGTGATGGTGGTGTAGGCTGCTACTAATTGTGACTAATATAAGTAACCTTTGGATATTTTAGATTTCTGAGTGCTGCATGGATTGTATTTCTCTTTAGAACTAATCTGGTAATACTGTTTTTGCTTTTATTTCAAAGACATTGTAGTATTTTCCTTTAAATTACTTACACCTTTGCAGTAAATCATCCTCTTTAAATCTCTAGGGGTTTTTTCTTCATTTAAAAATCAAACTCAGACTGATAGCAAAACAGAGAAATTCTTATTTCAGTGTGCTGCCTATGGACCTCCTGCATGTAAATGCAGCTTGTTAAAGCAAGATTTAAAGAGATATTTTGTTGGGTATATACGAGTTCCTCTTTATATTAGCTAGTTCTATTAAGGAGAGAAAAACAGCACTGAGTTTTAAATTTGTAGAACTCTTATTAACTTAGTGAACCTATATATTTTTTTTCTTTTTTTTTTTTTTTTTCTTCTCAATGAAATAATTTCTAAAGGAAATGTCAGTTTTAAAACCTGGTGTTTTACCAGTGTGTTATAAAACATCTACACGGGGTCAGCGTTACAAGTACTGATGATGAAAGCAGAGTTTCTTACAGAAGGAAGTAGGTAACAACACCACAGTTCACAGATCTGTTATGGTTGGTGCCATATGTACTAATTGGCATATTATTTTTAAGAGGTAATTAATGAGTTTTTTGAGACAGTCTGCAAATATTGGAACTCTTTAAATGGATAGCAAGTTAACGAACACTAGGGGATATAGCTTTTGAGGAAAATGTTTGAAAGTCTAAAATATATGTTGAATACCAGTCTTCTCAACTAAAATATATTTGTATTGTTCCTTGTCACATTTCAATGCAGTTTGCCTCAAAGAGCAGATGCTTTATGCTTTCTTCTACCAAAAGAGAAAGAATATGTTGAGTGATAAGCTATTATATTCTTCATGAGTTCTCAGATATTATCTGACTTGTTCTCTTGTGTCTTAAAGTCAAAGATGCTTTGTAGTCAGAGTAGCTGAAAATAACAAGTCTGGATGGTGCTCATTTCTTTCCACTGCTGATCTCTGGTTTGATGTCTCCTCTCAGGTCAAATTTTTCATGAGTTGGAAGCTTGTAGTGCACCTGTTTGGTTGAGATAGTTGTGGTTGCAGAGGTTTTAATTTATGTGGTCCTTTATTGAACTGCATTTCAACTTTAATTTTATTCTGGGTATTTTTTAAAAAATGTGACATTTCTGTTTTTAACTTTGCTGAGTACATAGCCAGATAATCTGGTCCTAAGCTTTTCATTAAACATATTCCAGTAGACATAATTTTGAGATCCAGAGTGTCACCTGGGAATTAAGTAATGCCAAATTATAAATATAGAAATGACAAATATCTCAATTGAAATGGGTGACCTTTTAGCACGAACTGGTGATAATCCTGCCTTGAGGTAGTCTGTTTGAATGCACATTCTTTTGTAAGCAATTCAGCTCATAAAATAATTTGTTTTCTATTATCTTTCATCATTGCTTTTGTAATTTCTGAACAAGCACACATCAGGCAACATCAGCAGCAGGGGTAGTAACGTTCCTTCTTGGAGGTAAGAATACAAGCTCAGAATCAATATCTAAGTTTTCCCAGAATACAAATCCAAATCCAATTTTGGAATATAGTTTCATAATGGGATTTTGTTTAATTTTGGGGGGGCTTTGAGGGGTGATGTTTACTTTTTAAGGATATTTACATGGATGGTTCTAACCTCTGATCCAGCTTCTAGTAAAGCTTGCAGGTGTCCAACTCGTAATTAATAAGGAGGCTATGTTTCTTTTGATGTTAAAAAAAACCCAAAATACTTGTGTATCAGCAGAGTTTGATCTTGCTAATTATTCCACTATAGCTTTTTTTTTTCCCCACTCACCAAAATGTGCTGCTATATTTATGTTCGTTTGGACAAATTTTAATTCCTCAAAAAAAAGAAGTTAGATTTAAAATATCCTGTTATAAAATTCTCCTGACTCTGATTTTGGCATTTCTCTACCCAGTTCAGTTTTTCATGAGCCTTGAAATACCTTGCCTTTGTTTCAATTTTTCCTGTTGGTATTACACTATATTACTTGCTAATATGGATGCAGCCAGCAATGGACAAAAATCACCAGAAAACCATATTCTCCAAGAAAAACATGAATCTAATGTTTGATGAAGAAACTGTTTCTGGATCTGGAATCATGTAATCACAGCATAGTTGGGGCTGGAAGGAATTTCTGGAGATCATGTAGTCCAACTCCCTGCTAAGGCAGGTTCCCCTCCAGCAGGCTGCACAGAGTCATGACTAGGCAG
>JAVJGJ010000001.1:41952620-41965048 GCA_035590215.1 Microhierax caerulescens
ATACTGTGTTCAGTTTTGGTCCCTGCTATACTAAAAAGACGTGGGCAGGCTGGAGGGGGTCCAGGGAAGGGCCACAGAGGTGCTGGAAGGACTGGGAAGCCTGCCCTATGAGGAAAGGCTGAGAGCTGGGATTGTTCAGCCCAGAAGAAAGAAGGCTCAGGGAGACCTTAGCACCGCGTTCTGGTATTTAGAGGGTGGCTACAAAGAAGATGGAGACTCCCTTTTTGCAAGGTGTCACATGGAAAAGTCGGGTGGGTACAAGTTACTGCCAGGGAGATTCTGACCAGATGAAAAAAGAACTTTTTGCGATGAGAACAACCAGTCATTGGAATAATCTCCCCAGGGAAGTGGTGGATTTCCCAACTTTTTAAGATTCAGCTGCACAGGATGCTGGCCCATGTTGTCTAGACTGTGCTACTGCCAAGAAAGGTTGGACCACATGATCCTTGAGGTCCCTTCCAACCTGGTGTTCCATGATTCTATGAAAATATTTGTACCTGAAACGAAAGAGGTATTTTGCTAAAAGATTGAACTAAGTCATGTGTAAATAGCAGATTCTGCTATTCCATGCTGTGGTTCAGGATGGGTTTTGTGTACCGACTGTGGGTTAGCAATAGTAAACTGATAATACATTTGATTGCCATAATTAAATGCATTTGATTACATCAGCTTGAATTGTTTTCTATAATATGATTAAAATTGCACTGGAACATGATTAGCAGTTTTACACTTAAATAGTATACAGTACGGATAGAAAAACTGGCAGCACTGATGAATTCAACGTTGCATGCAGGAATACAGAGTAAGCACAATTACAGTGTTTCAGTAGTAGTGGACAAGTAATGCATTTCAACACATTTTGCTTTTGTCTTTGCCTAGTCTTCAAAATGAAGCTTTGTACTTCAAAAGTGCAACTTGTAACTCATTCATGGTTGTTTTAATAGTTATTTTTGAAACTGTTCAAAGATCAGGATGCATGCTTTATTATTTGTACATATTTATATTTTAAATGAAATGCTTAGCTGAATTGTTTTCTTCACTGAATCCTCTTGTTTGCTTCCTGCTGCTTTTCTTCCCTCTCTTGTTTTCAAAACCTGATGTATATTAGGTGGGTTTTTTTCTTTGACTTTCTTGTTTTCCCTTTTTCATTTAAATCTCAATTTCTTCATCTCTTCCCCTGGGACTCTCTCATTCTTTGGTTTCCCTTAATTTGTTCCCCCCCAGTATAAAAGCAGCCATACTAGTAACAGTAAAGGTGCGTTCTTTAAAAGTGCCTTTCTTCTAAGTTAAAGGTCTAAGGGACACTTTTCCTCTCTGTAGTCAGTTTGATCCCTCTGCTTCTTTCAGTGCTATCAGGTTGTCTGTTTTCCTTTATTATGTCTAAATTCCTCAAAAGTTAGAGAAAGCATCAATGGGGAAAAAAAAAAAAAAAAGGACATGTTAAATTGGACCTTAAGAGTAATGAAAACGGAAAGCAAATGAGGGTGTAAAAGATAAACTGAGTTGTCAGCAAGCTAACAGTAGTATGGTGCAGGACTTCAGTAACAGTAAAATAATATAGTTTCTGTCTGTCCTATTACCTTGTTTGCCTCCGTTCTATAATACTGTAAAATTTTTGAAGTGATGTGTGTGTTTTGTTGGTATTGAACAGCATATGATTATGGAACGAGAAGTTCCAGCTGAATGTGAGGGAGAACTTCTTTACTGTGAGGGTGGCAGAGCCCTGGCACAGGCTGCCCAGAGGGCCTGTGGGGTTTCCTTCCCTGGAGACATTCAAACCTGCCTGGATGTGACTCTGTGCAGCCGGCTCGAGGGGAACCTGCTCTGGCAGGGGTTGGACTGGGTGGTCTCCAGAGGCTCCTTCCAACCCCGACCATTCTGTGATGCTGTGACTTGTAGAGCATTGGGGTAACAATTTAATGCATTTCGGTAAACGTCTTACTGATACCTTTGAATTTTCAACAGCTAAGTTTTTATATCTAGAATGAGAGTTAACTTCTCTGCGTAGTTTTACTGCTATGTATCAGTTTCAACCTTTCTGAATGTGTAGGGTCTCAGGGTGCTATCTTGCCAATCTCAAGTTTTAGTCCATAAAAATTGCTGATGAGAGACTCTAATTAATTTCTTTGGGCTTTTGAAGTGAGAAAGTCACAGCACCAAAAAAAGTGATAGAACAGGCTTCCCTTGGCAACAATTTTACCTTACCGAACTGATCGCAAAATAAAATCCTTACTACTTTAGAATAAGGCAAGACTGATGTTGGAGCTGAGAAGAACTTGGTGGGAAGTTGTGTGATAGGAGCAGACCTGTAGAAAAAGGACTGCTTCTGTAGGAAAAAGGAGTTGGTGCTCAGTACCTGACGTCCACATCATACCCATTTCAGAAGGGTTTGTGATGACCATGGTCTAGTCTGGACTCATGGCATGAACACCTGGCAGCAGCTGGAGCTCCTGAATCAAACCACTTGCTTTAGTTGTACCTTGAATGAAGCTAGTCTGTAGATCTGAAGACCACAGCTTGGTATGAACCAAGTGCAGTAAATGGGAACCAACAGGGACACGATCCTAAAATGCAGATGTAGAGTCATTCGTGGTTCCCAAATTGTCTCTCTATGGAGTTTTATCTATAAAGAGAAATCCAGGTAGATAATCTCTACCTCACCCCAGCTTTGGAGTCAAACATCATAACTGTTCCTCTGGTTAAACATTTTTCTCTTTGTTGTCATGTTACGACTAATAGTTTCCACTTGATGCCTGTGAATCAAACAATTGTTATTTTGAAAAGAATTCACAAATAATTTGGAATTCTAAGTGTCAGGTATTGTTTCTTCTATGTTCAAATAACACAATTACATTTAAAGAAGCTGTCACTGCAAAACTAAAATAAAATAAAAAAAAACCTACAAAAAAACCCCAAACATTATTGCTCATATTTTGATTTACTGCTTTTTGTATCCCTTTTCTGGTAGGTGATAATCTTTGGTAATCTTCTTCAAAATTAAATACTCTATTTTGTCATGGAAATATGCATGCAGAAAAAATACTTTCCTGGGATTCATGGATAATTATTTTTCCATCTTAACCAGAGAATTTAATCGCACTAACAAAGTACTGAAATTTTACGATATTGTAGTGCTTTGCATTTTGATTGTTGTAGTCACTCAAAAAAAGTGTTAAGTTCATATAGTACAGGGGTCCTCAAACTTTTTAACCAGGGGGCAGCGTGCGGATGAAGTGGCAGGCAGTCATCTGCGGCTGCTTAGTTTCCCCACCCAACCCCTGGCCGGGGGTGGGTGGGTAGGGGTCTGTAAATACCGGGGGGAGCAGATTGAGGATGCTGGGGAGCCATATCCAGCCTGCGGGCCATAGTTTGAGGACCCCTGATATAGTAGTTTAATTCCTTAAATATGCTTAATTTTGTGATAACTTTTACCAGCACCACCCACAGGTATTGTCTATATCAATTCAAACATTCAAAATGAAATTGACATCTCACATAGTATAATCAAGACCTTGTGTCGCATTCTTGTTCAACGCAAAGTTTAATTAAACTGGAGTGAATTTAGGGTTCACTTATGACTATAGGCTACGCAACATTCAGTGTATAAATAAAATGAAAATGAGTCGGGATATAATTGGAGGGTAATAGAATTCTCTCACACAGACTGAACAGTAATTATTTCCACATATAGTTGATACATAAATATTTATTTATTTACAGGCTGGTTGTGATTAATGTTTTTGAACATTTTTGTAATTTCATCGGCATTATACTACTACACAATCAGTGCAAAAGTGATAGAAATTGTCAGGATGACTGTGAACTTAATGTCAGAGTTGGTAAAATAGCATAGGCTCAATATAGCTTTGGAAAGAAGAGTTGGAGTGGAAAATGCCAGTGGAATTTTTTGGTCTTAGATTTAGTTTTCACTGTTATTTGTAGGAGAAATGTGTGAAAAGCCCACCATACTTCCAAGAAAAGACTTTATTGTTGGTAACTGTATTGTGTGTCTGTGACCTTTACTGCTGAAACCTTGGTTCCTACTTTGGAAGAACATAAAAATTATATTTGGAAAATGATAAAATCTGTCTTGTCTACCATTATGTGAGCCAGCAGTGTCCCACAGAGGTAAGCAAGCCTGTGCTTGACAACCATGTCTGGGAAATATTTAAGAGTGTATCCACATGTCAAAGTAATCAGAAAATATTTGCTCATCAGCTATCTCCAAAGGTAAAAGCAAAACCCAAACAAGCAGATGATTTTATTTTTTTTTAGAGATAATCATACAAAGTTTTGTTTACTGTTTCTTGCCAGCTATGATAAGACAAAGGGCTCAATTAAAAGGAAAAAAAAATGTAAAGAGAAAAAAAATTACAAAGAGAAATGGGATTTTGGGAAAAGAATAGAAAAAAAAAAGAAAAAGGTCAGGACACAACTGTCATAGTGGGTCAGAGCAACAGACCTTTAGCTTGCTGTCCTGTAGCAAGTCCAATTTGCCAGCAGCAGATATTCAGCAAAGAGCAAGGAAAGTGTGGGGCGAG
The DNA here is from genome assembly GCA_035590215.1 of Microhierax caerulescens. Taxonomy (NCBI): domain Eukaryota; kingdom Metazoa; phylum Chordata; class Aves; order Falconiformes; family Falconidae; genus Microhierax; species Microhierax caerulescens. Next base: position 41,957,162 of record JAVJGJ010000001.1, read on the forward strand.
CTCTTCCCTGCTATGTACTCCAAGCTTCCACACAGCTGTGAATTAGAAACTTCCTGAGCTGAAATTAGCATCTGAATCACTGTTTTAATAGCCATCAATGGACCTATAATCCACTCATTTTGCTAAAGACTTACTGAACCCACTCATAATGTTTGAGCTTTCCTGCAACAAGTTTCTGAAATTAATTAGTGTATGAAAATAGTAATTATTGTTGTTCATTTTAAATGTCCTACCTGATTATCCTATTTTAGATCTAATTTATTGGTTAGTGGCCAAGTTACAAAAGAAGGGCCTTTCCCTTTCCCTCTTTTACTGACTTCATGACAGTTTTCTGTTTATAACTTGAACTGTTGCATCTACTAGTCTCTCAAGAGATGTTAAGCTCTCAAATATATATTTTGCTGTCATTATATTCTTTTAAGAAATACCACTCTTTGTGTATATGATTATCTTTTTAACTTATCCTTTTTATATAACATTTAGTAACTTGATGCTATTAATAAGTTGATTTAAAAGATGTGGAGGCAGTGCTCATATCAACTGAGTAATACCTTCAAAGAAAGATGTTATGGTAAGTCATGCAGTACAACTTATTAACCTTAGGTGGACAGTTAGAGAACTGCTTTACATCTTCACAGCACTGAAAAGAGTGAGGTTAAATCCAAATCTGTACAGACCTCATTTTCAGCCAAGCATTTTGGTATGTTTTTTCTTAGAATTGGCTGTTCTGTTTAGTAAGAAAATGGTACTAGACTGGAGTGGTGAGTATCCAGAGGAGGTATCAACGTCCAACGGCAGCATGGAAATAAAACATGACAATTTTATGCTGATGTTACACAGTTTATTACCTTTGAGTGACCTTTGGCTGACAGTTAGCTACAGCTGAAGAATACTGACAAATCAGGGTGGATCAGTTTAATTTGGCTTTAATACAATTTGCTAATTACTCTTGAAATTAGATTTTCAGGAGGTTTCATTGCAATGTTGGAAAAGGGTATTGAGGAAAGAGTTGAAAACTTGCAGCAATAAGCACAATGCCTTAATTTTAGGCTATTTCAGTAAAACATTACAGCCATTTTAACAACAAACAGGGATCAAAATAAGAAGTGGATGTTTGGGATAAAAATGAGAGTGAGTAATAAAGTTACAGCTAGCTGTTTAATGGGATGTGATGATGGGGAAAATAAGTTTGCAGATTTGACATGCGTTCTCGCCATTTTGCCTAGATTAATTTGCAGTGTTAGGCACGTTCCTTAGATTTCCTTAATCCATGTGTACATTTTCAGAGGAAAAAAAGCTTTAATGTGGGCCATCATATGTTAATTTGTAATGTATTAAGGTAATTTGCTTTTGCTAGCATTATAGAAATGATTATAGTAGTGTAAAATGAGTTACTGGTCTTCCCAAAATAATTGAAGAATAATGAGATTAATCATGAATAGGAGGGAGTCCAACAGAATTTTAATATGCAAGAGCAAAATGGGATTATGTGGGACATACATTTTTTTTATCCTGCTTCTGTTAAAAAAAGGAAATACTCCATCGTGTAAATGGGTTTTCCTAGGGTGTTATGTGGTTGTTAAGCAGATGAGGTCAAGGGATAAAACTTCCCTGTGAGTACATGGTGTAGTGCTTCTAGTTCCAAGCATCAGGAAGATGCAAAATCAGTGAAGAGACTTCATAGGTGATAAACATTCAATAACATGCCACACATGATGCTGTCTGAGCATGGGGAAAACTCAGGATATGCTTGAATAAAGATTTACAAATTAAAGTGTTAACAAGATGGTGGTATCTCCATCAGAAAGGGACTGTCATGAGACCAGCAGGAAGGAGTGAGGTAAAGAGGAAGGGTTGCACATACTTCTGGAGGCTCTCCACGTGTGAGATGTTTTTGCTGGCCTCCTCTGTGAGGTGGAAGAGTAAAGAGCTGAGGGTAGAGGTGTCCCAGGTTTCAATCTGTCCCTAATCCTCATGTGACAGGAATCTCCTTTCACCCATTGCCTTAATTAGGCTGTGGACCACTCATCACAAGTCACTGCTGGTGCTTTACCTTGGGCAAACAAATGTAGATCCATAGATTTCTCATGCTTTTTGTGCGCTGAGAAGTATTCAGTTTTCTACTTACAGCAAATTAATGTGATGGAAAAGTACATGGTGATTTAATAATTTTTGAGACTTAATTTTATTTCAGATAATAAAACAAGCTAATTAGATTGCTGAATTTCACAGAAACATTTTGTCTAATCAAGGTCTTGGACAACAGGGGATTTGCAGAAATGAGCAGATCTTTTCTTGTTAAATATTGTTAAACTAGGAGATATCACGCCATATGGTATATTAAGTGAGACACTTGTCCAATCACAGACATAATTTTGCCATTTTAAATAATGCAAATAGAAATGTTATGAAAATCTAGAAATTAATTAGAAAGCAAGGTAAGTGGGAAATTTGACTTTCCAAATACTTCAACTTTTCTCATTAATGAGGTAGGCTAAAACCTGAAAAAAAGCTGTCATGGGCTGTTTTTTTCTGGAACAAGGTCTACAAAACAGACAGCATCCAAGCCTTTTCCTTTAAACTACTTCTTTTAAGCATTATCATTTCCTTCCAGTACAGTTTGCTGATAGTCTGACAGCACCATGCAGCATGGTATGAAAGCCTGGAGAGTGACACAACACTTTTTCACTTTGAGACTATACTTTGCAAAATAAATAAATGAATGAATAAATCACAGCTTTGGACAGACAAATTTACCTTTGTTATTATAGTAGATGTGTCACAATGTTCTTGGATATTTAATTTAAAATCATAGTTATGTTATTGTGGCTTTGAAAACTTTGTCAGCTTGTATGGGGAGATGTTAAGTAGCACAAGAAATTATTGCAATAGGTCTGAAGTTCTTGGTTAATGATCTGCTTTAAAATGAACTTTTGAAGCTATGAGAAAGAAATTAGACCCGTGCAAGAGACATGAATGTTACTAGAAGACGCAGACTCTGAAGCTTCTGGAGCATTTCTCAATGCTTATCAAGACTAACACCTAGTTCAGGTCACGGTATATCGAGTGGTGGCTTACTGAGATTTGCAGAGGTGTATTGCAGGCTGTTATGCTTAACAAGTAGGTTTTAGAGTACTTTAAGGCGGCCTCAGAAATGAAATTGGATAGTTCCTAAATTGTCAAAGGATGACAGGGCTTTGGAAATGTTATTTTTAAGTGCAGCTGTGCTGGCCTGTGTCTTGTCTAGAGGTTATTTATGGAGCATTCCCAAGGTGGTTTGCATTTGTCAAGAATAAGGTTCTTATGCCTTGGACACCTGTGTTCTCTATCCTCACTTACAATGTCACACAAGTTTATTTTTCTTCCACAAATGATGCTTGTTCCAGATACTGGAAACCTCTGAATTTCCCCGTTGGTGAGACATTTGACCTGTAGTCCTTTTCAGTTGTTTTGAGTCTCTTTTGCAGGTCTTGGGAAAAGTAGGAAGTGTGTGGATGCATAGCCCTTTGGATGAGTAAGGAGGCTGAGGCAGTGGTGATAAGGAGAGCTCTGAGACACTCACAGGCTCACCCAGTATGGTGAATCTGAATACCATAAAAGCGGGGTGTGTTTTGAGTGATAGGACTTTGCAGGGGATGCAACAAAAGCCTGTGGACAAGCTGGCATTCCTGAAGTTACGTCTGTGTGATAGAGTGTATTGGAAACATGGAAGTAATTTTTAGGATGCACAAATGGGTTTTGGTGTGCATACAGTTTGGCTGCTGCTGTGGATGTGGTTCTTGGAAGCAGTAGAACCATCACCAGCTAAGAAGGAATTTGCATCTAAACTGCAATATAAAAATTACATACTGGCAATTTTTATTTTTTTTTTTAACATTACTCCCCAAAAATGAGCAGTGAGAAAACTAGTTACTTTAAACCACTGATCATCAATATATGAATTATTACAAGATGTACAGTAAAAAAATAGTTACAGCTTGGTATTAGATACTAGCTACTAGGTCAGGAACTGAAAGTGCAGGGTTGTATGTTCTTCTTTGTGTGTAAGTCATTAACAACAGAAGAGAAGTTCCTTGTGATTATTTCCCCCATAGAAACATTCCCCAGAAATAGTGGCAAATTTGTTCTGAAAATACTGAATATTCCAGGACCTGAGCAGGAGTGGGGTGTGTGTGTTATCTGGGGCTCTGTGTATTGCCGAACAGCCGGTCACACGAACGCTGTGGTTTGTACTTTGATGTAATTCATTTCCTTCCTTCCCTTCTTCTGTACTACAAACAGCCCATCTGTTAAAGTGAGTGGATTGTAGACAGCATTTTAACTTCTAGTATGTGAAGTATTTTTGACATTTTCTGTAGAAATATGAGGCCTTCATAAATCTGCAATGTACTCATTCTCTGCAGTGAAGAGTATTTTTTATTTTCCTATGTGTGAGAGTTGAAAAAGTATAGATCAGTATAAATAATGATAAATAGAATGAACAGTAGCAATAGGCTTATTTCTGATTTTCCCCGATTTGGGAAAAAATATTGCAAAAACCCATGACAAGAACTATCATAAACCATCTGCTATTGCTTGGGATCTTGATCTTTTTCACTTTGATTTCTTTTTGATGGACATGGCAGACAAATTGGACTTTTCTTGTTGCCTGAGTGTCTGCATTATAGTTTCACCTTAGATAGCCGATACTTTCATTACAGAGTTGCAATTAGGTACTAGAATGAAAACATCTCATTACTTTGTATAAATGATGGTACTTGTTGTGCAATTATATTGCCAAATTTGAGTATAACAATCTAAAATGTTAGGAACATGAGTGGATATTATTTATGTTTAGTAAGGTTTAGGTGTTTTTGGACTTAGCCACTAGAATTTTGGTTCACAAAGTTTATATCGAGTCTTCATTGTAAAGTAGGGTGAACCTTCAGTAAGAGAACTAACAGGCAACATATATATAGGATACTTGAGGGTGAATAAGTGATGGCATCTGCTTGGTTCATCCAATTTGCATTAGTGTGGTTACACATTGGCCTGGTCCCATTGAAGTTCTTTGTTCTCGAGATTGCTGTGAATGCAGCTTCCACGAAGGGATTGAAGATGGAGGTTGGACACGTTTGTAGGCTTGAATGCTGTTCATACACACAATCCCTTCTTTGGTACTACTGAAGTACGATAAGGTTTTGTGAAGCCCTAACAGAAATATAAATTCTAAATATTTGTTTCATCTGATTTCTCACATATCTCTCTGTTTTTCAGTCAGAAAAAACCAAAATATCTCTCAGTTTGTTGTAGGCACCTGGGCATGGTCAATTTGCCATCCCCCAGCAGAATGAATAGTGTTATCCCTTTTTTAAAACATGTTAGTATAATAGAGTATCTGATACCAAGTAAGTAGTTTTCATGCCTATTTTCTTTAATAAACCTTTAATAGTGTATTTCTGAGGGGTTTAATATTTTTAAAACTTCCACATTAGAGAGGGAGGTTCTAAGATGTGGTTATTTCATATAGCCATCATAGGTTTGTTACAACATTGTGCCACTTTTAAATTGTACTTTTCTGTGATATGTTTTCTAGGGTTTTGGTACTGTGTTTTATGGAGATAACAGTTAAAATTATAACGGTAACATTTCACCACATAAAATATTGTTATTGCTAAGTCTTCCTTTAACACTGCCATTGTAATAATTTTTGCTTGTTGTTCTTTCCATACTTACTCTTGTCAGTACAGTGACAGTCAGAACATTGTTGTTGGAAATTAACCTGGAATGTAAATTACCTGGAGTGATTACTATAGGTTAATATGTCTCTTGATTATTTTTTTATTATTATTCTTTAATTACCAAAGAGAATTTAGGTTATGATACTTGGAAAAGAAAATGCATTGTGAAAATCTGATTTTCTATTTTGCATTGAATCAAAGAAATTCAGTGCTGACCATCAATGGATCTCTTTGGTATCCTCGATGAGTTTTACTCACTGTGAGATTGCCAAGACTTTTATAAACCTCTAAGTCCTGAAGTTAGTGTGGGACTAAAACCCACACCTGTTTATAACATTTTAAAGATAGTTCTCCTTCCAATGTGAGTAAAAGGCTGAATTGTCAAGCTTCCTAACATGGTGAGCTTTACCTAGGCAGCTCTACATATGCCACCATCCAGAGCTCTTAGACTATTGGAATATTAATATACATAACAGATTAATATTTTTTTAAAATTTAAAGCTAATTCCTCCTAAAATAACAATTTAAAGGTATTAAACTTTATTCCTTTTCCTTCTGTATTTTTTTAAACTAGAAATCTCTTTTTACTTCTTTTACTTGGGTGTCAACAAATCTCTGCAAGATTGGTTTAGCAGACTAGCAGTCCATTACAATTATGGTGTGAAATAACAGTACTGATCAGTATATGAAATATGAAAACTTGGAATCTGTAAAATATTGAAGAATGCCTTGCAAATAATAATGAATTAAAAAGAAAATCCAATTTAATTTAAGAAAATGTTGAATGTGTGAAAAGAGGTTTGATTATTTTTTTAATTTTTATCATTATTATTATTAGTATTACAATTATTAATATTAATGCTGAACATAATTATAGGGAGTGCTACGTATGTCTTTAAAAGAATCACTGGGTTTGGCTGGTTGGGTTGGGTATTTTTGTTTGTTTACATACATTGATATATATGTACATTGAAAATTATCCCAACTGTTCAAACTTTTTTGCATTGTTTATTGTCATCTATTTGCCTATAGATATCAACCCAAAATGACTACAGCTTACTACTGTTCTCCTCCTGTTTGCCTTAGGAGTTGTTTTAGGACTCTTGTCGTTCAATGACATTGAGTTTATGCATTTGCAATAAGGAATGTAATTACAGCGCTATATGCAGGTTTTCATTATCTAGTGCAGAAATTCTTCAGTTACATGTTCGCAAGCTCTTTGATAGCAAAACTCCACTAAGTCAGTCCACAAAGCTCATCCTATTTTCCTGCACAGTCATACATGGGAAACAAACCAAACTGAAGAGAATACATTTAGAGAGGTTTTAAGTAAAATTGTTTAGGTATAACCATACATTTTCTAAATTCTATTCTGTGTTAAACCTGACTGTAATTTATAAATATAAATTTGCTACAATTAACTCTCTGAAACTGATACATTTAAGGAGTTGTATTTGTAAAATGTAAAGAAGATGTGGTTAAAAAACCCAAAAAACAAACCTGTATAGTGCAGATATGTAGTGTGGCATATTTTACATGAATATTGCTACTTTAAACAGACCATGCAAGTGGTATATTACTATTTTAGAATTTAGCAGTATCAGAATATTAAAAATTAGAATTATTAAAATCATATTCCTAATTATACCACTCACAACAAACAGACTTCAAATTACTTTTTATATAGCAATTTGGTTTTGCTATTTGTGGCAGAGATATTTCCTGTTGCATTTTATTTTGTCAGTTATCAAGGGCTGAGGAATAAATGTATCAGTTTGTAGCACCTCATCAACTAATGGCTATTAAACTTTGGTTTGAGGGAATTCAAATGCTGAAAAAGTGTATGTATTTTCTTTAAGAACTGAAATGATCAGAATATGATATTTTGGTTTACATACTTTTATTCTTTCCAATTCTATTGGAAAATGATTCTATTCCAAAAATAATTTACATATATTCAGAATGGATGATTGCAAGGAAGGAACGTATGAGATAGGAGGCACCTCTGCTCGGCGCCTGGCGCTGCTCCCGCCTCCTGGGGCTCTGCGGGGCTGCTGCTCTCCCCCCGCCTCGCTCCTCATGCCACCACCTCAGGATTTGTCCCTTGTCCCCGCTGTGAGCGGCGCCCCCCAGGCGGTGCCGGCGTGGCCGCTGGGCTGGGCCGTGG
>JAVJGJ010000001.1:41972591-41983012 GCA_035590215.1 Microhierax caerulescens
CACCCAACCACCCACAAACAAAACAAACCCAACCAGACTGTCCTTGGCTCCTTCAGCAGTGTTACGAAAGAAATAATTGTTTTAGCATATACAGAAGTAAAAAAAACAAGTATCGAAATAAACAACAAGGGTTGGCTAGATGAATGGGGCTCATTTATATGGGATATTTTTTATCCTTTTCTAATTCAAAGGCAAGTCCTGCTTATCACTGCTGTTGAATTTTGCAGAGAAAAAGATCAGCTTTTGCAGATCACAGCTTAAAATCTAAGAACACTGCAGTTGTTAGAGGCAAACTTAATAAGCTGTGTAGGTTACAGGTCCTCTTGTTACTGAAAATCAAATAGTTAACCTGTATTTCTGAATTTGTGCTCTAGATCACACAAACATAAGTAACATTTTCAGAGGTCATCGACAACTCAAATAATACGTATGTGTATGCATGAAAGATATATTCTATAGTATCTCAAAACTGATGGTCTTGTGTGTATGGTAGTTTTGCCCTCAGGTCATTATTCAGCTTAACCTTGGATAGTTGTATAATCACCAAGACTCAAAGTATAGACATTTCTGACTAATGCAAGGTCTAGTGATAGCAGTGACTGTCTTTGTATCTGGACTATTATCTTATGGCTCCTGTAACTCTTTGAACAGGTAAGGTGAAAGATGTGGAAAATCTCAAAAATAATGGGCCATAAATGATAGAGGGCCATTAATAATTAAATGCATTACAAGTTTAAAAAAAAAAAAAAAAGTATCCAGTACAGCAATTCTTAATGGTATCTTCCATGGACCATTTAAGTCGATGAATTTCAAGTTCAACGACTTGTGCTAAACAAGGTTAAAATGACTAAAAGACTGACTATATTTTAATGTGCTATAAAGGAATTAAAAGCTGCCAGCAGTCCTTAAAAATATCATCGGTCAGTTCTGAATGCAATGTCCATTACCACAGAAAGATTTAGTCAATCATAGGGCCATAACTAACTCTGTAGGGTTGCTGTAATTGCTAGTTTAATTGTATAACAGGTTTACCAAGTGTCAATTACACTGTTGCCTGTTCCCTTAGTAAGAAATAAAGTTTCTTCATTCTTTAAAGAGCTACTGTATTTTTTATACTATATTTACATCATTCATTTAATATACAGCTCATTTGTCTAATTACTGGTGACATGTGGTATCCAATATTTAGTTTATTGAAAGGAAAATGCCACATTCATTTCCTTGGCTTATCTACACATTTGCCAATAATTGACAATAAAAGTGATTACTTTTAATTTTTCATTCTTGTATTCCAGCTAACCTCTTGACTGTCAGGATTTTGCTGATACACAATGCATGGTATTTTTACTATGTTGTACTGTTCCAACACTCAGCTCACCAGTGTACTTATTTGTCCTCCCAATAGTAATTTAATCAGGTAAACCCATCAGCAACAATATAGACAACATATTTGATTACCTCTATGTTGACAGAGAATGCGGGTGTGTTGTTTTGTTGTTTTTCTGTTTTAATAAATGTTTTTATAATTGAATTTTAAGTCTTAGATTCAGGTGAGTTATCATTTTCTGAGGGGGGCAGATTGTGTTACCAAAGAGAGATCTACTATTTGGTGTCACAGCCATCACATCCTTCACCGGTAAAAGAGATGACTGCAGTGCTTGTGTGTGGAGGTTGCACAAATGCGTTTGCATCCTTCAGGTCAGGGGTTCTGACTTTTGCTGCCTGCAGCTAAAAAACTATGTGTGGGGCAATGGGCTCCTGTTGGTGAAAGTCCAGAAAGGATAAAGAACATTGTAATAGCAGAGGGAATATAAATGTGGAACTAGGCGATCAAGTATTTCCTCCCCTCTGACCCCGTCTTTGCCTTTATGCAGGACAGCATGCTTGCCTTTAGAAAGAGCGATGCTTTCCAATTCCAATTCTTTCTAATTGTCTCTTTTTATCATCAGAAACTGGCATATTAGACAAGCAGAAAAGAAAGGAATTTGCTTACAAGTTTGTTAGGAGCAACAGTAAGTGGGGAGGAGGCAGTCAGAAAAGTGAGAAAAGCTGCTTTTGTGTTTTGGATTTAATTATTTATTTTTTTGAAATTTCACAGTGGCTGCTTGGCATCTCATTCTGAGCAGCAGCAGAGGCACTGCAGCTGTCAGGCTTCGGAGGCAGATATGGCATTGATACTCTTACTTTCATGTTTCAGCAGTTATCTCTGCATCTATAAATGACAGAGCCTCTTTTTAATACAATTTAAAATACAAGATAGAATTCTGTAGACATTGATGGGAATCATGTGGGAAGTATTGCTACTTGCCATGAAAATGTGGCTTTGTTAAGCTTAGGATAAGAAATGGATGAGATATTTTGAACAGAAAAAATGGTTTGGTTTGTTTTTGTTTTTTTTTTTGTTATTAATGGATGTGATTTGATAAACATATGGTAAGTTTTGGACTGGCAGATCCTCTGCTCCTGCTATATTAGGCTTTATACTGAATGAATACATCGAGAGTAAAGGAGAAAATCATAGAATCATAGAACAGTTTGGGTTAGATGGGATGTTTAAATGTCATCTAGTCCAACCCCCTGCCATGGTCTGGGACATCTTCAACTAGATCAGGTTGCTCAGAGCCCTGTCCACCTTTGAATATTTCCAGGGATGGGGTATCTCCTATCTTTCAGGAAACCTATGCCAGTGTTTCACCACCCCCATTCTTACTTATAAGTAGTCTGAAGATAAAAATCATGTATGGTAAAGAGGAAAATGTATCTTGGTGTTAGAACCCTGTGGATTGTAAGCAGGGTGTACAGCACGTGTATTTTCTTACAGCATGATGATGATGGGAGATGTGCCTTAAAACAGTTGAGAAAGGGTAGGTAGCAATACTTGCTGTACCAAAAGCAGGAAAGCAGGAGTAAGAATTTTTCCAAGTAATACTAAATGGAGAGATAATGAACATAAGGACATTTTACAAGTGACAAAAACAAAGAAGCAAAAGACAAACTATGCATTTTAGAATTGCAGATAAAAAGAAGTTTTTTTGTGAAAGCAGTTACCATTTATTTAGTGGAGTACAAAAATAATGAATGAAACTAATGATTATTACATGCAGAATGTATACTTGCATCTATAGAGTAACAAATGTGGAAGAATAGATTACAAATAAATGGTATCTAAACCATATTTTTTTTCACAAATTGAAAATAAAGCTACAGTTGAGTGCATCCTCCTAAATCTTAAGAGCAGAAGGAGAGTGGGAACAGAAGAACATGATTAATCTTTAACAGTAAACTTTTTTCTTGTCACTCTGAATCAAAGGAAACCGTGCGTCAGATACTGAGTTTGAATTAAGTAAGTGATAAAAACGCATGATTTGATGAAGTCAGTGAAAATTACTGATATCTGGTCATACAAAAAGTCTCTCTTCACTCATCTTTAACATTGACTGGCTAATCCTTCCCCTGATTCTTTTTGCTAACTTTTGAAATTATTATTAAAAAAAAATAAATTACTTGATTTGAAACAAACAAAAACAAAAAAAAAAGGGGACAGAACAAAAGGGAAAGGGAGGGGTTATTTTGGAATTACCTTGGATTAAAAATATGGCAGATCCCATTGACTAGTATACTGTATTGCTATAATTATATTTAAGATTTTGCCTTTGAGCAACAAACTTAGAGCAACCATAACTTACTTTCTACCTGAAAGCTTTAACATCAAATCAACAGTAGCCTATTACACAGGTTAAATTATTATTGCCATCAGAAAATGAACCACAGAAATAGCCAGTTCAGGGGTGTGGATTAATCCAGGCAGCATCAAAGAAATGCTAGGCCTTCAGTCTTATGTTGCAGTGATTCAGGAATTGATCAGCTTTGCTTATGAATGACTTTATATCTCTTTGACCTACTCTAGATGGGTGGATTTTGGCAGTGTCTTCCCTTTAAAAGCAAACAAACAAACAATCATGTGAGACAGCAAGTAAGAGATGAAGCCATGGTCGTATCTGTAACCCCTACACAAAAGTGGGATTGGTGTTTTGGGGGAGTCACGCTGTCCTCTCTGCAATTGCACCAGGCAAGGCTATCAGACCAAATGCCATGAAATGATGACACCATCAGGTGTTATAATTCCCGTCTGGAGCACTGCATCCAACTCTGGAGCCCTCAGTGCAGGAAAAGCATCGATTTGTTGGAATGAGTCCAGGGGACGGCAACAGAAATGATCAGAGGGCTGGAGCACCTTTTCTGTGAGGAAAGGCTGAGGGATTTGGGGTGGTTCAGCCTGGAGAAAAGAAGGCCCCAGGGAGACCTTGTTGTGGCCTTTCAATATTTAAAGGAGGCTTAGCAACAGGACAATTGTGGTAATGTTTTTAAACTAACAAAGGGTAGATTCAGACTAGGTATAAGGAAGATTTTTTTTTTTTACAGTGGGGGTGGTGAAACACTGGCCCAAATTGCCCAGGGAGGTGGTAGATGCCCCATCCTTGGCAGTGTTCAAGCCCAGGTTGGATGGGGCTCTGAGCAACATGACTTTGTTGAAGGTGTCCCTGCTTACTTCAGGCACCTTGGGACTAGATGACCTTTGAAGGACCCTTCCAACCCAACCCATTCTATGATTCTATGAATGCCAACAGGAGGTAAAGCTGTCTAAGGCAGAAATGTGTGCTTCTGAAACAATGCCTGAAACCTTTAGATTGACTTCTTATATCCTGCCAGACATGTTGAATGTTTAGTTTCTAATAGTACCTCATGCCGCCACATGTTAAAGCTTATAAACAAATTTGCATTAATTTTTTGTGATAAATGTTTGTTTGGGGATAAAGAAACCCTTATTACTGTCTCTTATCATGACCTCTGTCTTCCTGTGAGCCAAGAGAAATGTTAAGAAAAAAGGACAATAGCACCCACTGATAAAACCCTTCCTGCAGAGTGTGTATAACAAAAATGAAGTATATGTGTGAATTGAAAGAAATTAAACTTTGTACTTCATGTAAAGGGCTGAAGCCCATCTATGGTGCTAGAGTAAATTATTTCCAGCCTTGTCTCTTTTTCTTTCTGAATTACTGAGCACTTCAGAGAGTCAGTGCTGAAAGCTATGTTGGCCCAATTAAATATTTTTTGTGTGTTTCAAAGCCAACACAAAATTGTACTGCCTGTTTGTTGTCTACAAATTCATGGAGATATATTTAGAAATACTGTTTTGCCCAAGAGGTTAACTGAATGCTGTGAGAATCTATAATCTTGCTGAAGTTGCCAGAAATTTGTTTTGTAGGAAGAAAATGTGCCACAGCACATGCTTTTAGTTTTCTGTTTATCTTAGTGTGGAGAGAGAATGAAGTCAGGATAAATCCTCTGGTTTGCTTATAAAGTGTGTTGTGAAAGAAAAACATGAAATTCTGGATACCTCATGAAGCAGAAAATAAGTTCAACGTAGTACAGGCTTGACTGTAGTGTGTATCGCTCTTGTTTTCCTAATTTGCTTTTATAGGATATTATTACTTAACTGCTTATTATGCATAAGAAAATTGTCTTAATGGGTAACAGGTAGGGATCTGCCCTTTGTTTTTTGCTGTAGCCTGAAGCACATGCACAATGCAAACAAGAATTAGAAAATCCCTGCTACAATTTCCTGCATTCAGAATAATTTATTCACATTTTTCCTCTGTACTAGAGCTGAAACAGTCTATTGCTGCTTTTGTGATAGATGCCATCACTTCACTAAAAACAGGGGGAATGGTGTAAAAAAAAATTTAAGTGTCTGTACATATGTATCATGTGTCCTTTTAAAGTTTCTTGCAATTTTCTTAACTAAATAAAACTCCCAGGAACGTGAGAAAGAGCTGTAGCTATTGCACTTATGCACTGGAGCACATTTCTTTCTACTTGTGAGATAATAGACCAGAGGTAAATAGTATCTGTATTTTAATGGGTCTAAATGAAGCCACACTTATGTGATAGGTAAATTTCTTCTTAGAGTTTTCGTAATCTGAAGCTCTTTCTACCAAACACCATGACTATGGCATGTGAAGAGGAAAGGGAGCATCATGGCTTGAGTAGGAGGAGTGCACGCCAAGGCAGGGTCCTCTCCTGTAATCAATAATTATGGAGATTCTGATTTCATGTCGGTATCAGCTTTTCATTTGCTTTCACCTTGTGCCTACCGGTAGCATAGAGTGGCAAAAGCCCCTGTGCCTGACCCAGCAGGCCCAGCGTCTCCTGTCTGCAGCCCTTGGGATGCTGTCAGCCAGCTGTTATGTTGGGAATGGGATGGATTACAACATCCAACATGCAATGTGTCATAAGGTCTTCTTATAGGTGTTTATCTCCACCTCTTTATAGACTCAGGAGCACTCACGTCCCTGTAAGACTGAGAGATGATGGTCAGTGACTGTTGTGTAGGTCTTGAAGGAGCAGTGACTGAACTTACTACTTCTCCTATTTTTTTGATCTGTATCATGACTTTGCTAAAGTCATGTCTAATCCTCAGTTTCCTACCTGTGAAAATACATAAAAGTGTTTTAATTATCAGTTGGAGGTTTCTTTTCTTTGCATATGATAAGCTGCTGCTTTGTCCACACTATGGAAGTTTTTCCAATTCCCTTCAAAATTGTAAGAATGGTGTCATACATAGTGTCATTGTCATGGCTGACTAAGAAAAAATCTTTTTGTGAGATGGGGAGAAATGAGGCATTTTCTCTATCAGATGTTAAAGAAAACCCATTAGTATCAAAATCTGAAGCTACAGTATTAGTGTAGTGTCTGCGGTGTGATAGCTCTTCCCAAGGCTTCAGCACTTGGGAAGCTGCCTTCAGGAAAGAGAAATTTGGTTCCTCACAGACAGTCTTAGTAAAAAGGGCTGTGGATGGCTGCACTGGTTTCCTTCAGCTAATGCCCTCTATACTGTAATTTATTCTTTTATTTTTGACAGATTTCTCCTCTAGGTCATGATTTATATTGTTGTCTTAAATGGTGTGATGCTTGCTGAATCAGCTCATGGAATGATAGATTTGTGTGTGATGTTTCTGCTCCTTAGCACAGAACTTTAAATGGAAAAAAGCCATGCTTGTTAGGACAGGAATTAGAATTTAATATAAACCCCCTCCACAAAGAAGTATGTGTGTGTATAGGATGTGTGAATGGGAAAAGCGGGATGATAAATAGTTCTATTTTATGCTTTAGCATTTAATTTAGTATCTATATTTAGAATGCTTATTCTGGTAACTGTTAAAGTTTCCATATGTTTATCAGTAATAGAGGGGTTTTTTTTAGTCTGTCTTTTAACTAGAGGTTAGGGGGGGAAAAGAAAAAAAAAATCACACCCAAATGTTCCCAAGTGTTGGATTTTTTTTGAAATATAATAAGGCAAGCCCAGCCACAGTTAATTCTATGTTTCACATGCATATTTTCCCTGTTCTTCATGAACAAGATAATTTTAGTATTCTCTGCATTGTCTTCACTTCCCCCCCTCCTCCCCCTAAGACAGAAAAACCCAAACTATCGTTTTTTTTTTTTTTTCCCCCTTTTTTTTCATCTGCTTTTCATTATCTCTCAGTCAGCTCTTTTACACCTCCAGGTATATTTATTTAATGTACCTTTACCACCCTTGATCTTTTATAAAGCAAGGGGGTGATTAGTGAAAATCTGCAGATGAACAGAGCTCTGCAGCAGCAATGAGCTCTTAATTGTTGCTGCAGTTGAGGATACTAGGGAAACTGAGGCAAAAGTTTCACGTGAATTTAAGTAACGTGTAATACCAGATTTGGCTCTTGTCTTTCAGATTATAACTGCTTTAGGATAAAACTATGTTATTATCCTTTTCAACTGGGCATTTAATGTGTGATAAATATGAATCCACTGGGAGACAATTCTGTATTTTGGGAGATATGAATTGTCTATCCCAGATTTTCATGCTCTGTACCAGTGTTGGTTTTTCCTGAGGTTTCCATTACTAGACAGGTACTTCCAGTCACCAAGGCATAAATGTAACCATGCATTGTGATACCATAACGGATATGTTTTTCTGAGAGATCCCTATGTCCCATTTGCAATCAGTAGGAGCAAGAGCTGGAGTGTGGTTAATGCACAGCAGGAGGAATGTCAAATTGCGAATAGCATCTTGCACCCAGGAGCAGCACAACAGGTGATTCATGGCTACACTAAACTGGGAGAGAAAAAAACCCACCAGTATAAGGGAATTTTCAGACAGGGAGTGTCAAAGCTCTATATCCTGAAATGAAGTGTTGTTTGGAAAAAACTGGCAGCATTTAAACCTTCCTCTACATTATATTTTCCTACACTATTTCAGTCCACAATCAAAAATTGCTCTTGTAGCATCTTTTGTTTCTTCAGTTGTTTGTCTCCTATGGAGACAGGCTGAGAGCTGGGATTGTTCAGCCTGGAGAAGGGAAGAGTCCATGGAGGCCTTAAAGCAGCCTCCTAGTGCCTAAAGGGGCCTCCAAGAAACCTGGAGAGGGGCTTTTTACAAGGGCATGTAGTGACGGGATAAGGGGGAATGGCTTTAAGCCAAAAGAGGGTAGGTTTAAGATTAGATATTAGGAAGAAATTCTTCCCTGTGAGGGTGCCAAGGCGCTGGCACAGGCTGCCCAGAGCAGCTGTGGATGCCCCATCCCTGGCAGTGTCCCAGGCCAGGCTGGACGGGGCTTGGAGCAATGTGGGAGTTGTCCCGGCCTGTGGCAGGGGGCTGGGACTAGATGATCTTGAAGGTCCCTTCCAGCTCAAACCATCCGACAATTCTGTGTTGTTTTTTTTTGGTTTTTTTTTTTTTTTTCTGAAATTCAATGTTTTAGCAGGGGAGTGGAACTAGATGATTTGAAGGTCCCTTCCAGCCCAAACCATGCTACAATTCTATGTTGTTGGTTTTTGTTGTTGGTTTTTTGTTTGTTTTTTTTTTTTTAATAAATAAAAAATCAAGGTTTTAATTTCCAACATTCAAAAGGAGGATTTCTAGTTCTGTGACTCACAGTGCTTTTGTTCTTGGTGTGAACATCACGATTCAGCATAAAACCGTTGTATTTCTATTTCTTTTCTAATCATACTTAGTTACTCTCCCCCTTACTGTTTTTTCTTATTCTCTTCACATTCTTGATAAGCTAACCAAATGGTTTGACTCCTCCATCCACAACTGAAGTTAAAACGTTAGAGAAAGTGAGATTGGATTGCTTGAGAAAGTGAAGGCAGGAAGAAGGTAAGGAGGGTGGATATATAAAAGAAATGTAGCTGGTACAATTAAACTAAGTCAGTCAAAGGGAAATGAGAAAGGAGAATAAAAGGAGGGGGTATAGGTGAGAAGTATGTCATGCACATTGTTTGTAAATCAAGCTGTGACAGCTTGTTTCAAATATGAAAAAAAAATCAAAACAGAATATTGCTCAGAACTAAGCTTATTAGCAAGTAGAGAAGAATGATGCTGTTGGATCCTGCTTTTCCACAATAAGTCTGTATAAATTTATACAGAAATTTGTGCCAGAAAGCAGCACTGAGAATGGCACAAATGAAACAACCCTAAAACCAGTAGTACCCCAGGTACCATAGGTGGGAAAAATCTTCAAGACCAGCACCATTTTACTGCAACAAAACATTTACATTTGACTTCTGAAAGAAATGCATTTTTGTTTATTTTGGGAGTGTGCATACAGCAGAAGTTAGGAGTCTGTTTTATCTTGTGTGCAAGTTCAGTGGATGTCATTAAGCTATTGTACATCTTTTAATTATCAGATAGATCACCATATATTATATTACCCTATTTTTGTATGTTTCTGTATGTCTTGTAACTGTGTTATTTAATATACCATTGAATATCACATTAGGTTAAAGATCACTTTATCCTTCATTATATGAACAGTTAGGGATTTCTGTACAATTTGAAATTATTTCTCAAACTTAGGCTACTTTTAATGTAATTGGCACTGAATAATAATAAACACATCATAGCGTTTGTACAATAAATTTCCTAAGGGGTGGGGGGGTTACTTTGCTGTCATTGGTGCAGACTGCAGTGCAGCACAAGTAAAATTCACCAAGATACTATTTCATACTGTCTTAGTGAAGTATAGTTTGTTCTCATGCTTCTTCAGAAGCTCACAAATACAACTCCTACCAAAAGACAGGCATATATTTACTATTGGTGAATAAATTAAAGATCATTTTTATCATCTGTTTTGACCTCTGCATAACACAGAGGAAAAAATATCCCTCATTAAATTCCTATTTGCATTGGGTTTGTGTGGCTGGGGCCTGGCAGCAGGGGCTGCAGGGCAGCTTCTGTGAGAAGCTGCCAGAAAGTTCCCCTGTGCCCGATGGTGCCAACGCCAGCTGGGTGGGCTCCAGAGGAAGGACCCACACTGGAGCAGTTCATGGAGGACTGTCTACCTGAGAGGGCCGCAGGCAGGAGCAGCTGTGCCTGAGGG
>JAVJGJ010000001.1:41983224-41993789 GCA_035590215.1 Microhierax caerulescens
TCGGGGCATTTTCTGTGCCCGGCCCAGCTGAGGAGGGCAGGGACCGAGCGGCTGGGGGGGCACCCGGCACTCAGCCAGCCTCAGCCCCCACACACTACTCGAAGTAGAGCGTATTTTCTCACAGTACATCCTTTCTTCATTTTTAAGTGGCCTATTATGAAGAATTGAGCATAACCATTAGCAGACTTTTCTAAGAATAATTATTACCAGAGTATGCTCATAAGTATACTTATTTCTTGTCTGGATTTGATCGTTTCAACATTCAGCAATTGTTTATTCTCATACTTTTGTCTGCTGTTTAGCCCATTTCCCTCTTTTGGGGGCAGAAATAGAGCAGGAGTCTAAGCGGGGTGGTAGCTGAAGTGGATGATAACTCTTGATGTCTGCAGATGAGTTTGGAGCCTTTCTGAGGGGCTCTATAGATCAGGAGTGAAACCAGAGCACTTCCTAGCCCTCCTTTTCAACTCACAGTTTGGAGAGCTGAGTAAATAAAATCCTTCTTTCTTAATACTTTCTTTGTATCTCTCATTTTTAGGAGCAGGGAAAGATATCATCTGTCAAAAGGTTCCTGTGTGACTGACAGATTTTGAACACTGTAATAACTAACCAATGTTTGGCCAGCTTTCATCTTTTTTGATTCAAGCAGCTTGGAGGATGATTCAAAGCTCATTATCTGTTGTGTTTGAAAAGGTGGTGCTGTACTTGCCCTTTCTCAAAATTATTCTGTTTCCCAGTGCTGCTGGTGGAGGTCATTCTTAAGTTCCTTTGTGTCTGCATCTCCAGCTAGGCTGTTTTGAGAATAGTTACAGTAGAGCAGTAGGTCATAATGGAAGATACATTGGCAAGAAATGAGCAACAGAGTGGCTGTGAAGTGCCTACTACTTTGGCAGCAGCAAAAAACCAAGGCTAGTTATATCAAATGGAAAAAAAAAAATGTTTGCTGATATAGCTGCCTAGTATATAAATTCAGCTCTTTCTGTAATGATTGGTACAGGCATTGACTATGTGTTTTGTCATACTGGGTCTGTATGCAAGTAATACTGATGCAGGCCTGTCACTAAGCCAAAAACTGGCAAAAGGCAGTGGAATCTCAAAGAGCAGCATGAACTGCTCGGACAGGCTTGTGCATTGGGAGGATTGTAGAGGTGCTGGAGAGAAAACCAGAATTGCTCTGTCAAATTGCAGCTTTAAGGTAACACAGCAGATTGCCCAAAAGCAGAGGGCATTTCTGCTTGATGCCCAGGACTGACCAAGAGCTGAGGCAAATATATCAGTGTTGTGGGGCTATTGAGGAATCACTTAATTTGGCTTTCTAAAGTGGAAGTTGACACTCTTGACCTTTTCCAAGAGCGTCAGCAGAACCTAATTGCCCACTGAGGTGTGTCTTGCTTTGTTTTGTGTTTTGTTGTTTCTTTAAGAAGTGGCACTTTAACACAAACTGGTTACTATTTTTATGGAACAAACCAACCATGGAATGCTTTATTGTTCCATGGATCAATAATGAGGGATTTCAAGCCTAAAAAGACAACTGTCTGGTTTCTTTTCAAGTTATTCAGTGGTATGCAAAGGTAAGTTGACATGTTCTGTGACAGTTTACGTTGTAAGAACCAGTTAGAGCTCTCCCATATGTAGAAGTTTTAGAAGAGCTAGGTGCAGATGATGTAATTTCACAGTTGTTCAGGGATTTTCCAATTAGAGAGTAAGAAAACATGATTTGAGGTCAGTAGTTCACTACTTTTCTTAATGGATTTGACTGTAGGTTATTATATAGCTTCTTTTCATTAAGGATATAGGAACAGCCACTTTAGATTAGACTAATGGTCTTTCAGTTCCTCTGAACTCTTGCAATTTGCATTACCTATAGTTGGGATTTTTCTTTGAAGAAAATAGGCGTTTCTGTTTCTCCGTGGTTTAATCTGTGATTGTTGGAAATGGCCTGCGAAAATGATGGTCTATTGAAGGCCATGTTTTGGTATTTTAATTAGTGTTTATTTGTGATTTAAAAGAAGAAACATTCCCTAAAATCTTACTGTGGTTGGTTTTTTGTTTTTTTTTTTTACCAAGTGTTGTATAGCTGAAGGTTAAAAAATAACCAGATGATACCTCAATATTTGTATGTGCTCCTGTCTAAATTGATCAAACAGCTAGATGGAAGAAACTGTAATTTATCTAATGTATTTGTCAATCTGCAAAAACATTTCATTTAATTAGAGCAATGGCTTAGTAAAGGCACTGTTCCCACATCTCACAGAGATGGACATAACGGACTATCTGTTGCTGAAAGTCATCTGAAAGCAAACACACAAATTTAAGAGCATGAGAGAAAGCTCAGAAAGGTGCTGGATTGATTTAATTCTTTAAGGAAAAGATTCACGACAATTACTGTTAATATCCAATTGTAGAAGCATCTGGAAAAGGACACATTCAAAACTAGACACAGACAAATTTGCTGTGTGCCTGTGCACAGAGCCTTCAAAATCTAAATAGTAATTTGATTGGGAATCAGGGCCCTTGGACTGTGTTCCCACTGTAATTTAGAGATTCATTTAGTTAGATAAGGCACTTCATTTCACTGGGTCTGTTTCCCAATGGTATAACAGAAATAATAAACCTTTGCAGTCTAATTATGAGTGTCTTGTTAGACTTAATTAATTTGTAAGGAATGGTAATACCAGCGTATGAAAACTGGCATGTGGTGTGAAGTGCATGTGTGTATATTTAAATTTAGTACACACACACACAGACACACAGAATTGTTAAAAAAGCACAGTTGGGGTTGCAAGGCCAAGTAGTCAGATTTATTTAATTAATTATTTTTTGCATATGGACACTCCCTTGTGACTACTCATTATGGTAAGTATTTAATGACACTATCATATGCTGTCATCTTGGCAGAAAGCCTGTCTCATTCATTTCACATCAGCTGTAAAGTTCCATCTCTTTCAGCCAACCCTCTCTGGTACCACTCATTTTTTAGCCATCCAATTGCCCTTCTTTCTCTGTCTGATCCTATTTCCAGGTCCTTTCCCCATCTCCCTAATGTCCTTGGGAAGTTCCTGAAGAAATAGTTATGCCAACGTATTTTTTCTTGACGTCTCAAGAACAGTTCCTTGATGTTGAACAGACTGATGCTTGTGTGAAAACAGTGGCACTGTCTTCCTGATTACAGATGTATTTCATGAACCAATTTCTAACCCGATTTGCACAAATTCATGACTGAATTTGACAGAAAGTTTTGTTCAGCTAGGATGTGAGTGGTGCAGTACAGCTTCAGATAACTTGAATGTTTTAGCACAGGTGTTGAACAGATGCACATTGACTTTGGAAAAGATTGTAAATTGACCCATTTTGTGTAGGTCAAAGAATAACAAGACTCCCATTTCTTACAACAATTCTTATTAAATTTCAGATCTATGAACAAATAATTTTGTGCCAATGCTCACTGCTTTCTTATGGTTACTCCTAAGTGAGAATAACCCTGTCTAGTGCATGGAGGGTTTTGACATCTGTATTTCATGTTCATAGGAATGACTCTTTTATATTTGAGAAACTGATGAGTGAGACAATTGTTTTCTATAATTGGGGATGAGGAAATACATGGGAAAATCACTGAAAGTAAAAAAAAAAGAAAATAGAATTACAGGATATATTATTGCAGACTTTGCATTGCATTTCCCCAAGCTATATGGGTTCACTGACTGTTTTGAAATATTTTTTTTTCCAAAGACTGATTTTGTTTTAAAAAGCATTTGCTACTGATGAGTGCAGATAGAGCTTATCTATAATCTGCTGCAGCTAGCTAAAATGTATGTATTTGCACTGTTTAGCTATGTGGTATGATGATGCTGTGGTGGCACTACCTTATGGTATTCAAATGTTTGAATTCACTGAGGTTCATTGAATAAAGCCTGTTTCACTCAGCTGAGATAAAGGGTTCTGAAATTAGTAGAAGTGCCATCATTAATACCTATTATTCTTTTACTTTAATAGAAGATAACCATGCTCATTGCTTTTCGGAAAACAGAGGTGTTTTTCAAGGGCAGAAATTACAACTTTCTTTTTTCTTTTGTTTAAAATTATTCATTATTTTGAAAGCAACAAAGAAAATACAGTAGAAAAAGCGGTGTTTCCCACGGATTTAAACTTCTCTGAGAGCAAAAATTTTTAGAGACTAAGAGAGTTGATATATTAAATTGAAAATATTGTTAGCTTTACATTGCAGTGGAGACCAAGTCCTTCTCTTATCATTAGACCCTTTTTATCATTATGGGTTTTTTTAACATTATTTTATTTCTTATTTAAGTAGTAGCTTGTTCTTAAGATACAAGGTGCACCTATGACTCTAGTGAAGCGGTAATGAATGATAGAAAAGACCCAGATGACTTAGTTATATCTAAACATAAGTGTGCAGGAGTGTTTTCAACACTTGAGATCTACGTGCATGAATATCTCTGCATTAACTGTGTATCAGGACTGGCTTTGAGCACTCTCTGCCCTGACTGTGTGTGACCACTTGAATGAATTTGATCCGTGGTGCGGACCACCATGCAAAACTGTTCTTGCAGCTGAAAACACCTGGGATGTGGAGAATGCCATGAACTTAGGGGATCTACTGATGCTGTAGAGTTAAATAGATGCTGTCATGTTCAGTTACAGTAGCCCTGTACTGGTAATGTAAATTTATGTCTACTCCCTAGGTTTGGAGCAGTATCACCATTACTTCCTGTGCTTTTCAGTTGAATTATACATGTTCAATATGAAAAACACACACACTGATTTGGTAACCCTGGGTTTCTGTTCCTTAAATTGCTACATAGAAAAGTCACTACATAATTGGACTGTTGTGTAGATCACATGGCACTAATGCTGGTCTGCATCCTTCTGGATGCATTAATTCTCACATGGAAAAGGACTGTGGAATCTGTTCCTTAGAAAAAATAATTTAGAAAAACCCCAAAAACAACAACAGAGGAGACAGCATTTAATGAGTTAGCTGATATGTCAGCTCATTGTTTGATTTAACAGCCAGAAATAATGATGACTTCAAAGGCGTGCATTGTAGCCAAGAATATTGCTGCTAACTTTACAATATTAATGAAAGCTGTAGAAGTATCTTTGAATGATGTGAAAGGTGAATTATAGTGCACCTACAGTCTTATGTACCTAGAGTTATGTAACTGCATTGCGCGTTTTAATGTGCAAATAACTCTAGGATTAAGATTTCAAATAATTGCAAAAAATCTAAAATGCCAAAACAATAACGATAATTTTAGAACTGACCTTTAAAAGGTATTTCTATGTAATTTATGTCCAGATTGTTTATGAACAATCAAACCTGTTTTAATATCTAAATCTAATATAAGAAGGCAGGCGCTGTGTTAATATGGAGATACACAGACACTAAACTGTAGTTATAAAATTTTAAAATACCTGAAAACCTGTAATGTCTATATGCTAACAATTTATGAGTAATTTAAAAGTATAATTCTCTCAGGTACTAAATGCTTACAAAGTAATATTAATGTATTTCTCTGGCTCAACCGAGTCTCTCTCTCTCTAACATTATGAAATAATTATAGGTGCACGGGATGCGATTTGACTGATGAGAGAAATTTGTCAGAATTACTGAGCTGGATACTCATACACTGCAAGGTCCACCATGGATCATGTGTAATCTTGAATGTGCAGATGGTGAGGATTAGCTGTGAAAGGATGTAAAAACCACGTGCAGCTGGGGACATTGTAGTATGCAGCAAGAGATAGCATTTTATATGTATTATTTAAAAAAAAACAAAACCAAAAACAAACAAACCTTTGCTTAAAAGCAAACAACTATTTGATAAGCAGCTACAGCACCATAAATCTTTAATGTATTTGTTAAAGTTGAACTGGTTACATTCACCATGTAACCACTCCTCGAGTTTCCTGGCTCTTGGAGGTTGAGAACACACCTTAAAGGCTCAGTGAGAAAGGCTATAACTATACAAGCTACCAAACATGTTTAACTCCACTAACAATCTTAGAATGAAGAGAGGGACCAAAACAAATTCGAAAACATTGAGAGGTCTATGATGAAAAAGGAAAATAAAAAAACCCCTAGAAAACAACAAAGTATTTCACTGCAGCACAAAGTATATCCACTACAGCAGTGATTTACCAGTGGAGAATGTCCGTTTTATTGTTCAACAAAATGCTAACTGATTTGCTGAAGAGAAAAGGCAGAGCAGGGAGATGTAGGAGAGAGAAGAAACCAGGACTAGTTACTTGGAAACTGGAGAGAAGAGATAATGCAGCACACAGTTCCTTTGCTAAATCGGCTTTTCTCCAGGAAAAATAATTTGTATTGCTCTAAGACTTTGGGTTTGTGGGGTCTGATATTTTCAGTATTTCAGTGGCACTGCCTGACAAACAGTGAAGAGCCGTCATGAATGCGATTACTAGTCTCCAAGGGAACACCTGTGGAACTAATATATAAAAAAGAGAGACGTCCAAGTATTAGATCAAATCATGCATGTGGAGCAAAACAGGGAAGAGTCATGTTATGTTGAAACATGTTTTGTGTAGCTCTTGTCTTCTTAAGAAGACAGAAGATTACAATATAGAAATTAAACCCCTTTTAGTACCTAAGAAAAAAATTGCATTAAAATTAGAAAACTCATTTTACCATACTTATTCCTTGTCGTATCTGGCAATTCTGTCATGGTGGTAAAATTTTGTTCACCTTCTCCTTGTTGTCTGAAGTTCTTCCCTAACACTGGTGAAGAATAAGCTTCTCATGAAGCTCTCCTAGCACGGAAACTGAAGAGCATCATGGAAGAGCAGTGGAGTTGATCACTGGCTATACAAATGATCTCCCCTCCTTTCTTGGAGAAAAGACCTTGTTAGCAGAGCACTGCTAGAGCCATGTTAACAAGCTCATCCAGGAATCACATACAATCGTACTTACGGTAGAGCAGATTTCATCAAGGCTCTCGTCATCCACTGTCTTAGGCAAGAAAAAAGGAACAGAAAGATCACTCCCCACATGTTCATAAGGGTGCGCCTCTGCAAGCCATTCGGGGTGAGATCCATGTGTCCTGAAATGATTCTCATCTTGGGCTCACTCTCTAGGCAAATAAGAAACTTTTTTCTTAAGGAGATAAATAGTCTCATTACTTCTTTTAGAGATATTTTAGAGAAACAAGTATTGTAACCTATTTTTTTTTAATTTCCTCTGAGTATAATGAGACCTTAGACAGTTGACTCTAATATAGACACCCTGTGATTATGTTGGGGGACATGACTGTTTGGTTAGAGCAGTCCCACTCTGTCAAGATAAGGTCATAAAATTTCTAGTATAGCAAGCTTTGGGGTTTTTTTTCTTCTTTTTTTAATTTTTTTTTTCCCTTAAGAACACAAAATATTAAGCTAGAATATTGTAACTCTTTAAACAAACAAGCAGAGAAGGAAGAAAAGATACAGTATTTTATGAGTTCAGAAATCAGTCTTCCTATTTGGTGTGTCCTATTAGATCCCTTCCTCCAGCCCAGCTTTCCTGTCCAGAAGTTTAAAGTGGTTTTCTGTTGAATAAATTCCATGCAGCCTCTCTCCCTTCCTAGGGAAGGGGAAGGGTATGTCAAAATATGTGTTTTGGAAGTGTCAGTGATGTCTCTTTTATTAGTACACTTGCAGTTCAGATCAGCCCTGCTCTTGCTAATGCCAATTGTTTACAAGTTTATATTATTTCTGTAAACCATCTCTTTAAAATAAAACTTGTTATAAAGTCTCGACAAAGGAAGGAAAAAAAAAATCCTTCTTTTAACTAGATTGAGTTGGTCCAGCAGTGAAAATTGGAGATACTTGCAACTTTGCTAAATGTGAAACAATATCACTTCTAAAACTTTTGAAAATAATGCAAATACTTTGTCTCTAGTAAGACCTGTGTTTTTTTTAAGCAATGCATTGGTCAGTGAAGATGACAAATTGACAGTCCTGCTAAACAACCTCTGTTCACAAATGAAAGCAATAGATGCAATGGATTGTGATGCTAATTTCCGTACCTTGAGCTTTAAAATTGTTCAGGAAATATTATTTAAGCACAAAAGAGTTCTTCAGACAATGCTGATGCTATGAAATTTTTATTCTTTCCCCCCTTAGCTTCAAATGGCAAGTTAAAAATTGGTTCTTCTGACTAACTTCTCTTTTTAGATGTCTCTCTGCTGAGGGTACATACTGTGATTCTCATACATTATCTAAAGACATTTATTCTTCTTCTTTCCCCAGTTTTATGTATTTTTATGCATAACTGTTGATTTTAATGGAGCTGCTCCCCATCTTCCCTGCATGTCTAGCATTTATTTTATATTTGCTTTTGCTTAGGCAGTATTCTGGATTGAGAACAAAGCCATCAGTTTGTCCTTTGGAAATATCCACCATTATTGCTATTTATTAGAGCCATTATGAAAAATGTGAGCTAAATGGAGACTACGTGAAGAGAATTATAATTTTACTGATATATAGAATATAGGTATTTTGGAATTAGTGCCTCTCACTCAGGGGATCAGTTTGATTGTTCTTATATATGGAAGACGATTCAATTATTCTCCTTTAAGTATGTTTTGTAAATATATATTGTTGTGGATAAAACGGATTTTTTTTTGTTCTTTTGAGACCTCCAGGCTAAATTAAGGACTTTATATCTCTTTCTCTAACATGTGAAAGAAAACCAACAGAGAAAATATAGATTAATGTGAAGTAAGACCTCTTCCAGACTCCATTTTCAAAGCAGAGTGGTTTTATGTATGTAAATCCTATACTAAAAGAAGAGCTGTATAGAACTTCACACTGTATGTTGAAAATAACAGGAAAATGTCTGGGTCTCTTCTTACATATAGGCACCACACATCTTTTGTGACAAGGATAGAGCTAGGCAGTTTAAATTTTGTTAGTTTATGTTTATTGTAAACCATGTGGATGTCCTGAAAAACTTTGAAATCCCAGAGCCCGTTCTTTGTGAGGTCAACAGAGAAACACCAGAAATGAACTTGGCAGCATGACAGT
Organism: Microhierax caerulescens; assembly: GCA_035590215.1. Taxonomy (NCBI): domain Eukaryota; kingdom Metazoa; phylum Chordata; class Aves; order Falconiformes; family Falconidae; genus Microhierax; species Microhierax caerulescens. Next base: position 41,992,264 of record JAVJGJ010000001.1, read on the forward strand.
GTGGCATCACTCAGACATATCGCAGCTGCTATTTTAATTGAATGAGAACTTTAATGAGCAAAGTGAGGTTAACGTAGAGTCCCAGCTTTCCAGCTGATTAGATTGACAGTGTTTCATTTTACTGTCAGAGTTATCAAAATGTGGTTTTTCTTCCCCATGATATTCCCTTATTATAAGTTTTGCAGTAGTAGGGGAATGCAATTGATATGCAGTCAAATTGTTCCTGACAGAGAGATTTTAAAAGCTTTTAGATTGGATGTAAAAGAAGAAATTTTGTCTTTGCAGAGTCTGCTTAGCCCATCTATCTGCATTAAGCATCTAACAGTTACACTGAACAGAAATGACATCTTAAAGAAGACTAAGTGCTGCTTAAACTTTTTAGCGTCATTCTTGGGAGGTCTGAAGTTCAGGGTTTTTTTCTTGGTTGCTGTATCACTCCATCATAACATTTTATGAAAAAATAAAACCATATCTGTGTTCTTAATAGTTTACTTCCAATTCTTCCTTTTGCACCATGGAGGTTGGAGTTTGTGTCTCAGCATACGAAGTGAAAGCACCACACTGATAAATAATTAATGCATGTCTATAGATGGATTTGTAAGAGAAGAAATACAAGCCAAAAAGAAGTCTCTTACATTTCTTATGACTATTGTGGATATGTCTTTTAATCCTGCTTGTGAATCCATGAAGATTCTCATTAATACTAAGGGTTCTTTTTGCCCCAACACTTCCTAAAGGGCTGTTTCAGAACCCCAGTCTTGTTATTGTCAGAAACTTTGTCTTTTTCTTATTGTGTTCATACCTACCCAATTCATACCTGATTAATTTTCTGCCAAGCATCCTTCACCTTAAATAAACCTTAAGCTGTAGTTTCATTTCATGATCTTTCAATAGAACAGTCCTACAATGTCTCCTTGCAGCCCTCCTTTTGCTAAAACTGCACAGTTCCAACTGTTTTAGCTTTTTTTTCAGCAGCCCTCCTAACTCCTTTTTTTCTGCTTTGCTCATTTAATTTCCTCTTTCTTGAACATAAATGACAAGAAGTGCACAGTGTTCCAGATAAAAACTCACCATTGCCTTATGCAATACCATTAATATTTCCTATCTTTGCTTGCCTGACACTCCAAGTATTGCATTTACCTTAGTCACAGGCACATTACACTGGTAGATTACACTTATTTAGAGTAATAGGTCTTCCCTCCAGTGCCATTTGCACCTGGTAATTGTCTGACAACAAATTCTTATCAATAGTCCTTAGTGTAAGGAGTTGAGCTTCATACTTTTTAATTTCTAACCTATATCTTTAAACCCTTTGGTTATCCAGTCCTTCACAGTGATAGTAATTCAAACTTGTATCAAAGGTTCTGTCCAATTTTTCTACATAATCAAATTTCATGACTGCCAGCATATATATCTATCTGATGGTACTATCTGCTTAGTCTCATATACATTAAAATGAGGTATATGATGCTTAAAAAAAAAAAAAGGGGGGGGGAAATAGGTTGTTGCCCCCCAGTCATTTAGTT
>JAVJGJ010000001.1:42002620-42025696 GCA_035590215.1 Microhierax caerulescens
GGGGGGGGGTGGGGGGGGGGAGGCAAGGGGGGGGTCTGTAAATACCAGGGGAGTGGATTGACCCTGGGTGGGGGCGTATCCAGCCTGCGGGCCGTAATGTGAGGACCCCTGGGCTAGAGGAAGGGTGGAACTCTTCTTGCAGGGTGAATGCATAGGCATGGGTATATCGATGAAATCAGTTGATTTCTTCACCTTTATGTGTATTAAATTGCAGTTGTTCCTAGCATTTCTGTAGGGTTTGTTGACGTGATAGGAGGAATGGATGCAATAATTTTGAAACTTTGCTTGGAAACCTGAATTTTCAGCATAAATCCATGGTTTTGTACATATATATATATATATATATATATGTATTCAGATGTGTGCTATACAATATCCTTACTATTTAGCCATTTTTTTACCTGTATTGTAATTTGCACATTATCATACAAAGAGTGACATTTCGATTTAATGCAAGAATAGCACTGGTTCCTCTTACATTGGAAAGGTTTGGGTTTTTTTCTCATCAAAGCTCCTATCTGTATAATTTGGGATTATGCACATGGATTTCACCAAAGGGTTCTTTGTTGAGTAGGAGTCAGTCAATTTAAGGAGCAGGACTTACCCACGCAAGCAAAAGCAACTGCACCTTTGTATCATACTGTATCTCACTGTCTAAATGTTCCAGATTTGTTCCACACTAGCTCAGATGCTGCTGTACTGTGCTTTTATTCAATGCAGATATACAGTATGTGATATTTTACCTTATGCTGAGGTGCCATAACCAACTCAGTGAAGAACTTTCTGTTAGATAATTTGGCTCATACCTTAGGCAAGTCTTTCTTGTCAAGATGGTGGGTAAAAGCAAGAAAACAAAGTCTCCTTTGACTCTGAATCTAGTGTGATCAGCAGAAAAGTACTGGATAGAGGTAGCTCTTGATTTATTGTATATCAGTTAATAAACCATGCAATGAGAGCAAGGCTGGAAGAAGTCCTTGGGGTAGCACTATTTATTTCTGGGGTGTGGAGACATAAGGTAAACCTTCCTCCCTCTTAGCTTCACAAAAGGCTGCTGTCTTCGATATCTTTCTTTCAAAAATAAATTTGATATTTGTAAATTATTTTTTTTTTTTAAGAAAGGCCTGCATGTAACATTAGGAAATATTCAGGGCCAGAAGGTAAAAAGTTAGAGATGCTGAGATTCTTTTAAAAGATTTCCCATTTAGCTTTTGGACTTTTAAGGGAGGAATTACATTAACACCTTTATTAAAGCTTAATAATTTTTGTTTTAAAAGCAAATAGTTGAAAGCAGAAGTAGGATTTTTTCTTTTTTTTTCTGCAAAATACGGTTTTGTCAGCTAATCAGTTAAGAAAATAAACTCCAGGCAATAGATAGTTCTGTAAAACCTAAAGAATAATAGCCCTCAGAGAGCAAGTCTTTTTCAAGACTACAGTGTGAAGTGATGCTCAAGCCCCAATGCAGTTAGATCCCTATAATTACTTGAAGGTGCTTTGTACTATATATGAAATAACCTTCGAGTTCTGTAGGGACAAAGATAAATACATGGAAAAAGAAACAAACAAAACCTGAAGTCTACTGTAGTATCAGGAAATTTTGGTAGGTAGTGGTTGACAGCCTGTTTGACCGTGATGATTAATTGCATTCCACAGCAGTCCCCTATTGCTAGAATCAATATTAAAAACTTCAGGCATTTTAGATCATCCACCTTCCCTAAATCTTTGCCCAAATAGTCAACCTCCCTGATAAAAAAATGAAATTGTTAAATGATACAACCTCTCACATTCAGTCTTGTTTTCTCTGAAGAGTCACTAATATAATTTCAGATGGAGTTGCGACAGATGGGCTCTAAGGCAGATCTGGCTGTGTGGAAGTTTAGGTAGTTGCTATGACATCACGAGCCCTGAAATGTTGGTAGGAGGATGATTTTGGAGAAAATACTTGGCATGCATAAGCTATCACCTGTACTATGCCATGAATAGTCTTTTGGGAGATCTGACAGCAAAATGATAACTTGGGAAAGATACAAATGCATTTTATAAAAATACTCCACCAAACATGGTAGTGTTGTGAAGGGCAGGAAAACTGTTCTAAAACTATTCCCTCTGCCAACGTGTTTCTGGGCTTCTGTCTTGAGCAAGGAAACAGGGATGGATACAGAAACACAAACCTCCTCAAAACACTTGATCTATCAAGTAGATAGGAGCCCTCTTCCTTTCCCCTGTTTTAAAGGTCAGTTTTGAAAGGTGGCTGCTCAGGGATGGAACTCTGCTCCTTCCCCTCTCGGGAGTGTTCACAGAGAAATCGCGGTAGGCATCTTGAAAGGGAGATAATTTCATGATATTGCGTTACATGTTTATCTTCTGTAACTTCGCTTCCCATTTTTGGAATCAAGAATTTAATCTCTCACCATTGTTTTGATCATTTAATGGTTTTTTGTATTGAAAAGAGCAGAAATTAACCTGGCAGATATAAGACATAGTTTGCATGAGAGCAAGGAATTCAAACAGACCAGTGCAAGTAGATAAATCTATTAATTATGCAAAAATACTGGAAAACTTTTGGAGACTTAGCAATGCAGGCTGCTTTTCTCATGTTAGTGGAAGGACAGTTTTGATAAGGTGCCCTGTGTGGGCTGTTAAACAGTGCTGTTCGTTCAGCAAGAGGCAAGCAGCAGAAAGCTGTCTTCAAATGTGCCAGCGTCCGCAACCGGTTGTGTCCCTCCCGTGAAGGTTATTGCTCCTTTAGTAGATTCAACAGAGAAAATGTGTGAAGATGCATTTACATCATTATGCACCAATGTCAGGTACAGTAGCTGGGGCTTGAGTGGAGGCTCATTTTTGCCAAATTTCTAGGGACAGGGATACCTGGCAGAGGGACAGAGTGAGCAGCTGGAGAACAGGAACATCTGAAATCGCTGCAGCTGTTTGCGTCTATGCAGCTGAGCCAGAACTTCAGTCAATTCTCCATTAACTTAAACTGTAACAAGATAAATTGAAATAAAGCAAGGTTGCATTCAACTAAATCAAATTAAAGTGGTTAAATTGAAACTGTTCTCACATAGACGAATCCTATGACATATTAGAAAGATAATTTAAAATAGAGCTAACTGCAGGAGGACTTCATTTAGGAGTCTGGATTAAGAAAAACAACAAAAATAATCTCTTTTTGAATGAGATTTTATTATGCTGAATGATCAAAGAGTTTGCAAAACAGCTTCATCATAATTTAAACAATTTCTAGGGAAAACTGAAACAGGAGTCTAGTCCTTTATGCCCAGACAATGTCTAAACTGCCAGCATAAAATAAATGCTTGATAGCCAGGTAGAATGAGCTATTTACTTCAGTGAAGTCAGTCTGGATTCTGGTTTTGAGGGTCGGTACGAAAGGTGGGCTTGTGTGCACAGCTCTGCGGTTGAAATTCTGGATCTAGGTAGGAAGGTCAATACAGGAAAACAGCCCAAAGGACAGTGAGAACTGCAGATCCAGCAGGCTCGCACAGCATGTTTGCACCTCGGTTTACACTAAAGTCAGATAGAGTCATCCACTGCCTTTTCTTCCCCCCTGACCCCCCCACCCCAGTAAGGTCTTAAAAGAAAAAATCAGACTTGAAGTGATGGTGGGGAAGGTGAAGTCCCTGTTGGAAATTTCAGTGCTTCATTCTGATTGCTGTGCTTTGCTCTCTCTAGATTCAGATTCTTTTTCCCTTGGATTTGTAAATTGGTTTTGCTTTATCACATACTGCATGGCACAGGCATTTTTTTTTCCAACTGGATTGTTTTACTTTTGGTATTTATAATGCCCTATTAAAAATCAGGTGGGTTTGTTGGTTTTGTTGTGTTTTTTTTTTTATATTTTATTGTTTACAAAATGATAATTCTTTATAGCTATGTTGCATTTGAGAATTTTGCAACCAATGTCCTAAGTAATACATTTTTTAGCATAAATTATACCAGTACAGTCAAATTTGAAATATCAATTATTTTTAAGAGACGTCTAAGTCTTGATATCCCTAAATTTTCTTGCTCTCATGCTTATCAGCTTCTTCTTCCATCTCACTGCCAGTGTAGTATTTTCCAGTAATATATATTTAGTGATATGTGAAACAGCTGCTCTGAACTATTTATCCTTACTCTGATCCTTTTCAGAGTAATAATACTTTTGCCTGTAAGATAGGCATTGCATTATTAATGTTTAATTTTCTTGACACTCTTCTTTGGATCTGCTTCCTCATCTTATATGTAGCTTTCCCCTCCCCCCCATGTATTTATATCTTTATATATTCTTTAGTCTTCTCTATATTTTTATTGAACATAGACTTTTGCATTATTTTCTGCAGTTGCTTTTTCCCCCTATGGTTTCAAGCTGAGCAACAAAAAGCTGTCTCCTGCAGTGAGGCGTTTTACCTTTGTCAGAGGAGTGAAGGTCTGACCTTCGGGACAGGTTTGCTGTTCTGTCTGCAGCCTGCATGCCTGAGAAATTGGTGCTGTTCACTACACCGCTCTCTTCTAGCTAGAGCTTCCAGTAAAGTGATGGCTTCCTGCCCAGCAGTAAGGGAGAAAGTTAGTTTACAAGTTTTACAAAGGAAAAATAACTTAAATTCCTGAGATAATATCTATCCATGAGTTTTATGCTGTATAACTCATTGGGAAATTGGTTGCTATTTAAATTTAATTAGGTAGACTTTTTTTGTTATTGCTTTAAGATACTTGTCTTGATTCAATTACAGTTGTAGGTGATAATTTAAAGTCAAACCTTGCTGGATGGTGGGGAAGAGCTGATACCAGTTCGAGGTGTTTCAGTTGGTTAGCATAGGCGTAGGGCTGAATTACAGATGACTTTGTTTTATTTGACTTGGAAGAGTGTTGTTCTGGTAGAGGATCATCACTTGCACCTGGCAAAGGGCCAGTCCGTAGTCACTGTGGACTATTTGCCATTGTTAGATGAGTCTCAGTGGGAAGTTGTAAACATTATTAATCGTAAAGTAAAGCACGTGTGTTAAGGAGCATGATCAGATGATTGAAATGAACTGAGGGAGGTGATTTTGTAGACCAGATGCATGTTTTGCAACAAAATACTATGTTATTACCAGCTTTCATTGTCACACCACCATTTATTTGGAGGTATGTGTATGTAGCATCTTCTGTTGGGTAAGAGGTTTCTCTCATGGAACAAGAAGTAAAGTTAATGTGCTCCCCCCCCCCCGCGCCTTAACTGACTACAAAGTATCTGGTTGACATTTGAGAAGATTTGAGGCAGTTAATCCCACCTTCAGGTGAAGTATTATTAAAATTTCTAAACAATCTCTGCAGTTGTGGATGAGGTCAGTTTTTGACCCTTTTTGAATCAAGAGAAGATCAGCTTGAGGGAGAAGAGAGACTAATTAAAATGAAGTCTCCTGGCCCAATCATCTCTCTGCAGCAGGCAGCTGCAGAACTTGAAAAATTACTTTCTGCTGCTGGGCCAAATTCTGGTTATTTGCTTGGCTGGGTAATAAAACCATCCATGACCTTCAGCAGCACAGAAGACTGCAAATCCTTTGTGATGGAGAAAAACCCAGAAGCAGTAGGAGGACATTACAATTTCTGAAGTGGAAACTCTCAAATCCGCTTTTATATTTATGTGAAAGAATTGTCAAAATGTAGTCTGTAGGGAGAAGAAAGGCCATGGAAATGTCCAAGACAGGTTTATGTCTAAAGCATAATTTTAAATAATTTTATTTTAAAAAGCCTAACATTTGGGGGTTTTAATATTTTGATTTATGTAGATACATAGCCTTTTACCTGTTGAAGATGTCCAGGAGTATATTAGAAATATGAAGATAGTCAGTCTTGCAAACAAGTACAGATAATTGGCCAAGTGCAGATAACGTGGAGCACCAAGCAATTAAAATATATTTTTAAATACATAAAAGTGCAAAGTTCTGACTTTTTAGTAGTACTGAGTGAGAGAGTTTTCTAGTACTGTGATTCAGCTTTTTTTTTCCTGTTCAAACTATCTAATGGGCAGATAGTTGTTGCCAGGACAAGCAATGTCAAAACTTTTTTGACCCTACAATGGACTCATGCCAATTACTGATTATTGGTTTTGTCCACAGAAGGATTCCCATGTAGCATTGCTTGCACAACAGCTTGCACTGTTTTCCCTTGGCAGTTGTCTTTGCTATGTCTTATGGGGTGATATAGCTAAATACAATGAGTAGTGCAGCTACACCTACCTTTTCTTGTGCAGAAACCTCCCAGTCTCTCACAAATATGTAGATACCTTTCTGACGATGTTTGTCATGATGATGAAGAACAAAGGGTCCTGAATTTACTGTTTGGGTAATACTCCCATTAGTGGCGGCAGCAGTACTGTTTGCCTGTACATTAAATGCAGGCAGGTCCGAGAAAGGATGTAACATGAGTCAGCAGAGCTGATTTTGCAGCCAAAAAGCTTAAACCCTGTCCTGGGCTGCATCAGCAGGAGAGCAGCCAGCAGGCTAAGGGATGCTTACTGTGCTGTACTCACCACATGCTAGGCTACACCTGAAATAGTATGTAAACATCATTTATGCATATAATACTACATCTCATTGCATTACATATACGTAAAGAGATATCAGCAATATTTGTATCTGTCATTTGGTACCTATAACGTATGATTTCAACATTTATCCCTCCTGTGTGTGGGTCTGGCCCCTTACAGTTTATTGATTGCCAGTGCATAGGGTCAGCACATAGACTAGTGAGTTAACCCGCAGCTCTGAGATATGGCTATTTACTGGTACAGTCTTGGCAGTGATTTAATTAAAAAACAAGAGAATGAGGTTTCCAGAGCTTTCCTGGCTGCTCTGCAAAGATGGCCAGGGAAGGGACAAGGAAGTTGGAATCGTCACGTGGTGCTAATGGTGGAGGAGGAGGTTTTCATTTCTAGGAGCAGTTGGTTTATCTCCATGGGCAGTACAGCCTCGGGGGTGTGTGGGGGGGTGGGGGTGGCAGTGAGAGGCATGAGGAGTTGTGTCCCCCTTGCTGAGCAGTGGGAAGGTCAAACACCCTATTCTACTGCAGGTGTGCTTTGAGTTGCCACCTGCTTGGTCCTTGCAGTGTCAGTGACTTGACTGCACCTAGCAAATAAAGGCATCACTAGGCTCCTTTCAGCCTAAAATAGTTTCACCTTAGCTTCTTTAATTCAAAATGATCACTATTGTTTTGTGTAGCCCTTTATCATCAGCAGAATGTTTCCTTTCAGATATAAGATAGAAAATGTGATCAGAATATAAATGCTGAATTAAATTTAAATCCATTAGTTTTAATATAGAGATATCTCTATAACAGTTCAAAATATTGTAGAGAAGAAAACAACGTATGCTGTTTCTGCACAACAAATACTGGCTTTAACCGGATCAGCAATATTAAAATGTCTTTGTTATTTTGAGTAGCTGAACTGTATAGAAAGAACTATTTATATCAGCTTTTCAGCTCAAAAGGAAAGCAACTCTAAGCATGGACAATTCTGTATGTTTGTAAAGTATAGTTTATTTTTAAAGGTGTTTATATGCATATATTAGTATGCAGGTTTTATATCCAAGTAGTTCACTTGAACACTTTTTGTTACTTTCTTTTTCTGAAGTGAATTGATACTAAATAGTGAGGGATAAGTACTTAAATACCTACCTATATGCAAATAGATTCTTTAAGATTTTAAAGGGTTAAATTGAAGTCATAATGCTATACGTAAAACCAGAAAAATGGAATATGTGCTTGTGTAGGGGGCTTTATTTACCTTAATTATAAAACATCAAGCAATGGAAATTTTTAAGACCATTTAAAATTCACTCACAAATAATTATATCAAGCTCACTTCCATTCTCCTGATAAGAAAGTAACTGGCACACTGATTCCACAGATGTCCCTTGAACAGTGGCTCGGTGATCAATAACTCCTCTGGACAACTAAGAGAGAGGAATAATCCACAGCCAGAATAAAATACTGGCAATAAACTCTTAAAATAGACTGATCAAGATGCTATATCATAATCTCTAGTATGCTTTTATCCCCCTCCAATTAAAAATATGATTTTGTAACACACAGGCAGTAAAATTCAACTCCCCATATCATCACATTAATGATATTGGAAAAGTAAGGAAGATTCACACTTCCATTTGTTTAATGTGTTTAGCTTCGAAATTGCATGCTATAAACATTGTGTGGATTTGTCGTTTATAACCCCAAAGCTGTGAGATTACCCCAAATCCTGATTTTCTGTGTTTATAGCATTCTTCTTGCTGCTCTGACAAAGTTAGGCACCTAAAGTACTCAATGGAGAGATACACAGAGGGGAAAAAAAGCAAGTCATAGATTAAGACACCTGTTTGTGGTGGGAAGAATTATCCCTTGGAACTGTCAAATCTAATGGTCTTTTGGGTTTTCTTTTTCTAAAATAATATCACATAACAACATAAAGTTGGATTTTCAAACTCCCTATAACTACTCAGGTTAAAAAAAACCCAAACCCGCAGTCATTGAAAGTTGTGTGAAGATAACTACATTCATCACAAATAAAGAATTTAATATTACTTATCTCTCTTTATACCTTTTATCTAAAGATGTCAAAATACACGACTGAGGATAAGACGTATCACTACCAAATTATGCAGATAAGGGAACTAAGTACTCTCTGTTATTTCATTCAAAGTCACAGAAGACTACAGTAATATCCCAAGTTATTTTACCATGTCTAATGTGTTGTCCATTGGAACATACTGCTTCCAATAACTTTTCAACCCAAATTGGATTTCCATTACCATTCATAACTTAATGTTGAACCACATATAGAATCTATAGTACTGTTTAATAAAAAGTAATAAACTCGAAATGGCTTTCTCAGTCACAGGGTCACATTCAAAATTATGCTTTTCAGAATTACCATTTCTTGCTTTATTTCAGGAAAAGAAAGAAAGAATCTGATTTTAGCACCCCCTACTCTTGCCAAGAATACTTGGCCTGTTGCTGATACTAGGAGAAAGGTCTACTCAAGGTTTTTTAATAGGTTACATTGATATTGGTACTGCATCACAACTAAAGGTGCTTTGTACAGCAGCTGTAGGGTTTTTTTTCCTTTTTTATCTTTTCTTGAAGCAAGTACCTGTTGTACTTCATTATCTCTTAACCTTGCCTTTCTTCTGAAACTCTGCAACTAAGGGCAAACACTGCAATAGAAGAACTTCCTAGAAAATATTTTGCAAAGGCACTTTTATATTAAAAATGAGAAGGCACTTTTTAAACAGAATGAAAACAAAAGATTAATTTGTATTTAAAGGGTAGCATTTTTTGCGGTCCTCATAGCATTTATTCATGTTTTGATACTTATCACAGAAATTATCAAGCTTTCACCCCATTTCGTATTTTTTTCCCCAAATATCTTCCAGGTTTTACAGCATCAGATTATTTACTGTGATCAGTAAACAATCTTCTTACAAAAATCAGTACTAAATCCTCTCTCAAAATAACTGTGTCTCCAGATGTATCACCCAACCAAGCTGTGCTATCAAGTTATCATGGCCTTTATCTTATGGAAAAATCCTTATTCATGAGGATTTTTCATGTTCCCAAATCACAACATTTGTCCAGCACTTTGTGACTTGTTAGGAACTGAAATACATCTGTGGATTCAAACTCTTTAAACATTCAATAGTTTTAAAAGATCAATAGCTACAGTTTAGAATAAAAATGTTCTCCAGTTGCTAGCAAAAATATCAGTTTTCACAGGCTAACGAGGCTTATAAGGTACATTTCACAACTCACCTGTCTCAGTTATAGTAAGAACTGGATCGGAGCTGCACCTGAAAAGCATCGTCTGAAACACATGTAATTTTGTTTCATTTTACATAATTATCTGCAAAGTGGGGTGGCAGTCTGTGCCAAAAATTAAGATACTTTCATAGTTTAATAAAATTATACCTTCTTAAGTGCCTGCATTTTATAACAAGAACAAATAAACATTTAAATATTGGGTTGTTATCTTTCAATAGATATTTAAACATAGATGTATCTAAATTTGTGTCTGTCTGCATGTGAGGAAATCTATAGCTTATATAAATATATCTGTACATAAACTACAAATATGTATAAAAAATAGAAAATCAGAGTGGTTGGCAGCAAAGCTGAATATTTAATGCTTAAGGTACTTTTCAGCATTATCAGAAAGCAGTGTAAATATTGCATCTGTTGTCCCTGGAAAATGCCAGAAAATATTGCTGATTTATTATGTGGGAGGAAGGAAATAAAAAAAGATATGGTGCTGAAAAATTGTACACTGTAGGAGAAGAAACTGACAAAACAATAATTTGTAAAGTTTTGCACTTGCTACGTAAAAACTCCCTGCACTGGTTTGGATTTCAAGTTTATAAATCATCCATCTGTTCTCCATGTATGTGCTGCATAGAAATGGACTGTGGGCTTTTTGTTGGGTTTGGTTGTATTTTTAATTCTTTTTCTAATAGAAAGGATGCAACTATTAAGCTGGTATAGCTTCTTACTAAGATAAATCAATGCAAAACTATAATGTCCTATCTTCACTTATTCTAGTACTGTATTTTACACATCATGTCTTGCCTTTGACCTAAAATAATAACAATGTCTGTCTGTTTTGTATTTTAGGTGAGTGTAGTAGTTCAGGGGCAGTCATCTCAGTTCCCTGTGGTTTACAGTGTCTACAATTGCATTTAATTTCCTTCTTTTGCAAGCTGCCTAGTTAAGCTCAGTGAATATATACTAAACAGAATACATGAAAAATCTTTGCTTATCAATAGTCAAATAGCTGTGCTTTTATGATTTCAAACCAGTGCCATCATTTTGAACATGATGCTGTTAAAACATTAAGAAATTTGCTCATAAATTATAAGCTGGTAACACCCCAGCAGGGTATTTAATTCATGTCTCTACACAATCAAAGCTCAGACACAATGATCTGGTTGGTTGTGAAAAATATATATTGGACGACAGATGAAATGGGGAGAGGGAGGCAGGGAGGACCCTCAAAAATTAAACCTGGAAAACTGAAGTGAATGGCTGGATATAAAGGGTGAGGTTTAGCTCCCAGGTTAAATGACAGGGAGTGACCTCAGCATAAATTGTCTTCAATTAAACTTAAGTATTTAAGCTTTTGATCATTACCAGTGATCATTGACAATGCTCTGACGTAAATCTGTGTTATATAATGAATGAGACTGATTCTGTAGGCCATTTCATTTGTTTACTGTACAAGTTGAAAGGCTGTAGTTGGAAACTGGAATAGTCAGCAGGAAGATGAAAGAAAAATCTAAGAAACCTTGTGGGTAAGATTTAGGGTCCTGCCTTCAGTTTTGATGCTAAATAATTTGCTTTACATTTCTTTATGTGGTACTTGTCAAGGTGTGCAGCTGTTGTTTGATGCCCAGGCTGAGCTCCTTTACTCCTGCCAACTACTTTGAAAATTATAACATATGTGAATGTTAATGTATGATCTGAAGCAAACATGGCTTCTAGATCTGTATCCCTTTTGATTTACAGTGTGGCCGAGCTCTCTGAAAAGAGGATGATCAAAGCTGATTGTAAATTTCCCAATATGACATTTCTTTATTCCATGGGAAATATTGAGATTGAAAGTCTCCGTTTTAGCTAAATTCTGATTATTTCAGCTGTCCAGGCTCCCTGTTCACTTTTTCAGTTCTTGCTCATAGTGAGGATACTCCTGGTAGCTCTGGGAGACTGAAAATGTTTTATAGGTGAATGGTAGCTTGAGTTTTAAAAACCAACCAAACAAACAAACAAAAAACAACAAAAAAACCCCGTAACACAGTGGCATTTCAACATGATGAACATGTGATGGTTTTTTCAAAAGTACTCTCTGCATCTCCAGGGATATTTCTTTTTTTCTGAAATGGGAATTCCAGTTTCTATACAATCCTTAGAGCATCACTGGGTTGCATGAGACGCTGCTCTTGTGTTAGAAATATGGTTCTGTTTCTAGTTTGTGTAGTTTTGGGGGATTGGTCCACCAATAAGTATTGTGACTAACAAAGTCTAATCAAATCAAATTGGTAGAAAATTATGGACCTTATGATAAACTGGAAGGGTTTTAGCAGCGTGCTTCTGGCAAGCTTTTACAGGAAAGAGGGCAAATAATAATTTTCTGAAACTTATAATTTGGCCAAGTACAAACAGGTTAGCTTGAGGACTTCAATGGCTCCTAACTCTTGGATAAATTTCAAAGTGCCATGGCAAATTATAAAAGTATTAGGGTTATTAAGAAAACAGCTGGGGAAATTACTATCACAAGGATTGTTAAATGACCTTAATAAGGGGATTGATACTCTTTCCTCGTATCTTTTGACAATTCTCAAGAGGACCTGGGAAAGAAATTAAAATCATCATCTTGCAAAACTGAGGTTGGAATATTAAGTTGTGAGGACATATATTTCAAAACAGGAAAAGCTTAAGATGTTTTTCCCCAAAAAAGGAGAAAAAAAAGACACTGAGAGAAGGTAATCTAGCAAAAAGTGGGTGAAGGCTACATGGCTTTTAGGAGTGATGTTTGGGGATTCACGTATTTTACTTCCACTTTCAGTCACCATCATGGTAATTATTTTACTTAACTCTCTCTTTCTCTTTGTTATTGTCTTCTTCTCCTTTCCCTCCTTTTTTTTGTGTCTTTTTCCCTCTCTTTTCTTCTTAGGTTTAAAACAGCTGCAGAAGAACATCTCCATGTGACTTCTAGACATACTTTTTTCATAACAATGATGAGTTACGTACATAACCTTTCCCTTCAAAGTGTACAAACATTTCACCTGCACCAATTTTTTAGCCGTTACCACAATAAAGACATCCTTTCAAAGGTTGTAGCAGTTTCAAAAAAATACAGCAGCATTTGGAAAATATGGAAGTATTGAAGAATATGAATTATGTTAGGGTGGAAATGCAGATAAGAAAAAGTAATTAAGCAGATTAGAATGTGGTGAAAATAGGGATGTTTATTGGAATTACAGAAGCACTTTGGAGGTCTGTGCAGTAGGTGTCTTCCTAAGGAAAGAATTCTGCTCTAAAGAACATACATCCTCAATATGTATTTTATCCGGGTGTTTTATCCATCTAGTTACAAAGAGCTGGGCTACAGGAAAGAAGACTTTTTGCTGATAGTCCCATTAAATAACTTCCTACTACTCCACTAGTCCCACCAGGTAGAGCAGCAGTTAGCTTGAACAGCACTATCTTTGTTTCAGAAGTCTAGTGACATATTCCAAGTTATGCAAGACATCTGTTTGTCAGCAGAGTGTCTTAATTACAATGCCATAATTTGTGTCTTTTTTTTTTTTTCCTTGCAACACTTACGTCACCATCTTCATTGACCTCAAGCTGTTCAGACTTTATTTAATTTTATGTCATTTGATAGATGTACATGTAATAGCTCACCACTGCCTCGGTTGGTGCTAAGTCTTTGATTTGCTGTTGGCATGGAGAGAAGCAGGCCAGCTGCAATCTTGCATCAACACCACCGCTTCCAGCAATGCCCTTGATTACTCTTGGAGGTTTTCTGTGTAAGTACTGGCCACTGCTAGGCTCCATGCATTCATGAAGTTCCACTGTTTCCTTTGCTGTAGGCAGGACTGGAAGGCATGGTAGTGATTGCTGTCCTTCCTGTACACTCAAGCATTTAAATAACAGAGGTGCCAGTCGAGAAAGTGTGGATGTGCTAGGGACCTTGTGTTTTACATTGCTGCAATATGAGCAGAGAGGAGCTCACGCAAAGTTCCAAAGAGCTACAGCAATCTGGGAAATCGCACACAAGTCCAACATACTCTTGAAACAGTATTTTCAGCTGTGTTATGTAATTTTACGTGCTGCATTTATGATTTTTTTCTTTTCTTTTTTTTTTTTTTTTTTTTTTTTAATCTGCTCATTTCCAAGAAGGTTGGGGCACTTTCGCTTTCTCCATAAATAAACTTTGAAAAAATAAATCATATAACTCTCTGCAGAATAGACATTGTAGCCATTACTAAGACAGCTGCTGCCTTCAGTAAGCATTGCAGGTGGTGATGAATTTGCTCATAGCAATTAG
The DNA here is from genome assembly GCA_035590215.1 of Microhierax caerulescens. NCBI lineage: Eukaryota > Metazoa > Chordata > Aves > Falconiformes > Falconidae > Microhierax > Microhierax caerulescens. The sequence goes on from JAVJGJ010000001.1 coordinate 42,016,695, forward strand.
TTAAGCCATTTTACTCTTGGCAGAAGAGAAGACAGGTGAGTCTAGCATACAGAACAGAGGAGGAATCAGGAGAAATTCTCATGGTAGAGACAGAGTCCATTTAAACAGAAATAGGATTTGAAAATTGAAGAGCCATGGGGCATTATTGACCTGTGTTTACAGAGGATACAGAAATGATAGGTAGGTGGGCAAAACAAGATGATCTCAATGCAGTCAAAGCTTAGGGCATAAAAGGGGAAACCTAAGATTTTTTTCATGGACCATTTCACTTATACAAAGGTATGAAAGTGAGGTAATGGAGGAAGTAGTGTAAAGATGAGAGCCATAGATGTGGTAGAGGAACATTCAGTCCATCTCATGTCTCTCAGTAGGACTGCTTGATTCAGGAAAACTTCAGTGGTAGGTGAGACTGTCAAGTCACCAAAGGTGATTGTAAAATAAAATTTAAAGGGAAGACTATTACACTAGTCAGCCAGGAGACTGAGCTTGGAGAAAAGAAGAAAATGGAAAAAAAGAGAAGGAAAAAAAAAAAAAAAGCAGAATAGTGCTAGAGAATTGATGTAAAGGGAGAGGTAAAATAGAACTTGCCTTCTGCAGCCCCAGGGAAGCATGTGTTTTTATAGATGCTGTGAAGACTGTGTTTGATGGGGCTTTTTCCTCAAGCAAAGAGGGAAACAAAATCCATGTAATACTTTTTTTTGACATTCTTTCTTTAGATTTGCCTTTACTGTCCAAAAAGTATCCCTTAATTTTTCAGGAACAGAGTATGTATGTCATATAATTTAAAGTATCCAAGACAATATTGCAGAAGTGCAAGAACAGATAGAAGCCTTTTTTCTCTCGAGCCTAGCCTACCTCTGCTTTACTTCAGTAACTCACTGACTTGGGGATTATTATTTCTCTGTTATTTCTATAACACACGTCCTACTTTATGGTTATGTGTTAGTTGATGAAATTCCATGAGTTAATTTAGTCAAAATCAACCGGGTTTGAACATTTTCTTCAACAGCATGACAGCTTCTTGAAAGATTAGTATATAATTCCTACTATACATCTACTAAGACATTGTGCTTTTTTTATTGCATACCATGAGAATGTTGTTTAGCTCCTCAAATGGAATAATGGACATTATTATCCAAGTAACACCTTTTTTCTTATAAAGCATACTTTTAAAAGTACTTTAAAATACCTTTTCTTCAATAAAAAGTAGTATTGTAAAAAGACAATGTGAGGATAGTTTTGTCAGTGGCTTATGGAACCTGCCTTCTACCGTGATATGTAGAAAGCTTTGCGGTAAAATTGTATTTCTTTCTGTTTAAGTTCCATGTTTTTTCAAACTTTTCCAAACCTTTCCAAAAATTTGGCCATGGTATATAGGGAGTTGGAAGTTTTTTATTCATGTTTTCTTCCCAGACTGAAAAAAAAAACCCCATGAAATGTGAGGTGCTCCCAGCTGCATGCACGTGTGTATGCTCAGTACATCATGGCTTGTGAGTGCATGACCTCTGGGGACTTTATTTCTCTGGGCAGACCAACCATGGTTCTCTGAAATATCTGTGTGGATGAACTGTGTTGTCCACTTGGCCAAACCTAGCTTGGAAATGCTGATTTTGGTAACCGAATTGACTATCAGTTTCTCATTTATAGACAACATTTGAGTCATATGGCTGCCCAGGAAGGGTTCTTGTGGTTAAGGGGCTCATGAGACCAATACTCTGCTGATTCAGCCTTAGCCATGCTATATGGTATTAGGAAAGTCATGGAGAGTATAATATGACTCCAAACTCTAACCATTTCAAATGCAAGGAGCAAATCTAATCTTGTTATGATCCCTCTGCATCTACAGGAGGGGATTGCTCCTAACCTGGAATAGTTGCCCATGATGGTTGGAGTACATCTGAAGAAGCCTTCCTCTCTTCCATGTTTCTAAACAGAGGCTAGATAAGTAGCTTAGGCTGGATGCCTCAATTTTATGTGGTTATGGTTAGATGAAATTAAACCAACCCTTAATCTGTCAGCGGATTTGTCATATGCAAATTGATGTATTAATGTCTCACTTTCATATTTTTCCCATAGAAACAATAATTAGATATGACAGAGAGCTGATTGTGTTGTAACATACAAGTACACAGCACTTCAGGAGTCATAAAGAAGAGAAACAGGATAGGTGATTAGTGGCACAGAAGACAAAACCTGATATGTATAATCGTATTTTATGTCTTTTACATTTTGCTCCTCAGAAATCATAATGAGCAAAAGTATTCAGTATAGCCTCCATCTTTTCCTAAAAGAAAGTAATAACAGAATATCCAGTACTGTGATATTTATTTATTTAGTTAGTTATTTAGTTAGTTATTTTTAGGAAATTGAAAGATTTTCAGGTATGTGTTTGTCTTTTACGACTCCTCCTCCGCCCTTCCATTTGTTAGTCTTCTTGCAACTCCCAGCTGCCTCATGTTAATGTTACTGTAGATATTGCTATCACAGAAGAAGGTAATTTTGAAAGAGTCTGTGTTTTGAATTAAGTTTTTATTATGACACTTGATGTCTATTAATTAGATGAGTCATAAATTCACCATAGGGTTTATATTTAAAATAGTCATGAAAGAATTACTCAAAGACCACAAGCTAGATCTCTAAATGGAAGCAGACTTCTAAATAAATAATGCTTCAATGCTAGGAAATCTTAAAAAAACAAACAAACAAAAACGAAAAATCCCCACAATTAATAGAAGACCAAGAAAGAACAGACTTTAGAATGTGTATGACAATGGAAATATAAGGGGGAAAAAATGAATGCATGCAAACTTTCTTATATCAAATTCCATAGGTGCTATTGTATGTATTATGTGTAAACAAATAATATCACTCTTACATCAGTTTTAAACATAATTAATAATATCTAGGAAAATTGCTTTTAAACGATTATATTTTTAAAATTAATAGACTAACTTTCATGGAGTCATAAAAAGTGGAGAAACGTAAAGTCACCGACATTAATAAATCATATGCTATTGTGCAGTTATTCTGAAATAAGAGACTGTTTTCATTAAAACATGTAATTGGATATCATAATATTTGTAGGAGAATTAAAGAATAATGATTATAAATGTTTGTTTTCATGAAAAAAAAATAAAGGGACCAAAAGAGTATTAATAATTGAATATTACATTGAAAAAATGTGAGTTATTTTTGCTTTTACGAATATGCAATTGCATTTACCCAGAGAGAAGAGGTTTTTAAAAGCAGTAAATCTGGACTGTAAATTGATTAATCCTTGTGGATAGAGCCCATATCCTTCTAGGAGGTATGACATAGATGAATTTATTTGTTTTTAAGGGGAGTGGGTGAAGGTGAGGAAAGGATAAGTCTACCTCAATGTTTGTATACATTTGGAAAAGAGAAGGGGATTTTCTTGATTAAACCTCCAGCCACTCTTACCATCAAAGATAGAGAAAGGAACATTTTTTTTTTTTGCTACAGACCTTGATTCATTGATCTTGGGACATTTTATCACAATGTGAAATATAGTTGGCATTTGCTTTTTACAACGTGTGAGAACTGAGTGTTTCAGAATCGGTGTGCCTGTTGTGTGAGGTCATGGTCAGCCCTGTGGATGGACAGAGCAGTGAGGCATTCTGAGCTAGTTGGAATAAGATGTTTTATTTAATGCAACTCAGATGACAAACCAGGTCCGTTTTCTTACTTCTGCTCATCATCAACAGATCTTGCTAATTCAAAAAGCATGTTTGTAAGAACATGGTGTGAGAGCTGCAGTTTATGAAAGCTCTTTTGTCCTTGACCTTTATATTTCAGCACTTCCACAGTCTGCTGGAGTCTGTTGTTAAATGCCAGTCTGGAGTTATGAAGGCATGAAAAATTACCAGTTACAAAAAGAGTTGCCTGTCAAATGAGGACCAATACAAATCCTCAACAAATGTTGAGGCAAACAGAGCTCCATGCAAAAGCATTCAACGTGGGAATGCAGGGAAGTATTTCCATTCTGACAGCATGAGCAATGACAGGGTGAAGGAGGCCACTTTCCACTCTGGATAAGCCTGCAAGAAAGGCATTGTGACCTCGTGGGGGACAGGCAGCTCATAGAAGGGCAGATGGCTGCCAGAATTTTTAGTTTCTAGCTGTGCAAACAGGAAAGGGGAATTGGGATACGATGATGACGTAAGGCATCTTTTGAAGATTTTATGCAAGTATACCAGTGAAGTTTACCTGTCAAGGGTTAGTGGATGCATAGTTGCATGTCTGACCCTGAAGTAGATAATGGTCTGTATAGCCTTCCAAAAAGCCACAGGCACCAAGCAGCCCTTTGCAAGGGCAGTAGGACTCGTCTCACTGTACTTTCAACTTTTACAGCATGGAAGCCTACATCTGAGCCAGCTATAACACTCCAGTTAATGTGAAAACCAGGAAATTTCAGTGGATGGTTCAACTAATGTGCTTTACACATCTCTCTGAAGATGAGTTTATAGTGCCCCAAAAGTACCGTGGCCCAGTTATATCTAAGGACTTGAGATACCTATCAAAGTAAAGATCTATATTGTAAATATATTTCTATCCTCAGATTAAAATGCCTTTTTTAGGTTTAATTGCTACATTCCCCCACTGTTACATTTTCTTGTAGCACTCCCAGTTTATTGCTCTTTGAGCTTATGCTTACTGTAAGAAAAAATTACCGCATTAACAGACATACAATTCAGGTTGAATGTATTTGTGGAAGAAAGAGAACTCCAGTGCCGGTAGCCTGCACATCCCTAAAATGTTAAATATGCCATCTATGATCAAGGTCATGGTATGTACAAGAGTATTTGTAGTTGAAACATATTTTCCACCCCAAAGGGAACTACATGCGGCCCTGATCCAATTTACACTGGAAAGAAAGGTGCTTGAAGACTTTTGGGCTATAGAAAATACCACCTAACTACTGTGAAATAGCATAACTAATAGTAAATATTACTTCACAGTGATATAGGTTTGGAAAGTTTGGAAAAGAGCATGAAGGTGGCATGAGATATTTTCACAAAGATGCTGACTCTCTTATCTAGTGAAAATCTGCATTTAAAAATGTTAAAACAAGATTTTAACTGTTCAGAAGTATTTCTCTCAGATGGCTTTGAGGTTTGTTGGTTTTGTTTTGTTTTGGGGTTTTGTTTGTTTGTTTGTTTGTTTAATTTTAAAGCTTGCATTGTGCCAGTCAGGATCCTCCTCTTGCCCAAGTATCTGCAAACAAACTTGGATTGCAAATATGTGTTAGAGTGTAGGAGCCCTTACTAATTGCATGTATTCAATATATTGTCTAGTGTTGATTTAAAAAAAAAATTAAAAAAAAAAAAGAGAGAAATGGCATATATTCTGGGGACAGATGTATATGCAAATACAATGAAAACAAGATTTCTCTTTGTGAACCTTCTAATTTAGCCTTTCAGCGTAATCTTTTGATAGAAAAAAACCTGGCACATTAGCTGCTATTTAGAATTAGTAGACTAAGTTATATTCTTAAATTATTGTTATAAATCTTTTCTAATGCTTTACAATGCTTACAAGAAAATTACACTATCCAGGATAGACTATCTGTAAGTTAAGGGTGTAGTATTTTATCTGTTTTAATTATTTGATCTTCTTCTATTCATTCCATGTTGGAAATGTTCTACAAAAATTAGAAGACAGTATGCAATGCCAGAAAAGCTAACAACAGTTTCAGAAATTAGCTGACTTTTTCTATTCTGACCTGCAAATTCCTGCTTGTTATAAAATATGTCAATAGAACAAAACGTATGAGGGCACTTTTAATTATCTTGAAAACCTTCAGAAATAAAGGTTGCTATTAGATGACTGCCTTTTGTTATTTTTCTTAAGCACTTTGGAAAATTGCATCTAAGATGAGATAAATGCAGCTGCACATTTAAATTAAGATTATCTTTAGGCTAGTAATCTCATTTACTGTTCAGTAGTTTTAATTCAAGTCAAGACAGTACAATTAGTGTCATCGTCCTGCTGGTATTTCTCATTGCTTTATGGCTGTACTTACTGTTGTTAAGACAAGAAACTCATACAAAGTATAAGTCAGGATAATACATTATTGAAGAGAGCAAGTATTGCTGGTGCAGCCTGATGAGCTGGACTTCCCTTCAGACATTGATTCTGTGTTATCTCTAAGAAGGTCTCATTTAAGCATTTGACAAACAATACATTTCCATTTTAACATGGAGATAAACTGATTTCAAATGGCGGTCTGAAAAGTGTTTAGTTTTTTTCCCCTTGTTTTAATTGCTGGCTTCAGATTACAGCTGTTTTGAATATTTATATTATGGGTATTAAAATGGTAAGAATTATTTTCTCTATGATAAATTTTATTCCCCTTAATATGAAGGGGGTTTGCTATTACCTGTCTGTGCTGTGTTTAGGAAAATATCTGTTCTGAGTTGCATTATACTGCAGCTTGCATGAATATAAAAACATCAGACGTTTCAGGTATACTAAATGGGCACTAGCTCTGAACATACTTTGCCTTCCCAACGAGCATAGATTTGAGGGCTTATTAGTAGTAGTATTCTTTATTTTCTACACCTACATTAGTGGGTCCCAGAGGAAGCCAGATTTCCATGGGTGGGTGATTTTCTTCAAGCCTGCAGCATTAATTAAATTTCTGAATTTGGAATCCTGGGAGTCTAAATTTATCTTTTTTTGTTTGTTTGTTTGTTCGTTTGTTTAATAAAATTGTTGTTTGTATGAGTGATTCTGTATGTGATCTGGCAAGCTGTGGTGCTTCAACTTGTTTTCAGTAGCAGTGTATTCCCTGAGCCCCACTAGTAATGTTTCCTTCGTAAAGAACTCTTAAGTTGCTGCAAGAAGTGCATTCCAGGAAGAGTAAAGGAGGACTGGTTTGTTCTGGGGATGCTTCCCTGAATATATTGCTGTTGTATTCAATAATTTCACTACAGTAAAGATGAGCTCTCCCCACTATGCAATCTTGAAAGTCAGACAGAGTGCAAGCATGTGGGAGTTTTTTACAAGGAAGATGCATGAGGGAATGAATCAAAAGCACAGAAAGGAAACAAAAGCAGGAGACATTAAGTTACATTTGAATTGCACCTTCAGCGCATACCTTGGTGTTGAACTTATAAATGTACATGTCGTTTAAAAATATGGAGAGAGATGCAGAGTCATGAGCGTGTGTGTGTATATATATATATTTATATATTTTGTTGTGTGGTAGGCAATGTAAACTGTGCCAAAAGCATGTTGTGCCAGAAGCATTTCTAGTTTTTTACCATTCACTTTTCTTACCATAAACGTGTTTAAGGTGTTCCTGTCTTTAATGAGTAATGGGATACATCTGAGTGGACTATTCATGTCTGTCTTACTGCTACCAGGTACCCTAGTGCTTCAGCAAGGAAAAGCATACGGTGCTATTAAGACCATGAAGCGTACTCAGAGCTAAGTGATTCTGTGTGATACACAAACACACACATATCTCTCTGTATATCTGTATATTTATATATGTTTTCAGAATTAAGGAAAACATTATGGAAAGACTTTCCTGCTCTTATATCAGTTCTCTTCTATGTATATTTGTGAATTAACCTGGCATAAGATGGCTTTTGCTTTAGCTAATAAATATGCTTTTCTAGAGTAGATCCTCTTCTGATTTGCACTTTCTTCTTTTTGGAATATGCAGTATTGGGTTTAACAGAGGGTATTTGGGGAAAAGAGGGCAACGGTGAAAATTCCACAGAGCATGGAGAATGCCACTACAGCAGTCACTCACGCCTCTTTTCTCTGTAAAATATTGAGTGTGTTTTCTACCATTCATAAGATAATCTCATATCTCAAATCAGATGATCCTGTTCTGTAGCAGCAGCTAAAAATGTTGGAAAGTGGCAGGATTGAGCAGGTTGAGCAGAAAATCAAAGACAAAACCAGTTCCTAACTGTTAGGCTAGGGAGGTTCTAGCAAGAATTCTAACCCAGGATCATTGACAGTTGTTTTTATTCTACTATAATTCTTCAGTTTACTGCTCATTACTCTGGCTGTAAATCAAGCCAGATTAATTTTGATCTTTGTGTAACTGAATGTTGAGCAATAACCCTTCGACAGCAAAAAGCACCAGCAGAACTGAAGGTCGTTTAAGACTGATTTTAAGACTAAAGTGTGCCTAACAAGCTTCGGACCAGCTGAAGGCATCCAAGAAAACAGTTCCCAAATAAATTGAGGGATTAATTTAAGAACCTCCTCTCACTCTGAAAAAACTCATCAGATAAAAGCGACAATTGCTAGAGCTGTTCAGAGTTATAAGCAGGATTAAGTTCTGTCTAGTCCTGCAAAACTGGGAAGAGAAACAAATCAGAAGAAGGTACCTTACTATTATTTTTTTAATTTATTTTTTCAGTAGTATTTTAATATTTAACCATTTTTTTGGTAATATCTGCAGTGACAAAGCATGAGAAGAGAATGTTACTGAAAAATGTGGTCGTTAGTGCAGAGCCAATGGAGTGAGATTTGATTCTCCATAAAGGAACCTAAATTGCAACGTTTCAGTGGATGTTAATGGGATTTGGACCAAGTCCAGTACTAAAAGCTCAGTTTCTTCAGGTAACAGCCTCATTGGACAGGCAAGATTTTATCCCCAAATGGAAAATTCATTAGCAAAGTTGAATTTCAAAGATTTTTACTGTTCCAGCTTAGGTAAACTAGAACATAGGTTGTCCACTCTTAAATCTAACCTGGACTGAAGGAAAAAGAAGCATTTTGTCCTGCAGTTGTCCTTTAGGGGTGTGGGGCTTGTGGTTGGATTCCCTGGTGAATAGTAAAGGTTGAGTTTCTATTAGAGCCTTTTTGTAAGGGGCAGAAAATACATGATGTCTCTCCTTTATTTTCCTGAATGTGTATTTTCAAAAGTTAGATATCTTCAGAGCTGCTATTACCTTTCTATCAAGTTGTGAGGAATATGAAAGAGGGGGGGGGGGTCGTGCTCTCCATTTAGAGAA
>JAVJGJ010000001.1:42025706-42036046 GCA_035590215.1 Microhierax caerulescens
CCCCCCCCCCCCCCCCCCCCCCCCCCCCCCCCCCCCCCCCCCCCCCCCCCCCCCCCCCCCCCCCCCCCGGGCTCTCCATTTAGAGAAGGATAGATAATGTTTAAGTTCACGTATATGCTTGAAAGCCTGCAGATGGCATGCATGGGTGTACAAGCGTCAGTTCCTTGAGACTGCAGCCTACAAAGAGTATAGGATTTATATTCGACAAATACAGACCTACTGTGCTTAATTCCCTTATGTTTTTAAAAGCCCTGCATTTAAGATTTTAATTAGTAAATAAATGTTTAGTTGTGATAAACAAGTTGATTAAAAGTATTCAGATTTATTGGAGAGGACTGTTTTATTTGGCTAGACACGTTTATCAGCCAGATTTGGATCCCATGATGCTAAATGTTCTATACTGAAAGAAAATTACATTTCCTGCCCTAAAGCAATAGCTTCATTTATGTATTTTCCTCAACAGACTATTGGATGCAATTTGCAGTGGATGCATTTTTTACTTTTTAATCAAATGCTGGTATTTATTTCACAGTTATGCAGTGGGATTATTTGAATTATAGAAAGTTACCATAAGATAGCTAAAACTGTGACTTTTAAGGTTTTTGCATCATGGAAGCAATCGCCTGTGCAGGCACTGGGAAATTCTTTATTAGTGGCCACTTGCAGAAGTACAGTACGTGTGGCAGACATGGTGCACTTGTGAATGCTAACCTCAGTCATAGATCCAGATCGCCTCAGCTTTTCTCAGAACATGCTGCCTGTATCCCATTTTCCTGGTTAGTGAAACTGGCAGATACGGTAGGAAAAAGGAGAATAAATGCTAAATAAAATCAGTTTATATTTCACTCCTGTTTGTTTGTCAGTGTTTTGTAGGGGATGTGCAGGGTATGATGTTTCAGCTGGCTATGTCATCCTCAAGGGATGGGAATGGAGACATTGGCAGGGATTAACACTGGGTCCACCCAATTGACTTGGATATTTTATAGTTTTTCAGGTGTAATATACTCTGTCTTTATGTGGAGCCAAACTATATTGTTTTGCTAATAGTTCAATATGCATGTTTCCATATGTAATTGAAAGTTCCACCATTTTTTTTTTCCTGTCTGTGATTAAGAAAATAAAAATTAATAAATGACAGGAAAAATATTACATTATATTAGATACCACTCCCCCACAGTCATCTGGAAAACATCTCTGTGTGTTCTTAGAGTTTGCACATTTTATATGCTGTTCCCATATGTTAAATTATTTGCAAAGGCTACGTTAAGACCTCAGCTTTGCTTTTAAAACAGTGGTGCATAAATATGCTGCTGGTACCTTCTTCTATTTTTGACAAACACAGTCTATAGTGAAAAGCATTAAATAAGTAAGAGTTTATTCCTTAATTGTATGCCATACCTACAGTGTAGTTAAAATATATATTTTTTCTATTAACGTAGAGTCAAACACAAAACAAAGCCAAGTGATCACCTCACAGATTTTTCACAATTCAGTCAACACGATGCTTAGACTCACTTTCGAAGTGTGACAGTGGAGTTCAGTTCATACCACATAGAGCTAGAAAACCTGTCAGGGTTCTTTCACCCTATTTGTTTTCTTTTATGCATGATCAAAAGAATGACAAGCACATATGTTGGGGGAAACACAGGTATTTCACCCTGAAAAAGTAGCAGCCTGTAATTGTGCTTTCAGGAGCAAGGTAGGGATGATTTTTTTCTGTGTTGCTCTTTATGTTCATGAGCAAAATTAATGAAAGCCTTGCTGAGAGACCATTCTTAATTTTCACCCAATGCTGACTCGGCTGAGCTGGGCTGTTGCAGGTACAAAGTCAAGGTTCTGCCCTTTCCACTGCTCTTTAGACAATTAAAATTAAGCATCTCTACATTTTCCATATTGTCAGCAAAAGGAGGCAAGAGAATAATTTTATCCACTGACTTTGGTGCCTGTCTTAGGATGGGAGGAATCGGGCTCTATATATGCATTTCTTTTTCCTGTCTAATGTAGTTTATAAGCACAACTTCAGGGTGGCTCACATCAGGTAAGATAACTTTTGTGCTTTTTCCCTTTCTCTGCCTTCATGTCCTGCGTTTGGTGCTCTCTGTTGCGGGCATGCCTGTCCCAAGCTGATGTGACAACCCCTTGTTCTTACTCACTTTTACTTGCTTACAGGGGAGCGTCATGGTTTTGAGCAATGATTTTTCTCTATCTCGTGATGATGTTTTCACAAGATGAATGAAATGCCATTTTAGGTCGTTTCTTCCACTTTCTTACAAAATCTGGATTGTTCTCCTGCTGTGGTGTTTTAAAACCTGCCAATTAAAGATCTTTGCTCCTATCCTGGGAGTAAATTCCACCTCCAAACAGACATTGCTTGGCAGAGCTTGGGAAGGTTTAGGTTTCCCTATGTATGGGTGTCAACCAGTATTTTGGTTATAGTAATATATAGTATTATAGTTATCTGTAGACCAATTCTTAAGTGTACTTCTTCAGAGGCAACATAATATTGCTCACTGAGGTTTTCATTTTCCGATTATCTTTAATATGGTCACAGTTTTTTTCCTATGAAGTGTAAGTATACCTGTGATGATGAATCTCACGTTCCATCCTGTGCACGTGGTGTAATAATTTTATTTTGTTAATTATATAATATAGTTACATAAACTATGTTCAGAAATATCATTTATACAAGTAATAAAATTAAAAATAGTAAACTCTTATTTACATCATCATATGCAGGTTGTAATAATGTAGCTGTACGAAATAGCTGTAGCTAATATTTATGCATTAATATTTATAGATAAATGACATTTGCAATGGAAATTTGCTTGCAGATTCTCCATTATGATATAAAACTGACTTCCGTAGAATGTTTAATCAGCCTCACATATTGGCTTCTGGTCTTTGCTTCCTTACAATTTATGTCTGCTTCATTAGAAACCAAGCTCTTTATAATAGACTTTTTATTTAACTGAAATCTCTCTAACACTAAGCTACATTTTGCAGAAATCACTGTGCCACGTACTGCCAATGTTAGATGTGGAAAGAGCCCAGTTTTGTGACTGATCTTCCTTGAAACTTCAGTAGCACTTCTTGTCCGATATTTACAAGGCGGTCATGTCAGGATAATTTTTGATTTTACAAATTTTTAAATTCACTAGTCACCCCTTTTCTCTGCCCATAAATAAATAAATAAGGGATGTTAGGTCATCCATAGAATTACTTGACAATTTGCACTCATGTATTTTAAATGGGGAATTATTTTTGCAGAAATTGCATTATAATACCATCACTAAGTTAAGCACCCCTATATTTTTATGCACACTGTCACAAATGATGACTACTCTTTCTTCCATTCACATATCTGGAAGTTTGGTTGTGATGCACTAAGGCATGTAAATTCTGTACCTACCTAAACCACAGATGGGCTTAGTCTATGTACATAATCAAGTGTTTTATTGGAATTGAACCTACAATGCATGCCTTGATAGGAACCTGAATGCTTCTGCTTTCTATAGCGATTTACAGCATTTCTTATTTGTGCTGTGCCTTGTTTGAAGTCAACTATAATAGCAGAGTTAATAAAAAGCTACAATAAATACTGATATCGGTGACATCAGATCAGCAAAGGACATTAATATTCATTGCAAAAATAAATTCTGCAAGGTAAATTATTGGAGGAAGGACAGGCATTTCAGATGATTTCATTGAGACACCAGAAATTGAAATGCAGTGTAATATTGACATTAAAGTATGCTGCCCTTTAGTTGATTTGTTCAGTAATACAATCATTAATTTTTCAGTAAATTATTCACACTTAGAATATAATAGCTTTGGTCAAGTTGAAAGCCAAAATAATAGTCTACCTCCAAAACCTGCCCAGATTGTAATGCTGAAATCCTTATTTACAAATCCTGTTCCACTGAAATATTTCTACCTCTGTGTCTAGCAATTAAATATGGCATAATTTGGCATGCTGACATTATTGATCAAGTTATGAGTTGCTTTCAAGATGCTGTTACCCACTGAATCTTTCCACAGGGCTGTTTGTTGCATTTGCCAGCAAAAATATATGTCCTACTGTGATGTGCAGTTGTGCCTTGGCTCACTAACTGAAAAATGTGTAACCTGTATCTAAGAAACAATATTGAGCCTAGGAGGAATTAGTAGACTTAGAGTAAGCTGAAAATTTATTCTATTTAAATTAGGGGAAGAAGTAAGAGTAGACGGTTAGGGACAAGCATGTGCCTTGGATTTCACTTGGGCTGCTGTCTGGAGCTTCCCAACATTTCACTTTCCATGATCGCAGGTTCTGGAGGGGATCCATCATCGAAGGGATTTCCTTGGGCTATTGTATTTTTCTGCGTATTTCATTCTGGAAGGAGAGAGAGAGTATTCTGTCTAGGAGACAGGGAAAATATGCGAATCTCACTTAGAGAAGCTGTGCTGGTGCCTAATTTCTGTATTGTTAAAGCACAAAATTAAATTCTTGGTAGCTATGCAGTTGTATATAATTACCACCATTTTTCACTGAGCAAAGAGGAAAAAAAAAAAGAAAAAAAAAAAAAGTGCTGTTTGCATTACAGACCATACGGTGATGCTGGAGAAGTATGTGACCAAGGTTCAGGTCTTCTAGCAGTAAAAATATTGATGAGTTCACACCCTCTTGCCCTTAATCATTTATTCCTGAAGCCTTTCATCTCTCAGACAACATTCCACTCTGAAATTCATAATGTCCAGCAACAGATCGCTAACTGGTGCATCCCAATTCCAGCAGCTGCATCTGACGTGCTGTAAGAAAGGATGATGCTCCGATTCAAGTGATCCTAGCTGACCTGACATTTGTGAGGGAATGAGATTTCACTGCTGTTTCTTCTCTGATGAAAATATTCCCATGTTTTCTCTCATAACGCCTCTGTAGTTTTAATCAAGTATTGTAAATGTGCTCACCTGTTCTTCCCTGGCATGTTTTGAAAACGCAAAATAGGAAATCAGAAATAATTCCTGGAGGAACCTACTTCATTTTGAGTTAGTTTTTTAAAATCTGGTGATAGTTTGTGTTTGTAGGTAAAAGTTTCCACCAGAAAGCACAACTGCTTCTATCAAAATGTTTTTCTTCTGTGCACTAAGAAACTTCCTCAGGAATTTCGGTACCGTTGCTTTGGATGCCTGAGTTAAACAGTGGCATCTGAAAAACTGATTTATCCCCTAAAGAGCACGTGTTCCCGAGTGTATTCTATTGAGAAGCTGAGAGCTCCATTGATAGATTATTTCTCAAATCACTGCAAGAAATAAACAGCCTTGCAAATTTAATCACACAGGGATCAGCAGTGGTATAAAGCTCTTTAAATGTTTAGAGCTAGAGAAAGGGGATACGGGAGTTTAATAAGGAGGAGGAGAAGAGATGAAATTGTTACTTAACTACTGGTTTCTGAAGGGAAATATGTTTAGGGAGTGCATTTTATCTTGTATGTATTGAAAACGAGACAGCATTATGAGAAGATCTTTACACCTACTGGGACATTTATGTTGTTGTAGACAGGAATAGAAAAGCAGAATTGATGCTCTGTGTGTAGGAAGCACATCCATTTCAGAACTTTCCTGGATTTAGCAGTGTAACCTATTCTTTCCCCTTTAACATTTTAAAACTTTATTTTTGTTGGCATTCATTGCACTGCCAGTATAAAAATACATTAAGCTATAATACAAACCTTGGGCTTGATCCAGGTATGATGATGTCAGTAGGAGTCTTCCTACTGACTTTGGATGAGACTTAGAATCGTTCTCCCAGCAATTATTTATTCCTTCTGGAAAACAAGCATTTTTGACGCAAAAGTCTAACCCATCTACAGGGTTGTTGTGGGGTTCTCAAGGTTTTTTTTAAAACCTTTCTAAGATAAGATACAACTGTACAGAAACCATTGAATCTCAGTGTACTATTATTTTTTTTAAAGGCTGACAGAAAGGAAATAATTTTCTATTATATCCATTCTTAGACATTTGAATAAATTGCCTGATTGTTAAAGATACTAAGCATTCACAATTCAGAAGAGCATTTTGTGTTAGTAAATGGTGAAGGATGTTTTTCCCCCAAAGGGAGCACTGAAAAGAGAAGCAAATGTTCTGAAAATTAGTCACCATAGCCTGTTATGCCTGGAAACAAGCTGTACCTGCTTTTCTCCTTTGTGTCCTGCTTTTTTGGCTTCCAGAGTCATGTCACTTTTTTGTTAACAGCTTTCTGCCTGAGGGTTTTTGTTGGGTTTTGATCTTTGTGAGAGTGAGAGCGAGGGCCTTATTTCTCCAGAGATAGTGAAACTTGTGGCAGAGCCGGGCATCAGAGTAGCGACAGCAGTGGCTGTCAGTGTGCAGTTTGGAGCCCCGTCAAACAGAGCAGGAGGAGCCAGGAGGGGCTCCCTGCTTTAAGGGATGTGAGGCAGGACTGTGGGAAGAGCTCAGGATTGTATGGAAAGGTTTGGGATGGATGGGCTCCATGGCAGGTTGTGAGGGCTGGCTGGGAAGAGGTGTTGTGAATGACATGAAGAGGACCTGAGAGCAGCGGGGAGTGATGGGTTCTTTGTGGAGAGCAGTCTGAGGTGCTGGGACATGGTGGGGGCTCAGAGCAAGGAATATGGGAATGGAGAGAAGTTCAGGGGTTTGCCACAAATTATGAAAGTAATTTGGTTATGAAAATTATGAAAAGAAAATATGAAAGTCTGCAGACGTAGAGAGACCAAAGATCTCTAAGCTAAACCTGTCTCTGAGAGCAGCTGTTAACAGCCGCTTAGGTAAACAATAAAGCAGGGCAAGTGCTGAGTGATCCTTCTTTTTTGGATTTAAGGAATTTCTTAGATAAAAGTTGCATCTGGGACATCTTGTGTAACAATTCTTGAATTTGTTTTACTGCTTCTTGAATCCTTTTATATATGGGTCCAGGATATCTATGACAATTGTTTGTATATGAGGAAGTATTTATTTTCCTGTCTAATCATTCATTGCAATTGTCCCCAAGGTCTTGTATAATGAGAACAATGAATAATTACTTCTAGTCACCTTTTCCATTAAGTTAATAAATGCATAGGTCTGTGTTTGTTTTGGGTTGTTTGTGTTTGGGTTTTTTTCCTCCTTTCTCCACAAAGCTTATTTTGATTTTTATACTTTGAAGAATATACTTTTTATACTAAGTATATATTTTTATCTTTTTATACTAAGAAGAATTTTTATACTTTGATTACTTTTGTCTTTTGTATTTTCTGTTCTTCAGTTCACTTGTGGCATTGCAGACGCAGGCACACCCCACATCTCTCTGGTTCCCTGGCAATGCTCTCTCTGTTGTTCTCTAACCCTTTCAGAATAATTCCCTCTGTGTTCTTGATCATCCAAGAACATTGTAGCTGTGTTTTTAGAGAGCAACCCAAACTGGCACAAGATTTCCATCTTGAGAGAATTGCTAAAGCAGGGCATATTGTTGTAAATACACTGTTGGGGTGCTGCTGGTTTTTTCAGCTGGTGGGTTTTATTTTGGGGTTTTGTTTGGGGGGGGTGGTTGTTTGTTTGTTGGGGTTTTTTTTCTGTTTCTTGCAACCTTTCACACTGTTGATTGGTTTTGACTATGCTGAATGTTTTGGTATCATGAGCAGATTTCACTACCTCACCAGCTCTAGATCAATTATAGACATGAAGATAAGCCAAGACCCAAAGCACATCTCTGCAGGATTCTTCTAATAACATCCCTTCACTGGGAAAATTGACTGTCTTTGATGTTTTAACAGGATACAAATCTATGACGGAATTTTCCCTTGTACCAAACAGTTTCTTTTAGAGCTTCTATTAAGGAATCGATCACAAAATATTACTGACGTGGCAGTACTGTTCAACTGCCTAAAAAACTTAATTATACCTTGTTCATCTACCCTTGCCTCGTGATGCGTTTGTATGCAGTAGATGCATCTTAAAATCTCTACCTTGATAAATATGGAGAGTCGAACAGACTAAACCACTTATTTTTACAGTTGAGTAAGCAAATTTCGATAGAATATGGAAGATAAACAGGACCTAGTGAGTAAATTTAATTGAAATTTGAGGACAACTATAAAGAAGTACTTAATTTACCCAGTTTCGTAGCAATGATTATGATGATAAGAATAAGAAAATTTCCAGAGGCCATTTCTCTTGAAAATACAACCTTTTGGTATACCTAGGAGTTAGAGTGTACTTACATTCATCTCATAACACAAGATTTTTCACAATCATTAAGATTTATTCCTCTTCCTGCTTTGGTTCCATAATTTCTCTGTCTCTTTTTGGCTTTCTATGAGCTATTGGAGAATCTCACCTAGACATGTGTTACAGACAGGGTGCTTCTACTGGGATTATGTTCTTCTACTTAAGGATGTTAAAGTCACCAAATCTGGGCTCAATAAGAATTTTTTTTTTTCCTCTTACAAAAATTAGCAAGGATTTTTGGGACTCAGTTGTCTGGTCTGTTTTTTGGAACCACCTTGTTCCATGCAATCCGTAGTGTTAAAGGGAGCCATGTTCTCCTCCTGCTGTTGGGTTTACTTGTAACTTTTGCACTCAGATTTTAGGCTTTAACTTAATTGCAGAGGTTTTTTAAAGTATTTTATAGTGCCTGAGGCAACTGTTGCAGGCTGCCTAGTGGACCAGTTCCATTCTAAGTTTTGAAGTTCTTCTGAGAATCCAAATTGTTTTGATAGTCATTTCTTAGTAGTCTTCAGATAAGTAAATTCCTGAGAAATTAAATTATATTAAAAATACTTCAAATAAAATTGTAGTTATGAGATCTGGCTTCAACTATCCATTGAACATCTCAACCCTTTACAACCGTGCTAAATAATAATTTCTCTCCTGTTTTATTATGTTTCTGTTATGTCAATGTATTAATAAAAATGTCAGTATATGACTAAAGTACATCATTCTATTTTGTCAGTGGAGGACTCCTGCTTTTTCAAAATAATAATAATTATTATTATTATTTTATATATATACAGAGAGTCTGGTTTAATGTTCTGACTGGGGAAAATAGTCATATTTAAATAGGAATCATGAAGATGCCAAAATATGAAGGGTTTATAGTACACGTTTTAAGAAAAATATTTTCTCTGACTCTATTATGGCATATCCATTTTACCAGTAAATTCTGGTCCTGTACACAGTTATATCTCATTCCTGCTTATTTAGGTCCACACATCTGGCAAATCCCAATGAAAACATCCAGACTGAATAAGGAGAAATATTACAGCATTGTCAGACAATCTTTATTTCAAAAGGATGTAAATCTGAGGGTATTCAGCTTTCCCCACACACACTCAACTGAGTTATTATGTTTATTAAAGTGCTTGTTTGCATTATTTCCAGACACAGGTCAAAAAACAATATTCTATACAGATAAAATATATTGGTTTGTTGGGAAATAGAAGAATTTTATATCATCTGTCTCTTGAGACAGTATTAATATTTATTGGGTGAAAAAGCCTTTTTTTTTCTTTTTAAAGATGCCAGCAAGTATGGGACAGCTTGGGATAAATTTTTCTGATGCAAGGTACAGACCATGTTCTCAGCTTTATGTACCTGATAAACGTTGTTCAGATTTTGTCAATGTCACTGAAGCCATTAGCAGATCGCTTCAAAAAGTTCAGTCATTTAAAAATGAACTGAGCTTTCTTTATGGACATCCATTATTAAAAAGAAATATAACAGTGTTGTCATGAATGACTTTCATCTCACATCAGTTCCCCATCCATGTAACTGCATTGCCTTCAAGGGAGCTGTTCATAATCTATAACCATTATAGTTTTTAAAGTCAAAAGGGCCATTCTGATTATGTGTAATCTGACCTTTGACATAACATATGACATAAATTTCCGCCTGCATTGGGCCTGATGATTAAGCCCATGCATCCTTGAAAGGTGATGAATAATATATCTCAACTAACTTCATCTCTCCAAAAAATAGTCGTATAGTCTCAGCTTTCTTAAATAAGTGGAAAAAAGAGAGGCATCTTTTAAGAAAGATACATCACATGTGTTCAGTCACTTAAAATCTAATAAATTGAGCTGCCTGCTGGGGGTCTCGTCTATCCCTGTCCTCTCATTTGGACTGTCCTTGTACTTTCACTACCTCATATTATCTGGTATAGAATCAATCATAGAATGGTTTGGAAGGGACCTTAAAGACCACCTAGTTCAACCCCCCTGCCACGGACAGGGCCACCTCCCACCAGCCCAGATTGCTCCAAGCCCCGTCCAACCTGGCCTGGGACACTGCCAGGGATGGGGCATCCACAGCTGCTCTGGGCAGCCTGTGCCAGTGCCTTGGCACCCTCA
>JAVJGJ010000001.1:42036200-42049254 GCA_035590215.1 Microhierax caerulescens
GTCCCCACAGCAGAGCTGCTCCAGCCTCTGACCATCCTCGTGGTCCCCTCTGGCCCCGCTCCAGCAGGTCCACGTCTCTCCTGTGCTGAGGACCCCCGAGCTGGAGGCAGCGCTGCAGGGGGGTCTCACCAGAGTGGGGCAGAGGGGCAGAGCCACCTCCCTCGCCCTGCCGGCCACGCTGCAGGGGATGCAGCCCAGGGCATGGGTGGCTCTCTGGGCTGCAAATGCATATGAACCCTTCCCATGCAGCTTTGATCTTAAGATTTCACTGAACCTTGATCAGTTTTCCTGTGGGTTTATTATTCTCGCTTAAGAGTTTATTGGTATTCTGAATTTGTTTACCTCTAATAGTTAATTATTGAATCTTGTAAATCTCTATCAACCATCACAGGAAAAGTCAGAATCTTTTCCTCCTGTAGGGAAGGGTGAAGTGGAAGATCAAACTAGATCAAAAGGACACATTATTTGCATTTCATCTGCAAAGTCTGCAAGATATCGGATTATTTTATCCATATCCAGGCTTTTGCTTTTGGGTCAATCCATCAAAATAAATATACAAAATATTCTACCTGAATATTATAAAACGTCTCAGGAAAGCACTTGGGTTATCAATGCCTCAGTTCTACTTACAGCTCTGTTCAGTGGAGCCATTTTTTAGTCTGTATATGGATTTATAAACCCTGTTAATATTAACCTCCCTCCCTCCAGAGATTAATTACCAAGTGTCACTACAACTAATCAAAGAAAAATATTACAGTGTTGTTTTCTCTGTTCTTGAGGTATTACCTTTTGGTGTAGAACTGTGGGGTTTTTTTCCAAATCACGTTGCATTGATGTTAGTAGGAGCAGGACTGCAACTTTTGGGAGCAAGCAGTCTGTAAGTGCAGTTGTCCTACATAAGAGACATGCTGAAAACATGTTCAGAGCACCTCTTGTGACTAGGGATAAGAGTAGTTATTTTTTCTTAGTTACTGATTGCTGCTGTTATAATAATGGATCCTTCTGTATGAAGGCATTTTGAATCAATTAATCTGAAAAAGTATTTCAGATTTAATATACTTATGTTGTTCTTTTCTCCCAGTCTTGCCGTTAAATTTTCTGTGATGCGTTGTACGTTTACTCCTACTGGCCTCAACTGTATAAATTTAGGCATCTTCCTATAATAATGGCTAACTCCCAGCGTGGTCAGTGGAAAGAATATTCACATTTGGGACTGTTCTCAGTTATTATCTTAAATAGCTCTGATAAGGCATAATGAATCCACTGAAGGCACGTATTAGAAAAACAAGGTGTGAACCACATAAACCTGGTATTTTTGAGATCTCCCTTATCCCTAGTCTGTATGCAGAAGCAGCCCCTGGGCTAAGTAACCCCTCCTGTTCCTTTACTCGCCAGTATTTCAGAGCATAGAATCTAGATGCAAGTTTGCAAGGTAGTAAAGGGCTAAGGAAGTTGACAAGAACAGACAGAACAGAAATCTCCTTGATTTATGGGATTCCATTGTGTCTCTGATCCATCAGGTGATTATTGAAACAAAAAAATCCCTTACTAAGGAACAGTCTGGCAGTCTTATTTGGAGAGATGATAAAATGTAGCCCTGGATGAAAAAAGATCCTGAAGGCTACAACTTGTTTATTTCATAGATTATATTATGCAAGCGCTTTTATTTATTAACTGGGAGTGAAATTCTGCTGTTGACTGAGTGAATACAATTTCTGTGACTGCAAGAGTTTTGTGCAGAGGGCAAATTAAACCTTAGATTGCTTTTATTATTTGCATCATTAGCAGTCAAGTGAAAGCTTTCCTTTTCCAAATGTTGCCAAAAATGATCCTGTTGCTTGTCTTAAATTAGAAAAAAAAATTATTAAGATAGTCAGGAAGCAGACTCTTGGTATGCTTCTGAACAGCAGTAGAGACAGATTCCCATCATCTATGGAACGAGAATTGCAGAATAGTTGTTGAGATATGATATGTTTCTATGAAAGAGCTCTATAAACTGCCTGATTAACAGATAGCAGCCCTGGCAAGTCCAACACTATCATTACAAGGTATAATTTTATCAGGTACTTGAATACATTACAGGGTTTTCTAGTTGTTGTTTTGTTCCCCAGTGTAAATGCTAAAATTGGTAAAGCAAGTCTAAGCCAGAATGTTTTAAGATGTGCCTGGGGAGAGGCGATTTATCTTACATTTGGGCCTTTTCAGTGCTACCACCAAATATTGCTTAAGTCTGTTCTTTGCTCTTGTACCCTCTTGGGCAGCAGAGCTTGGCCATGGCTTTGCTGTGCACACAGAGCCGTCAGGTCTGCGGCCACCTTCCAGCCCTCCCGCACTGCCACAGCACTCTCCAAACCATCCGGCTGCAACAAGGTCTTTTACCACCTCATACTGGCACACTCTTCATGCCAGTCCCACTGCTGCCTTCTCCTCATCTCCCCTCCTCACTCAGGGCATGCTCTCTCTCCTCTTGATTCTTCCTCAGCTGCCCAACCTCTTCACAGAACCAGCCACAGCTGCACCTTATCTACATCAGCCAGCCCACAGCTGTGTATTATCAATGATAATTAACCTGCTTAATTCTGCTACACTTCCCCCTTTTTTCTTTTTTTTTCTTTTTTTTTTTTTTAACATTTCATACCTTATGTTTTTAACAATCATTACAACCTTTTTACAGATAAATTTTTCATACAGTCCTCTGTAACTCCTCTACACCTCACCTTCCTCCTGCATCCTTTGGACTGCCTCCCTTCAGCCACCATGAGTTTTATCTTATTAATAAGGCCAGGCAAGGTAGCGATAGCCTTAATACTGGATATTCACACCATATAATACCCTGGTTGAACACATCACGGCGGGTCTCTCAAGGGACTGGATCACAGCTTTATTAATGTCCTCCTGCATTGCCCGTCGGTCCGCGCCAGTGTGATGTTTTACAATCAGAGTATCTTGTGAGGAACAGTTTGTGCAATGTTAGTAAAAGAACAAAGTCTTTTGTGAAGGTAGAGAACAGGGTGTCTTCGGGTGTTTAGTGCTCTGTGAAGCTGTTTAATGTAACAGTGGTTTAAAAGCTGCTTTATGTGTGTTCATGGACCACAGCAAGGCAACACTGCCGACAGGTCATTTGTTAATTGAACTTTCAAAGTGTTCAGCTGATAATATGTTTCCTGGCAGCAGGTATATTGGAAATAACATATTTTATTCAGGAGACATAGGTGAAACTTCATAGTCATGTGAATACATTTCTGCTGCTCTCCACAGTGAGCTGGCAGCCTGCTCTGGGAAGGGAATAATGCAGGGTAAAGAAAACCACAAGAGAAACTTCATTTATTTTTTTGAACTTTACTAAGAAATGTCCGTTTACTCAAAAAGCCAGTTCCAGCTAGTTCTTCTTTTAATGAAGTATTATATTTAATCAGCATCGCCTCTGACTTCAAATCTGAGAGGTTGCACATAAGGCTTTCAGTTATTCTCTAGGAGATGCTAGTACTTTTTATAGTAAATGAGACAGGACTCCTAATGACACCAATTAAGAGATGCGAAGGCCTTGTTCTGCTCTTTATGGTCTGATAGGTCAGTTAAAATGAGACAACAAAACATAAGGCGCAGATGGGAACATTTTGGGCTCTTTGTGGAAGGATGAATGTCTGTGACTTAACTAGCAGAAGGAAGAATGAGCTTGCACAACCTACCCAATTACAGTCTCTCTCTCACAAGAAAATGAAATAATTTGGAAACTTTGCAAATGTTGTCATGTGTTTATGTAGAAAGGTAAAATGGGTATTTTCACATGAGTGGGAGTGTGATGTGAAGTCTCTCTGCAGTCTCTTTATGTAATTTGTAACCTTCCCTTGACCAAACCTGCCATTACCTAGCTGTCATTATACAGACTATACCCCATCAGTAATGACTGTTTGAACTGTTCCTATGACCAAAGCTGGCAGGACTTTGAGGAGGACAGTTAAAGTGCTGATGGAGTGGTCTCTTCAGTGCAAGGCAGAAATTTCACAGTTTTGCCTTTTCCGTTGGATATGGAAAGTGTTCATCAGAAATCAGAAGTGCCATTAGATTCCCCTTGAAATTACACACCTGGGGTTTAACCTTTAAAGATGTGAATATTTTTTAATTACAAAAATAACTATTATTCTTTTTGTTAGTCTGTTGCTCTAACAACAAAGGATTTGGTTCCGAAAAGGAAGGGAGGGTAAATAAATCTTACACCTTGATACTTACATTGGTGGACAGTGTACAATATGTCTAGAAAATCAACCATAAACAGGTCTTCACCATGGAAGATTAATGTTTCACCTTGATATAGTGTCCTGTTCTGGTAAAGCTCCATCATTTATGTTCCATGTTGGATAAACATGTTACCCCATTTATGGCCTCGGTGTTGCTTGTTGAAATATCATAGGATCTGGTTGACATGAGAGTCTGGGGAAACATTTCTTCATTAAAACTATTCTTGAAGTTGCACTTTCTCTTCCATTTTACAAGCAATCCATAGTGTTTAGAGGTAGCCATGCTTTCTCTGGATGTACAACTTCATATCGAAAATACGTGGTCTCAATCGTGAATATGATGTGAATTCTTCTGTCCTTGAAGGGCAGGGTGTGAAAAGCCAAGCTGCAAACAGAATAAATCTTTCCTTGCACTTTTGTCTGGGAGCATTAGATTTATAATCTGAATTTTCACCAGTTTGCTCGAATGCATTACAGATTCCTGTGCACTCCTGTAGTCTCTTTGGAGACTGTCTGTGGTCTTCGCACCTCAAATTTCTGAACATTTCTTGGAAGGTCAGAGGGAAGCACATGTATTTTGCAGGTTTTGCCT
This sequence comes from Microhierax caerulescens, assembly GCA_035590215.1. NCBI lineage: Eukaryota > Metazoa > Chordata > Aves > Falconiformes > Falconidae > Microhierax > Microhierax caerulescens. The sequence continues at coordinate 42,041,031 of JAVJGJ010000001.1, forward strand.
TGGAAATGGCAAGCTACGTAGTAAGTTGGGATGTTTCTGGTTAATGCTAACAGTGAATTGATTGGGTGTGGAAAGGGAGAATAATACAGGACCAGATGTTAATTAGGTCCAGATGTTAATTAGGACGGGGTTCCCATCCTCAGGCGTTTGTGCAGAGCTATTGTGAGAAAAAAATGTGGCTTTTAGAACTCACTTGGCTGTTCCTACTGAAATCACAGGTAACGGTGTTGTTTTGTTTGAGGGCGAGTGCTTTCAACAGCCCAAACACTGCATCTTTTGTAAAGAACTACTTACACGGAAATAATACAAATAAATGTATATGGGAGGTGAGGGGGAAAAGCTTTCCATAACACTGGGAATTTAAGCGAATTCAAATACTTAGGTATCCATGAGCTATATAAAGCTTTTCATTAAGAGACTATTGAGAGAAGCCATTTGAAAACTCATTTGCAACTTTAGCATATGAAATTTGAAGCACAAATAGATGGTATGACACTGCATTATTTGTTCAACACACCGATATTTTACAGGTATTCATAATACAAAGACTGAAATGAAGGACATTTTTGCTACAAAAAGGTAATGAGAAATTGTAGGAACTGAGATACAATAGAGACCCATATAGGAAGCGATCCAGGCAGTGCCACCTTTGTTAATAATAAAGGAAACATTTTCCATTACTCTAAACATTTATTAGATGGATGAAGTTGCAAAAAATAAGAAATTTAATCACTACAGAGCTAGTGGTTGTTTTGTTTGTTTGTTTGTTTCAACTGCTGTTACTTTGAGTTACTTTGCTAAATATGACTCTCAAAAGTCACCTTGAAGTTAAAAACTTTGGAAAAGTTTCCAGTTTGGTTCCTTTATGAAATGTCACACAAAAATATAGCTGCACATTATGCAGTCGTAATAAATGTACTGATCCAAGAGTAACAGCAGCCGTGCTGGTGTAGCAGCAGCTGAGAGGGGGCTTGCCTTGTCCTGCTTGCACTAACGTTTTCTGGTGGAAAGCGTATGTGTTGTAGCACCTGATGTGACAGTACTTGGAGTTATGGTGTTTCTCATTGCCACAACTGGTCTGTCTCATCCAGTGGCAGGGGAAATTCTACTTAATTTTGTAGAATATTTTCCATCTTTGTTATCTGGGTTTCTTCATTCTTTACCAATACTCACATTTCAGCCTGAAGATTTCATGTTTGCATTTTGCACATAAAAGGGGAGGGGGGGTTGATTTTTGTTATTTTTTACTTTTTTATTATTATTTTCCCTTTTTGAGTGCCTACCAGCTGTGTAAAGCACAAATCAAGATACGTGTTCATTTAATTCTACAGTCTGCCAAGCGTTAAAGCAGTATGTAAGTCAGAGGAGTAAATTAATCACAGAAGAGTTACATTGACTTTTAAATTCTGCAAATCCAGTGTCCAATGTGTAGCATGAACTCTGTGCAAAGGAAAATAACTATTAATTTTGCAGTATTTAAAATCAACATTTTGAAAACTGTAGCTTGTGGGCCTAGGATTATAAACATGTTATAATATTGCTATGGCATATAGTTAGTAACAGAGTATACTTAAATACAAGTTATAATATAGTTTTGTATATACAATTAGCAAGAAATGCATTAAATTGTATGAAAATCCCACTACTTTCACATAGTTCTTAACAAATAATGCAATCAGAAGGAATGAAAATTATTATTATCTACTATTTTCTGGTTCCTTATCACAGAGAAATGATTACTATAATATAGTGTGTTGTTTCACTGAGACAGAAAATACATGACACATCTTGAGGATGTTTAAGCATAATAAACTACAAAGTTAAATTAAATTTGTGCTATGCATTCATTTTAATGGCCTATGACAAATACGAGAATAAAAAAATTATATTATCTCAGTTACCTCATAAAACCACTGGGTTTTTTTCTCCTAATGTCTTCCAAGAGGAATTGTACCATATAACTTAGATAAACATAGAAATGTCCACCTTAAAAATAGTTGGCAAGGTGGATACTACTGCCAAGTGAGAAGTCATTTCAGAAACCTTTAACATTTCAATGACTGGTTATCATTTCTGAATTAACCTAAACTAATTAATTATCATATCTTGTTGTTCTTGAGCCAGAATTGACCTCTAGCTTGAATCGGTCCTTGCTGCTCCTTTCTTCTAAAGGTGTTGGCTGTCCACATTATGTCCTTCTGGGTTTATTTGCTCTTCTAAATACAGCAAGTGCCTTGGGGCTGCACTCCTTGCCTGGAGAGCCCTGTGCTTCGGAGGGCTCTGACAAAAATTGAATGAATGTGCAATGATAGAATTTTTTATCATGTTTCGGTATCAATACTTCACACAGCAGTAATGATACTTTTCTATACTGGCTGATACATAAACTTCATTAAACATCTGAAAACCCTCATTCTCTTGCTGTTTGCTGTTTTCAAAGCTCAGCTGAACGTTTTCTTTGCATTAATAATGACCAGAGGTAGCTTTGAATTATGCATTTAAAAAAATGCTGTAAAGATCGTCTTGACACTAAAGGTAAATAGTTTAGTGGCTCCGGACTAATGTGGATTTTGCACTAGCTAGTTTGCTCCAGCTACTTACCCGATGAATGTCAGACTCTCAGCAGTGCAGTTTTGATGATGCTGTTGGTACGTGCAGAAATACGTGTTGAATTGTGAGCTCTTAGCACCAGCCAGGGTGGTGTTATTACAAGATTGAAATAATTTCTAGCTTTATCTCGGGAATGGTGTGTTCACCCACAAATGCCACTGTTTGGCATCAGGAATGCCATACAAAAAGGCATGGGACAAAAAGGCAAGGTTTTGTTTTCCTTCAGAGTTAGTTTGGATATGTTTTTTTCTGAGAACGTGACAGCTTTCTGTACCGCAAGAAAGTATGTTTTCCTACAAAATAAGCTTAATTACGGGTAGCAACAGTTGCACGGGTCGCAATGGTAATATATGTGCGTAAGTAATATATAGAATAGGAATTTACAGATACGTTCTGAGAACTTAATAGAATAAATGTCTATTGTACAGAAATAGGAAACGTGAGAGGTGTTGGGCACCAGCGTTTTCATATTCCCTGTAGAAATACAGCGGTAGGTGACACCTAGTGGCGTCTGGCATGAACTACAGGAATGTACCTAAGCTTGCACAACTTCGTGAGTGGAGTTAAAAAAGTATTTGTGGAGCTGTCGATCCTGTTGTTCTAGTTACAGATATGAGAAGTCTGTATCATTACCGAATTCTTCATCCTCCCAAAAAATGATGTTAGCAATGGGACTGTAACAAGAGGAGCAAAAAGCCTTTTTCAGCCTCTATGCTCTTCCTCTCAATATTTAATTTATACTTCTTGAGGTTGCAGGATTTAGAATTATAAATATACTACTTTGGGCTACTTTTAATGGAAAAAAAATATTTATTTAAAAATTATTATTTTTGCATGAGAATTATTATACCAACCTATCCTATGGAAAAAAAAAAAAGCATTTTTTCCCTGACAGAGTATCTGCTGTATTTGGCTGTTATCATGATCTTTCTTGAGGCGTAGTGTCATTATACAGAATAATAGCTAGTTAATTGTATTGGGCTTCATAGCACCAAACAACTCAGCTATACTTCAGTCTAAGGAGACGTTTTTTAGGGGTTCTTTTGAGTCATGCGTTTATTGCAGACCTTGAGTATTGTTTTACTGGTGCATCAAAAGCATCTGGAAAGAAAAAAAATAAGAAATATCTTTTCCTTCTTTCTGTAGATAGGTCAGGGTTAAGGAAATAGGTATTTGATAATCAAACTTGGTTTTCTAATAAAAATAGTTTGTTTTTTTAATATTATTGAATAAAATAAAAATAATAAATTAATAGAACCACTCTTTTCAGTATCAGATGCTCACCAGTATGCATGTACTTGGCCTACAGCTTAGTTGGATACATGTTGGTTTCTGTTTACAAGATGATTTGGGTTCATGTTGGAAATTATGCTCTTTTGGGATGCTGGGGTTTTTAGTTAGTATATATCTATCTCATGTCTCTTGTACTCATTTATTTATGGGCCCCATTGAAGAATTTATCAAAAAGTTATGTTTTGGGTCTGGTCATCAAGTGAGCAGGTATGTGCCAGAATGTTTGGTGTTGTTTTAGTTATGTCCCTACTCCTTAACAGGATAGACATGGGAGCACAGTCACCTCTGTGAACATACAGAGTTATAATACATGCAAGGATGTTTGTGGGGATGGTGGAACAGGAAGATTTGTCCCAGTGAGTGGCAGCTGACACATTGCTGTGTGTTTCATACCTTTTATATCTCTGGAGAAACTTCATTTAATAACCCATCTCCCCTGAAAGCACCAGTGGTTGGTGTTCCTCCATGGCAGATGTGCTAAATTGGCTAGAGTCCATTTTAATCTCTCGTTTACTAGTTCTGATAATGAAGTCTTGACCTCCCAGCAGATGGGACTTGCAAAGCAGGACTGCTTGGTGCTAACAGGATCTGTGGGCCAATCTGTGCCTGAGCATGTGGCTTTTATATCCAGTGGAGTGGCATATTGAGTCAGGGACTGCAGGGTGCTGAAGTAATAATAATTCTTGGAATTATTAAATAAGCACATACACATGCACCACAGCAAAATAATATCTGTGGTAGTCTCTGCTTTCCTATGGTCTTACCATGCATCCTCCTGGATGCTATGTTCCGTGCAAGCATGAGCTTCCAAAACTGCTTAAACCCATTTAGATCACCAGGCAACTCGAGAGAGAGCAGACCAAGTCGCTGTGCTTTATCTTCTGGTTATGGGGTGATTATAGATGTGCTGCAACTTTGAGATAATGAATTTTAACAGTAATATTGTCACTTTGCAAATGGTAAATGTGGCACTTGGAAGGTGGTGGTGTTTGCACATTTGTATCTCATGCTCAAGTTTCTTGAAATGGTTGATTTACAACACAGGCTCAGAAAAATAAAGTAATTCTGATGCAGTAGAAGGGAAAGAATTGAGTAGATCCATTGCCTTGCATTCCTTGTAGTGTGCTTAATTTACTTGATAGGAACTTCTGTCATTTAATCAAAACACAAACCACAAATTGTTACATACCCAAGGGTAAACCCCATTGACCTCACAGGCAGAGTGTATCCCGAGGCAGCCACGGTGACTACAGCCACTGTCCTCTGCAGCACCGCTCACCGTATGGGGCTTGGTCTTGTGCCATGCAATGCACTTGTGGCCATGTGTGATGGCCATCGCTGAGGAATATGTGTGGCCATGCTGGTACACCACAGAACTGGGTCTGTACTCGGTATTGATCCGTGACACACAGCTACATTACAGATGTAATTTGTTCAGGCTCCAAATTAACATGCTGCTGGGTGTGAATGCAGAGCAGATGGACCGCTCTGGGATAATAATGCACTTGGACACTCGTGGAGGCAGCTTCTCTCATTCAGAGGCACAGAAGTTGCATTGCACAAACCCCAGTCATATTAAGTTTGGACCTAACTTGGGAAGACTTTGAGCTCCTGTAGCAGACAATAATTTGATTTCTGCTCTCAGGGGCCTTCTGGTAGCACCTGCCTTTCCCCATTAACTGTGTGAGGAGCCCATGGTATGTTATATGCCTGACATTAGATGGCAAATACCCATTTATATCTTCCATGTGAGGGTTTGGTAGTACCAACTGTGTGTAGTTAGCACTGGTAAAAGCTGATAGCACTTTCTAAAGTCCTCCTAGTGAATAATTTCTGGAAGTGGTTACTTACCCTGTCTCTCCTGAAGAAGTGGCAGCCATGAATGTTGTCTTCGAGACAGCATGGCTGACTTGGAAGTTGCCACGTACTTTCAGCAGTTGCATATACAGCACGGGCATGCAAACCTTGATGTCTGTGCCATTTTGCATTTGAGTGGGGCTGTGTGTGTGTGCCATGCACCCAGCCAAAGCAGGAGTGAGTTTGAGGTTTGATACCAGATGGAGAAGGCAGCCTCGTTGTCCAGGAGCTGAGCCCCTAAGGCAAAATCTCAAATGAAGAGATTCCTCATTTCTCAAATGAGGAGCATTCAATCCTCACAAGTCATCCCAACTTCACGAACATCAGTCCTACTCTTGAGGGTTTCGTGCAGTCTGAATGTGACATTACCCAGTAGGAGACACTGCCATCAGAGCTTCCAAGACGTGGCTCTGCAGACCCATTTGCAGCCCCTCTCCTGGCCGGGCTCACTCCGCTGGCCCTAAAAACTGAACAGATTCAATTCCAAATTCTCCTGACGCGCTGACTCAGCTTTCACCGATGCGAGTAAATCTGAGCCCGATGGTGCAATCGGCAGTTATTTAGGGTGTGCTAAGGACAGGCTCTGCTCAAGTCAGAGCTTCAGGGCGCAATGCATAGTCAATATACATAGGAGCAAAAGATGTAAGTTCTGCCTTGTCCAGCAGCTCACAAAAGCCTTGATATTCAAAGAATAACTGGAGAGCAAGTTTCCTGCGCTGGTGCTGACTCTGATGCCTAGAGTGAAAATAAATTACAGACCTTTTTACTCTGCAAAAGATGTTCAAAAATTAATCTTACAACAGCCCACATAACACTGAGGGCTTAAATACTTTATTGACCAATTTGGCGTTCAGAGTCTGTTGCGAAAACTAGGAAAGGCTTGCCTCAATTTATGTTTCTCATATCATATTCTTTCAGCCATACATCTTTAGGCAGGGCTGGCTCTTGGGGTGTTAATATTAAGCTGCTGATATGCGTTTACTGTGGTTTGGTACAACTGATTTCAAACCACAGTTGTGGCATTCTGTAGAATCCATTGGTGTTCAGAAGTGTGATGATTGCTGTGGTATTCAGGTAATGGGAGCGGCAATAAATAAACTTTTAATAAGATTTTAATTTTTTAAAAAATAATAAAAAAAGTAAAATAAATTGCACTTTAGAGTTAAATTCAGCTGTGTAATCAGCTGTGGCCTTTGGAAGCTGGCTGTTAAGGGTGGGCTGGCTGGTTTCTGTGCTCTTCATCTCTCTTCCAGGGGTTTGGAGCACAGGCTGCAGTAATCCCACTAGATGGAGCAGGGCAGCAGCAGTGCTGTATAGGTTGGGCTATAAGGGCAAACCCACATGATTACCTGCCATGGAAAAGAAAAGAGAGGGGAGAATGGAATGACAGGCAGAAAAGTGCAAAACGGAATATGTGAAGAAGCAAAGTACAGACTTGTGAAAGACGATTACAAAAAAAAATCAAAGCAGAGGAAACCTACAGTGATGTATAACAGTAATGCAGAAAAACAACGTGAAAACAGATGTTTAATCTTATTTTTGAGCCTTAAGCACATTTATATTTTTCTTTAATATGCATTTTCCTACATCTCTGTTTTCTCCATCTTTCATCATAACTGGAATTTTTTATATATATATTTTTTTTTAATAGATGAAATTGTATTTTTGTCTTGAGAGTCTTACTTAAAGCTGAAGAATCCTCAGGAATCTGTTTAAGTCAAGGAGGTTTTACAATCGTAGTTTTCTTTGTTTAATTTCAATAAGGAAGATTTAACTTAACTTGACTACTCCAGAAATATTCTCCTTAAACTACATTACCATGTGGCTGAGCTCCACTTCTGTTGCTCTGAGTGTTGGGGTTTTTTTTTATATTATTATTTTTTTGTTGATGCAGGGAAAACTTAAGGTGTTCAATTGTGCTTTTTCCATTACTGCTATTAAATATTGTTGAAAAGAAATATTTCTCTTGATACTTCTAACGTGAACCCCAAGCGTAAAGCTTAAAGATGATAGTGGAAGTAGCCAACTCCATTACAGAGTTCACCTTCTTGATTATTTTGGGATATTAGGAAGATATCAGGGTGGGGTGGGGTGGAATCTGATGCAGTAAATCAGGTTTACTTCTGAATGATCTATATGAAATTAAAGTGGGATAAATCAGCAGAAAGTTGCAACAGTATTTTTTTTTTTAATGGAAAATTTCAAGACATGCTTTTAACTTATAAATGCGGGACAATTTTGCATAACTTCATCCAGCAATAAAGTAACTACTATTACAATAAGAAATAGATAAAATCCTGTAAAAATCAGCAAGACTCTTCTCAGATGTAGGTGGGGTTTTGATCAGACAATATGGTTCTGAAACCGTGTCCTTTATAGCATGTCCTAGCAACAAGAATTCCAGGAAGTTTCTAGGTGATATATTTCTGCAATTCAGTAGAAGAGAAGCTGGGGTCATGCTGGT
>JAVJGJ010000001.1:42054933-42084749 GCA_035590215.1 Microhierax caerulescens
CATACACCTTACCTGTGAACCCCCCCGCCCCCCCCCCAAAAAAAAAAAAAAAAAAAAAAGGTAAAAGGATGTTCTATTCATAACTTTATGGTATTGTACTTAAACTCTAGTCTGCTTTTCCCAGAATTTCCTCCCACTGTGCTCTTCTCTCCATCTTCCCAAAATGCATATTTTCAGCCTTGAGAAAAAAATATAGAAGAAAACCCCAACCCTCTGCATGATTTGCTGTCCCAACATTTCAGCCACAAGAGATCTCAGCGTTCATGGTTTGGAATAGTTTATCGGAAAGATTCAGGAAGAGCTTGCTGCCTGATTTATCTAATAATTAAGCGTTGCAGTGACTTAGCCTTAGATTAATTGATTGAGTATTATTTCTAATAATGAAAATACTCTTTTTTAATCAAATCATAATTTCATACATTGCTCTGTGGTTTTCAATGATGCCTTTCATTTGCATGTTGCCTTTGTTGTTTTCCTTGTGTATATACATATATGTGTGTGTGTGTGTGGCTGCATACCAGAACAAACATCTAAAAATAAGGCTACAAAGGCATTTCTTATGCCACGAAGCTTTCTTGTGTGATGCTAAAGGTATTTTGAACCACAGACCCATACTACTCTTTTACACAGAATAACTGAGTGAGGTGGGAAACACAGACTTTGCTGTGCCAGAATTGGCGCAGGAATTTGAACCTGGCGATCAAAACAATTCCCAGGACCATAGGAGTGTGGAATTAGCATCTCCCATTGCAGCCTTCAGTTTGTGTATACCCTTAAAGATTCATTGGTCTACACAGAGAGGAATTATTTATTCTGCCCTTTGTCTGTCTGAATGATTTTATGTCTGTCATCCTCGTGCCAGAGAGTACATTCAGGAGAGTGAATGAAAGTCTTGACAAAACTGTCAAATATTGATGAATCAAGATTCTCTAATTTTTTTTTAAAAAACAAAAAACAAACCAAAAACCAAAAACGCCCCCAAAAAACTCAACCAAAAAAGAACCCCAACGAAACATAACCAAAAGCCATGACACCAAACAAACAAGAACAAAACTCACAGTGTTTATTTTTGGTTTGCAGATCATTTACAGGGACAAAGAACTTCCTTTTTCTTTTATGGAAGATCACGCTATCTTTTAAGATAACATTAGAAAAATACACAGGTGGAAAAGTTATTGAGTTGTGTGATTTATGTAGGAGTTCTCGGCACTGTTGTTTATGTGGATTTTTGAGGGAGAAGATTAGCATGAAAAAAATGTGTGTCTGTACATCAGTTTATCTTCCTAGATGAGCTCTATTGTCACCTGTTAGCTTGAGAGATGGGGTATCACAGACAGGCCTAGAAAAGGTAAATAACGAGGCTAGTGAGTAAGCTGAGTATACTGGGTTTATGCCATAACTATTTTTCCCGTGTTAATGAATGAATTAAAGTAATTAATTTATTGGAATTTCTGATGGGTATTCCCTTCACACGGCTTTATAGAGCTAACTCTGACATTAGCTCAGGAAAGCTCTGAATCTACAAAATATTTCATAGCGCTGCAGAAATGTGAAGGAGCCCCCTCTTTTTCCCCAGTCACTATTTCAATTTATCTTCAAAGCTCTGGCTGTTGCATTCAGAGGACTTGTGCCTGGTGTCCCCTGCTGCTTCTCGCATACCGGCTGCTTTCAGCTATAAACACTGAGCTGCATTACGCTTATTTTCTGGTTTTGTTTTTATTTTCTTTTGCTGCTGTTTTTCGTGTTCTTATTGGAACTATTTATTCCATACAAAGGAGTGGAAATATCTTCTTGACAAAAACAAATATGAGGAATGCGGAGGTCTGCAGAAGTTCTCAGCATGGGGAAATCGGAATGTAAGCTGTTCTGCAGTCTCACATAAAGCATTTACTCTCGAGCATCCACATCTACAATATTGGTGAGCATATTATTATATGCTTATATAAAATAGTCCTCTTTAACTCCTTGTAAGCTCTCAGGATTAGAAAGTAGAGAGCAGGAAAGGGCTCCCTGATTTTAAGAAACTCATCCCAGTCTAACTTCAGCTACCAGCTTACATAGACCCTTTCCTAAATAGACGAGGTTTCATCTTGAACATCATCTGTTCCAGTCCCTCATGCTACAATAATTTTTTCATTTGTCATGTCCACATGTTGATATATACTATTAACAGAAATATTGTCATATATATGGAAAACCCTTTCCTTGACAGCAAAGACTTCCTTGTCTTGTGGCATGGAAGACAGGGAGAAATGTTTTTGAAAGATCAGAATGACTTCATAACTCAGGGATGATAAACCCAAATCTTACGTATGTGTCAGTCTGGAACTCATTAATTGATAATGTTTCTTATGAACACTGTGTCTATCTATGCTGGTACTGGCCAAAGTTATCTGGATGAATTGTCTAAGAAACTCCAGTGAAATTCCATGCTGTTCCTTTTGCACTGATTTTTATGTAGGTATTTTGAAGTGAAAGATCCACAGACACAAAAAGCTTCAGCCTTTTGATTATCAACAGTGGCTTTTTGATCTTAGAGTGACCCTCGGAGCCGACAACAAATTTCTCTTTGCAAAATGTGAAAAGAGACATGAAAGGCAGGGATAATAAGTACCAGTATGCAAAAATCCCACTTATGGCCAAAGGGAAGATGTGAGAAGAGTTAACTGTACAGGATTGTACAATAACGCTTTACATCTGCTGTATTATCTGTTAGGTTTAAATAGGATTTGTCACTTTGATATACTTTTCAAAAAATATAATAATAAAAAAGAGTAGAGTATATGACTAACCTAGCATTAAGCCCTGTATGAAAATCAGCAAAATCACACTATGGCAGGTCATTTAGGAGCAAGGTACTCCTTTTTGACTTTTCCTGCTGATCATATTTTTTTCTGATTTTAATGCATCCTAAAAAAAAAAAAGACACCCACAATCAAAACCACTTTCTCTTGTCTGAGTTCAAAAGTATCCACAGGAGGAGAATTCATAGGCCACCTACTCAAAGAAGTGCTTTTAAACATCCTCTAAGAAATCTCAGTTCATTAGGGAAAGACCAAAACTACCAGCACAATGGACTGTTAAAAACTGGTCCTGGGGCTTTGCAAGAAGGGAATGTTAGTTGAAAACAGCTCCCCAATAAGCAGGGAAAGCAGACCAGCTGATCCATCTTTAAGGGAAGGATTATAAAGCAACCTGGCAGGACTGTTTCTTCGGGGTAGTGGCCAACTATTTGTGCCATGCTGTTTCCATTTGAATGAAAACTCAGCTGCCTTGACAGACTCTTACTGTTCTCCACATCTAGTGCCGTGGTCGATGCAGGGATGTTTGTTACTCTTATGATGGTTTCAGCACAAAATGAAAGATAAACCAGACTTCATAAAGTAAAATGAAATTATTACTCTGCATAAATACAGTAAACACTTCTCAAGCTACTGCAAAATGTTCACAATGGCTGTGATTTTTCTCTGGAATGGTGGGATTTTGGCTGGGATTGGATTATCCTTGCAGTGGCATAAGATCATGGGTCACCTCTCTATCGTTAATAAAATCATTAGGGAAATTTAGCCCTGCCAAGATGAAAAAAACCCAAAACCAAACAGTTGGCTGCCTATGTATCAGTCCTCTCTGCACCACTTTTGTTTGGGCATCTTTTACCATGTAAAGGGAGACTCTGCAAACAGAGTACACACAATTTCAAAGTAGAGAGCAAAGGTTTATTGCTCACCACTCAGAGTGGGTTTCGAAGCTAAATGCTGTGCAGCTAGACATTAATAATGTCACTGCCCCAGTATCATACCCAGTGCTGGCTTGGGGGGTTTCAGCCAGGCGTGGAAGGGCTCTCCTTCACTGCTCCTTGGGACAGGCTTCCAGCTCCTTGTGGTGATTTTTATTTGCCTTAGGTTTTAGCTAGCTTTTCACAGAAGTATTTTTCTGCCTGAATCTTTGAGCTGTATCTCTGACTTCAAGAGAAGAGATGAAATCTCGAAAGAGTGATGGGAAGAGGAGCAGGTAGGGAGGTTGAAGGGCAGAACATGATGGGGATTTCAGTGTGGGAAAGAATGGATGTGGGCTTGATGGCAGAAATGGAAGCTGAAAGACAAGAATAGTTAACATGGAGCCAAACATTGGGAGGCTAGATGAAAGCTAATGAAAAAGTGCAGGGGGGGAAGGCAAGTCTTTTTCAAGGAATGCCTTTTTTCCCCCAGTAAATTGGAGTCTGAGCACAAAGATTAATTGTTACACATGCCATCAGGGTGCAGATCAAAGCAAAACCAAGATCAAAACCTACACTATTATTTTTATAAAGTATTGATTTATAGGGGTTTGGTCCATTAACAGTTTTCATTTATGCATCAGGTTTCTGTATTACTGTGATGGAAATTAGCACGGCTTCTCAGAATTTAATGAAATTCAGCAGCTCACACCGAGTGTGAATTTGGCCCTCCAGATCTGATCTGCCCATGACTTGACACCATCATATTTCTGTGGACTTCAGTGGTGTTAATCCTACCTCAGGTTTATAAGAACTTCACTGCTTAGTTCAAAAGAAGGTATTTCTGAGGATGTTAATACAACTTGTAACTCTGGATCTGAATTTTAATAATGGCTTAATTTGCTTCCTAAAATTGTTGAATTTTAAAACTCTTGACAACTTTTTGTAAATACTGTACATACAAACCTCTTCACATCTGTGCAGAACTAACAATATCAATGGATCAGGGAGATGGGGAATCACATAATTTTTGGCTCTTTAGTATTTTTAAACTGCTGGTTCATCCTCTGCAGCTGCCTTGTGTTTTATAGGTACACTAAATTTGATGACCGTGAAGGGTTGTTAAACAATATTCTGTGATAAAAATAGTTCCCTTTGCTGACATTATATTTTCCCCCTAAACTAGCTCCATAAATTACATCAACAAAAACTACTTGCACTTTCACACACACACACCCCACACACCCCACCCCCCCACCACCACCCCACCCCCCCATGCACACCTCCAATCCAGGACAGGTAAACTAAATTGTCTGTAGAGAACCAAGACCAAAAAGAATCACATACAAATGATGGACCTGGCCCTCCGGTAATTCTTCATACTAAATATCCTTGGTTTTGCAAGCACTGCTATTTAAAGGCACTGGACTTTTTCATGCCACTGTCACCTGACCACGTACCTATGAGAGTTTTACACAGTATCCTTCTTACAAGGTTTTTGTTAGGCTTGACAACTGAATACAATTAACAGGCTAAATAAAGTAATATGATGCTTGATAAGTGAATTGAAAGCATTAGCCGACCCTAGTATTTCTGAAGAAATTTCATATACTGACAGGACTATAGAAGCTTGTGTATATTATACATAGTATGAATTAACATTGATATTAAAATGAGACTTTTAATAGTATAATTTAACTAAGAGATATGCATTCAATTACCTTGATTTGAAAGGTCAAAGAGTCAGCACTGTGGGAGATACTGACAATTTCAATAGAAGAAAAGTAAAGGAGAAATTATATTCTCCTGAGTCAAGAAAGAAATTACAATAGAGAGAACAGTATTTAGAGGACAGGCAGGCTGATCATAAGCTGTATCGTAACAGGAAAGGTCATTCAATGAAACAGTAGCTTGATTATTCAGCTAATCAAAAGAACCGGGATGGCACTTTTACCTGCTATTGTTTTCCAACTTCATACAAGGACATGTGCCACCTACTAATAAAAGTACTGTAATTACATGCCCGCACTCTGTGTTCAAGCCCCGATCCATTGTATTGAAGGGGTGAGGTCAAAAGGGTTATATAAATTATAGAAGGTGATGGAAGGACAGGAGAAGGACTGGGTGGTATGTTTTATTTTGAGAAGTTAAATGTTGGGATTTTGAAACATTTGGAAAAAAGTTCAGACATTCGATGAAATGTCATTGTTTAAAAATATGTAAAAATTCCAGCCTGAAATAGCTATGTTTGGTTTAACTTCTGAAGCTCGTTTTTTGGTGCCACTCTTGTGTACTTACTCCCCTTACATCCCAGAGCACCAATCATCTAGATCTTTTAAGGCTCTGCAATAAAAATCAGTTAAACATGCTATTTTGAATCTCCAACTTCTATTGCAGTTACTGTTTAGTATCTTCCTTTTTACTGTGGAATGTGAAATATTTCATTATCAGCTAATATTTTATAAATATGTAAGATAAATGCTTATTGAACATTTCTCTTTGGTTTTATATCAACAGTATAATAGATGAATTATTTCTCATTTTGTTATACATATGCTTAGTAGCAGTGTGTTAATTAATGATCCAAAAACTCACCTGCTTTGCATAAAAGTCCTTTTATTAAACTAGAATAGGAATAAATTATCAGATTCCACCTTAAAAAAAAACAACAAAACCAAGCGAAAAACCAAATTAAACCCCCAAACCCTACATACCTTGAAAGACTGGATTTTGAGATTCAGTTATACTTTTCATACCTGTTGGGATCTACTTGGTCTGAATGAACAGTCCTAGGGAAGCTGCTCATGATAGGAGGCACTGTAGGTTTTGGAGTGAGAAAAAGAAAAGAAAGAAAGAGAAAGACATTCAAGACATTTGGATTCTAATCATATGGTACTCCATTAGTATTGCTTTCTGATTATTTTCTACTGTTATAGTACTTGAGCATCTAAACAAAATCTGTTTAATTTCAAAAGGCAGTTATGGATTTTCACAATTTGATAGTGTTTCTTGAAATGTTGCCATTCGTTCTGAGAGAAAAAAAAACCTGCCTCAACTTGTGTAAATAATGTGGGAAGGGGGGAAAAGTTGACAAGATGAGCTCATAAATCAATGACGCTGAAAAGAAATCTGTCATCAGCTCAGCTTAATTACAGCTTGAAAATAGTGGTTTCACAGTTGTCAAAAGAGTAATAATTATGCCAGATTTCTACTTGTGTGGCCTGGCTTCATTTTTTGTTATTATTTTCTTAAGATGTGTATATAGATATATATAAATGGTTTGGCAATACATTGCACCAATAATAAAAATAAACCCGCTTTATTTTCACATTTTTGCTTTCCTGCTCCTGTAATTGCGTGCATTTTTAATCATCCACCTTATCAGTGGTTGTTAAAGTACATTTAATTCAAAATTTAAAGATAACTTTAAGCTTCAGTTTTCCTTTTCAAGACCCCATGAAAAATTCCTGTGAACTGCACCATCACATCATTTCCATTATATCTGCAAAGGAAAAGGAAAGTAGACCAAGCATTATTCATCAAGAGCTTCTTTGCTGTGCCTTGGTTTCATAGCCTCTTCTGCTCCAATGATGAAAATTGAACATAATTTTCATATAAGCCCTTACAGTAGTAGACTATTGAGCCTTTCAGAACAAAGAAGCAGAAACAAACCGTTACAGTAAAAGAGGTTAAAAAGCTATTTTCAGAAATGTAGTAAAGTGCAGCTGAATCAAACTCTCCCTACAATCAGCTCTCAACAGTTTGCTACATAATGGTTGGGAAGATGCTTCAATATTACATTTGGCAATCCATGGATGTTTAAGGCTCAATAATACTTGACATTGACATTCTGTCATGAAGAATTAGCTAAAACATTGGATCTAGAGCAACTAAGGAGGATGTGTTATGTATGTAGGTGTTTGAAAATCATGGATATGAAAAAGAAAAAAAAAAAAAAAGATAAATTGTTGAATCTGATTATGTAACTGTTAGTTCCAGTGGTGTGGAACTTGGTGAGAAGAGTGAGATGAATCCAGGAAGGATTAAGGTTGAAGATCAACAATATCTTGATTAAGAAGGTCAAGAGAAATACGAATTACTCAAGGCTCAGTAAATATAATGTGTAAAAGTTTCTTGACCAGTTCACTTATAGGTAAAAATAATATCCTGGCGATGGAATTAGTACCTTACGCTGAAGTCAATAAGAACATATTGCTGCCGCCTTGAGAGCTGTATAAGGATGAGATTACTCTGCAGATACCTCCTGGTTCTTTTTTTATGCATCTGTGAAAATTGGTCAAGTCTCGCTTACAGAAGGATATTTCTTCCCAAGTAAGGCTTTACCAACTCTTTTTCTCTGGCTTGCCTTGATTATCAACCTAGTAACTGAAGCAAACTCACTTTGTTTAAAGGTCTGAGATTCAGAAACACAAAAATTTCCAGCTGGCATAGGGTCATGAAAGCGTGACCCAGGAGAATGGGAGACAGTTACCTACAAAGGTCTCATCTACAGCTATTCTCTTTGATTGTGTCATTGCATTAACTAATTAATGACACCTAAAATCTGTGGAGATATGTGTTTGTTCCAGACTCTACCTCTTAAAGCTAAAAACGTAGATAATTTGGGTTTACCTATGGAATTAGGGAAATATCAGAAATGTAGGCCAATCTCACCATTGTAGATCAGACGTTTATTACATTCTGCATATATCTGCTTCCTTCTCCCAAAGCAATCAAACCAAAAGACAAAAACCCTCAGGTGGAATCAGATCCTTTTCCAAATGTTGCAGTTGCATCATCACTTTCCTGGAAAGGTTATGTGTCTTTGTTTGATCTTTCAGACATAAAATGAAAACTGTCCTAAAAAACAAGTCGGGATTCATTTCTGGGGGCTTCAGTAGATCATTTGTCACTGAAGTCTTGTTAGTTTGGTTGTTGAAAAGTCAGAAAGAAAAATGTTTTAGCAAAGCCGTAGAAGGATCCCACTAAAGGAGCGGACGCTTGCCTTTAACGGCAGTATTATTTTCTGATCAGATTTCAGATCTCTCAGGGACCTTTGCCAAGTCCTGACTAGTGATCACTGGTAAGCCCGCATTGGGGTTATATGTTTGGAAAAGGCAAAACAATAGCATCAGTTAAATAAAAATAGACGAGTAATGAGGAAGCAAAGGAAGCATCACCTCTGTCCTTATAATACTCTTTTTTCACCTAAAGCTCTCCGCCGCGTCTGTATGCTTAGCAGGGCAAGACACACTTTTAGCTTCACTGGTAAAATTAATTCTAAGAGCTTCAAATAAAGCGATAAACATCAGCTTCTTGATAATATTAAATTGTTGTAAACACAATACAAGTAATTCAAAAGATTTTTCAAGATGATCATGACTAATTGTGAATAGCATGGCTGGAACAGAAATGTCGGTCGCCGTTAGAATCTCTCTTTCTGGTGCGGGGGAGAGAAAAGGAGGGAGGGAGGTGGCACGGAGAAATTATATATGATACTTACCCTGCCTGTGCTAAACCAACGAGTAAAGTATCAAGGCCAGGCTGCAAATTCAGTAATGCAACTGGTGATTATGTGGGAGATAAGAAATGAACTGCTGCTTTTTAACAGTCTTGAAGTGTCTGTGTAAAATATAAGAATGGTTTATACAAATTATTCATGTGGCCTCCCAAATAAATTGATTGAATTCAAACTCTTGGCAGTCCTGGCTCTAAAGTCTGAAAATGAGGTAGTTGAAAAATAATGCTCATAAAAATATATATTTAATCCTGAATATACAAAATAAAATTTCTAATGTGTGATAATCAGCATTTCTGTCTGCTTACACACAGCTATCATTTTTAAGATTTACTGTAAGGAAAAATGGTAAAACTCAAGAAGTACCAGGCTATGGTTACTCATACACACAAATACAAAAAAACATGTATCCAATCAAGATAGTTTTTAGTATTACATTACTTATATATGTATTCTCATTCATAACATGACTAGATTTTTTCTCTGGATTCATTTATGTAATGGAAAATTTCCAGTGTTCACAGATCTAAGCGTTACATCATTGTGGATTTAGTCAGGGATTTCATTAAATCCAATCACATTTTGCCTGATTAGGACTGAATAGAAACTTTCTAAAGACTTAATTTTTCCAGATACTAGCTATGATACAGCCTTAATGCTAAACCCATAAGTGACAACAAAAATCTCATTTAAAAAAAAATAAAATAATTATCCAGTGCTATGTAAAGAATGCTAATGAAGGCGCAAAGTATGTCCCAAAGATATTAAAATCCAAATAGAAACTGGATCAAATCCCTGAGAACTTGCTATTGCAGCCATACTTAGAAAGCTGATATATTTGGAAGTCATTCTAGCTTAATTTACGCATTGAGTAATGGTGAGCCTTGAGGATGTGATGCATTTGCAGGAAACTTATGCAGCAGATTAGCAAAAAAAGATGAAAGAGGAAGAGTTGTAGTAGAGAAAAATGAAAAAATGAGGATGTGGCTGGATGTGAGGAATTAGTTTTCAAATCAGGTCTGTAGTCAAGGGAGATGGATAGTGAGAGACTTTTTCTTCAGAGCTCATTTGAAGCTGGTTTTGCTGGTAACCATGTGGAAGATAGTAGAGCTGGAGACAAGAGAAAGTCAAAGAAAAGGTGCCGGTGCCAGATGTGAAAACACACAAGAAGGGGTGGGTAAAAAAATCAGCCAAGGAAAATGTGGTGAAATTAAAGTTGTTTAAACGGGAAGGTACATAAGGTTGGTGAACTGCTCCAAGCCATCAGCCTTGGAGCCAGCGAAGGGCAGATTTGTGTGTGCACACAGCTGTTCCAAGGTGGAGGGGAAAGAAAAACAGGGAATTTGTGACAAAAATCAGAAATTTGTGTGAGGTACCTTTGTGTGTGCTGACCATTATGGCTGGTCCTAGGCTGATTAATAGGTGAAACCTTTCCATTTGTTTAATGGGTGTTCAGTCAAGGCATTAAAGCGCTTTAGCATATTCACCAGTTCAACAAATGCACACACCTCCTCCCAATGTTCATATTCTCATGAAAGTATTATTCCTGATGTGTGCTTTATTTTGTTTAATTACAAAATGGCCATATAACAAAGATTGGAACTTAAAATATCTGGAGTGTAATTTAACCCCAACATGTTTTATACAATACTGAATTACATGATGTTGTTTGAGATATTCTGAAGACAGCTTTGACTTTTCATAATAATTAATGTAGTTCCTCTCAGCTCTATAATGTCTCTCAAATGTCAGCTTACTTGGGTCACATCCAGAAGAAGCACTGCAGTGCTGTCAGGAGAGCTGCCATTCTCTGGAAAGGATGAGAAAATGAAACCCCTGTCTTCTTATGGGAAAAAAAAAATAAAAAACCCTCAATATACTTTAACAACCACTAGTGTTTAGTAGTGTCTCATCCAATATATCATCGTTCTGATGACTAAATTATTTTCTGAAACAAAAGTGTTGTCGTAAAATAATTTCTAAAAGTGCTTTCCAATACAATGTATTTCCCAACTGTAGTTTATGAGAAGAAGGATTTATTATTTTATATTGAATTACTGGCTTATTCCCAGTTTTAGGTCACTGTACCGTATATCTCTGAATAAGGATATGGTTAAGTGCCTGGCTGAAGTAGGCAGACAAATTAACAACTTGTGCAAATGTATTTATGCGTGGTCAATTTAGGTGAGTGAGCTGCTTCATTAAAAGAAAACTGGTTCCATAAAATAATGTAGTTTAGTGTATGCACAGTATTGAAAGAACTGAACTTCATTAATGCAATTAAGATATTAATGAAACAAAACACAGACTATAGTGAGAATTATTTTTTTATTATTATTTCTAAGCGTGGCTATGCATTGTTTCAGTATTTATATATACATAAGAAAGTAAGATATGTATGTTCCTGTCAACTTCTACCCAAACTATTCTTATGTAACAAAATATGCATCTTATAAAAAGAAGCAACTAATTAAGGAAGCAGAGATTCTGTAGAAGAGCTTGTAGGTGAGTTACAATACATCATCATGTGTTCATAGGCCATGAACATACAGCCATATATAAGGGGGATATATTGCCTAACTGCATTTGTAAGACTTTTGCTGAAGTACTTTATCAATTTAGGGTACAGACGGCACAAAAGATGAAGTCTGACTGAAAAGGAAAGTAAAAATAATGATTAAAGACCTCGAAAAACATGACTGATGAGAGAAGATGGAGTGAACTGGTGGTGTTTCTTCTGGAGAATTAAAAATTGCTACCATTTTTCCTTTAGGTCCTGAACTCTGTATAATGTTGCTGCAAAGTAAAACAGAATAAACAGGTTTCGATTTCTTGCTGGACAGGAGGAACTGTTCTGGAGTAACATTGCAGCAGGGAAAGTTGAGCTTAGAATTAAGGACAATGTATTAGGAGTAAAGGGAGTTCAGCACAGAAGGATATTGCCTGAGGGTGCTGCAAAATCGTTATCAGTGGAGGGTTTTGATAATAGCTAAACAATTGTCAGGAATGATACAACAGATTTTGACTTTTTGATGGAAAGTGAGCTAAATAGTTTCTTAAAATGCTTTCAATTATTTTTTCAATCATTTTAGCAGCTCAATGACAATATTTACTACGCTTGTATACAATACTTTAGAAAATGAAAGTATAAAACCATCTTTGAATTAAACTGTACCATATCCCTGTTGTCAAACCCATCCAGAATTGTTAAAATTTTAGTCCTGTTCTGAATATGAAAAATCTGAGTTAGTGTTACCCATTCTTTCTCCTGGCAGTCTTTCTTCTTTAAACTACTCCAAAAGAACAAAAATTCTTGGTATGAAAGGCATTTCATGAATGAAAAATGGAGATTCAAAAATAGTCTGTGTATAAACTAGTAGCTTAATAAAGTGGAAGCAAGGACTTACACCTCTGTCCTACTCTGCTTTTATGTTGTGCATAAAATAAGCAAATAGAATAAAGCTAACATTTTCTGTCCTTGTTTCTGCCTTCAAGTTGCACTTAATTTTCAAAATCACTAAGCAGTGGTCTGCTATGCTGTCAAGTCAGCAGAAATTTTCCATTACTTGAAGATAGGTAGTGTTAGGCCTATCTGTGTTGTATTACTGACACTACGTAGATGCCCTTACAATGAAAAGTGTGTGTTTGTGTTTGCATGAGTGATACCACCTTTTAGATCAAAACGTGCTCTAAGGTTCCCTGACTCAGGGTTGATGGCTTCTCAGTAATTTCGCAGTTCAAACTGGTGCAGACATATCTACCAATCCAAGTGTATGGATTTCTACACACTAGCTTTAACCTGAAGGTTAGTGGTTCCCTGCCAATTACCTTAATCCAATTTAATGATTTCATTACACGGCAGTTTGCGTGCTGTCAGAAACTTATGAATACAGATGCATGTGCACAGATATTTCACTGAAACATTTGTGTGTATAGATAAGTTCAGATGAGGAAAATGGATAAGATGACAGTAAGTGAAAAAGGTCTTAGTTTTGCAAAGTAAAATACAAAGTGTTCTTCTTGTTCCTAAAAAGCAATAGAGTATGGACAGTTATTTGGAAGAATTCTAATACAGTTCAGTTGCAACAGAGGATTAAAATGCCAAAATTCTTGGCACAAATATTTCATCTTCTGTGCTGAGCTGTATTTACACGTAGAAAATGCTTTCTAATATGTAATCCAAATTTATTTCATTGCAAATTGAGCTGATTATTTCTTCTCTCACCCTGCACAGACACAGAGGACATTTGGACAGTTTCCTTTACAAAAGCTTTGAAAACCTTGTGTCTTTTTCCAGAGCCACTTTTGTCTAGAATAGAGTCTCTTGTCCTGTGGATGTCATCTGATGCTGTTCTGCTGGCTCTTTAGACTAGCCTAAATTGGAAGTATTCAATTAGCTTTACTTCAGCCATTTGATACGCTGCTGGCAGTACCTTAGTACATGGAATTCTTTTTTCTTTCCTATGTGAAGCAAATCTGTATTTTCAAATGACATTACTTACCTACTTGAGGAAATTACTCTGAAGTAGGGTGTGAATTGAGAGTGCAACGGTCCCTGAGCCGTGATGGGGAAACTTGTACTACACAATCAGTCAGAGATAAAGGACCTTGCTGGAGGTGATTTCAGTTATTTTAGCAGAAATTTCTGCCAAAATTATGGCTGCTTCTGGAAGTAGCTGTTTAAAGTCACTTTCAGCAAGCTGCTGTCCTCTCTGGTGGGACATATGTGTCCTTGTGTGGTTTGGAGACTTTTCCTTCTGTGCTCTGAAATAGGTGTCCATGTGTTTTCTGTCTGTTGGAAAGAAATGTTCTGTCCATAGCCCCAGCTTCCCATTCCCAAGAATCCTCCAGATCTTGAGCTGATACTCCCTTGCCAGCATAATTCTGGAGAAACTTCACTCATCTTTGAAAAATCTGAAGCCAGCCAGCTGAATACTCAAATTTAGCAGAAAATTCCATCACTAGAGAAGCAGAAACTTTCTGGATTAACCAGACTACCTGTGACCTGAGAATCAAGCCTTTTAGTTACCATGGCAGAAGTAAAACAGCAAAAAAATATTTTTCTTTCATCTTTGGGGGCCCTGATATATTAATCTAAAATCTCTTTGCGCTACAGAGTTCTAAAAGAATGGTCTGAGCATCGGTGTTTATATTTTATTAGCTGTCAAGCACCATCTATGAAGGTAGCCACTGACAGTGAAGGGAGACAACAGGGTATTTAGGAATACTGTATTGATAAGTGAGAATTAAAGATTGCAATGAAATTAAACCTAATCCCTTGATGGAGTGGTGTGTCTAAGAAAAAAATCTTTCTCCGGATCCATCCAGACGTGCTCCAGTTTAATCAGCATCATCAACGCAAAGCTCCCATCTGTGGAAGTGAGGCATACTCGCATCGGAGAAGCGAAGGGAAAAAGCTTCATAACCAAAGAGGTTCTGGTTTCTCCGTAATACCAGTGTAATTGTCAGTCTCTTAAATTCCTGTGATAAAATCAGACTTTGAAATTAACTGAGTTGAGCTACAAGTATCTCAGGACAGGTCCAGAAATAACCTGTTGGCTATGGATACCTACACCAGGTAGGAAGATGGCAATTGAGCTCCCATTACGCACAATTAGCTCAGCTTCCTACAAGGCTCCTGTGGTGAGGAGTGTAATCAACTCACCTACAGATATTGCAGTTTCAGGTGTTAATGCCACAGCATTTCTAGGCCGACCTCAATTCCCTGGGAAAACGCATCCCTTGATCATGTTAAGTTAGGGAGATGTCCCACTGTTCACGTTAGGTGGCATACAATGCTAATGGCAGCTTCCCATCAGTGACCCTAGGCTTGTGGTATACCAAAGAAAGTCATGCCTGGAATAACAGTGACAGAATCACTCCAGCGATATGATCCAGCAATTTTTGAAAATACATACAAGCTTTGACATTCTGTGTTAAATTCAGGTGTAGACAGTTAGTGCTTTATTAACCACCAATATTGTATTTAAAATCTTGTGTCTAAAACTGGGATCTTTGCCTGTGAATACTCCTACTCCTTGGCAAAGCGAGAGAATCAAGACTATGTGTCTTGATATAGGTTTATGGCAAATGCCAAATGTTTTCCTGCCTGATTTTGTCGTGTCAGCTGCCATTCTGCCTGGAGAACTGTTGAGGAAATGAGGCAGATTTCCACTGCAAAATAGTGAAGCATTATTTCAATCATCATACCAGCAGAGATATCCTCATGAGATAAGGTTAAGATAAGATTAATAGAGTTATAAGAAAACTAAGATGAGTAGTATTTATTTCAAAGAAGTCATATCCCTTTATATACATTTATGTTTGCTCACTTGTATTAAGATGGATTCAGTAAAAGACGCTGAGCTTGTGCATAAGCCTGCATTACACAGCGTAGGATCTTCCCTTGCCGTTACCTTGCTTCTTGACTCAGCCTTGTAGCGAATTGAGTTATGGAAATTTTATGAGGTTTTCACTGACTTAAATCCTCTGAAAGTTCATATAAAAATTGTTTCTCTGTTTTGCTCTTGGTACATGTGCTAGCTTTCCCGTGGGCTTCCTGGCTTCTCCTGGCCTGCTTAAAAGTGCATGCATATTTGGTGATCTTCATAGGTCTTTCCAGGGGTGGCAGACTTGGCCATGACATATTTTCTTAATATTTTCTTAATAACGATTAAGTGATGCCTCCAGATTTCCTAGGAGGCATGATTTAATTGTTAGCCATGTTATTATGTCTCCAAGTACAGAACTATCAGTAGCTGTTTCATAAGGGAATTAAGTATTTTAGTTCTTGTAATATGCAGTTTCCTTAATTTTGTGAGTGTGCCAGCACTCTGGTGTGAGTTGAGCAACTTAGTTTTCTGGTAGCGAAATGAGGAACAGAAAAATTAAGTGATTTAGGTAAAATGGTGTAAGTCAAATCACTTCAAGAGAGTATTACCAGGCAATTTCTGAAGATGAACATGGAGCTAGCACTTCAGTGAGTCTAAGCAAGTTCCCAATCCTGTGATATAAATAGACAAGTGTATGTTACTTAAAATGATAGACTGGCTTACTCCAAATAAAACATTTCTTACGATGACCGGGGCAAAGGAAGGAGTTATGGCAGGAACGCTATTTCCTAAGTGCCTTAAAACCTTCTGCATTGTTCTCCAATCTCCTCCTTGCTAATATCACTAATAAGAGATTTTTCATGACTGTTTATCCATCCCATTGCTTTAGTGCTCTCTCTTTGCTGTGCAAGTTGTTCCTTTGTTAACTTCCCAGGTTGTCTATACTTGAAATCGCAAGCAGACCGACAGGCCGGTCTGAGAAATGTTGCTTCATATGTTTGGTGTCACAGCTATTTAGACACTTGAAATTTCTTTCAATTACATGGTTTTATTGGAATCTGTTACTGTGGTCTGCTAGCCAAAACAAGGACTTAACTAAAAAAAAAAAAAAAAAAAAAGGAAAAAAAACCCCAACTTGCTGGCTAACATTATTTGCATGGTAATTGCTTTGCAGTCCCTATTAAATCAGTGTTTCTGGCACAGCTTTGTGATAGCACAAGTAGGGATATTAATATATGGTGACAAAAAGCTTTTCTCCTTTTCTGTTTTTTTAAATTAATTGCTGTTTTCCCATGGGGGGGTTGTGTGGGAAATGTATCCCTTATTCCCCTCAGCTTCATGGGATTTTGATGAGGGCCATTGCATGGGCTGCAAAACCAGTGATGTTTGCAGACATTGAAGGAAATGTTTGATGGGACAGGGTCGGCTCCGCTGTAGCCATTCTTGTACCTTTGAGGCCCAGCTCACCAGCACAGAAGCAGAAAATCCAGTCTGAATCCAGTCATTTCCAGCTTGAAAATGATGGATGATATGTGCCGTTCATCAATCTGAGGCGCCTGCCAAGCATCCTCAGCACAATTAACGTGTGTGTGTGCTGTAAGCCCCACACCTTCAGACCAGGCTGGATTTACTGTCCTTGCCTTGTTGCCAGTTCAGCCCATATGCCATCCTTTTGACACTTCCAGATAAAATGGACTCTCTGGCCATACACTGGATGACAAAGGTGTCCATTTTTCCACCTGGGATTTGCAGCAAGAAATACATGAGCCTCAGATAACTCCTAATTCAGGATCGGTAAAGAAACAGCTATCTCGGGGTTTGATCTCGGTTTGATTTCTCCCCCAAGAGCACTGTCATCAGTTATATAGGGTATATGTTGTCTGGGAAGAGTCTTCTGAACCTGACTGCATTGGGTCTGGTCACAACTCCTACTTGGCTTTAGTAAGCATTTGGTGAAGCCTGAGGTTGTGAAAAATAATCTTACAGGACCTATTTTTTTATGTTATATAATATATCCTGCTTTAAGCATTTCTAAGATGCTTCATACCAAAGCTCTTTTGTCTCTAGTGCATCATTGCATACCAGTATTTTTAGCTGCCATGATTTAAAAATGTTACTGAAAAGACACTATCGCACATTTTCTATATGATTTCATTTTTCTTTTAAGTGCTCACAGGACTTGATGCAATTTGTAGCTAGAGTTTAATTAATTATTAGGCATATGTAACTGTCAATCAATAATTTAGATGCTTCTGGCTCACAGTTTTCGGAATGGAGCTTGGTTTATGAAGAGTGAACAAATATACCATTCCATCTGTTAGCCAAACCACCTGGCACAAAATCATTTGGGGCATAATTATGTAGCTGGCAAGGGTTTCAAAAAATGTGATTTCTAGAGTTTTAGTCCCAATTGATGCTTTAGTTTGTGGTGATGAAAACCTGACTAATGCATCAAGGACCAGTTCTTTTTTTCACATCTCTGTATAAAATAACTTGTGTTCACCTTGCAAAAAATGCCTAACATCGACTAATATAGGAACCAAGAGACAGGTGTGAAATAATCCTGAGAGCATAATCACAGGAATGGAATTGAAGTTGGTCTGTTGTTAGAAGGGGTCACGTAGGAGTTGCATCATTGTCCTTTTAATCTCTGTAGGAGGAGACCTGGGACAATTTGGGAAATGATTTTTCCTTCTTGATGGTAGTGTGAATCTTTTTCTGAACTCTGGATTTTACAGGATTGCTACATCTGCAGATCTGTTTGCCTATTCTTTCAGTGATAACATTTCTTCAGATCAGCACAGAATACACACATAGGAGACTTAGCAAATTATATCTGAAATATAAAGACACTTTCTCTTTTTAACTCCTGGAAGGGGAGAACAAGCTTATACAAGCTTAGCAATAGGTTAGATAAAACTTCTGAGTTAGGAGCAAATAGGTACACTCTTTCAAAAGAAATACAATCTGCTTGAACTGTTTTCTGCTGGTTGCTGACAGTCTTTATGTGTACAGCCCACCGTGCACAAGTTGCACAAAAAGCATGCATAGTCTGTTATCTTGTAAAGCTGCAGCTGGGACAAGGCTGATATAATGATGCAAGGCGAGTGGTGTTTGTAAGGCACACCAGGATACTGAAGCAGGTAGTTAGAATATGTCGTAGTCCTTTTTTTGCTAAAATCAGTGAGACTATCAAACAGGACCCGGACCTTGTTTTGAAGTTTTGTTGTGTGCTGTTGTTCAGAGCATGTGGTCACACCTGAACAACTGGTTGTTCTGCACGTTACAGAAAGACACGGGTAAAAATCTGCCAGTGAAAATGCAAAGCAATGAGGTTATTGAAGAGGAGACTTAATTATTAATGAGAAGTGCCTGCTCAGAATAGTTTGCTTTGTTAAGGTGTGCTTCCTTGTGGTAAATCATTGTCATGCCGTACTTCAGTGTCTGGGGAGAGAGCATCCTTAGTTTTAATTCTTTGCATGGTTAAAGTCATTCCGTTATCATTCAGTTTAATTAAATGGCTTTTAAGATTTAATTTTAGTGAAGAGAAAAATGATCTATCATTAAAGCTATGATTGATTGTTCTCTGTTTTGTTTTGGTTCTGTTGTTGTTTTACTGCGGCAGATACTGGGGAAGAGCCTTTGAGAAAGATTTAGTAATGAAAAAATCCTTCTGGTAGTCTGTAAAATGTGTTATCTGTAATGAAAAAAAAAATGTTGCTATTGTTAATTAAGAAGTGATGAATTAGTCTGGCATCTGACACTTTACCCCAGTAATGGCATTCAAGGGAAATCAAAGATTACACTAAGCTCTCATTCTGAAGAAGCCCCCTTTCTTCAATTTGTAGAAACTTAACGGTTCTTCAGCTAAAAATCAGGGTTTGCCATTTGTCTACTGTGAGGAGAAATCTAGGAAAAATTATTATTTGACAGTGTAAGATGGAGAAGAGTAAATTCTATGTATGGAAACATGCATTTTCTATGTGAAACTAAAGTTATTAGCACTTAAGCAGCGGGTAAAGCATTCCCACCCAGTATGAGGTGCTCAGCCAAGTACCCCGAGTCACTCACTAGCAGTCCGTTCTGTAATTGCCAGAAATACCTATATGCCTCTATAAGTATGGATGGAAAAACAGATGTCCTTAGTGGATCAGGCTGGATGTCATCTTTCCATATTGAGCAGAGAAACAGTTTTCTTTAGTTCCCTGTAAGCTTCTCCTTATACTGGCACCCATCCTCATGTTACCAAAGTGCTTTATTTTATTTTTTTATTTGTCTGTGCAGTTCCTTATATTCTTATTCTTGAAATTCTCTTGACAGTGGGCACTGTGAATACAGCAGTTGTCTGAAATTGCATCAGTAAGGGATAGACTATCAAACTTACTCTGACTATGGATAGTAATGAATTAATTTTCTGCTGGAACAGCAAATTACTTATATTACTATACACAAATCATTTGAATAATCTGTTTTCTAAATATTTTTAATTAGGTAAAATTACCAAGACACATTGAAAATCAGTTTGTTTTTTTAAAATTTAACATATGAGAAGTCAAACTGTGCCTTGTTTTTGGTGTTGTTCTTCAGGTTCAGTTGCAGAAATTAATAACAACATATAAAAATCAACATAAAAGTGCTAGCTCTGCCCTCAATCTAAACTAGTATTTGGTCTCTGTCAAAAGCCACCGTAAGATACAGCAAGGCACAGTCTTAGATGATGAGCAGGTAATTTCAGAATAACCTATAGAAGGGCAGTAACCTTGCTTTAATTATTCAAATGTATACAGGAGTGCTTAGTGTGTTACAAGCCTTAATTAGAAGCACATTCTTGGACAATATCTAAGCAAATCATTTGTAGAAGGAATTACTTATTTTTTCTATCTACCCAAGACATAAATTAACTTATATTTTAAAAAAAACAATAGTAAGGGTGGCATTTGAAGCAGACATTGAAAAAATTGAAGTGATGGAAAGCTTTTACAAGAGAAAAACTTAATCCCTTGCTGCTTCTTGTTTTCCCTATAACCATGGCCTGTTCCACCAGAATTTATTAGCTTGACAGTGTAGTAGGCTCCCTGAAAGTGCAGCAAAAGGATGTTCATTTCTGCTCCAAGCCACCAGGTTTCTTCATTTTTTTGGGGTTGTTTTGGGGTTGTTTTTTTTGTTTGGTTTGGTTTGTTTTTTTTTCTGGTAGAGAACAGGAGCTTAAGCACAACATACAGTCCTAACAAAGTGTTTGGTGTTCTCTGGACCAGAAAGCAAGCACAGCTCCTGCTCACCCCTCAGTGCAGCCAGCTTATTACCTCAGTTCCTTCTGACCACAGAATGTTCTAGAGTCAGGTTTTTAAAAGACAGGAACAGAAAAAGGTCTGTTAGGTTGCATTAGTCAGAGAAATTGGTAAAAGTAAGGATTCTTCCAATTTTACTGAATGTCCTACAGAAGCCAGAAGGAGTAGCTGACCAAGAAGAACCTGTGTGTGTGTGTGACATGGGGATGTGACGGTTTGTCTGGCCCCGGTTCCTCCAGGTGACTGTACCTGTGCAGGTTGGTTGGGAACAGACATTCGGTGACTGGGCCCTGAGTAGGAAATTAAAAGGACTGTTTCCACTGCGTGCTGTGCCTTCTCCCAGATGCTGTTCCTAAAAAAAGAACCTCTTTTAATGTAAAAAAAATTAGGGATATATGTACAAAATTAATTCAGTGGTCTATAGAGCTGTTCCTTTTTTTAATGCCCATTTTTTGCATCAGTGATGTCTTCTAGAATGAGTTCCACAGTTGTTTGTTGGGGTTTTTTTTCTTTAATTTATGATTATTTCTGATCCTATAGTGTGCATGAACCCCTGTCATTCTCCATATCCTCTTCTTGCAGGTAGGCACAAGCACATCACAAAAAAAAAAAAAAAAATCACATCTGCTGTAAACCAGCTTCTGCGTGAAGTAATGACAAGAAACAAAGTAATACAGCAGGCAGTTTCATGAGGAACAGCAAATCAGAATAATATAAAGTGAAGCCACACAGATTTGTGAGGGGAATAAAACAGAGAGGGTGGGGGGTGCTTGTTTTTAAAACCAGTTGCCAATGTGTATTGCTTTCCCCTCCGTGTTTTTGCAGCAGCCCTGTGTGGGCTGGCCGCTAGAGGGGGAATGGATACACGTTTTGCTCGTGTGCTGCGGTTGTAGGTCCGGTTTTCAGCCTCTCTCCTTACACACAAACTTTCCAAAATCATTCCTCCTTACGTGCCAGCACCTCAGCCTCATCTAGCAGATACATCCTTTCCTAACTTATCATTGACAGAACTGGGGAATGCTTTCTAACTGAAGGCAGAGCTGTAATTTATATCAAGCTATTTAATTTCTTGAGAGCTGTTCTGTTACGTATACGTTTGAGATGTTATTCCACTTTCTTTTTTCCTTTTTTGTTTTTGTTTTTGGTTTTTTTGGTTTGTTTTTCTGAGCAGATATTTTGAGTGCAATAACCAGGAAGATAGTTGGCCCTTTGCTGCATATCAATTAAATCGCCAAGGAATGGATGAACAGCTCTCTTTATATCTTGAATTTTGCTTTGTATTTGACAATTCAGAATTTCATCCATCAAAGCTCACACAGTCTTCCGCCTTCGGAAGTCTGTTTGTGCATCCTCATGGTTTTCATTACACTTTGTGATATAAATAATCTGTCATTTGAAAAATGCCATACAGTTCCTGATTTTACGTAGGATGATTCAGCAGCCCTGGCCTTGGGACCACACTGCAGTCTGGTTTTTCACAGTATTGAGTAAAGGGGCACTGTATTTTTGGGTGCCTAGCTAGTTTTCTGTGAGCATAGAGCTTGTCTTATTTATGGGAAACTGAATATCTTTTAAAGGCATTTTGTCAAAAGCTCTTTAAAAGTCCAAATATGAAATTGTCTTTTTTGTATACTGCTTTTTAACATTAATATTAAATTTTAATGTTAAAATTAATATATTTTTTTTTTAAAAAAGTTCAGGGCTAGCTACAGGTTTTTACAGAAGCATGATGTTACTCCGCAGATAATCAATTTATCCCTGTTGTATGATATTGCAGACCTTAATAAATCTTGAAATGAACTTGCAGCTACTGAGGTAAGACTTACCAGTCCGTTATGATCATCTCTAATCAGCTCTAAACTAAGAGAACTGCAGTGTTTTTTAGTTATTCAGGCTTTGGTGCAACATCTACTTTTACTAGAAATGCTCATTTTTTACTAGCTCCTCCATTTTGTTTTTACACTCTCTTTTTTTGTTGTTTGTTTTTAAAAAGATTTTTGATAAACACAATTTGGATGCCCTAATTTGTTGTTTTAAATGCTCTACTGCTTTAAACAATCTTCCTTTTTCTTTCCCCATTGCTAACATCTCTATTACCTGGAAACAATAGATCTTAGATAGATTTTAGCATTTGTTTAATGTTTGATTTTCCAGGACTTATTCATCAAATCCTCATTAAGGGTTATCATTAACAGCCATAGCTTGACTCCTTTGCTAATGAAAAATGACAGATTGGGGCTAAAGTATTCTACATAATGGGAAAACATCACCAGGGGAAAAAGTGAAAAGTTTTCAACTCCCTTTTTGGTGAAAGGCAGGCAGTGTAACTTCATAAAACTACTTACGGGAACTTTGTGGGGAGATCTTCGTTCCACCAGGTAGAATAACCTAATGTAATCCCTAAGAGTTGCTGGAATCGGGAGATACATACACAAACCAAATACATTGGGGTTTACTTCAGGTGTAGAAGTGCCACCCATCGAACAAACAACAATTGTATATTTCACATAAAAGCACAGTCTTCAAGGGTCCAGTTCTGTGCATAATAGCAATAAAATAGTTAAGATTTTTTAAAATATACCTAAAAGCCCATCGTGACAGAGCAGAGATTGGACAGAGGAGTAAGCTCAGTGTTCAGCTTCATGGGACTTCATGGGATGCAGTTCCCCCATTGCAAATACATGTTTGCATGTACTCATTTTGTCTCAAATATCACTGCAATGCTTTGTTATCCCTTGAGGAGTTTCTGCTGTGTTGGTTATCGTCTAATTCTCTTTCTGATATTTATCTGCTATGAGCACACCGTCCCCTTTTCAATTTTCCCTTTTATTTTTTAGCATTATTTATTTTTTCTCTACCCCGTGTAATTCACCTTTTTGGAGTTGATGCTCGATGCCTTCCACCTTCTGCAAGCTTAAGCTTTGTCCCACTCTGTTTTGTGTTTTTTTTCCCCCATAGAGCCTATGCCAGATGCATTTCTTCTACTCATATATTCTCTCCAGTATTTCTTTGTCTTTCAGGCTATAGGATTCACATTCAATTTTTTAAACTACAGCAATGACATAATAAATTCATTACATCCAGTTGTTGTTTGGGAATTTGATCTGACAGTAGCATTGGGCTGTTTGTAAAGGTAGTTGTGGCACAAGGGGAAGGTTTGTGAAACATCGAATCATGGAATTGTTCATGTTAGGAAAGACCTTAAAGGTGAAGTCCAACCGTTAACCGAACACTGCTAAGTCCAGCACTAAAGCTGCCTATCCTGGTAAAGAAATACAGAATGTCCAATATGGAGTGACATTTACATGAAATTAAGGTAAACATTTGACATGCAGTGGCCTCTTTAGCATGAGGATTGCAAACCTTTCAGCGGCAGCCGCAATTTTCTGTTTGCTGTTGAAAAAATTGCTTTGGGAAATAATCTGGATCAGAGAAGTAAATTTTCTGTCAAGATAAACTTCAGTACGGAGCCAAGTTTTTTTTTAAAAAAGAGGGGGGAAAAAAATCCCTAGGTGGTTTATCTCATTATTATTAACGTTCTTTAATATTTACCAGGCCCTCTTAGCAAGCCAGTCTGTCAACAGAGGCGCTGAACTAGACAGAGTCAGGTTTACTGCCGGGAGCTCACTTTACCTCTCATCTTGCAAAGAGGGTTGATAGCAGATGTGTTTCAAAGGGCTGGCAGTTGATAAAAGAATCAAAACCTCTGGAATTCAATAGCTGTGGACTGTTCTTGCAGTTTAGTTTGGGATTTTCAGGGTTTCCTCTTCCCCTTCTACCTTCGCTTTTAATTCATTCTGCCTGTGAGCTTCTGGGAATGACATATGGGAGAGTGGGTAAGAAGAGATAAAAAATAGAGGGAAAATATATATTTCAAATGATACTGAGAGACCTGTTTTCGGTCTCAGTACCCCAGCCATTAGGACGGTGCTTGTTCATACTTTACTGTAACCACTAGGGTACAGAGGTGTGCTACTGCAGGGAGATTTGGTGTATGTATAAGCTGCATTGCCTTCATTGGATAAACCCTTAATTCAATTTGATATGTCCATGCATTATTTTTTTTTTTAATTTCAGCTTTTACTGAAAATACCATTTCTAGTCCGCTCTCTGGTGTTGTGCTCTGGTTTGCTATTGGGAGAAAGGTATGTCATGAAAAAGGGCAGAGCAAAGTTTGCAATAAATGAATGACTGGGCTTAGTGTCTAACCATGTCAGTCAGAGAAATCCACTGTGCTAGAAATGGAAATTCAGTGATGAAGTAGATTCTTATACTTAACTATTACCTTTGAAATCTTGGACTTAATCTTTGTTAGCTCAGAAATGGAACCAAACTGGTCATGTTCCCATGGCACCCATGTTGAAAGACATCTTTCTGGCGGTAGTTACTGTGTCTGCTGAGGATGTGAAGAACATGAGAGCAGCGAAATGGTTTTAAATAAAAAAGTGCCTTAGCAGAATAGTAGGTGCTCTTTGCCAGGCACAGGCACATAATATTGTCCTTTAGCCACTGCCAATTAGCTCTAATTTCTATAAGGGATGGACATATTTGGAATTTCAGGAAGAGGAGAAATGGAAGAAGAGGTGAAAATCTGGTGTTTGTTTTAGACTGAATTTCTTCTCTTGTAATGCAAATCTGGGTACTTTGAACTCAAACTCCTCTCAGTGCAGCCTGTTACATTTGACTGTCTCACCCAACTATCACACCAGCAAAGGCAAATAAGAACAGTAATTGCTTTAAAGGCTGAATAATTGGGTCTGAATGCCAACAAGTGACGTTAGCTTTGTAACAAAAACAATTGCCCTGTTCTCACAGAAATACAGATTTCATAGCAAATATGTTCGCTTTAAAGCAGACACACTGCAATAAAATTACAGTGCTCTGCAGCACTCAGCTCGGATCTTCACAGCCACCCACCCAATTACAAGCTGTGTCTTGCCAGCAGAAGATTGTTGCTTGGTTTCTGTAATATTTTTGTAGCTTTGCTTTCCTTTACATAACTGTAGAGGTAGACTGCACTTACCCTTTCCTTTCACCGGGTTTTTCTGCTGTAAAAAACCCCATAAAATTGGCTGGAATGGAAAGTCTTTTGCATGGCTCTAAATGTGATTTATTTATTTATTTATTTATTTTTACGTAGGACATGCTCTGAATAGGTGTTTCTAATACCTTAATAGCTCTGGTTTATGTCAGTAATTATATGAAAGGTTAATCTCTAAATCACCAGCATTTCCTAAATTCCTAATAAATTTCATGCTTGGAAAGGAACCTGTATAAATGCTCAATTTGTTAATATTAGACTGGGTTGAGCAGGTCAAGGAAAAGTGTAACCTTAGTGCATAAAGATAAATTGAACACAGCAAAAATATCTCAGATATGTTTGTCCTAATAGATATGAATATGAAAGCTGAATAGGAGGGAGAATGAGTGTGGGTATACTTAGCAGGAGAACCTGCTGTTGCGCAAGATCACCCATCTCTGTAGATGAGGGTTTCTTAAGGGATGGGGGGAAAAGAAAAAAGAGATATTTGGGGTAGAAACCTCTGGTTTTCTAGAAAGTCCGTGGTGAACTGTGACTAGGACAGCTAAGAAGTCCAGCCAAAAAAACTTAGTGGGAGAGGCATAGTGCTGGAGTTCAGCAAACAATGTGATGGGTGAGGGGGACATTGTGCTGCCAGGGAACAGGAGGTGGCAGAGGAAATGACGGGCTGCGTGCATGTGTGCTTGGGAAAGCGCGTCCGTCTGCGCCTCGGTAAATGAGTGTGTGTGTGACTGAGAGTTTGAAAAGACAGGGAGAGAAAAAGAGAGAGAGAGAGAGAGTGAGAGAGATGCTTGGTATCTTTCTTAAATCTCTGCTGTTGTCCTTGCCACAGTCTTAACGTGGGAGGTGAAGGCACTGAAAAATTGCATTTCCCATGTGTGCATGGCGGTCCGCTTGCCTTCTCACCAGATCTTGTCTTCCCTTTCATCCTGTCCCTGCACCCTTTCCTTTTCTCTCTCTTGCTCAATGAAGCTATTTAGTGTTGTACCCTCCTTTCCAGAAGCTGTTTCATCCCTGCTTGCACAGTTTTTAAAACTGCTTTCTCCACCCACCTTCAGTCTTGGTTTTTCATCTGTGCTAGTCCTTCAGACTTACCATCTTTGAAAAATAAAAGGCAAAGGAATCCAGTGACAACCTGATTCAGATGTCGTTGTCACACTCTTTTCTCTCCTCTTTTGTCTCCTCCTAATTTATTTTATTATTATCATTACTGTGATTATTGTTACAGCACTGGAAATAAGCTTCCTGATTAAATACTCCTTTTATTTGCCATTCTGCATACCATTGGAGAAGCTGGGGGGAAGGGGAGGGGTGCTCCAAGTGTCTTTTTGCTGTTTATGCAGAACGAGACTCATCCAAGAAACAAATTTAGTCCATCTCCAAAGCAAATGAGGGGCTTTTTTACCCGAACCAAAGAAAATTATCAAATAGTCTCATTTGAAGTTTCCCTCACTGACTTAGCCATAAAAACCATACAGAACATATTAAAAGCATACACAAATATCCTTAGGTGTCATTAATGATCTTTCTCTGGCACGTGTGTGCAAGGCAGTTATGAAGCAGGAGTGGGACTGCGTCTAGACTGGTACCGAGCGCCTGGCTATTGCTGTGCGCTGGGCAGAACAGGTCATCCCCTGGGTCTAACCCTCTGCAGTACTCAAACAGCAAGGTAAAGGAGGGAATTTGCAGCTTTAACACAGGATTTCTTTGTATTTTATATATTCAGGCCAGAAACAGAATGTGGTACATTAGCATTGATTCTGTGGTTTCATATAACTTTTTTTTTTTTTTTTTAAGTAGTACAGAAAGGAAGGAAAAAAGACAGAAAGGAAAATAAATCATCCCTTATATACATTCAAACATACACAGCAACACTTCCTTCATCACTGGGTGCACTGTGAGTGTGTATTTATGTTAGCAGCAAGAGATTGCATATTAGAGATCTATAACACCGGTGGCGTTAACCATCCTTAACAAAGGTAGGTCTTTTGCTTGCCTTTCACCCTGTCTTGTATGTTAAAAGACACTTAAATATAAAGAAAATAATGTTAATTGCCTAATTATAAAGGGGAGAACTATTAAATGCAACATTAAAAGGGGAATATTTAAATTATCTTCCATCCTTTGATATTCCCCAAGCATCTCCTGAACAAAAAACTGTCGCAACTAACCCCAAAAGCATCTTTTATATTTCTTCTTCCTTTTGATTTTGGAGCCATTTCATAAGCCAGAATTAGGGCATCAAAAGAGAAGGAATGACTTATCTCTGGACAGTTGGTGAACAAGAAATATGGAAGAAAGAGTTACAGAAAATTTCTCCCTGCAGTTGCCACAAATGCAGTACAAATATAATAATTCTCATATACACCGATGCAAGCAGCCTGAAGCAAGATTAATAACTGGATTAGCAATAACTGGATTCAAATGATCTTTTATTTCTCGATTATCCGCATACGTTTCATGTAAACTTTCAGACGAGTTGTGGGCACCCTACAGAGTACCTTCATGCCATGTAATAGCAGTGACACCCCTCTTTCCACCAGTAAATGTTCAGAGGGTATAGAGATCAACAGACACCCTCTGGAGATGCTTAGGAGGTTGTCTCTAGTAGATATTACCCCTAGAAAAGATTTCTGCATGAAGATTTTAAAATATATCAATTTCTGAAGTTTAATAAGTGCTGTGCTCTATATGGGGATCCACCCATCATCCTGCTAAGGGTGGCAACTCATTGGTGGTCATTATCACTCTTTAAGAGAAATGGCAACAGGCAATACCGGAATCAGCTCTCACTGAGCAGATCACTGCAGCTTTAAAGAAAAATGTTCTGTTCAGTTTACTTGAGCTGTCAATGTACGATGCATGAAGCACAGAGGTGAATAAATTCCAAAGGTGGAATTGCTCACATCTTTGCAAACGTAGCTAGAGGTTGCTAACACCAATAAACAGCAGGAATAATTCCAGAGGGGTGCAGTCACTGGTGTGTTTAAAATACAACCCACAAATATGCTAAACATACATAGAAATGCAACCACAGGATGATTGCTTGCTTGTTGGTATCAGCCTTGCATCAGATTTACAGGGGCAAAACCATGACTGCACTAACATGTTTCCTTATAGGGGTTCACTATAGAAATAAAGCTAGTTCATATATATATATATATATAATTTTTATATCTTTTTTTTTTTTTTTACGATACGCAGACAATATTTTAAACAGTCTTGGTTTGGTTTGGAGGCTTGCTGGCAGCTAGCTGTAATCAGTCCTTCTGGCTGCAGTGCTGCATGTTGATTTGAGGGACATATAATGTAGCCCAAAGGTAGAGAGCCAATTTTTCTACAGTTAAATTCCCTATCGCTTTCAAATAAGGGTTTAATGGAGAAAATACTTATAGTTTGGCCCTCAGTTAGCACAGCATAAAATATTTGCTCTTAAAATGTGATCAGGCGCCCAAGAAGATGAGGGGCTCAGTACCTGCTCGCTGCCCTCACTGCTGGGGTTGGACATGGACACTGAACCCCTCAGGTCACTTGAGGGTTTCAGGATGGATCAGGCCCTTGTGGG
Organism: Microhierax caerulescens; assembly: GCA_035590215.1. NCBI lineage: Eukaryota > Metazoa > Chordata > Aves > Falconiformes > Falconidae > Microhierax > Microhierax caerulescens. The sequence continues at coordinate 42,084,393 of JAVJGJ010000001.1, forward strand.
TTTGAGAAATGGAAAGGTGTATTTGTTTAAAGAGAGAAAAGCCTTGTTTTAACAGTACTAGCTCGTTTCAAAGCTGTGGGTGAAATTTCAGTGGCCTGAGTAAAAAAGCAGTTGATTTTCATTAAATTTTCCTGGGAAAAGTCCTCCCCCAACACATAATCTCATTGCTTGCACAGATGACATTATAGTCTCTGTAAATACAAATTTTGATTAAGAGACTATCATCATATTTTTTATAAAACAGAATGGGGTGTACCAAATAGAGGAAAATAAGTTCTGACTCCTTAAAAATAGTGTCAGTCAGAAAAAAAATTAATAACTAAACTTCACTCTTTGTATTCAAAATTAATGGCTAAA
>JAVJGJ010000001.1:42099234-42119167 GCA_035590215.1 Microhierax caerulescens
GGGCCGGCCCCCCCCCCCCCCCCCCCCCCCCCCCAAATGGGTACGAGTTTCACAGAAACGTGGCTCAATTTTACTTTTATTGAAATCACCACATAGTATCCAAGTTGAACTCAGACAGTACCAGAAAGAAAAAATAAAAGAGGCCTGTAAGCACCAATCCTCCTGGATCATAAAGCACACCGTGATTCCCCCATAACTTTTAAAAATATTTTAGGAGTTTTCATAAAAAGGATTAGTACCCAAAACTTCTTTTTATGTGAAATAAATGAATGGGTTGGCTACAAAGACAGCATACTGGCTCTAAGTGTGATGGTTTGACTGTAAAAGCGTATAGTCCGTACCTCCCTGTCGTTAATGTTCAAGTGTTTATTTTTTTGATGCACAGTAAATACTTGATCAGACTTTTTAAAAGTTACAAATTATATTTCTTTGTGAACTTGATAATGATGTACCTAGGTATGCCTTGTGTTGGGTGAAGGCAAGAGTAGGATCAGGGGGTTAAGGTGTTGTACGATGCACGAGAATATTCTCAGGTTCCCCCTCTTACTGCCGTACTCAGCCAGCCCTCTTCCTGCTTTTATTCCGTCCTACCAACTCTATTACCAAAGCATCAGTGCAGGGGAGTCTGTTTCTCCATTTTCCTCTGCTGACTTTCACAACTTAAATACTTGCCTGTAGAATCTGAACACATAAAACAAAGCATCTCTCTGTGAATGAATGCCAGACATCAACAACAAGCACAAAAGATTGTGCTTGCTCTTCCTGGGATGGAGGCTAATGATAATAACAGTCACACAGAGCATCCTTTCTCTCTCTCCCTGCATCCAGACTGTAGTTTAATTTTCAAATCACTTCCACTGTGTGAAGCAAGGTTTTATTTTGCAGTTGATGGTTAAAAAGGGGCACACTGAGGGGCAGTTAATGTTTTTGGTTTTGTTTTTGGTGGGTTTTTTTGTTTTTTTTTTTAATAAATACAGGTCTAACTTCAGAAGAATGAATGCTGTTTCTCAGGCTCTGTTGTGATTGTTTACCTCCTTCATCCTTAGAGAGTTTTCAGTAACTGCGTAAGAAACTTTTGAACTGCCACCGTCTATAACAGCAGTGATGCAGTTTGATACTAGGTCTTACCTATACAGATACAAATATTTATTGTTTAAAATAAACTGCAAAAAGTTCTAAAGCAGAGCAGTGTTTAAGGCCAGATTTAGATGTTTAGATGCTTTTATTGGTTTAGTAAAAACCTTGATTTTCAACCCAGACTGGATCAGTCTACGGACGTTTTTACTTCACAGAAACAGTATTAAAATAAATTATGCTCATATAGGACAAGCAGAATATTGGTCCATTTAAGCCTGACTGATTTTTATGTAACAAATTAGTGAGCAAGGTAATTAAATCTCTTTTGGATGCCTGTTTCGTCTCTGGAAAGAATCCCAAGAACCTCAGAAAACTGACTTTTGGGTTATATACAGGTCCTGGGTCTATTGCAGCGAAGTGGCTTGTTTCTCATTATCTCATTTAGTGCTATAGAAACTACTCCACCAGAGTCTTTATTAAAACTTGCTTAAGGCTAGCATTTTCCCTTGGGTCAATAATGACTTTAGAGGAATGGATGTAGAAGCTAGATTTGTTCTAGCTACTGGAATGAATTATGTCTCATTGAGGCCCTGAGGCTAGTATTTCAAATCCGCCACCAGGCACTTCATCAAAAATTCTATTCCAGTATTGAAAAGACCTTGTGCTCCTATTAGTAAATGCAGAGCCTACATTTGAAGATCTCTCCCCCCCCCCAGCCCCCCCCAACTGTATACCTATATATTTCTTGCTGCTAAAAACCCATCAAATCACCACCTGCCTGAATGAAGATGTGGTTTAGAAATATATCCTGAGGACCTCATGCACTGGGGACATGGTTACCCATTATTTCCAGTTAAAATATGGAACACACACAAAGCGTCAAGCTAACTTCTGCAATGCTCCTACTGGTAAAAGCCATTAAAATCCTACAGCTCATTTTCCTGGTGTGAACATGGTATTTATGAGAGGGGTAGTGTGGAAATATCATTTCTTCCTGCAAGTCCTCTCTCATAAGTAATCCAAACAAGATCAGCATTATTTATTGTTGTGTAGCATAGAATGATAGGATGGTTTGGGCTGGTTAAAGGATGGGCTGGTTAAAGGCCATCTAGTCCAACCCCCTGCCATGGGCAGGGACATCTTCAACCAGACCAGGTTGCTCAGAGCCCTGTCCAGCCTGGCCTTGAATGTTTTTGGGGATGGGGCATCTATAACTTCTCTGGGAAGCCTGTGCCAGTGCTTCACCACCCTGTCCTTGTTTCGGCTCACTCCCACCTGTACGGGCCAGTAATCTCAGCTATAAGGGGTAACCGGTCCTCTGCTCAAGAGAGAGGTGGGTACTCACTATGGGTCACCCCATGGTTTTACCTGCATGAACACAGAAAGGATGTGAGGAAGTGGGATGGAAAATGTGCCTCGACCCTACAGGGACTGCTATGTGAGTTGCAAGGAAAAACAATCACAAAAGGACTGTCTTGGTTTAACCCCAGCCAGCAACTGGGCACCACGCAGCTGTGCGCTCGCTCCTCCTGCCCCTGCCGTGGGATGGGGAAGAGAACTGGGAAAAGTAAACCTCATGGGGTGAGATAAAGACAGTTTAATAGGACAGCAAGGGAAGAGAAAATAGTAATAGTAATAATAGAATATACAAAAGAAATTATGCACAACACAATTGTTCACCACCCGCTGACTGGTGCCCAGCCCAGCTCTGAGCAGTGATCGCTGCCCCACAGCCAACTTCCCCCAGTTTCTGTACTGAGCATGGCACCATATGGCAGGGAACATCCCCAGGGTCACCTGGGGTCAGCTGTCCCGGCTGTGCCGCCTCCGGACTTCTTGTGCCCCCCAGTCTCCTCGCTGGCAGGGCATCATGAGAAGCTGAAAAGTCCTTGACTTAGCATAAGCACTGCTCAGCAGCAACTGAAACATCAGTGTGTTATGATTATTCTCACACCAGATCCAAAACACAGGGCTGTACCAGCTATTAGGAAGAAAATTAACTGTATCCCAGCCAAAACCAGGACTCACTCTCATCATAAAAATGTCTTCTTAAAATTTCTATCCCACTCATATGAGCAAGGTTTTCTGAAACATGCAGTTCCTCAATAAGTTAAAAAAAATAAAATAAAAAAAAAAAAGGCATTTTTCTAGTTTGGAAAATTTGCTCATGTTGATGGTAAGATAAAATATTGATTTAGAAAATACTTTGGATTTATGATCCCCAAAACATATCACTAGCTTTCCCATTAGTGGTCTGGGTTTTAAAAAATGATTGTGTGAAGTTTACAAAATGTAGTAGTCCAGAAACATTTGTTCTCTTTCAGTGTTTTTACAGACTGAAGTATCTGTTGAAATGCAGAGGTGTTTGATATTAAAAAGAGATTTGCAATGGATAATAGGCAGACAGGTGTTTGGCTTTTCTTTGTGCTTGTCAAGGACAAAGTCTTCCAGCACATTACTCAGATAACTCACAAACACATTCACATTCTCATCTTATTTTTTCTTGCTGACTGGATTTTCCCTGAGTGCTATGTTCAGAGATTTCAAATGCAACATTACCTAAAAGATGCCAGTAAAATCTGAATCAAATGGTGTATGTTATGATAGATACTGCATTTTAACTGCTATATCTGTAGCCCAATATTAAATATAAATAATTATTTTTATACATACAGTGAAATTTTCCCTATAACCATTTCCACAGTTTATTTCTAGCCCAACAACTGCAGGAATTGAAAAAGAAAAATCCTGTCCTTTTGCTCTATGCCATAAAACACACTCCTTACTTTTCATTCCAAAGTAGATTTTCCAGATGTTTCTCTACAAAACAGAATAGACTGGTTTAGCAGCTACATCAGACTGTAAAAATATTTGTTCTTTTTTGCAATGTGTTTATTCTGTATTGGAATTTTAGAGAACACAATTTTAGACAGCATCATAGCAAGGATAATTGAGTAAATTCTGTGTATAGGTAAGTTTTTCCTGACAGTTCATAAGGCTGAAACAACATTTCACATAGTAGGAAGAAAAAAACACCTTCATAGGAAATTTGTAATCCAGACAGTTTAATCAAAATATCAAGAAATGGGAAAAAAATATATAGACACAGTATATAAAGAATCATAGAATCATTTAGGTTGGAGAAGACCTTAAAGAGCATCGAGTCCAACAATAAATCTAACTTGGCCAAGTCCACCACTAAACCAGGTCCCTATGAACCTATTCTCTTATGTTACGTTTAATCCCTGGGAGAAAAAGGCAGAGTTTTAGCCAAGATATGACATCACCTTTTGCATGAACTTTCTCTATTTAGTTTCCCCTTTCAACAGTAGTGCTCCATTACAATAGTGGAGCTTATTTTAGGTGCTTATTATATTTTTATCTTTTAAAAATCTTTTTACTTGAAATCTAAAGTAAATTAGACTTCAGTGTTGTGGTTTGGTTTGGGGTTTGGTTGTGGGTGTTTTTTTAGAATACAGAGAATAGGCAGAATATTAAGAACTTGGTCTCTGATCTAAAGATCTTCAGGAGCTGAATTAGATTGTCACCAAAATCATGGGATGTGGATGTCTGAAGTACCTTTGAAGCTCTGAGTCTCAGTCCTGACAGTATTTTGGAGCCTCCTTGTAAGTAATCTTTTATGTGGAGTTTCCCATCTAACCCAGTCTTCTTAAAGAAATACAAACTTCTATAAATAAGAGTTTAAAAGTCCCTCTGCTCTGTTTAATGTGATTCTTTCTATTGGTTTTAGCTGGGCAAGTCATTGCAACATAAAACTTCTAGGTTCATAGGAGTGCAATGGATTTAAGAAATCACTTGGTCCACCTTTTTCCTCTAAGGCAGTATTAAGTTTGTCATTCCTGACACATCAGCTCCTCCTGTAAACTTCAGAACTGAAGACTTCTCAATGAAATCTATTTCCATGCTTCAGCTTTCAAATTCTGGGAATTTAACAAGCCCAGTGCGTCCAAGCTTTTACTGTTGGTGGAGCTTTTTGCTGATCTTTGGTAGCTGTGTTTGATCTTTTTTGGATTCATTCTAAATGGTCCGCATTTTCTTGATATATGGGGGGAAAAAAAAAAAATCCCATGGTATTTGAGCAGAGACTTTGCTAGTTCAGAGAACAGCATCTCCCTGGCTGCAGTTGGGGTTTTCTGCCTGGGAACGGTGCTTGCCTTTTCCACAGCTGGGTGACACTGATGAATCATGTTCAGCCTCTGATGCGCAAAAGCCCCTGGAACCTTTTTCTGCATATTTTTTACATAGCTACTACTTGGTTTGTGTTTTATAGCTGGTTGTTCCTGACTGAGTGAACATCTTGCACATGACCCTGTTGGAGAGCATCTCTTCTTTTTTTTTTTTCTTTTTTTCTTTTTGAGGACATAAGAGCAATTTGTCAGAACCATTTTGAACTTTTATTCTGCCCTCCTTTCAGTGCTTCTCAGCTTGGTGCCACCTCCAATTTAATAAGCGTATTCCGTGTTCTGTCACCTAGGACATTAATGACAATATGAAACATTGATGGACCCAGAAAAGACCTTTCTGTATCATTTCCAAGTGAGTCAAAGAATTGCTTTTAGTTAGCAAGCTCATTATATGGCACGGATAATTACATTATATTAATGAAACTAGGTAAAAGAAGGACATATCCGCATCTAACAATGATGATGGAAGAAGAACTCACCTACCCTGAGATTTCCTTTTCTTCTGTTGATTTTTGCCTGAGTTAAAGTTATCTGACTGTGCTTTGGTACTATCTAAGGCTCACAAGCAGGACACAGGAAGAACAAAAAAAGTTTTCTCCTTCTCATTCCAGGACTGAGCTGGGCATTTAAGAGTCCTGTAATGAGAAAGAAGGAGTGTTTAAGTAATGTCCATAAGCAGTGTAAGACATGCTTTGTTCCTCTGTCTGCCCAGAAAGTTTGTACAAATAAACTCTGTAATTTAAATAAGGAAATTTGCAAGGATTTAAAATAAAAGGGATTTTCTTCCCATTTGCTCTGATCCCATGGATGCTTACAGAAATGAAGCCTCCATCTTCACTATTTCAACTGGGTAACAGCCCTTCCCATAGAGCTCAGTGATGCTAAGCATTCATTTAAATGCACAAATCTTTTTGTGATGAATTATGTATTTTCTTAACTTTTATTTTAATATGAAACAAGATTCTAAAAACTATTTTACATGTTCTACTACTGAAATAAATACATCTCATTTCTAGCTGTAAAGTTTCTCTGAGAAGACATATTACATTCATATACCCTGTCTCTACGAGCTCGACATAACATTTGAATTACTGATTACCTGCATTATGTGTGACAGTTCATGGAGCTGGACAGCTATGCCCCTGAGGACTCTCAAAGGCATTAACTATTTCAGAGAAGTCCTGGAATATATTATAACCATTAAATGGCATGTATATTTGCCTGCCTTAAGCTGTAAGACCTCAATGTTATCCCACTTAGTCGGTGACCATCGTATATGCAGAATATATTCACTGGGAGAGTCTTCTACAGCTTTGGTTTGCTCAGTTGAAATAAAGCTTCTGTTGTTTTTTTAGTACTATTATTCTCCCGGGAATATACAAAGAATTTTGGTTTGGTTTGTTGGGATGGTTATTTGCAAGCCCACACACTGACAATAAATGACAAGCTGATACAATTTTTTGTTATCTAAACAGCATTTCCATGAAACTTTGGCTCATGTGGAATAATCTATTATATTATTACTTTCAATTTATTTGACACCTGTCCGCTACTCTAGACACTTCTAGCTATTTAAAGTATATCTGTAGCTTCCAGTACAATAGTATTTGTGCACTTCCAATATTTTTCTTTATGTCATTTATCTTCAAAACACCTGTGAAATATTCCTGCTTATAAATAGATAGAGAAGGTAGACAGAGTCTGAACTAACATAGCAAACACCTCGCAGGAATCCTATGCTGATGCAGAGTGTTGTGCTTTAGAAATCATAAACTGGCACCCCACCCTTCTGCAGCTTGTTGCATAAAACACATCATGCTCAGCTTATTCCCACACAGCAATTCAATTTTCATGTCTATGAGGTTGTAATACTTTAATGAGGCATGTAAAGAGAAAAGAACAGCTTGTCCAGACCTGGCTTATTCTTTTGTATTTCTCATTCTTTTATTTTTATTTTAGGTTTTGTTTCATGTTAACCTGCCTCTCAGAAGAGGTTGACCATCACGCATGGGCTATTTCACTGGCTGTCTCGACACCCAGGCACTTACATGCCCCATCTCATCAGTCCTTGGTAGACCAGATAAGTCATGCTGTCTTCTAAGCATACATTTCCACCATGGAGTCTGTAAAGGGCTGGCAGCAGGTGGACTCAGAGCTATTCTACTCAATCCTTTTGACATCAGAGGCTTAAAATCTCATAGAAGTATTTTGCTGAATCATGTTACAGTTTTTAAATGCTCTGTATAATATGAAATTTCCCCCAGTGCAGCTTCAAACCTCATGTCCCTTATTAAATGCTAGAGGGATTTTTTTATTTTTTTTTTCCCTAATGTGGTAAAATCTATCATCTCTATTACTAAGTATGATTTTCTTCTCTTTTATTCTTCCTGCTACTCCTCCCTGTAGGGCATGAGCGATTCCTGCTGCTTGGCTTTTGGGGGGTTGCAGTGGGAGGTGGCCACGTGCCAACGACCATGCAGGTTTGAGGTGAGGTGGTATTTTTCCTGCACGTGAGCATCACCCAGGCAGAAGCATTTGCAGAAGCAATCCCCAAAGTGATCCCGATGCCTATGCCATCTGCATAGCCCTTGAAACAGGTAATGCAGAGTGTGTCTTGTGTGGCGCCGTCTTGCTTGACTGGCATAGGAGAGAGAGGTAAACCAGTTCCTGGATGGCAGTGGAATATTTCCAGATGTGTCATGTCTTGTACTCACTCGCTGTCGTGACTTACAGATAATGGAGCAAATCTCTGCGCTGTATTTTGCCTGGACCTGCCTGTGTCACAGACATGGGGGAGAGCCCAGCTGAGAGGAGTTTTGCCAACACTGCCTCCAAAAGGGATGCTTTACCTGGCAGATTAACATTTATTTTGGACATGAGCTTCCTCTCATGTGGGTTACGTGTTCCCCTCTCAGTACTTTCTCAAAGCTCCCTTTTCTGTGTCCTGTATATTTGTTCCCAAATCAGGCAATCCCAGAGATTCCCCTGTTTCTGCCCAAAATGGACTTCCAGAGCTGGACTGGAGAAAACACCTGTAAACTGGCAATTTTAAGGCAGGAACCACTGACAGCATTTGTAACCCTTTCTCCTCTCCTGCGGATCTCAGACGTTCGTATGGCCAGGATAAGCCCAAGCTGGTCGAGGCGCCTTGGCTCTTTGTAAGCAGCTGGGTTAACACGTGGTTTGTAAAGGGAGAGTCAGAAATTGCTGCTGACTTTGAAAGGCTGGAGAGCAGGGGCTGCACGTTTGTGAGGTCGAGATTGAGAGTTATGAGACAGGAGAGAAAACAGGCAGAATTGATTCAGAAGGATATAAAGCAGGACATTACTGATATGGAGAAATACAATATTGGAAAAAGGCAGGGGGAAAACCGTGAATTTAAAGGTACTGATATTGCAAAAAATGTTGCAGGAATTGGATAGGACTGATAGAAACAGTTTACATTTGGAGATTAAAGTAACCTGGATATACATGTATAGTGATCTACTGTTCATAATCTTAGGAGAGAAATGTGTCCAGTGTGACTTATTTGTGAACAGGGGCTGGTACCTCAAGATGTGCTGAAACAACCCTGCAGTGTCTTATAGAGCCACAAAGACCGTATCTGTTGGGTTTGCTTACAGCAGAGAGGAATATGGCATATGGGTGACATAGTTTGACCTGCTTAGCATATGGGGAAAACGGTTAAATGCCAATTTGCTGCTGCCTTGGTTGTGTTGCCTAATAATTCGGGATCGTTGAGTGTGCAATTTAAATTAAAATCTGTGAACGTAAAGATACTGAGTAGCCTTGGAATAAGGGGGGAAAAAAAGAAGGTAGTAACAGTGAGGAATTCTAATAGTAGGAATTTAAAATGACATTTAAATTAAATTGTTGCCTCTGTTTGTAAATGTGGCAGTGTTTAATGTGGCTTTGATCAGTGCAATATGCTATCCTTATAGAAGCATAGAAACACAACTTGTTGACGGTGCCATCAGTATCAGGTTCCTGGGGGTGGTGGGGGATGCCCCTTTATAACAAGTGCTGGATTTAAGTGGGACAAACGATTTAAATATGGCACCATGTCTGTAGACACAGAAAGCCGAGCTGAAAGTCCATTTCTGTTCTTCATGGAAAAGCTTCATCGAGCTGATTCAGGGCTACACTGTGAGTGCCCCAGAGCCCAGGAGAAATTCATACAAGCGTAAAAGGTCATATAATACCCCAAAGAAATTGCTTTAAACTGTGTAATCTATAGGGTGAATAATGATGATAGAGGGTTTGGTTTTTTTTTTCCCCCCTCCAGAAATTTACCCTACATTTCTGCTTTGAACAGATGTCTTTAAAATGTGTGTGGGAAATTTCCAGGAAAGTCTCATACTCTTGAATATTGTTATGTTTCTGAAGTGTGATAATGATTTGAGAGATGACTGATGCTATTATTTTGCTTCGTTTTCAACATCTTGTGTTTCATTTCTTTTTATTATGTTTGCACAAATACAAATAGCTGCAATACTAATCACTGTACTAAATTGCTGAAAAAAGGAATATACAGAATTTCAAATTTTTAAAATATTTTCCTAGGCTTCTGAAATGTTACTTTAATTTTTTTTGTTTCCTTCCCAGATTTAATTGATATTCATGTCTGTTTATGAGGGCAGTCATATTAGTCATTCAACAACATCCAAGACCACCTTCAAAATAAGCCTTTGTCTTTATGCTGTATGGCAGTGAAGACTGAAGACTGAATAGTCAGTTAGTCCAAATATTAGGGGCGGCAAATTTGAAGCAAAGAAATGGAAGCAACAAGTCAGAGAGGTTTCAAGTGAGGTATTTTAGGGGACTGCATTTTCAGCAAAGTGGCTTAACAAGCCAGGAGGTATCTTTATTGAAGCCTCATGAGCTCTTTAGGTATTGGCAAGGTGCAAATCCAGAAACTATTTCATGGATGAAAGACAATGACTTAGATGAGCAAAGAGGCATAGGAAAACATGCTGAACCATGGTAGCATCTCAGCTCATGGAACAAAATTACACTGTTGTGGAACAGAAGAAAATTCTTGAGCACACATAGGTGTTCTACAGAATATTGTCTAACAGACAAAACACAGCTTATTTGGTGAATGTATAGAAAGGGAGAAATGGGCCTATGAAAAGGACCATGAAGATAATTTTGATTCTGTTGTAAGAGAAATTACTTGTAACAGTAGCTAGACAGTCAATTTGAGATTGTTTCCACAGAACAAAATTAAACAATATACAATGGAAATACCACTAACAGGAGGAAACCTTGAAACGTACTTCTGATGTGGGCAAGAAAAAGTAGGACATAAAAATTTAGGAACTGAAGAGACAAATGACTAAACCATCAAGCTATCATGCCTGTAACTAGACTTTATGACAATATTTTTATTACTAATCTGCCTTCACCCAGCCCTTTCCCACTCACTGTAATGCACATCTGAAACTCTTTGGTATGGGAGCTATGAGTCTAAAGACATTGACCTTGATGGAGGGATTTGAGTTTTATTCTGGAGGTGTGTCTATGTGCTTATAGATATGGTTAAGCACTTGCATGTGTTTGTGTAACAGAAAATAAATGTTAGCTAGCATTTGCAGGCTTCACTGAAGTGATTTAAAGGGAGTAGGTGGTTACTGCCCTAGAACATGGAAGGGGTTTGGTGATAGGAGAGAGTAGGAGGATAATTAAGATTGCAAATATTATTTCTGTAGTTATGTATTTACTGTAACTAACTTCTGTTTCTGTATATCCAAATATTTATTTTCTCTAAATTCCTGTATCTTTCTTTCATGCACAATGTTCTTAATTTTGTTTTGTTAAAGGAAACTTCTAACTGATGAGCATGCACAGAAATATTTGAAACACTGTTCCTTAAGACATAAAGCCAAAAGGCAAATAAGCATAACAAAAAATATATTTTTTTTAAAGCTTGTGTATTTTAAGCAGCATTCCTTTGTTTTCATAGCCTATATTACAATCATAAACTCTTCAGACTGCCATAGTTACATCTAGGGGTAATAGTGTTATTATTACATTCAGTACAGTATGCTAATGCTGTCTAGAAGGGACATAAAGAGAGGGGAGTCATTCCACAATGGTGCTCAGAAAAGAATATAAAAAAGATATTAAATATCAATTTAATTTTTTTTACATTTTTGTAGTATATTTATAATGTGTGTTCTAGGAATCAGTGGATGAGTTTATTCCCCTTCCCCTGGTTTGCTAGTCGAACGCAAGACATACAGTTGGATTAAATGGAAAATATTTTATAGATACTTCGTTGAGGTCATAGAACTTTCATCATAGCAATCTGATTAAACCACCATTTATCTGTATGGCTGCTCTCTGATGCTATAGTAATTGACATTTAAAGAAAAAAAAAACCAAAAAAAACCCCAAAAAATAGGGTAGAAGAATGTTTAGATTATGGGTTTTTAAAATAAATATTTCTGGATCAAATTTACAAAGCAGAGTATTTCACCCTCTGTTTATGAAGCAGTAAACAGGTCTGTTCATTTTCAGTGCATTCTTTTGAAAAAATTATTGTATCTAAATACTGATTTTACAATCTTCAATTAAATACAATGCATTACTTTCAAAATTAATAATTTTTACAGTGTGTATCCATGCAGGAAATCACAAAGTGGCTGTTATTATTTATAGTTTAGGTGGAGACATGCCTCTTGTGTACTGGTGAGAGACATAGTATGTGCCCAAATTCTTATTCCAATTCACTGAATTACCAAGTTGATCCTGCCACTGTTGTGCATCATTTCCTGGCAGAACACAACCGGGATTTCATAGCTACTACACAAATACTCCATATTGTATGGAAGAATGCAGAGAAGAAACTTGGGACATTTTCAGAAATATAAATTTGGTTTATTACACTACTGGATTAATTCTTCTTCTGGTAATATAGAGGGCAACTTTGATTAATTTAAATTACTTTGATTAGGAAGAAAAATTGTGACTCAAAAATGCATACCAAAATCCCAATGAATCATAGATTAGTTTAGGTCAGAAGGGACCATTAAAGATCATCTGGGCCAACTCCCCTGCCATGGGCAGGGACATCTTTCACTAGATCAGGTTGCTCAAAGCTCCATCCAACCTGACCTTGGACAGTTTTCTATTAAAATGACCTTACTTCACCTCTGGTTTCAAGACTGAAGAATAGAATGGCTGCACAGCATGACATGCTTCCAAGATATACGTAAAGACAATCTGTGTTCTGGATTATTTCACAAATTCTTAATTGAGGTCCATCCCTTAACACTCCCAGAAATACTGGTCTGTATTCCATCATGCATTCCATAAATGGGAAGCAATAACCAAATATATTTCTGATTTACTGGGCATTTCCTGAGAGCTCATGAAACTCTCGAACATTCTTTCAGAAACAGTACTGCAGTACAAATAGTGGAGCACGGCATAGTTTCACAGGTTGAGTCTTTACACTTATCTCCCACAGAAAAAAACGTTAGAAAAATAAAGTTTTCATTCCTGTGCTTGCTCCTTCAAGATAAATGGGGGAAAAAGAAAAAAAAAAAGGGGGGAGGGGGGGAACAAACCAACAACTGTTCACTTTATACTAGAGAGGTAACATGCATCATGGCACTACTTTAAGATGAGATACTTCCTACCCATTTCACACTTTAGAAATAATTACTTAACACAGCGCAGCCCATTTTATTCACAGTAAATTTTTCTCAGTAATTTACTTAGTAGTTTTGAAGTGAAAAGCATCATGCGGTGTGGAAAGCCACAGAGCTGCTCCTGCCGGGCTTTGGTTTATTTTTTAAAATTTCTTTAGGCGTTTGATCATCATGGAATTGACTCACCCTTAATGCTAATTGCCATACTAAAGAAAACTTCACTAAAATATAGTCTATTAGAAACAGAACTGGACTTGGAATTGGAAATAGAGTCTAGTTCCCAGAGACTGTGGATTCAGTTACTGTTTTGTTGGTGTGCATCATGACCATGTGTAACATGAAGAATCTTTACAATTGTTCCTGTGTTATAGAAATCATTGATTTTTGTAGGAAATGTTTCTTTAATTGTAATTTTGTAGATAATACCAATGAAATTATAGGGTATGGCATATAAAAATAGAGTAATAAATAGGAAGTGTGGAATGCTACCTGACATTACTACTGAAATTGGTGTTGAAGTCACCGCAGGGTTAAACCAATGACTTGTTAGAATAATACAATTTTAAATGTTTGATATTCTTATATATTAAGACCAGGTTTAATTCAGAACATCAAAATTTTAAGTTATTTATGAGGCAAAGAAGAAAACCAGATGTAAAGGTCAGTTGGCACTTCTACGACTTGCAATTAGTTTCTATATTCATCTGTCATTAAAATGTATTCTAAATGGCTGCAGATGTCTGTGGATATCTTTTAATAGTGCATGATTTGTACCAAGACTTGCAAACTACCACGTTTGTTTTGGTACAAACCATGGACTAGTCCCCAGTAAAAAAATCTCCTGCAGTGAATAATTCAGTGCAAGTCCAGATCAGTAGTTCACCTCCAAAACCAATGCTAATTGATAACAGAAGGTATATCCAGGATAATTTAAGAATTTAATTTCCACAGACTTTCAATCCTTTTGAAAACATACACACTTGTCTCATTGGATGATTTTCAAAAGTATCTAAATAACTTGGTACGATATAAATAACTTTGGAGCTGACAAACCAAATCCAAGCACATTTAAATGTTCTTTGGACGGCTAGTCTTCCTTTGGCACCTTTGAAGGCTTGTTCAGTTTCATCTATGAACATCAGAATGAAGGTGGTGCCAATTAGCATCTGTTTCAAAGTTATTTCAGGTCTTACACTGGAACCACAGGTTTCAGTCTGCTGTGATTTCATTTAACACTCTTTAAATTTTTTTACACTTCATTTCCTACAAGAAGTCTTTGTGGCAATCTACCAAAACAACTACATTGCTTTTAACTCATTTTGCAATATTTTGGGAGTTTTACTTGTGCCCAAAGAGGAGGGTGTATCAAGAAAATTTGAAAAATAAAATTAACTTTTTAAAAAATTATTTATTTTCAAAGGGTAGACAAAGTGTAAACTGTGTTTACATGTTTTTATGTTGCATATTCATATACATTCTTCCATTTCCATTAGCTATGAGATGGGCTCCAGTGGCAATTACCTTAATAGTTTCAATGCCATCATTATCAACATAGCAAAGTTAACTTGTCATATTGCACATTCATAGTAGGAACTCTTATTGGAGACTTTTATGTGGGTGTGCAGAGCTATTCATTCCATTACTCTGTGGACCAGGCAGGATGGTCAAATTAATTACTCTCTCATGAATATAGAAGATAAAGAGCCAAATACAATTAAACACCTCAGAGTCTATGAGCTTGGAATTACAACATGAACATTTGAAGTGATTTTTTTTTTACCACAGGAGTACCAGGACCTGGGTTATGCATTGAGATTATTGAAAAAAGTGAAGTCACCTCAATCCAGGAGATAAATGGTACTGAGTACAGTCTGGGCCCCCACGCCTTCTGGGTCTTAATAATAAAGTTAGGGTTGGAAGAAGAAGGCTTTTTCCAGTTTATGTTCTATCCTGAGGCATGTATTGATAGTTATTTTTTAAAAAAGGTTGAGGTTCTAAATCACATAGAGGTTATTCTGCCTTCCTATTATTTTATGTTTGGTTTTTTGTTCTTTTGTGTTTGTTTTTTTTTAATAGTTAAGTCTCACCCAGGAAATGGGAGGCCTCGATCTGATTTTCTGTTGTGGAGTGTCGTGGTTTAACCCCAGCCCGTCACTGAACCCCACGCAGCCACTCCCTCCCTCCATGCTGGGACGAGGGAGAGAGTTGGAAGGGTAAGGGTGAGAAAACCTGTGGGTTGAGATAAAAACAGTTTAATAGGGAAAGTAAAAGCCATGCAGGAGCAAAGCAGAACGAGGAATTCATTCCCCACGGGCAGGCAGGCTCAGCCGTCCCCAGGACAGCCGGGCTCCAGCACATGTGACGGGCACTTGGGAAGATGAATGCCATTGCTCCTGGTGTCCCCCCTTTCCTTTCTTCAGTCAGTTCATATACTCAGCATGATGTTCCGAATGTCCCTTTGGCCAGTTTGGGTCAGCTGTCCTGGCTGCATCCCCTCCCAGTTCCTTGTGCCCCCACAGGCCTCTGGCTGGCAGGGCCTGAAAAGTCCTTGACTCAGTACAACCATGACCCAGCAACAACTAAACCATCAGCCTGTCATCAACGTTGTTCTCACACCAAACCCAAAACACGGCACTGCACCAGCTACTAAGAAGAAAATTAACTCTGTCCCAGCCAAAACCAGGACTTGGGGAGTCATGAATCTTTACTTTTTTATATATCTCTGGACTGTGTGTATATTTTTATGTATCCCACTGAAACTGAACTGTGGTGTGGCTAAGGGTCAGAGGGACTGCAAGCACTGGAGCCCACCCCAGCACATCCCACCCGGGACCCCATGCAAGCCTGTGGGGGCAGGTTTGCATTTGTTTGCCCTTTTGAATCCACCAGCCTTGCATCCCTGCCTTCAGGGGGAGAAGGAGTCCCTTCCCTTCCTTGATCCCATTTTGTCTGCTTAATCTAAGTCATCTGTTTGATGATTAAAAAATACAGCATATAATCAGTGGAACTTTTGAGTGTCCATGAAAAAAAAAAAAAAAAAAAGTTAATGTTCCAGTCATTCAAAGGAAATAATGGTAAAACTCCTGGTGACTCTAGAGGGAGTGTAGAGATGCTTTGTGAATGCACCAGTTATCGTTTCAGTAAAGATCTTTATGCATTGAGTTTTATTCTAAGAACAGAACAAAAGCCAAAAAAAAAAAAATTCTGATATCTACAGGGAGAAATAAGGACTAATCAGTTCATAGATTTAAAGCATTATTTTATGCTTAATTAGTTTGTAATAGCATTTACAAATGTGTTTGAGGGTTTTTTTCTGTAAAAAAAAACTGTTGATGAAAATGTCACAGTTATTTTCAACAAGCCTTTACTTCAGATATCCCACATGGACATTCAGTTATTTTGTGTTGACTTTTACACTAGTGCCCTGTAATTGTGTTTCACTTCCTCTGATTAAACTGACAAGTAATTTGAGTGGATATCACTTAGCACATTGATCTGAGTTGATGACAGGAATAGACCACAGCTTTGCTCTGTAAAAATAGAAGAAGCTAGTCCTTTGCTCTTGCGTTCTTTTGAAAGTCTGGTTGGAGTTTAAATAGTTTATTTTTATTTTGTTTCATCACTAATGCCTCATGGTTGTGGTGTCCTACAAGGGAACACGTGGACACAAAGAAGCCAGTACTCAAAGTGAATGATTTATTACTCTAATGAGGCTTGAGTTATTTTCTTTCCCAGGCTTTCCTTTATCTCCATGCATTAAAAAAGGTTGCTAAAGTTACAGTATGTGTCCAATTAAACCTCATGTGCATTGTTTGCTTGCAGGTGGGGTTCTCACTGGAGACGTGCCAGGCTGAAAAGCCTTGTTGCCAGACACGTCACTGCCCTCAGAAAGTTTGACACATGCAATAACCTGATACTGCTGCACAGTACACTGCCAAGTAGGGTGTCAGAGCTGTAAAATAGCCGTGGTTTTACTGACTGCAAGAAATATCAACCAGAATAATTTCAAATATTGTTTAGGTATAGACTGTAATTGAAAGTGTTCAGAACAGGTTGGAGGATAAAGAGAAAGCAAAACAAATGAACAAACATAAAAACCCACCTGGGTGGTCTGGAGGGAACTGGCATGATAAGGGAAAAGAAAGTCCCAATAAATTTGAAAAAGTATTTAATGCTTTCTTATAAGTACAAATCTTGAGTTAGCATTGACTTTCAGCTGCATACATTGATTAACACATTTTTAATAGGAAATAAACAAGCCCTTGTTTCCTTCTGGATGATCCAAAGAATATAAGTGTGATGCAGTTGAAAAGAAAGAATTGCAGATGTATTACTCAATACACATCTCATAAAGAGATCTATTGGATAGTGACAGATGCAACCAACTAGTTGAAAACCTGTTTTTCAGTGATATTTGATAATCAAAGCACTTTAAGTGCCATCAAGAAAATTCTGTGACTCCTATGGACAGGCGAGATTTGGGGGGGTTGTACTGTGAGGCTGTATAATATCCGTCTTTATGCCATTAACAATAATTCTGCATCTAAATAGAACGTTGTATTTGGAACTTCAATATGTTCCTTAGAAATGTGTAAATGTTGTGAACTCCTTGATTTACTTCCAACAGTCACTTAATTGTCAGAGATGTCTGTTTGTTTTAAAAAGCTCCTTTGCTGAAAAGATTGCTTGAAGGTCCACATTATAGAAGCCAGCATTTTAGTCAAATATTGTCATCAAATAGAACCTTTCTCTTAAATACATAAACAAACAAAAAAGTCTTTGCTTGCAACCAAATAACATTATGTCATTCTCCTATTCCTCCGAGAGGGAGACCTGAAAAATACTAAAAGGCTGTTTTCGAGGGGTGCTAAGATGTATCAAGGAGCCCTGCATTTAATTCAGTGAATAACTCTCACCCCTGTGACTCATAATATATGCTTTAAACTAAAACCAACTATGAAGAGATTGGCTACAAGTGCTTTCTAGTGAACGAGACATAAAATCAAGGCCAGTGGTCATGCCAGACATCAATATCACTTCCATTAAGAGTTCTAACAAGTATTTCCACTAATCTATAACAGAGATATAACAAAGATGTACTTAATAAACTTTCTGAGCTTAGATGCACGTGGTATTATTTGTTATATGTTATAAATCGTCCTGACCTTCTCTACTGCTCCTCTTTTCTTACTTGCCGGGTATTACTTCAACTTTTTAACAGATAATATTTTAATAGAAAATATTACAAAGGCTTTATTAATAACTATTTCATTACTTAATAACATTAATTATTATGCTTAGAATACACTTTTCTCAAGAGCTTGTATTAAAGTGTGGAGATTTTAACACTTTTTATTAACATAGTCCTTCACTATGGGCTTCTATATCTGATGGGAAAGAAGAAATGAGTGCTATCTCCTTTTCCTCCACTTATTTTAGATTAAGAGGAGACATCCAGAAGTGATTTAAAAGCAGATTGCAATATACAGCTGTAAAGCAGTTGGTGATTAAATGGGGAGTTTGTAGTAGACCCTTCGCAAGTAGATGTCTGTGAAGAAATTAGAATAATTTTGAATTCTGGAGTAAACATTTCTGACCTTCTAAATGGAAGCATCTGCAAGATTTCATTTAACTGATGAGTGGGGAGATTCTCAGCTGGTGTAAATTAGTGTGGCTTTAGTGAAGTTGATGGTTTTATAATAGTTTACACCATCCACATTTCTTTCCTCAGAAATTCTATTTTTTTATATGCATTTAAGTGTAGCAGCATCAGTTTTGTGTACTGACATCTTCTGAATATAAGTATTCTGTTTATTCTATGAAAACCCTTATGTTTTCCTCATTGAGTCCCCTGAGTAAGCATTGCAAAGGAAAAGATGCTCTTTAACTGCCGGAAATATTCTGCAGATCCCTATTCTAATACAAATGGTTACAGAGTCACCCCCCCTCAAACAGAAAGGCATGAAGGGGAGCTTCAGAGACATCAGTTCTCAAGGGCATTGTGACAGAAACCTAATGTGCATGCTAACACTCGTATCACCTGCATGTACAGTGATACAGATCACATTATGCACGTGCTGAAGAGATTTCTTGAGGACGTATCAGAAAACCTGTCTCAAACTACCAGTCATGGCTACCGCAACTGCATTTCCTTGTTTTCCCCTATTATCAGCAAACTTCAGTTCCAAATTAGGGTAATGTTGGCATATGTCTTTATCTGAGAAAGCTTTGATTAGAGAAATCCAGCTATAAGTGTTTTGGGTTTTTTTATTATTATTTTATTTTGTTTTCTTCATTAAGTTGTGATGGTTCTGTGACCAGCAACAGACCTCTTTTGCAATCACACCTATAATTACAAAGACAAAAAACAGGTTTTGCACAGTGTTGTCCTCAAGCCATTGGTAGTGACAGCCAAAGTATAAAGTGTGTCTGTATATTTTTATATGTTAAAGGGTTTCAGAGGGTGAAGACAAGCATGGAGAAACAAGCAAGATTAGAAACGTGAAATGCTGGGTACAAAGGAACCTCAAAGACCCTGTGGTCCCACCTTTCTTAGCAGAAGTACAGTCTAGATGAGATGGGCCAGCACCCTGTCCAGCTGAATCTTAAAAGTGCCTGAGGTTGGGGAATCCACAACTTCCCTGGGGAGATTATTCCAATGACTGGTTGTTCTCATCGCAAAATTTTTTCCTTTTCTGTTCAGTCAGATCTTCCCTGGGAGTAACTTGTACCCGTTACCTCCCCATCCTTCTCATGTGACACCTTGCAAAAAGGGAGTCTCCATCTTCTTGGTAGCCACCCTCTAAATACCAGAACACGGTGCTAAGGTCTCCCTGAGCCTTCTTTCCTCTGGGCTGAACAATCCCAGCTCTCAGCCTTTCCTCACAGGGCAGGCTTCCCAGTCCTTCCAGCACCCCTGTGGCCCTTCCCTGGACCCCCTCCAGCCTGCCCACGTCTTTTTAGTATAGCAGGGACCAAAACTGAACACAGTAT
>JAVJGJ010000001.1:42136192-42171633 GCA_035590215.1 Microhierax caerulescens
GGGCTTGGAGCAACCTGGGCTGGTGGAAGGTGTCCCTGCCCATGGCAGGGGGTGGGACTGGGTGGGCTTTAAGGTCTCTTCCAACGCAAACCGTGCTGTGATTCAATGATTTAATATGGGTGCTCTGCATTGCGTGCATATCAGTACTTCCCTGGGTTTCTCTAGCAGCTTGCACAAAGGTGTTGGACGGGAGTCTTGGGTAATACTGGCTAATAAAGCAGAGATAGTAATGCTTTAGTTGATAAAGTCCTCTATTCTTCCATCTTCCACTGAGTTTTTAGCTGCTCCTTAAAGCAACAGAAGTAGGCATACTCTGAATTTCACAAGCGTGGACTGAAAGAACTGTAAGCTGCTGCTGCTCACTGTTCAGTACTGCATCCACTTTTTGTCTGCTACTGTTAGGTAGACTAACTGGTGTATTTGCTTTAGGAAAAAAAATTTAGAAAAATGCCTAAAAAGCTGACCTCAAAAATTAGAGGCAAAGAACTGTTATTTAAATTGCACTTAATTGTAATTTTGACCTAAACTTATTTGAATGCACGTGTCTCTGTCTCCCTCAAAATGTGTTTTTTCTAGATGTTTATCACTGTGACATTGAGGGTTTTATGGTGCTCTGAAGTGCTTCAGAGGACATGGAGAGTGTTTTAATACTGCTGATTTACTCTTTCAGGTCTGCAGTAATTTCCTTACTGCCTAATTATAAGGCTCAGTTTAATTTACTCCACACATAATGTTTACTGATGCACATATGGTGCAATATTTCAGGAAACTGTATCCATATCAGGTAGTTTTGTGTAAGGCTACAGTTTGTAACATTTCCATCAAATGAGGGAAAATTTGATCTGCAACATAATACTCATGATGAATTATTTTTGTCTGGCAAAAGCCAAAAAGTATAGTAGCTATGGCTGCTTTTTCTTGTTGAAATAGGGAATTTTTTTTAATTATTTTATTTTTATTATTTTTTTAAAGGAACAAAGTTGTGAGCACAGAGGGCTGGCCTTTCAGAGTGGCTGGTGAGGAATTATGTGGCAAAACTCAGTGACAACTGTATTGCGTTAGAGTAGATTACTGCACATAAGTTTGTCTATTATTCCTCAAATAATGGCTTTTCATAAAAGCTGACATATCTCAACAAATCTTTGTACTCACTCCAGGAACTTTAGAAGATGCCTAGCTCTGTAATCACTGCAGAGAAATGAATATAAAGTCTTTTAAACTTTTTGATGAGAGACGCTGTAAATATGGGAGATCAACAGAAGTATATCATGTTGCTACTCAGAACAACCCCAGTCCAAAACAAAAAAAAAAAAACTCAACCCAAAAACTTATTCCAGGAAATTTCTATTGATGATAGTTTTACATAAAGAAGCTTTCGCTGTTCTGTAGGGTTGGCAATAGAGTGATCTGTAGCCACATCAGCGAAAGACACTTACAGAAGCTTGGATTCATAAATACAGCTTCAAATTTTGATATTCATGCAGTAGCATGAGGTAGGGAGCTCTGAAAACATGGCAAAACAGTACTTTTCTAAAGACTTCTATAATTCTGTCCTCCTAATGGGCTTATGAACAATGGCAAAGTACATAGAATTTAATTGTCAAATGGGATTTCAACATTGTGTTAGTTTCTTAATTGACATTAATTTTATTCGGTAACACTACTTCTGAAGTATTATGAAATGTCTTCGGTGTTACTTATTACTTGTTTGTAAGGAACCAGAAATATAAAGAGTTTTGTTTTCAGTTTTTGCTTCTTGGAAATTACTGCAAAGGAGAAGAAAACAAAACAAAAAAAAAACCCAAAGTCAAAACCAGTAAAGCAAAACAAACCCAAGAAAAAATCCAGGCTCTGATCTCACTGCAGTAAGGGCTTTTTTGAAAGGTATGGTTGATAACTGGTAGCATCAGTTATCAATCATCTCTATCTATGGGGCAGGATCAGCTTGTGACTTTGAGTGACTCTCAGAAAGGATGATGAGAAATCCATTTTTGCAGAATGCAATCAATTTTTAATCTTGTTTTAGCCATTGTCTGGAACTCAAACAGATAGGTCTACCAAAGACAGCTGTCATCAGGGGCTAAATCTCTAGGTCTTAGAGAGGCTGTTGATAGTATTTAGCATGCCAGCCTGTTCGTGCATCTGGGGTGGGTGGGAATGCAAGTGTGACACATGTACCATTGACTTTATTAACACTTCAAAGCTTATTGGATCTGACTGCTCCTAAGTGAAGTTACTAAGCATGCTTATCATAGGATAATTACATGAAGGATTTTCATAGACAACTGCCTTCCCATTTGTGACCAAACAGTTATTTAACCTCCCCACAACAGTTTTATCCCCACTTAATTTTTGTTTACTACATGTATAATAACCCATAAAGCTCCAAAGCCAATCTATTTGATTTAAATATCATTTCAGCAAAGCCTGAGATTATACGTGAAGGTACACATTATGTTGTAGTTCTCGGTTTAATCCATGGATGTCTAATCCATGATTTTTAATCTTTCTCATTACCCTCCTCTTTGTCACACCTTTTTTGCATCAGACGCTCTAGGCTTTCAGTCTTAGTGACATTTCTGACACTTTACAGTCCTTGGTTTTCACAAGGATATGTTTCAAAGTCCTATCCTTTTTCTTCTCTGCTGGGGTAACCTCCTACAGTCTTTCCCTTCTTTGTTCCCACATGTAATGTCCTGTTCTGCAACTTCATCCTTTTGTATTCTCCTTGTCACAGAAGTCATTCTCCTAGGTCATACAGAATGTGAAAGTCACTGTCTTTCTCTTCTGGGTTATTTTGACATCACTAATTCTTTCCACTGACTGTTCAGTCCCTACCTGTATTTCTGTCCTGTTTTTTTCTAGCATTTTTTGGATTATAATCTCCGTACTGTCTTCTACCTCTTCATGCCCTCTATCATTCTTCATTGTTAAAAATAATAAATATTTGGTACTATCCCAGCACTCCAACTGGCACTGCAGTTTTATTGTTCTATCTAGGCATGAAACAAGGCAGAGTTCTTGCCTTGATAATACTCATATGTTTGGGGAGTATGTGGGTATCTGTCCCTCAAGCTTATACATTTTCCCCTGCTTTTATGTAACTACACTAATGTTGTTAGTGCACACACAGTGCCCCGCTCTGCTCCCTCCCCCCAATAAAAAATATAATAATCAATGAGGATTAAATACCAATACTTGGTGAATAGTTTCTTCTCTACTTATGACCAGATAACAGTCTGAGGAAACCTTTGTAGTGACCTACAAATAGGAGTAATGTTTGTGTGTGTGTCTTATGCTCTTTCAAATTTCTGGTCAAAAATTGTCACTTCACAACTTACTTTCCATTAGTAAATTAATCCCCAGTCTTTTCCTGGCTAGGCAAGTTTCTCTTTAGAGAAAAAAAGTCTCTGACACAGAAAAATATATGAAGAAGTATGATCAGTATTTGTAACAGCATTTCTTCCTGAGCTTTTACCTTGGGGTTTGCAAGTGTGATACATGCTTTAAATGTTAATCTTGTTACTGTTTAATCTATCAGGACCTAGTGGATGGCATTGGCATTTGCATCCCACCGTCTACCGTTTTTTGGTCCCACCTTCATGGGCTGTAGTGTGCAGAATTGACTGAGACTTTCTCCTTAGCACTATACTGCAGTAGCTTTTAATGCTCACCGACCTATTCACCAGAACTCAATTTCACAACGTATTGGAGGAGGCACACTAACTGCAGTGGAGAAGGCTTTATTTTCATCTCTTTCAATTAAATTAATACCTGTTTGGGAGTGCTCCACAGGTGCAAGCTGGAGTTCGGTTCAGCTTGTAATGCACGTTAAATAGAAAATGGTGGATAACGTGCTCCTTGGTAAACTTTTGTTACAGACAGCTTTATACTGCCAGTCTTATACAGTTTAACAATCTGTTAGAGTCATTAATCTCCTGCTGTGGCTTTGCCTTCCGGTGTCAGGATTAGATATTTAATTCTCTACTGGACTGTAAGTAGCACTGGGACATTTTGGTTCCAAAATTGTTATATAGCCTTGGAAAACATCATTTCAATGGCCAGTTTAACCTCTTTGAGCTCAATTATAGCTGTGAACCGGCAATGATAAACCAACCCTAAAAAGTGGTTAGACCAGTAGAACATGATGCTATCAAAACCAGCAACTGACTCTGTGCACCATAAACTGACTAAATTGACTGAACTGGAGAGACATAAAATCTGCCTTGTGGTACACTATTCATACTTCTAAAAATGTTTACAGGTCTTGATGTTTTCCTTTTATAACTTTGTGCTGGTCTAGCAAACTTATTCTTTTAGCTATATGTTAATTAATAAATTTTCTCCATGCCAAAAGGAATTAAGCAAGACCTTCATTTAATGTGCTTTCTACCCTAACAAATGGAGTTTCATGTAGTGGAAACTACCAACGCTATGAAGTCACCTCTAACTTAAAAATTCGGTGGAGAAAACCCCCTAAAACATTATCTTATGAGTAATAGTTTGTGTCATAATATTTGCATCAGAATGCAGGGTATATTAAGGCACTGCAAAGGTATTTGTTAACGTGCTTACATGCACAAGGTCTTGTGCTGCTTTTAGAATAAAACTTGATGTGGTTTTGCTGCATGTTTTATGACCATTTAAATTCAAGTCACAGACTTCTCCCATTCCCTTCTAAACTGATGTTACTTGTATGAAACAGTAAAATATCTGGATGCATAAGCCATCACTTTGGCCAGACCTCGTTGCAGTATGCAGAGGAACATACAAGATTAGTTTTTCAGTAGTTATTTACCGTGATGAATAGCCCTAATTGTATCAAATAGATGGGTAATGCTGAGCTAATACTTTTAAATGTCTTGTCTTGTGCAATTAATATTACCCTGTCATGTATCCAGTTGAGCTATTGGATGAATGTCTTATGTTCATATTCCTGTCACATTTAACAAATGATTTTGTCAAGTCATTCTTTATAGCTTGTGGTGATGGATAGCAAAATTTGTAGTCTCCTGAGTATATAAAATCCGTTAACTATACCTTTCAACTTCAATGCAAGGGCATCCTAAAACTCAGATAACCAATTTCTAAAGAAATTATAATGCGTGTTTACAAGAGGAGTCAGAAATATGCTACTAGCATCTCTGATTAAAACAGCATAGGAAAATCGAATTTGATAATTTTATATTTATCAAACCTGTGACAGTCAGAATTCAAATTCTTTTTCAGCTACTGCAACTATGAACCTTAGAAGGCAACATACAATTACTATTAGCAACAAGACACCCATTGTATTCATTCATTTGGATTCATATAAGTCTACTGTATATTTACAGTCGCAAACCCCAAATTGCTGGTTGGCTGATGCTCCTACTTTCCTTTTTATTGATTTCTGGTATGTGTTTGTAGACAGAAGATATTTAATACCGATGAAAATAAGCACATACTTAACCATCCTGAGACTTTTCTTACAGCTCCATGGGGCATATTGATATAATCACATCTATACGCATTAATCTTGATTAAAAATTGAATTGCTTGTTCATTGAACACAACACTTGGAAACAGATACCTCCTTATGGAATGATATAAACAGAGAACTGTGAGTGTTCATTTAACATTTAAAGTAGTTTTTTGCACTACAGTGGATGGTAAGTTTTATCGACATGTATTAACCTTGAGCAAGTGGATTATTTTAAGGTTTTTTTTATCCCTGAGAATGGGATTGAAACCACATGGATTTTTTAAAATCTTTTTTTTTTTTTTTTTTTTTTTGTGTGTGTGTGTGTTTCTTTTATCTGTTTCTTTGGAGATGCTTCCATTTGGCCTATTTTGGTACAATGGGCTTCAAAAAGTCTAACTGTGGGTACTGAAGTAAGGCATCTCACCTGGAAGCAGAGTTTCCCAAGTGTTGGGATGTAGACATCTGCAAAGGGTGATTAACCAAATGTGAGACAAACCCTCTCTGGCACTTTCTCTCCCTTAATGCTGGCTATAGATGAAACCCTTCGTTTAGTAGGAAAGGCTTGATATGCATAGCGAATGGAAATCTATCAGCTGTATAACACAGTGTTCTGCTGGTGCACTGTAACACATAAAATCTTAGTGTATTTTTTTTTCTCTTTTTTTTTTTTTTTGCAATACTTTGATATATTTGCAGCAATATTACTGTTTGGCTTTGTATTGACTTGGTACCTATGAAAATTATCCATGTATTGGGATCTCATTGAATAAGATGTTATGCAAACAGACCTAAAGGACGGTCTGAAAGAGCTTTCAATAAGAGGATAAAACAAGAGTCACCAGGTGGATATCAGCAGATTGATGAGAGAAAAAAAGAGAGAGTACAAGGTGAAAATGTGATGTGTAGTAGCTACCACACAACAGCTTCCTAACTGTTGGCAGGTCTCTGATATATTCTTCTCTTTTTTGTCTTTTTTTTTTTTTCCTCCCCCATTTGTATGTATTACAGTGTTAGCTATTCTGAGTGCCTTTAATCATTTTGAAAGTGGAAAAATACTTTCCAGATAGAATCTGAGTAGAATTAATTTTAAGGGGAATTAAGAACCGCTCTTCTTTCTGCTTTAGCTGTAATAGAAATCAAAGGAATACTTCATGCAAACATGTGCGTGCTATTTGCTTTGCTTGTTTTTACTGCATCACTCAGGGATCGAATGGAAATATTCAGAGTTAGCTCTCTCCTTATTCAAATAGAGCTGACAATTGCTGCTGTCAAACAGCAAATGCATCTTGAATCATGTATTTACAATGCCTAACAATATATGAGTTTTCAGTATGACTGGATGGTTTGATGACACCTTGTCTAGCTAGAGCTTTCTTGTCTGGTCTGCAAAATAGAGAAAATTACCTTTCCTGATGTTTCATCTAACTAAAATTGCATGATTTAATGAGACCAGTGGCTTGCTGGACCTCCAGGCTGAATAGCTCCCCACTTGTGTTTGAGTCCACAGTTTTTCATCCTTAACACCTAAAAAAGCTGGAGAAACCATGCTAAAAATGTTTCTGATATATAATTTTATAGAGAAATTAAGGTTCCAGGAAGAATTACTTAAGATTTCAGTCATCTTTCTGGCTGTCTTTCAAATTTTAGTGAAGTTTGGCATTAATTAGTGGTTATTAGCAAGGTAGAGATGAAGTTAGTGACATTATTCTTCCAGTAATATTGTTTCAAGCAGATGTTTTTATGAAATAACAGGTGTTTAATCTTCAGTAACCTGTAGGGTGTTTGGGTTTTGGTTTTTTTTTCACTTCAGAATAAATTGTAGTATATTTTCTACAGTGCCTGGAAAATGCTTAGAAAGGTTTTCTGTTTATACCTGTTTGAGGTATTTGAAAGAGAATACAAAGCACAAGGCATGTGTTAAATGAAGTAGTGCTTATTGCATCGAATACTGTTCAGTGAAGGAATTAGAGAAGGCTTAGAAATATTCAGGCTAATATTTTTACTGGTTGCTTGAAGTTAAGCTCCGTAATCCATATTTGGCTTTTAAGTGAGCTGAACTGTTTTTTAAAGTAGCATGCAGCTTTCAATTCTCATCAATTTGCAATTTATTAGGTGGGTAATCACCACCATCCTGTATAGATCCATTCAGTCCAGTAGAATTAGATGTCTGTCAGCACGAATCTCAGACGGGTTTTGCAGAGCCTGGGCCCTGAAGTGTTTGATATTTGTATGCCTGCTGCAAATACATAACTTGCAGGGAAGAAAGAAAAAAGCCCAAACTCCCATACAGTGCTGTGTGATGTGATACATCAATGCTTAAATATAAGTAGCCAGTGAATACAGTAGGAATGTATATGGATAATTCTTTTATTTACTAGTCTGCTTTGTTTTGTCACAGCTACGGAAGGCGGTAATGGATCATATATCGGATTCATTCCTGGAGACCAATGTCCCATTACTGGTTCTCATTGAGGCTGCAAAAAGCGGTAATGAGAAAGAAGTGAAGGAGTATGCTCAGGTCTTCCGTGAACACGCCAACAAGTTAGTTGAGGTAAGTGACCTTATTGATGCAGCTAGATTTCCATCTTGCCTCTCTTGGAGAGGAACGAAAATTTATATACTGCTTGAAATGTTAGAGGCAGCATTTCTGTAATACAGCTTTCAGGAGTTTGGGTCAACTTTATCCCAGCGATTGCAGAGCAAAAGCCTGGATGGCTGGCAGAAAGCAGCATGTGCTGTATTTCAGTTGTTCATTAAAGCAATTGAGCATGTTAAAAATGGTATTTCTGGTGTTTTTTTCAAGAGCCATGAGCAAGAAGAAGTAAATTTCAGTTCAGCTTTACTAACAGAACGATAGATCCTAATCTCTATTAAGTAAAAAGCCAAATAGGTGCTTCACGATGCTCTATCTGGTGCTGGCCAAAGGGTGCTCTAGACTTGAGAGCTTGTCAGTCTGAATTAAAATAGGGAAAAGGACATAGAGACAAGTCATAGCCTTAAGAGCATATTTACTCTTGAAAGGTCTGTATTAAACACACACACACATATTATCTTGTCTTTCTGAAGAGATGTACCGTATAAAGTCGAGAAATGATAATTTTGAGTCTTCAGGGATGATATTGATATAGCTCTGTTCTACCATGAGGAGTATAAATTGAAACCTGGATGCTCATTTAATAGACTTTTAATAAAATAATGATAATGTTCTTCTCTCTTTGCCCTTTAACAGATCAAGAACTATGAGAAACACTTGTATTTTTGGAAGACAAATATAGCTCAGTGATTTGTTTGAGATTATTATGTGGCATTATTGACTTCTCTGTACTAGCATTTTGAAGAATATGTACCTTCTTTGCAACATCCTTTCTTGCTAGCCATGCCACGCACGCGTTCAGCAGAGGAAAGCAGTATTAGGGAGCTACTGATGTGAGAAGCATTGAACTATACGTTTGAATGGCTTCTGTGCTGAAATCAGGCATTGTCCTAGTTCTCTAGTGCCTGAGCTGAAGCAAGGAGTGAGGGTTTCTTGTATACTATTGACTAAAGCTAGACAGTTCCCTGACAAAATATGTCTGTGTGGGGGTATGTTTAGTGGGAGTAAGGTGCTGTTCTGGCACATCTCACTCTGCCTAGGTACAAACAGTCAAGGTACCTCAGTCAGGGTCTGGAAGTCAGGTTTTTGCTATAGTACTTGACTTGTAGGCACCTAAAGGTAGGTCCAGGAGTTTAAAAGCTCATGATGGATTTTGTACAATACTGACTACAGGAAGGTTTATTACTGTTATCTGCAAGAGGAGCACCGGAGTATCAGTGACTTTCAGTCCTGACCCCTCTGTATTATGCAAAGTTTTGTTACTGCTGCCTGGTGACTGGAACTGTGCAATGGAAAAGGAAGTAGCCAGCAGGTATATAAAGAGAGGGGGGAAAAAAAAAAAACCCTCCAAAATGTTCATAGTTATAGTGTAGTGGTAGTCACAGCTGTACCCTTATTCATAATATACAGTGGACATATGTGGTTAGTATTGTAGCAGTCCCCTCCACTGATTTGCAACAAAGTGTTGCAATTTCAGGTCTAATAGCATGATTAAAAAGTTAAAAATAACTAAGTAGATCTTTTTTAAAAGCTAGTAAGAGGTAATAACATAAAAGGAAGAAAAGTACCTTTTAAAGGCTATAGTTAAAAAAAAACAACCATCACCACCCCCAGAAAAATACCCACAAACACCATCAACTGGCAGAAACCCAACAGGAGAGTGGGGGTAGTTATCTAGCTTTGGTTTTACAAGCCTAACATTATATTAGACTTGTATTTTAGATCAAACCAGCATTTGGTTACTGATTTTGAACGTTATGTGGTCATCTTTAAGTAACCCACCAATGAAACGATGATAGTAACATCTATTCTAGTAACATACTTCTATTCCATTTAGGTTGTTCCATATTATTAGAAACAGATCCTTACCTGATTCTTGGATGTCTCTGACGTCTGGTACTAGCCTGTGGGTCCATCCTTACTCTTTTCCAAGGATGGGTTCTTTTAGATGGACCTTAGGTTTTATTTGTAAGGATTCTTTTTGTTCTGGGTAATAAAATATCTTGAAGAATTTAATTTCTAGTGCAAGTGGAATTTTGAAACCCAAGTTTCAGGTTCATCAGACTGCACAAGAAAATAAATATTTGGAATAGATTTATGTCCTTTGTACACTAGATTTTGCACTTAAAATAGTTTCATCATTTTTACTTAATGATGCACAATGTATCTTAGCAGATGGGCTTATATGGTTTTGTGGGTCAAGTATTTTGCAAATAGTAAAATGTTGTTTAAAGATGAGCCATAATCAAGTGACTATGAAATGTAAGATCCTTTCCCAGGCACGGGGCCAGAATTGCTTGCTAATATATGCAAACACAGTTCCACTGAAGTATGTGGAGTTGCAGTTGCTTATGTTAGAGGAATTTGGCACTGCAAATCCAATACGGTGAAAACTCTATCATATTAATTATTAATTTTAAAATCAGAATCTGAATTTCTTGGATGTCCTACCAAGCTCAATATAAAGTCTATCAAAAAGTCAGGAAAAATAACCCATGTTTTAATACTTATTTATGTAAAAGCTACATTTGCCATTCTGAGGAAAAAAAAATGCATTTCTTGATAACTGATGAATACAAATGGCAAAATTTTCTTGTCATAGCCAATACACTGTCAAAAATATATGCTTTAAGAATGAGGCTTATGGAAGTTAACGTTCTTTTATAGTCTATATTGCATAATACTAAAATCTTCTCTTAAGAGGTGTTTTCATTTTTGGTGTATTTTCCTTTCCCCGCCTCTTATCATAACATTTTGTCTTCTGCTTTTCATTTGACTTGCTATGATATGCCTCACTCGAGAATAATAACCACAAGGTGAATTCTCATTTTTCTACACATTAACTGACAAAAAGTTTTGTCTATAGGTTATGTTGGAAACCCAGGGTATGGTGTCATCCCATGATACCTGAAGCCCTTTATCTGTGATACCTATATTTAGAAGCCTTCTTGTCTCAGGCTAAATAAGATAACAATAAATGAAAACAGGATTTAGATGGTACTGTGCCAGGCTAGGATGCCTAACTCCTCCTCTTCAAATCATATTTCAGCAGTCATCTCTTAACTTTCCTGCCTTCTGAAACTGAAGTTAGAGAAGTGATGGTGCCTTTCCAGTTCACGATCTTTACCTCACCAATCCCTTTAAAGTTTTTTAAAAAAATTATTGCTAGTGATTGAAAGTCAGTATATACCTGAGTTGTATTGCCAGCTTCAAATGTGACCTTGGGAAGTCATTTAACTTCTGTATCCAGGCACCTTCATTTGTAGCATAAGGTTAATGACAGATAGTTCTAACACCTACCACACAAAGGCACTTCACTGATAGATCAGCTCAGATTTATTCAATTCATCTATCAAAGCACTGTATGGCAGCTAATTAATTCTTTTTCATTATTCTGTTTAGTAAAGCTTCCTTGGATTAACTGTTAGGCCCCTGGACTGTTTCTTTCAAAACTGAATTATTAAACCCAACCAGTTTTCCTGGGAGGTGAAATTCAGCATCCAGTAAACTTCAGAGCCATGATAGCAAGTTTTGTAGTTGCTTTCAGTGGGAAACAACACCGTGTTTAAAGTTTAATTAAGAACTGTGAAAATTCAGATCATAGGGCCTTGTAGTTAAATGAATGCATTGGATCAGGCTTTCCAGCCTCACAAGGATGGAGAAACGTCCAAGAGACTTCTACTAATGACTTAAGTTTCTGTGGGGGTGGAGAGGTGCATTGGGGGTGTATTTTTAAGGAAAGACTTCACCATGTGGTGATCAGTGAACTTTTACAAGAGTTAAATCCAGTTGTGTTATTCTTCCTTGAAACTGAGCTCCGACAAAACTGGAATTAAGAGGATTTTTGTTCTTTAGCATGAACTGATACAGCACCACATTTGAAACAGCAAAAAATAATCTTTTGAAAAGACAGTGCTTTACCAGTTTTGCATTAATTACTTTTTATGAAGAATTTTCCTGAGCCTACGTATATCTATCAGTTTCATCTCACACAAACTTAAAGATTTTTGGAGAAACACAAAATAATCAAAGTTATCTTCTAAAAACACTTAGCTAGTGGAAAAGAACTGTGTTAAGCAATGGTTTATGGTGATTAAAAATTGATATAGTGCAAGCAAATCAATAATATCACATGGCTGGATAATAATTTGTAGAAGATGACACCTAACAGCAACATTTCTGTTTTATAGTCTCTTTGTCCACTAGACTTGCAGGAGTCTCTCTTAACTTTCTCCTGACCATGTAAGTGAAAGGATACTGGGGTTACTTTGGGGAGTTTAGGGGGCTGGCTTTTTTTTCTTTTACAATGTCAAGGGGGAAAAAAAGTTAGTGTTTGATCTTCTTTATAAGACGCAATGCAGGGATACCCATCATTTTTCCAGACTATTATTCATATCTTCTAATTCAGACTGATTGAGTGTTTTCCCATCATAAGTGTGGAACTGAAGGCAGGAGAGAAAAAAACACTGCTAGTGTGCACAGCACACAAAACAAGTGCTTGGACCTAATCAGTGACCCCTGCTTACTCAATTTGGTAACGGGAGGAGGGAAAAGTGTGAAAGAAAATTTTGCTACAGTGGTCAACACTGAGTTTAATCTAGTTTTGCATCAGAACTAATATCCAATCCAGTATTTTTTCATTCCTGAAATATCTCTCAGAAAGGCTCACAGAGCATTTGGTTCATAGGAAATGCAAAGCTAGACTTTCTCTTAGGGAGTGAAGATCTTCTGTGTAAAATCTGCAACGCGCTTGACATTGATGGAGCTCTGGCAGCTTGCAGCGTGGTGCCCAAGCTCGCTTTCAGGAGGTACTAGTGATCTTCCTAAGGAATATATTAACAATGTTTGGGGTTTGCTTTTGTAAATATTGTATAACTTCATGAACTAAATTGGATTTTCATTTAAGACAGACAAAACCCAGAGTAACAAGCCTAAGAGGAAAAAATTTGGCTCGTTTATTTCTTCAACTTTAGGTCAAGGAACAAAGACTGTTCCTAGTGATACGTTTCACAAATGCTGTCCATACTTGAAATGTTCTATTCGTTTTTATTCAAGTGCACATCACTGTGTTATCAGAGTATACAGCTAGCTGCTTGCTTCTGGTAATGAAGAAAAAGTGTCGATATTCTTTCATAGCTTCTGTAGCCATCCTCCGTCATGAAAAATATATACATTCCTGGGTTTCCCCTTACAAATTGGTCAGCTTTTATTCTTGTGTTTTTCTTTTAGTTGACATTAAGCTAGATAGGAAATAATATTTAGAAAATAGAAATCCTTGTTTCTAATCAAGGAGTGTTAAGGTCATAGATTAGTTTAATTCAAACCCTTCAGGTTGAGAGATTTTATTTGAAATTAAAGCTGTGGGCTACCTCTGTGTCCTAGTGTTTCATCTGCTCATTTTAGTTTTAATTTCCATCTCAGAACTTTCTTCCCTGCGTGGGTAACAGATGTTCTTAATTCCTAGTAAACATTGTGAGTATATTGACGATAGCTAAAACCATGAGTCCAATTATCTGCAATGAGAGCATGAAAATATTGAACTCGTATTTATTTATTTTGAGTCCCTGCTGCAGCTGGATCTAGTTAGTCCATGTCTTCACCTTGCAGATATGTATGTCTTTGAGACAAAGTGAACTCAAAATATCTCAGGATAAAACTGTCTGGTAAAGCTATGTCGCTGGTGAGCTCTGTATGCTGGCTTTTTTGCTTACATTAACCACTGGATATTGGTAGTCTGCTGGGATCCATGCCAGTTTCATCTGCTTTCTAGGTTAAGACTGAAATTAAATCAAATTGCCTTATAGAAAAGGCAAGGCACAGAATTAACTGCTAGTTTGTGACTTTTTGAGCCTCTTGTGTACCTGTCCCTGAAGAAGATGGTTGTTAAAGGAATTAGATAACCAATGTCTACATGGTTTTCAGCCAAAAGCCATCTCTGCCTTCAGGCAATATGGGTCCACCACTGAGGCTTGCAAAGTCTGCTGCAGGAAGAAGCAGTTGCAGAACCTGCCTGTGATATGAAGGCTGCATCATTAACAGGGAAACATGGATTGAATTAAAAAAATCTGGCAGTGGAGAACTTGGCTTCGGCAGGTGCTGAAAGCCCTGGATGCTGATCCCTCAACATCTGCCCTTAGGTTTCCAGTGAAACCCAGGGATCCAGGGTGGCTGAAAAGCAAAGAGCTTACTTATCTCACGGCTACTTGGGCAATGCAGTTCTGTTTCCAGAATTTCTTCCCACTAATAAACACCTGGGTAAACAAGCACACTAGCACTCACGCACTTCTTCACTTTTTTTTGCTGTAATTCTTTAACATATCTGTTCTTTGTATACTTTATTAATTATTTTCATGAAAAATACCTGATTTTCTCCTTGCAGAAAAATTTATTCCTGGTAATTTCCCAGTATTCTACAGTTAGCTTGCTTATTTTGTTTTAA
The DNA here is from genome assembly GCA_035590215.1 of Microhierax caerulescens. NCBI lineage: Eukaryota > Metazoa > Chordata > Aves > Falconiformes > Falconidae > Microhierax > Microhierax caerulescens. Next base: position 42,150,689 of record JAVJGJ010000001.1, read on the forward strand.
AGACAACTAGCTTTTAACCATGCTTATTTATAGCCTCTGTAAAAGAGATAAAATCTTTTTTACAAAAAAAAGTACTCCCTTTTTAATCACTGAGTAATATTTTAAAAATATTTTTCTAGTGAGTAACACCTGCTTAGCTAGGGACTCACTTCTCTGGTCTGATCATGCCACTGTCCTATGTGATTCACGTTGTACAATTTCCCAAAATAAAATGACTCCTACAGACTCTAGTATCCACTTATGTCTACTATCTCATAGCAGTCTATGTGATTTAAATCTTGTTAATAACACAAGCAAGAGTTCTTGGTATTATTTTAATTAATTGATTATATAAATTATGGATTTAGCTCTTCCTAACCAGTTGTTTGAATTTGTAACCTTAGTACACTAAGATGCTATACAATGCCTAGGCTGGAAATCATCCTCTCAGTCTTCCATAGGAAGGAGTAAATATGCGAGCCTATTAGTGCAAGGGGCCCTCTGGAACCTGAATGTCTTTTTAGTTTGAACTTAACCTCTTCTGATAGACGTGATTATTATTTACAGACATGTCATCTTTTCCATCAGGAAAGAGATGAAAGGAAATGGAAGCTCCTGAGGCAGAGACTAGCCTTCCTCGATTACTCATCAATGAGAGAATTAAAACCAGTTGTTACAAGAGGCATTGCTCTGAAATTGTCAGGATGAATGCATGGTACCCGTGTGATGACAAAATATAAAGCTCCCAGCTGCATGGCTGTCCCGCCCACTCTGTTTAGCAGCTACAAATCAATACTGGGAGGTGTGCAGTTTACCTGCTTTTGGTTTCTTTTAGGTTTGGGTGAGGTTTTTTTAATCTTTCTTTTCACTAGGCAGCAAATATGAAAGTCTGTTTGCTTAGCAGATGAAACTTATTACCAGCATTTTGCACTGACCAACCTATTAGTTTTTTGGCAACATGGAAGAAAGTGATCTCTTACCCCACCCCACCCCCCACCCCCAAATGGATTGTGATGGGAAGGGGGAAGTTCATCAAGTGGTATTAACCTTTGAGAGAGGTTAATAAAAAAGATGGTAACTGCCTGTCCTTCTGATAGTCATATGATACGCCTTGCTTTATTCATGTATCAGCAAAGCATCACTTATGAGACTCCCTTTTTCCTCTCCCACTGACTGTTCTTTCTAGCGACCAGAAGAAGGATTTGTTAGAACAGGTATGTCAGTCTGTAATAAGCTGTAAAGTTGGAGTTAAAGGCCCAAAGTTTAATTTGAGCAAACCCATCTCTTTGGACTAAAATAGCACATATTAGGTAGAAATACAGGTAGTTCCATAGCTGACTTGTCTTTCAACCTTTGAATGACAAGATGTAGGAAGTGCACTGGATAAGTTTTCAAGATGAATCCAGAGCAAGGCTCTTTTATTAGTGTTGTCCTCAAGACTTGTGTTTTTAATATTCAGGATGCCTTCTGTCGATTAACTTCTTAATGTCTTCATTTCATTTGACTGTCCTCAACGTGTTATATAATGCAGGCATCTTTCCTACTTCCAATTGCCAGCTGTGGGGATCTGAAGGGAATATGTGCTTTTGAAGATGGGCAGAATGAGATACTTGGCATGTTATTTATTCAAAGGTGATATTTTCTAGACAGGCCCACCTACCTACCCTCGTTCTTTATTTTAACTCTCATATCCTATTTTGTAAAGTGTTTTATTTGTGTCTCTGATAATAAGCCATAACCAAAACTGATGCTTTTCTCAATATTTTTGTAAAAAGGCTGCTTTGACCTATACTCTAGAAGCTGTATGTTTGGATTAATTTTTGCTCCTTGAGACACATTAACATTTTACTACTATGTAAAATGTTTAGCGTCTTGGCCTCTGTTCTGAGCGGTATTAACATGTTTATATTTCAATCAGTGAATATTAAGAATTGTGCTTTTACATATTTATCTTAGGTTTGACTGTAAGAAAGGAGTTTAATCAAATAACCTGTCTTAGAGCATGAAATTTAAGAGAAATAAGGGGAATGGTGAGGAATAAAAGAAAGGATGAAATACACAAAGCTATGCTGGTATTCCAAACTCACAACAAAGTAGGAAACAAAGGAAACAGCTTATATTACTATAGAGAAAGGGAATTCTGACATCCACAATTGAGCCATTTCCAGCATGCAGGACAGAGAGAGGCTAGAACTATTTAAGAACCCAAAAAGTTCAATACAAGCAGTAAGTATTTCAGTTTCTGAGGAAACTGAAAAGAGCTTTTACAAGAAAATGGTGAGTCAGAAATAAAGGAAAGCATTCAGACATGCTAAAAAAATCAGCAGAAGATGTTCAAGGAAAAGCCATGTCAAAGAGTTGAGGACAGAATGTCATCTTTAGTGATGGAGTTTTGAACTGATGTAAAAGAAGAAATTGTAATCAAGAAATCTTATGATTTGGAACAAAAGTTGTAGCAGCTTTGATTTTAACAAAGATTGCAATCAAGATATATGTGCAAAATTTCAAATACAGACCCTTGAGCAATAATGTTTATTAACCCAGAACAAAGCATGCAAATGCTAAAATGATCTTCTTCAAATACTAGTATTGTAGTTGTACAACATATATACAACAACTAGAGTTGTAAAGGAGTTGTCTGCATTGCTTTGATGTATGCAATGCATCAGTCATAGTGTATCTTACCCTGTTTTTTTCTCTGTATCCCATTAGCTGGATTCTAACAAGTGTGGTGGCTATGATAATGCCCCCTTCACAGGTATATCCTACTGCTTCTACTAGTGCCTAGACTGTAGCTGGTTAGTTGGTAGTGCATTAATGTCAAAATAATCCTTATTGCCTAAATGTTGTTCGTCAGGGATGCTGTCTGTGTTGGCTTTTCAAAATTCCTGTGCCAGGGGGTGCACCGGGAACTTTGCAACAAACTGTGTTTAGTGGCACCCACATCCATTTCCCTTGGTATATTTACAAGGCACTGCAGTGCTCATTATTTAGGAAGACCAAAACTCCTCCATCCCAAGTTTTGATTAGAAAACATTCACTGATACCTAACCCATAATCAATTGTGCCAGGTAACTTCAACAGTGAATTCCCCTCAGTACCAAGGCTTATTACTCTATCTGTACTCTAAAATGGGTATTTCATATATTTCAGCCCTTACAATTTGTTCCATATCTCATCTGCACCTTTGTTAAGCAGGACCTTTCTTATAATAAATCTGTTCTCCACATAGATACTTGCAAATTTTGATCCAACAACTCCCAAAATGTAGGCTGTTAAATGAGATCCTTTGGTTTCTTCTATAAGTCTTTTTTCTTTTTTTTTTTTTTTTTTGTCTAAAAAAAGTTTAATTACCTCTGTGACTCATGTCCATACCACCTGTTTTTCCAGCAATTTCACTCCTATGTCTATGTACAAATGTAAAATATCCTATTTCTTAGCATGTGCTAGACAGAAGTAATACCTGTAGGCATAGTGTTTTGTGGCTTTACTGGAATGAAAATATCTTGTCACATCAATATGTTTTGTGTGTTTTCCTGGAATTTCAGGTACTTTCAGTAATGAAGTGCACCTTTTGCCATTTTGGATAAGTTCAGTAAATGTTGTTACTGTGGTTTTGCACATATAGCCTAAGCTTTGGATGGCCTGTGTGGCTTTAAAATATTTTCCTATCAAAATAGATCCTCAAGATAACAAGAAATGTTAGATAAGCACATGTTTTTCTTCCCCAGGATAGCTGTTATTTAGACAAAGTTTACATCGATTGCTGGAACCTTTTGCTAGAGCATTGCATTTGTGAAATGGTAACAGAAATCAGGGGGATACTATGAATGGACACAGAGCAGGCTGTGAGAAAGAACAGTCTGGGAGGGATATTGGGGGAAGAGAAGATTTTAGGGTGAATTTTCAGGGAAGTTATTTATGTGCCCTTGTAATGCTGCTGCTGAATGCCAAATATATATGGGACTAGATCTTTTTTCTTTTTTTTTTTTTTTTTTTTGAGTTTACTTACGAGTTTTTTGCTTATTGACAACCCATGGATTCAACAAGAAGATTCAACATTTCATGTAGATATTGATCCAGAAAGTAAATATTCAGAGTCATAATTTTCCTAGGTAAAAACTTGAGCTCAGTTATGAAGGAGAAGAGACTGGAAAATCTATAGTGCTGCATCCCTGGTATTCCTCGTTAGATAAATACAAGATATTAAATATCTAGATATTAATGAGTAAAATATTATAATCCTAGTAACAAGTTTCCTTAGTGTTTGAAAATATATTTTATAATGTAATTTGGAGATAAATTTCCAAAGAAAAACCAAACGCCTTACTACTCTGTTAGAATAACACTTTAACTACTGGGTGGATCATATTTCTGTAAAGAAACTGTGATGATAATAAAGGAAGACTAAATTTGTGGCTTAGCATGAAAAGTCACTGGGTTTATTGCTTTATTTCCAATCTTGGATTTCTGAAAATCAAACAAAACAATTAAGTGGATTTTCTTCAAAGTTCTGGAAAGTTTTTCCAGTGGCCTCAGAGCAAGCATGAGAGACTTCAGCCTGAAGACAACTTCTTAAGATACTTCTAAGGATCTGAGAAAAGGATTTTAGCATGAAAGTGTAATCTCAACAGTAAGTTTAGTTTCACGGTACACAGGTTGTAAAACTTGTGTTTTCATGATCCTGAAGTGCTTCCAGGACTTCAAAAGTTCAGGAAAAGAGCTTCTGTAAGATTTAATCTCTTTACAAAACATGATGCTTGAAAAGCACAAGATAGAGAAGGGAGGAGAAGTCAAGATTTTATCAGTGCCCGTATTTCTTGCAGTCAAAAGGACTGAGGGTTAGAGGTCCTGCTTCCAAAAGATGAGTGACTTACAGGCTAGTGATATCACCCTAATGTCTGGGTTGTTATACTTAGGTAAGAAAGTCAAGTCATTGCTTTATAATGAGACCCTTTTATCATAGAGCCAAAACTGGTGGTGCTACATGTCTCCTTGTAGTGCACGGTTCCATAGTTGTACTCTCTGAGGTACCAAGTGGATGACTCAAGTTTTTCTTTTCCTTGTAATGAAAATAAGTACAGTTCTTTCCCATAGATATGCAGAGTGTGTAGCAGATCAGATGTTACCTTTCCAACACACAGTGCGTGCTGTTCTATATTTTAAAAGGATTTGGAAACTTTACTATGGCCAAGGAAATAGTTAAGAACAGCCTTAAGAACTTAAACCATTGTTTGTGGCATGACTGAAAAGTCCCATAGATACGTTTTTGTTGCAAAAACAGCTATTGCCATAATGTCAGAAGGAAGATGAAGGCACACAGCAATTTATATTAGCAAAAGAACAAGGAAATTAACATACAGAAGTTTTTAGATAATGAGAAAGAAACAACAATAATACCTTATTTGACTCTGACTGTAACTTCCTCAGCCAGATAATGATTCTAGTTGGGATGCCACTAGAGCTGAGTAGAGGTGAAAAGACCTGAGGTTTTTGTGTTATCCCTCTCAGATAATAACAATATCAAAGGCCATCCCTTTGTTTGATAAATTTGTTGCTTTAAGTTGTAAAAATGCAAATGTACACAAGAAATGGTAGGAAAAGCTGCTACTGACCACTGCTTTTACAATATTGTATAATATTAAACCTCTAATCATACATAGTACTGGAACTAATCACTGAGTTACCTTGACATCCACTGGCTTAAAGGAAGTCAAACACTTAAATAACACAAGTAGGAAGTTGTAAAGTTTCACATTCACAGCCTGTATAAGAGAAAGCAAGAGGAGATGAAATTTTGTATCTTGGGTCACACACAGATATCTCAATATTACTGTAATCTTTGCCCATTTCACTGAATAATGGCAAATGGATAGGATGAATAGATCACTGGCAACCTTATACAAAAGGTTATTCATCAGTGCAAAATATTAATTATACTAATTCCTAACACATGATTTTTAAATGCCTAACAGGTAAAAGCATTAAGACCATAAATCATTGATTTGCAGTCAGTCTTTTATTTACTGTCTGCTCAATTAAAAACTGAGGTTAATGAATCTCTCAAATGTACTATAATATTCTAGTATTCATTATACCCCCCACCCCTCCATACCAGGTAAAAAAAAATCTTTTTTTTCTCCTCTCCATCCCTATTTGGATCAGAGAGGAACTTCTGAGTCACACCATATATTTTCATTTCTGAAAGTCGCTGATAGCGGTTTTCCCATCTGAAATGATGTACAGAGAATGAGATGGCAAAAAGCCAGGAAGCAGTAGGAGCTCTGGAGAGCAATGTGCAAGTACAGCTTTACCTAAGTCTTACCTTACATCTTTCTGTCTTTGCTATTTTCTGCAGAAGTTAACTTCTTTCTCACCCATATCATGGCCAAAAATCATCTTTTACTGTAGTTTTATTTTCAGTGAAACTCAGAATTCTGCTGAGAAACTGGCATCTCTTTCCCCATTTATGAATTGGCTGATTGGCAAATGAATGAAGTGTTATCTAAATATACCCACAATTGGTAGCAACCATTAGAATGATTCATCATTTTTATACATTATTATTACAAATACAAAAACTTCTACCCCAATGTTTTGGCTGAATATGATCCTATTCCCTGCCTTTACCTGCCTTTTTTACCTTCGTAAACACTCTTCTCTTTTAGAGAAGAATGATTTCCCACAAAGCAGAATAATAGCAACTTTTATTCCTTCTCATTTTGTAATGTTTAACACATGAAGATTTGACGTTTTTCAAACCATGAGTAAACGTGTACATCCAGATGCTTGGTCATTGTAAAATGTAAGTCTTCTTCCATCTTCACAGGCACAATGCCAGTCTCCATCAGCCAAGTGTAAATCCAAGGCTTCTAACTTGGCTGAGCTTAGAACTGTGACCGCTCAGGTTGGGATGCTTTGAGTGCTCAAAAGCACCAGAAGTCAGTCTTACATCAGATTTTTTTTTTTCTTTTGTTGTTGAACTCAAAATGCTTTTTAAATTTCATCGTTAAAATTATCTCCACTTTGTGGGTGACATCCTAGAAGGTGAAATGCTTTGGTCAGAGTGTATTAGTGGACCTGTGGCAGACCTGGAAAAAGAATCTGACAACTGTGATTTCTATCGGTGTTTTTTCAGTAAGGCTTTCACACTCATTGTTCCAGTTTCTAGATTTTAACCATACTATCTTTTGATTTTGGTTGACTTTTTGTTTACATATCACTTAAAATAGTAAACTTAGATACAAGTGAGCAAAAAGCTTCGAGCATTTAGAAGCCTTTAGGTACAGCCTACGCTTTACTATATATAAGCCAGTGAAAGTAAACATAGTATACATCCAGGATTAATTTTAAATAGCTAGAGCCTTTCTAACATACAAGATGAAATTATTTTTGCCAGCTTTTGCCTTAGACTAATCTTTTAGCCTTTTAGATGGCTACTGTCTATACCCTCTGGGTCATCGTTGATGCACTTCCAAGAGGTGTTTCTCACCATCCCAAAGCAGGTCTATCAGTCAAAATACACGGGCTGCATTGACTCTGAAGATACCTTTCCCTCTTGTGCAACATTGTAGGGATCCCAGAAAATTAGGTGGCAATAAATGCCTTTTAGACAGCTAATGCTGAGCTGAGTTACATAAGGTGAACTTCTATCCGTAACGACAGAAGTCGTATCTGTGTAAAAGATTTTTACCACAGAAGTCACTGCTATTGCCTGTGGTGTACTTCTAATTCTGCCCTCAGTTACTTGCAGTGAGGATGGTATGTTGTAATTACCTTCTTGTGGAAGCCTAGAATGCTTCGAATCCTTCCCTTGTAATAACACTATAATATCAAGTCTCTCTGAAAGTGAGACAACCAGTGGCACATGTGTCTAAGGAGAGCATCAACATTTCCCACCTCACGTGGGCTGAAGAGAGGTTTCTCTAATATTTTGCTTTAAGCTGCAGCAAAAGAATAATATCCTGCAGCCATTCCCTGTGGTCGGTTGAATCTTAACCTGTTTGAGCTCTCTGAGCTTATTTTAGTCTGCAGTGTCTGTCAAAGATGCTCCTGTTTCCATCTTATGTGTGTTGAAAGCTATCTTGGCGTGTGAATGTAACACAACAGATGGGAAACAGTACAACTTGGCTGACCTCTACTTTCAGCATTTAAATAGCTAAACTGGTTTTATTACCTTAAAAAAACAAACAAACAAAAAAAAAACATAAAAAAAAAACTTGCAAGAACTTCTTACACTGTGGACCTAGCTAACAAGTGCCAGTTGCAATCCTGCAATTGCTGCCAGTTGCAATCCTGTAATTGCAATAGATGAAGAGGTCAGTTTTCATAACATTTTCATGGGATTGAAAGATACTTCCATTGATTTTAATGAGAACCATAGGGATGAGATGCCTAGAAAACTTACGTTTTCCTCTGAGTAAGACAAGGAAGCCAAAATAACATTGGTAGTAGTGCACACGGACCTCATTAGTGTGTTTCCAAAGTCATACTCTTACTTTTCAGTATAATTTAAAAGATGCTGAGGACAAAGAGGGCTTGCAACATTGGGAAGTAAAAAATTGTGCTTAAAAGTGGTCAACACGCTTCATCTTTAGACTGTCACTTTCATGAGAAGGTTTTCTTTTTGGTGTTATTTTTCTGGTTCTTTCAGTTCCTGATGCCCCCTTTTCTCCTGTTATTTACCCTCCTTTCAGGCTGAATTGTAACACCATTGGCTACCGCTCTAAACCTTCAGCAGGCCAGGTTTTATTTTCTGCCAGAGAAATCCTGGAGGAGCTCAAGAATACCATTGCAAAACTCAAGAATACCATCCTGTCAGGAAAAATAAACACTATAAATTTATAGGTCTATTACAATGTGAAAATCAGAGGACATTATTTATTAAAAAGCAGGTTAAAAGGACACTCCCTTCATACACCTTGTCTTCTGACAGAAGGAGAAAGGTATCCTTAGCATTTTTACCCTTTGTCAACTCTTTTTTTTTATCTTTAGAGCTGATTATTGTTGTACCTTCTCATGTCCAGGATTCTTTTTTTATACACGAACTGAGACTCCATCCTTCTAGTTCCTACCCCATTTGTCAGGCTGAAGTGTGGATGCCTTTGAATCAACTCACACTCTGGCAAACATTGACTGGGGTTTCAATTACCAAAAAATGACATAATCAAATCAACTGACATACATTAAAAAGTGTTTGACACATTTTTTACAAATGTGAAATATTTATGGAATACTTTTTTTAGAAAAAAAGTCTGACTGAGATAACGTATTTGAATACTCGCTGCCTTTGGGCAGCTGTGAGTAGGTCATGTGCTTTGTAGAAGGGCCTTTGTATCTGATTTCTTTCAATTCTACCAACCACAAATGTTGTACATGTAGTTACAGCTATAACTGTAACTGTACTATAATCTGATTGGCATAGACATGGTAAAACTGATCTTCCTTTATGAGCTATGAGCACACTGTTTAAGTCTATTTCTAGATGGCTTAATTTTTTCCCCAGTGTTTTCAAAATAAAGGGACAAAATAACTTCATGCAATTAAATAACAAATATATCTTTCATAGTGGTTATTATAGTAGGGAGGCAGAAATCTATATTTTTACTTACTGATGCTGTTCTCTACAGCTTTTGCTGTGGAGGTTTTGTACTTGTTTTCATTCTTCCTGTTTTCCCTTTTCTTCAGTAATATAATAAATAAAAAAAAAGGTTTTGTGTGTCCTTCTTAAAATCCTATACTGTAATTATGGCATTTTTGTTGTAATATTGATTTGGGGAAAATATAGCCCATCTGTATTTCTGTGCATAAAGAAATGGAAATGTGAATCTTACAAGAGGGAGTTATTAATCTTTATTGAGATGATTCATAGAAGGCTTGCAGAAGAGAAAAATAAAGGAATAGTATTGTGATTTGAAAGTATTTTCATTTTAAAAGAAACTTTATTACAAAGTTGAGAATATATATGTATATTACATAAATAATCATCTTCAAGAAGTTCTTGTGATCAAATTAAATTTCATGTTTGTACCTCATTCTGCAACTCTGTCATACTTACATGATAATTATCTGTCATACTTACGTGATAATTATCATCATTATTATTTCATCATGATGTCTGTTTAAGAGACCCTTTCACTGTGTTAGAAGACATTTAGGGCAGAATTTTCTTAAATTCTTCTTACAGGATGTATGAGACCCTGCACTTATGAGGAGAGCAGAATACTTGCTACAGAGGGGCAGGAGGGTAACTGTAAAGTAAAAAACGAAACAAACATAAAAGTTAACAGTTTGAAAATCCTGCTTACAGGCTGAATGTTACAGAAATTAAGTACAAGAAAGACCACCAAGAATGGTAAAACATTAGATCAAATTCTCTAAATACTCCACAATCTAATTGCTAATTCCAGTCTGATTTCTAATCTGTAAATTCCAGAAACTTTCAACGTCTAGGTCAAAGAGCTATTTGGAAGGTGATTCCAGAATTTTATTCCCATAATTATCATAAATCTTCTCTTGTAATTTGAAAATCTTATCAGTATTTGAAGCTCTAGTTATTTTTTCCTCCCAAGCACTTATCTGAAATGCATTTTTGATTTATCTAAACACTATTGTTTAAATAAATAATAAATTTATTAATTTAATAAATTATTAAAACACTATTGTAGCTTCCTCTAATGCCCTATTTCCCCAGCCTTCATAGAAACTCTTTGTACTTGTGTGGTTCATGCTGCTCCTTTTATGCATATGGCTGTTCTAAGTGAAGTTTGAGCTAACAATTTAATATATTTTCTTAAATTATCACTATTGATTTTTTTCTTCTTCAGCATCTTTATCTGCTCCTGTATCTTGCATGCTTTATCTCTCTCTGATCTAGTCTGTTTAGTCTTTAAATTCATTACATGAGTATGGCTCTTATGATAGATTATAATGTTTGTAATCTGTCAGGGTTGTTATAATTCCCTATGATTGATCAGGCAATATAATTTCTATTTCTGTTAATCTTTTCCGTGCTCTGCAGTTTCTTGGTCTGATGGACATTGAGGTAATCCCTGTTCCTTTGGCAGTTCCTCAGAGAGTTAAGTCAAAGCCTTTTGGTGTCATAGATACATCTGTAATGCTGAATAAAAGAGGATCGGAGAGCTAATGCAGGAGCTGAGACCATTCAGTGGGATTCTCTTCTTTAACACTATAGGCTTAGCAGAACACCTCTTCCTTAAAGCAACCGTTTACAACCCTTGTTACATGAGTGGCTTACATTTCAAGACAGGAAGGATCTGTCAGAACACACGTGTAATTTAAAGGGATAGAGAGATGATGTTTAATCATTTGTAGAAATCACTTTGTGACTGGAGACTGGTGAGACCATTCTTGAAAAGAAAAGCTCCTTCCCAGAATACTGTATGTTGAAGTCTGCATGGGCAGAAGGATAATGATAATGGCAGTAGCAAATTATACTTAATCTGAACTTTTCTTTTTTTCCGACCTCATCTTTTGGTTCTGCCATTTCAAGTATTTTATAACATATTGACATGTATTTTGTCATGTCAGTACCCTGAAAAATCTTGGAAATCCATAACATTTCTGTGAGGCTCAAACTCTCAGGAAATTGGTAATATTTTTTTGATACTTACATCCACAGTGTGTGACTATATGAGGCTGAAAAATGGCAGGATGGTGCAGAAAGATGTCAGTTCTGTGAAAGATTGGTAGAAATTTTTAATGAAAAGGGCTCTGTTGAAAAATAAGACAACTCATCAAATTTTGTAGGTGATGCTAGACACTAATCTAAACACTAAGAGAATAGGCTTGATAATAAATGGTAAAACTTGTAGGTGGCAGGTAAAAGTAGTGGGTTTATTTGCACAGTAACAGGTGGAGCCATTCTGGAGCTGATGCAGTGAATCCCTACAGCTGAACACAAAGTCTTCTGAGCCCTCCAAAGAAGTACACATCGGGGATGTTAAATACTGCACACTGTGTAATTATGGATTTTAGTTATTCTGGGAAAACCTGGAATGAGAGAGAAGCTGTGTGAAATTTCTCATATGACTGCTTTCCCAGTAAAAAATGCAGTCTTAGGTCAACATAAACTATTTGTGAAAGTTTACTGAATTTGGCCCATAGTAATATACTAGGTGTCAACCTGAGACAATTTTTTGTGATTATTTTTCATTGCTGCCATTGAACAGAAAAAAAAAATAGTATTATTTAAACAGCTCTATGTTTTGGCACACATTTTAGATACAGATTGTCTGGCACGGTTTCTCTATTTTTATTCTTTTATTATGAAAGAATTTTCCTGAATCTGTCATATATATTTATAATAAATCTTGACCCTCACCCATGTATATGTTCTACTTGACTAACAGTAATGATCTGGAGGAAAGATACCAGGATAAATTAATTTATTAATAATACTTTTTGAAATTGTGTGGGAATTCTCATATATTTTAGAAACTTGCTTGTGTTTCCTGCAGTAGTGTGTAATCTTAAACATAATACCCTGACTAAGGCATTAGTCAGCTGGACCTGTTTTACTCAATCCCCCTCATTTTTGTTTAGTTAATATATTCTTCATTTCCTTCCTTAAGGTGAAATGAGAAATTGCCAGGGATTTTTTGTAAACAGCTGATACACTCTATCATAAAAGCCACCAAACTTTTCTGGAAAGACCAAGAGTTATTAGCTATGACTTTGGTGAAAAATTGCATATAGATATTAAAGAAAACAAAATGGATCTCAATGCTATTTAATGCATTGGTTAGGGGGAAAAATACTATAACAGGATGATATGATCTTGGTAATTTCTTGATGCAAACTTTTTTTTTTTTTTTTAAGGTGTTCAGTGAGCCACAGTTGGGCAAGAGCAAAGAATACATTAATAGGAAACAATTTACAGTGTTTCATGTCCTATGTTTGTCTGTCTTTTTACTTGGAAGTCAATGGACTGAGATGCCTGAGTCTATTTTTTGACATAGAAGGGAAATCCTGTAAAGATGTATATTGAAGGAATTGGATTATTTTTCAAAAAAACTAAGCTAATGTTATAGTGATAGAAAAAGTATGTGTGTTAGTATTTCTAAACCCTGTACCAGTTTTGTGCAGGATCCTATACTCTAGACATAAAGGATTACATGTAATTACTGTCTTTAATTAAATTCAGTTTAACTAACTGTTGGAGAAATACACCAATAAACAGATGCTGATATTTTTTTTCCTTTTTGAAGCATAAATGAACGGGTAGGATTGCTTTGATTTTCAAGAACTAGAAATTCCTTGCATTAGCACTTTTAACTGCTTTAGCCGGAGTTTTACCAAAGGATGAATGTGTTTTGTTTAAAACTCCATTTGAAGGAGGTTCTGAATTATGTGTAATTGACTGTATTTGGGTTCAGAACAAAACCTTCATTTGCTTTTCACTGAATCTTAAAGGTTTTACTACATAGTGTTAAAACTTTCATACAGAGACAGCAAGTATAAGTGCTTTATAGCCTGGTGGTCTGGGCATCGTCTACAGAGGTTAAAGCTGTGGGTTTGTACAGCTTCAGGTGAGGAATGGAAATGGTCCTAGATGTCTAAAAATTAAGTTGTTGTACAAAGGTGGGACTATATTAACTCTTCTTCTCAATGTATTTCAAAATCAAGGAGACACCACTACTGTTGGGAAGGTGGAATGGGAGAGGACATACATTCTCTCCTCCTGTATTATCAGCTGTGAGCCTTTGGTGCAGAGATTTTTTTTCCCTTGGTTTACTCATCTGTGCTATGAGAGCAAAACTAGCTTGAGGTTCTGTAAAGTTGGCTTCTTACAGATTGCTCGGAGATGTTGAAGCCAGTTTTTCATCACCATTGCAGAATGAAAAACCTTAGTGTTCCTTTGGTTACAGTAAGCAATAGTAGCCTGGCTGCAATATGAGAGACTGAGTAAGAATAGTTTTCTCTATTTTGTCAAATAAATTCATAAAGATGGAGAAAAATTAGTATCTTGTGGGTACACAAGCTTTTAGGCAGCAACAGCAACTGAGTTTCAAAGTTTTATTGTTATAGACAGAAGCTTAGTTCTCACTGCTCCTCCCTTCTGAAGTTGCATAGCCCTTCATAACCATCTAACTTGTTGGACTAAGAAAAAAATAATGTAGCAGCAAAAACTGTGATACTTATTGTCTCTGGTTCATCTTTTTCCGTACTTTTTTTTTTTTTTTAATTTTTTCCCAGACAAAGATAAATTCCCTGTAAAGCAGAGTTGAAGCATCACTGATAAGTTAAAGTGTTCTACAAATTTAGAACAGTTAATTATACATTATCTACCTTTTCACAGCGGATTTGAGGTTTTAGCTTGTCAAGGAAGAAAAATGCTTGATAGCAGCAGCTGTGTCATCAGTGACTATTAAGGAAGATGATTATTTTAGTTAGTTTGAAAACAGCCCGTGTGCCAGCAAGCTAGAGAAGAAACATCTAGTCCCACCAATCCTCACAAATTGTCCTCAAGTTTGATAGAATAGTTATTATTTGTGTTGTGTAGGAATTCTTTTTCAATTGGCTTATGCACTGTATAAAGGAAAGTTTCCCTTGGAATTGGAGTGGAGAAGAGAGTTTGTGTAGGTATTTCATAAAGAGCTTCTATTCTGCTGAGTAAATGCTGGGCAGCTTATAAAAGGTAGAGTCTTAGGGAGCTGCTTGAAGCTTGTAGTGTTTGCGTTTGTTCTGTCTTCACCAATGTTTAGGGAGCTTTATGGCAGGAAGCCCATGGTCTGATGTACTACCTTTTGTCTGGAAAGCAAGCACCATCGGTCTGCATGTGCTTATTAGGTTGGGTTTGTGAGTGATTAGCTTTGCTTTTCTCCACTTTGATACCAGCGTGGCACGGACTAACTATTCCTGCTTGTGGTGTGACCTAGACATCCAAAGAACCGTAGGGGTCTCTTTGAGGTAGAAGCACAAGTAAAGATTGTCAACTTTTGCCATTATATGGTCGCTTTTTCATAGACTGAGATGAACATATAGAGAACTGGAAAGCAGAGACTACCATCCCTTGAAAAACAGAGCTGTTTATTAACCAAAAATGAAAAGCAGTACTTCCCTATAGGTCATCGGGGAATACAAGAGTGCAGTTCAAATGTGAAGAACCGCTCACAAAAGCCAATGAGTGATTCTGAAAATGGATAAAAAAAGCTTCAAAAGACTTTGGAATCTCTCAAGATAATATTGCCAGCTTGCACTGGCAGATTTGGGCATTTTTTTCTTAATTCCAATTTGAACGCCGTTTCTTAGGGGAAAGAACTGTCAGCTGAACACTCTCAGTGGCGCATTTGGCTGAAGGCTGAAGGGTAGGCTTCAATTACACTGTGTAAATCCAAAGCAAGAACATGAGTTCAGTCCAGTACTATACCAATATAGATGAATGCAGTATCTGCCCTATTTTATATTTAGGATTTTTCAGAAGCTTTATTCTTAGCAGGAATGTTCATTTGAATGTCAGTGTTGAATGTCAGCTAGAGTGTTAAATGTTATTTTGAGTGTCTGTTGTTTGAATTTGGGTTCTTTTAGTCCATGTGGATGAAACTAGCATTTCTCAGCCTGTGGAAACAGTGTAGGGTTTTCTTGCTCCCATAAATCATGTGAATTCAAGTAGAACATTAAGACTTTCAACTTGACTGTGTTTGAGTTCAAGCCATTCTCTTGAAATGAGATCGAGATATTAAATGTAAATCAGCTCTGTGCTCCCTTCGCAAATTGAATGCTTGCCTAAACTGGGAATAACACAATGTGAAAATCAGCTGTGATTCTGTGAACTTCTAAAGCTGATCTTCAGCACACCAGTGTTTTCTCAGCATATGTTCTATTCAAATAGCCTCAGCACAAGTCCATTTACCATTACTTATATTGGATTTTGACACCTAGGAAAAGAAAATTCAGCAATTTTTGCCCTGACTGATAAACTGAAAAAAATGTTGTCTTTAAATTTTTCATAATCAATGAATCCTGAACAGCTGCATGAGTATCTGTGTCTCTGTGTGTGACATTATTTTTTTTGTAATTTTAACAAACAGGTGAATATGCATTGCAGCAACACGTTCACAGCCTAATTTGAACGGCAGTCTTGTGTTACTACACAATTCTGAATGATTTTACATTGTCTCTTTATGTGTTTCTTAAGACTACAGTGTAATGTTAGCGTAATAGGTAGCAGGTAATGGCTTGCCTACTGTTCCACTGTCGCTCTCTCAGAAGAGGTAGTTTCTTAGATGGGAACTGCCTAGGGTAAGTCATGTTTCCATTGACTCAAAAATGAAATTGGTTTCCTTGTGTTTATGCAAATAAACATTTTCTACAGCTGTTATCCTCAAACTACTGAGTTTGTTTCTCCTATCACTCACACTGATGTAAATTAGGGATAATTCTACTGATGCTCATGACCATATAATGCTAAATATATATAAAGGAAAAGAATCAATTATTTGATAGCAAGCTTTCATTTTTGAAGAAAGAGAGTAAAAACTAGCATTAAAAGCTTTTAGCACTGAAAAGTTGCAACACATTTTGCCATTTGAGAATCACTGTCTCTGGGACAAAACCCCGTCATACGCTCAGCCACACACTGTCAGGCCACTTGTGCTGTTCCTTCCCCTGCCCTTTTAGCTGGCAGGAGGCTGTCATCGTGGCAGCTGTCAAGGGGTTGAAAGAACTTAAAGAAAAATATTGTAAGGGAAGGGAAGGACTTTTAAAAAATAATAATAATAAAAAGCATTAGCTTCCTGGCAGTGGAAAAAAAAAAAAAAAAAAAGAAGTGTATATAGCAGCTGAAGCAAGAAATACTCACCTGATTCTTTGACTTATTGTTATTCTGGCTTTATTCTAATGCAGTTTCTTCCTGTTCAATATCAGTTTATAAAACTGTGTTACGTGTTCACTGACCCCCAATAACTAACCAAATCCCAGTGTGCAGCCAGATGAATATATTCAGGTTTGTAGTATGCAAATATATGCTGATGGCTCTTCAGCAAATTCATAATAAATTAACCATTAAAAAGATGTGAGTTAAAAAAACAAAAGTATGTAGTAACAATGTGGTTTTGTACTACATTATTTCTGGTACCAATGATAAATCTTTTTTTTTTTTTTAATGTGTAGACTACAACACATTCTTCAGTCAACCAATCGTGTCTTTGTAATGCTAATGAAAGAAAAGCTTTCGTGAACAATTGCCACATTTAGAAAATCCTATTTTATTTACCTCTTTCTATACATGGACTGGCACTGCAGAGACACTTCTACATAGAGTCCCATAAACATTTCTGGAATGCCATTGTATGTATAGAGAAGTGGAAACAGAGCAACATTTACTACCATTTGTGTATCGCTGGTGGGTGGATTGTGGAATTCATTTCTACCTTGGTTTGTCAAAGCTACAATTTATTGACCAAAGCATGTGTTATATGAGCCAATGCTAGTGTAAATCTCTAAAGCTTTGCTGAAGTGGAACAAAGCTGCTGTACATCACTGGGGGATCTTCAGATTTGTCTCATTGGATGGATTGAATGAAGAGACTTGGTGATTCTATGTTAGAGTCAGTGAGTTTAAAATTCTACTTTAGAATTGTGCCATGGAGTGAAATGTTGAATGTGATCTGCAGTTCTTTGTGGTGCACATTCTTAATTGTTTGTACCTGCACTTGAACCTCCTTTATCTCTTACTTTCACACACATGATGTAAAAAAATTATATTAAAATTTGCTAACATGTTTTAATGTGTTCAGGGCTTCTGGTGGCATTCCTCACTGTGAGAACAGGGATTGTTTTTTATCTAAATAGAATGAGTTGACCAAGGTCAATTTTAAATAATGTAAGTAGTGATCAGAAATTGTATCATTATATCTGCATTATTTGGGGAGGCTAAGATACTGCAGACATCTGAGCAGATACAGCAATAAAAATGGGTTAAACAGATCGCAGGAACCAGAAGCTGTTCCGAAGATAACTTGTCAGGAAAAGAAAAATCCTTCAAAGATACATTTTAATATCTTTTTTTTCCCTTTTGTCTTCCAAGTGCATTGATAGGCCTTAAGTGCCTGGGTAATATGTAGAAATTTAATTTACAAGATGAATTGTTTAGACTTAGCCAATAATCCTTTGTGGTGGTGTTTCAAGCAAAGAAATGCACACTCAAAAAAGACAGTAATAAGGAATGTCAAAATTCCTTTTAGCTAAAAACATCATCTACACTGATGTATGAAGCTTCTTGGTAGATCCCGTTTTAAGGGGTTGTTTTTTTTTTTTGGTTTGCATTTGTTTTAAGGCACTAAAGTTCTGTAAGTTTATTAGAGGCATGTAAAGATAGTCCTAATGGACACAGATATCCTTACTGCTGTACAGAAGATAAATATTTTTTCCTTAATTTCTTCACTCACAAAATCTAATAGCTCAGATTCAGATTTTAGCACTGTTAGCATCCATCAGCTTATCTGGACATATCCATGTGTGCAATTACTGCTTCTCAAAACAGCATGAAATAGGCCTGAGAAGAGACTTAATAATACTCCACTTTATTGCATGTGTCCTTGCATTTCCTACGCTTTTCAGGTTTTTGCTGTTCCAGGATGTTATCTCAGAAATCGTTTAATCTAAAGACAGATCTTGGAAAAGGGAATGATGACCTGCAGGTTGATGAAGGGTAGTTTCCTAATCATCACAAGTGAAAAACCTACTCTCATAACTCTTTCATTCATCTGTGGCTAATTTTAAAGGTGATTTACTGAAAGGTTCTTGCAGAAACAAGAAACCAAAGTGCCAGAGCAAGTCCTCAGTCCAGTCTAAGGTTTCATATGTCCATAGTGATATTAACAGTGTTAGTTTCAACATATCACAAAAGTCAGGAGTCCCTACAAACGCATGCTAAACCATCTTATTTCTCCAAACCTGTCTTCTCATAACCGACATGTAACCCCTCAGAAAGACAGTAACTCTCCTTCCTCCTAAAGGTTTATCAGATGTACAAATCTTGCTGTAGTTTTGTAGGAAGAAGTAATATCTTTTATTAGACAAGTTCTGTAAACAGTAGACATTATGAATCCTGGTTTCTTAGAGATTTGTATTTTCTCGTCAAGTATCAGAGCCAGGTGAAGCTTTTCACACAGAATTTATTAAATCTCTCACCTACTCGAATTCCTCAGGGTGGCCTATCAGGTAAACTCATTCCTCAGTGAGGCATTAAGAGGCTAGTAAGGTTTGTGTCCTCAAAACAGTTGCCAGTTTTCATTGACATTTTAGAAATTTAATACTGAGACACTGAGACTTATCTGTGAATTAAATTAATCAAAAGCTTGAAAAATTATTAAGAAGGACCAGTGGAGAGGCTCTCTGCGGCTCTATCATGGACCCACTGGCCGCAGGCTTTGAACTAGCAGTTGGCAAAGGAGCCAAGGCGCATACTGATAATGCCATTAAGTCTAATAGCAGAGACAATGGACTTATTATCCTGATCTCTGCACGGGAAGAGGACTATAAATCAAAGCACAGTAAATTAAAGATCTCTGTCTGCAGTCCTGTTTAGAATTTTGATGTCAGTTTTGATTTCTTAGATATATGTTTGTTCCCATTTTATGTTTAATGCTAAAAGTCCCATGAAGAGTTCTTGATATAAACCCTCATTATTAAAAGCTATTGGCATGTGAGCTGCATTCATATGGCAGTTATGGGGTTTTGGAAGAGTCAAAGAAAAAGCCAGAAACTGCACTGTAATGCACAAGAAATAATTCTGGTTTTGTTCAAATGGTTTTGGATATTTATGAGCTAATAATGGTCCTTTGAAAAGGTAATCAGCTTTCATGCATAGAACTGCAAATGCATGAGAACTGGAGTGAAATGTAAGACTGAGTCAGAATATAAAAGTTTTTAATCAAACAAACCATATGATTGACTTTAGAACTAAGATGAAAATTTCCACATTTTTATTAGTACTATAACAAAAACAAAATTCTATGGGAAAAAAAAGTATGAATGCAGTCTTAAATTAAGAGGATATACAATCTGAGGATATAAATTCCAAGCAGACTGCTTTTTTTTTTTCTTCTTTTTTTTCTTTAATATATATCCCTTTCAGAGGAGGAAAAAGAACTAAATATAATGCAGTTTTTCTCACCTCATTGTCCTTTACCTACCTATAAGAACAGGTCAAGATGTAAGGTTTCTCAGTGACAAATCATTCTAAAAGATATAAGAGAGACCATGTGTTATATAGATGAGTTAGTTTAGGCTAAAACTCTGTTAAGGTTTATGTTTGCAGTTGAAAAAGGTGGATGAGTGTGTGCACTGTGTCTTGGCTGTGGTTGGCATACTGCTATAAATGCAGCTGCTATTAAACAATTCTTTAAAAAGTCATCTCTGTTTCTGATCATACAAAAATTATGGATATAGAGTGATAGGATAAGAAGGGAGGAGTAATTGATTGTCTGGTTTTCTATATACAGAACTGGGAAAATGTCTTATATCCAGATACTCTTTTTCTGTTAAATACTCTGGGTCTTTGTTTCAAATAATCATAAATGTGACTTTTCCAAGAGAAAAGGGGATGTATTAGCAGGAAAAAAGGGCTACTAAACAGACGAGTAAACTAAATGGTATTTTGAGCTGGTGTGAGCTCTCTCCATGCCAGGGTTAAAGCATACTGACAGGAGGAATAGAAAAGGGAACATGTAGTTTGGTTACCTTGTCTACACATTCTTGTTCTGGGCAGATGACATAATTGTGCATTACTGTTGAACCATTATTAAATTATTGTAAAAACATTTAATAGGCTTTTATTGCACAAAATGGCTCTTTTCATTAGAGCTGAGAGACAGGACAGGAAGCAATAGGCATGAACTGAAACACAGTAAGTTCCTCCAAAGTATGAGGGAGAACTTCTTTACCGTGAGGGTGGCAGAGCCCTGGCACAGGCTGCCCAGAGGGGCTGTGGGGTCTCCTTCT
>JAVJGJ010000001.1:42171733-42189118 GCA_035590215.1 Microhierax caerulescens
GGCACAGGCTGCCCAGAGGGGCTGTGGGGTCTCCTTCCCTGGAGACATTCAAACCCCCTGGATGTGACTGTGCAGCCAGCTCGAGGGGAACCTGCTCTGACAGGGGCTGGACTGGATGGTCTCCAAGAGGTCCCTTCCAACCCCAACCATGCAGTGAGTCTGTGAAAAATTTGATACATGCAAGAACAATCTTCGTCTGAACTTTGTAAGCCCCTTAAAGTATTGCTCTAAATAAAAATGTCTTCACTCACCCCTGTGAAGGCAATCAGTTTTTTTACAAGGTTTTGTCTATGAGCAAGGGAACTAATGTCTTGATTTCTTAAAAAATAATTGCATTCTACATGCCTTCTACCACTGTAATCTCAGATTATTTCACACTAGCAATATTCCTTCTCATGAAATACCTGCAGTTTTTCCTCCAGTCCTTATAAGGGTCTATCACACTTCTACTTTTGTAATGTCTCTATTTTCTATCTATGCCCATATTCCTTCATTTCTACTAATTTCCTCATCTTCTCTTCAAGCCTCCTTCCGTGTCTCCTATATTTCCTTTGATGGCTGGAGAAACGCAGCATGAGCTGTGGCTGCATAAATGATTGTGCTGACCAGTGCTTCCAGGCTGTCCAGTAGGCCAAGTGAAACATACAGCTGAATTCTCCCTCAGTGGGACACTCATCTTGACATAGATGTGGGCTTTCATGCAATTTACGGGATGACCATCACACTGGTCACAAATTCTAACTTTCCTCAAAGGCAGGGTCATGGACAAAGCACAAGCACTAGAGGTACATTTACCATTAATGATAATAAAGTAATATTTACATAGATAGCAATGCAGGATAGCAGCCCGACTAGTTCTGCATATCCAAATTCAGGTTTTCATGTGAAGAAGTTGCTATTCTTGTATGCTTACATAGAATTTAAGATGACCCCACCTGTCCTATCAATCACTATATACTGTAATAGACTGTTATGTAATTCTTTATTTATCTGCTCTGCTTGAGTCCTAAAATTCATAGAATCATGGAGTATATTGTGTTGGAGGGGACCTGTAAAGGTCATCTAGTCCAACTCCCCTGCCATAAGCAGAGACATCTTCAACTGGACCAGGTTCCTCAGAGCCCCATCCAACCTCATCTTGAATGTTTCCAGTGATGGGGCATCTACCACCACTCTGGGCAGCCTGTGCCAGTGTTTCACCACCTTTATTGTAAAAGTTTCTTCCGTATACCTAGTCTAAACCTACCTTCTTTTAGTTAGAAACCATTACCCCTTGTTCTGTCACAACAGGCTCTGCTAAAAACTTTGTCCCCATCTTTCTTATTGGCCCCCTTTAAGTACTAAAAAGCTGCAATAAGTTCTCCCCACAGCCTTCTCTTCTCCAGGTTGAGCAACACCAACTCTCTCAGCCTTTCCTCATACAAGAGCTTCTCCATTCCTCTGATCATGTTTGTGGCTCTCCTCTGGACCTGCTCCAACAAGTCCATGTCTTTCCTGTGATAAGGGCTCCAGAGCTGGATGCAGTACTGCAGGTGGGGTCTCGTCAGAGCGAAGCAGAGGGGCAGAATGCCTTCCTTGCCCTGCTGGTCACAGTTCTGCTGGTGCAGCCCAGCTTCTTTTGATGTTGTCCCTTTGGGCTGTGAGCACATGTTGCCAGCTCGTGTCCAGCTTTTCATCCCACAAGTCTTTCTCAGCAGGGCTGCTTTCATGAGGTTCATATGGGCCGACTTCTTGGTCTTGTCCAGGTCCCTCTGGATGGCTTCTTATCCCTCAGACATGTCAACTGCATCACTTTATTTGGTGTCATCTGCAAATTTGCTGAGGGTGTGCTTGATCCTGCTGTCTGTGTCATTGACGAAGATATTAAATAGTACAGGTCCCAGTATGGACCCCTGAGGGACACCAATCGACACTGATCTCCATCTGGACATTTTGCTGCTAACCACTACCCTCTGGATGTGAGCAGCCAACCAATTCCTCATCCGCTGAAGAGTCAACCCACCAAATCCATATGTCTCCAATTTAAAGAGAAGGATGTGTGTGTGGGGGGGGATAGGTCTTCCTGTGTCTATTGACGTAGTCACTCGATCATAGAAGGCCACTAGGTTGGGAAGGCAAGACTTGCCCTTGGTGAAGCCATGCTGGCTGTCTCAAACCACCTCTGTGTCCTCCATGTGCTTTAGCATAGCTTCTAGAAGGATCTGTTCCATGACATTCCCAGGCACAGAGGTGAGGCTGACTCACTATCCGCCTTTCTACCCTTTCTGAGGGAGTTGCCAAGATCAAGAACCTGATCTTCTCTTACACTGTGAGGGACTTTGTTCCCCCAGTCCCTGCCTTGCAGCCCATCCACTCAAGAGGTATGTGAAGAGAGGTTGCCAGTGAAGAATAAGGCAAAAATGTCGTTGAGTACCTCAGCCTTCTCCTCACTGTTGTTACCAGTTTGCCAGTCTTGCTCATCAGGGGGGTACCCTTTCTTTGATGTTCCTTTTCTGGCTGACAAACTTGTAGAAGCCCTTGTTATTATTCTTCATGTCCCCTGCCAAGTTCAGCCTGATCTGCACTGGTCAGCTAGCTAAAATTGGTTCTAACTCACAAGCTACATTTCTTTAGGGAACAGTAATTATAATTTGTGAATTGTTTATACCCTGGGGTGTTTAATATCACACTGTGTTGATATCTTCAAAGCTTCTGTTCCTATCATGAACTGTGTTGAGTTCCTACCACAATACCCTGTTTTTCTTCAACAATTGTCAAAATAAAGCTTCCTGATAATATAACTAACATTTCATTTTCACAGCCTAGTCAGGCATGCATCTCTGTTCTAGATGTTCTGTCACAGAATAGTTTGCTAAAATAGTGGACTATTATTAGATAGATGGATTGCTTTGGTAACTACTTGCTATTAATATCTATTAACTATAGCATTGCCAGGAGTATGTTCTCAAAATTACTTTATGGGATCAACTCATACACATTGCAGTCTTGTAAATGTTCTTTCCACAGGGCACCAATTGCCCTCTCGCCCCTTGAGTATTTCAGTATAGATTTGATCATAATTCATTAGCAGTTGTAATAGCAATGGCCTTGATTGCTGGTTGACCAGAAAGGATTAGTACACGAACACCACAAATTTCTTCCTTGTTTGTTGGTATACCAAAACAAGAAAATCTTTTGGCAGTTTTGCATCCTTTGGAGAATAACAGTTACTGTTGGTTAAGAGTTCTGTTGTCTGTTTCTGAGATATTGCTATAGTTTTTTGGTGTTCCTATACATTCTTTGTTTACTGTTTTTTTTCAGTATGAATATACCAGTTATGGAAGAATGGTGTAATAAAGCCTGTACCTGCTGTCAAATCAAATAGAAAAGTAACCTGATTCTGCTAACAGAGGTAAAATAGCACTGAGATGGGTTGCTGGTCTCTGACCTATGCAGAAAGAATTCTTGTAGATGGACATTTTACATTTGCTTTTTGTGAAAGGAAGAAAAAAAATGTGTACCATTGCAATGTAATAGACAATTATACCTATAACTCAGAAGATCAGTAAATGAAATTAATCAGCTCTAGCTATACTACCTAGACTCAGCAGTCATGTTAGCTATGTGGTTTAGAACAGACTATCAGCTTCTTGGCCCACCTGAATGTATGGACAGTAGAGAACAGATCCCCTAGAGCTTTATGAGCTGCTTTATTGTTGGAGAAAGATGCTGCATTTTATCAGTGCAATGCTATATTGCCGCATGACCAGTTAAAATTAAAATAGGAATCTGGTCTTAACTATGCTCTTACTAAGTCCTGCTCTTCTGCTTGGTTTACTACAGCTGCTTGCTCTTTATTTCTTCAGCAATGGATGCACATGTGTAGAGACAAAATTCTGAAATGGCATCGATATAGTGAGCCAGACACAGAGAGATCCCATATATCTGAAACTGAGTGCCCTGCTGCACTTCCCCACTCCTGTGGGAGTGAACCTCAGGAGAAGCCCTTTTTGCTGTCCTCATCTCCCTTCTTGCTGGCCAGCCGTGAGGCATACAGGTTCCCCGCTACTACTGACTATCAATTAATTGTATTCCAGCTGAATGCCTCAGAAACACACTCTTATGGAAATGAGGGAGGATCATCTGTATTTCCTAAGGGAATTTTCTGTCCAAGCATAAAACATTTCTATTGATTTCAGCTCTGGGAATTAACATCTGGACTCACTTTTCTAAAGTCCTTGAATTTTCAGTCATTTAGAGATAACAGATACATGCCTTGATGTTTAATTGTGGCATTAGGTCCTCGTGTACAGTAAATGGAACAGCTTTAGTCTGTTCTAGCTGAGGGTGCAGGCTGCTAGTTCTGGGCAGTACTCTATGCAGCCAACAGCATTGCTTGAATAATTTTACAAATGAAATTTAAGAGATTTCCAGAATTGTTTTTCTTGTGTGTAAATTGGGAAAATGCTCTGAAACAATCACCTGCCTTTTCCATAATCAGTTTGCTTTCCCCTGTTTTCCATAGAGAATGCTTGGGCTGATCCTGCCGAGAAATCACAGTGACTTGGAAAGTTGTTCTAAAATCGCAGATGCATCTTAGCATTGTACCTCACTGGTTTTAGTAGGTCTTTGGACCACAGTAGGGGGTTTCTTGTGCTTTCAATCAGGCACATTTATTGCAGTTGGGGATTGCGAGTGTGGTGTAGAAACTTGACCTGTTGCAGGAAAAAAAGAGTTGTATGGCCAAATTCCATCTAAAAAGAGAAAGAAAGAAAAAACCAACAAAAAAAGAGTCAGTATTTACTCCTAGTGAATATATTTTTTTATTAAATATCTAAAATCATTATCATTGTCTAATATTAAAAGTAAAGGTTCAGACATAATACAATACCCTTTTCTTGTGTTCTTTACTGGCATCGCTATTACTGAACATGAACCAATGTATTTTTTTTTCAGTTATGATAATAGTAGAGTAGAAGGATTTTTCAAGTGGCTTGTCCCATGATAGATTCTTGGCATTTTGAGTTAAGCTTTCAGTACACAGGGCTTCTAACACTCTTGTCTTTCAAAAATCTCAGTCCAGAACCCACTGAATTTTTTCAAGTCAGGTTTACTTCAAACTTTACCAAAAGCAGAAACTTCCTAAAGTTCTTTCAACGAAATCTGATATGGAGGAAGTCCAAAGCGAGTCTGAGTGGAAAAGCCTTGTTCCTGTAGTATGAGTGAATATGCTGTTGACCTGCATGCAATTCGATTTTTTTATACATGTGAATGTACGTATGTGTGAATAGCTTAAAACTGTATCTGTTATTTAGATAAAGACTACATGAGCAGTTAATATGAATGAAGGAAAATTGGCAACCTTACCCAGTATGAGGTTCTCCCCGTGCTGTATGGAATAGGTACTGAGAAAGAGACCACAATCTAATACTTTCATGGTAGTACGAATCAGCACTGCAGTGCATGAAGAGGAATCTGCTGCAATATGTGCTCTCAGTGACATTCTGATTTTTGGCACTTGTTTGCGTATGTGCAAAAACATCCCGTCTAGTGATAAATAGAGTTTTGCTCATAATATAATGCTTGAGTGAACAGACTGAGGATAAATAAGTTGAACATCTTGGGTAACATAGCTTCAATTCTGTGCTCTCCAATAGAAAAAATCTCTTATTTGTGGCTCCATGAGCATCACTGGGCTGCCTACAGCAGTACCAGCATTAATATATGTCAAAATTTTTAAGGATTGGGAGATTGTAACAATATCTGCATAAATTACGAAGTGGATGGATAGTTAATTACAAATTGCTAAGATGCCACAGTTCAGCAAGTTACCACCCATTAGCTGAAACACAGTAACTGATTATTTGCTTGGCTTTAGTCCACTGTGAATGTTACAGAAGACTGACTTAAACCACCTTCAACTCAAGCTGATTAACTGGGAAAGTTTCAGCTTCTCAAGTGCGTGGTATAGACAGGTAAGTTTGACAGTGTCTTGGGTTTATTTAAGTTATTCTATGTTTCAAAAAAAAACCAAAAAAAAAAACTTGCTGTAGATTTTCTTATTCCTAGTATTTGCATCAGTTATCTCAGGGAAAAAGTAAGAAATATAAATAGGAAAGACATGTATAACAAAAGTAAAAAAAATCCCTTGATTGAAAACACAGAAATCTAAGATATAAATAGATTCTCTACCTTAAAATGGTTAAATGGTTGGGGAAGCTGAACAAAGCTTTTTTTGTATGATTTCTTCTAAGCAATCTATGGGGGGAAAAAAGAATAAAATAATAAAAATAGAATACATACATGTGCAGCAATATTCTGCAGCCTTTCTGTTGATATTGTTCTTTGCTACAGCATATACTTCTCCCTTTTTTGTACATTTTTGCTCTAATCAATGGATTTCTTTTTTGGACCCTTTCATTTACATCACGTTCAGAGTGGCCATGTTAAATGTTTGAGTTTAAGTTTGAACCAGAGGACAATACATTTTGGTAGTCATAGTCCCCTTTAATAATACAAAGAGCTGAAGTCAAAATTGGAAATAGTCACAACAAACGCTAACTACACCTGATTTTCATCAGTGTAAAAATAAATTAAATTGGTATGAAAGATCCTTGATGACTTTTGAAACTTGGAGTGCAATTTTATGGCAGAAATTAAGTTTCCCTTCTGAAGTAATGCATGGCAAAAGCAATGAAAAAAATGCTAATCCATGCTTCAGTAGCTACCTAGCAAAAAACTAGTGCAGGCATTGCCTATCCATACAGTACTTACACTTCCTGCCATGTAAAAGCATGTTCAGATAAAACCTGTCCATGGTATGTCCTTTCAACAATGGTAATAAATATTTGCATTAGAAACAAAGTCTTTCCCCACCCCCATCTGCTACACAGCAGAAAAATGCTTGAGGCTGAAATACAACCGAATACATGCAAAGATGTTTTATTGGACTGATCCTGCATGTATTCTGAATAACTGAAACTAATGGAACTATTTGCCTGACTGAAGATAGATACGTAGCAAGGGGCAGAACTGCATCTTGGTCTATCGGTGACAGTGATAGAAAATTAATATGAAGGAGTTGCTACACACTTTTTCACCTCCCCAGTTCTAGGATTGGGTCAGCAGCTTTCATGATTGCACAAAAATATAGCATCACTGGATCTAGAGTGTTTATTTTCTTGCTCATTACTTCTCCATGCTCTTGTAGGACAGGTTTAAGGTGTTTGGCAATTGTTTTGATGGTATAGCAGTAACTTAGCAAACTTGAAATGCTGGACAGTAATGTTTATCTACACAGCAGTTTCACTGTTATTAGGTTCATGCATTTTGAGGATGATTCACAGTTCATTGATTTTGGTATTTAAAATATATTCATTCATATAATTACTCTTCAGACAGTTCACATTGATCTTAATACAAACTTAAGTTCTTTTTAGGCAATCAGTGAATTCAGTATGCTCAAAGAACTTAGTAAACAGGAAAGAAAAAAAAAAAGAAAAAAAAAAAAAAGAAAAATTAATTAGCTGATTGCTTCCACAGCTTCTCATAAAACCTCCTCTTCAATGCTTTGGTGGAGACAGAGCACTTGAAGCATAAAGGCTGTCAAATCAAAGTTTTGGCAAATTGGTAGCTACAGTAACATACAGCCTTTTTATTTTCCATTCCAAACTACTGCTCCATCCAACTCAGGAATGGCATATTACATGAATTCCCAACCTTGAAAAGTCTGGGTTCTTCACAAAACATGTTGCATTAAATACACACATGCAAAACAAGTTATAATGCACCATTAAAACCTCTTTTATTTGTGTTACCTTTTTCAACAAGCATCAAGGCCACCTATAATCTAAGTTTAAATAATAAACTAGACACATCTAGAGGATCAGCCAAAGACCTGAAACAGTCTCTGGAAGTGCCTTTCTCTTCTTAGCGTTATCCAAAGAGATCAGTTTGGCACCTAACCAAGTGTTTCAGCTAAGTGGGGTGGAATTGGGTCTAAGGTTTTTTGGTCATATTTTTAGGTAGGAAAAATATCTGAAGTTGCTGAACTTCAGCAGGCTAACCTCACAGTTTCCATCGACTAAGAGCATGCATACGGACCTTGCTAGGCCAAGAATACCAATTGATGGGAAATGGATTGTGTTTGATAACAAATTCAATCAAAAAAATTAAGTAGTGTCGTATCTGGTGATTGAGCGCACTTAAAACTTGTATTGTTTCACAAGTCCATGCTTATATGATGGCACTGAAATACAGACTTTAGCAAGTAATTTCTATTTCTTGCATGTTTTAACAATAAATTTGGGGCAAAGTCATAACATTTCTGATTTCTACTGCTAAATTCAATTTTATCCAGATCGGATCTACCTTTGTAGAATTTGCTTATCTCTTTGCTTATTTGACATAATGAGATCTTCTCACGGTACAGGCTGGCATACTCCCTGCTGAATTGTCAAAATATTATTGCTTTCTGACTGCTGATGATACAGGACTATATGCAAGATTTAATATACAGCACAAAAACTATTTAGATTAGGATTATACATGATATGTATCTTTTTTTAAAAAAAAAACAAACAAAAACCACAAAAAAAACTGTAATGCTTTTTTATGCATATTTAATGTAGCCATAGATTACATTGGTACTCCTTCTATATTGATAGTAACATCCAAAACAATGTACTGAACTTTAAATTATTTTACAAGAAAAGGAGAAAAAAAAAAATTCGTTATGTCTGTGTCCTTCCTTGGAAACCCAGGGCACTTTACAATATCGAAATATTATCTCATCAGATTCTAATGAATAATTAACAGAGACAGCAAAGAAATAACTTTATTTTCAGTAATTGTCTTCTGTGTTCTCTTCCAAAAGAACTCAAAGACCTGCTCAATAGATTGCCATTTTCTTACACCTAGACTCTTTCAGTCACGTCTCTCACTGCTGTCTGAAAAAAAGGAGGATACACAGTGCATCTCAAGCCTTAAGACAGATCTTTATCACCATAATCACAAAACGAAAGGGCAATCTGAAAAACCACTTATTTAAAATACAGGAAGATGGGTTTTGCTGAACTTAATACCATTTGCTAGTTTTTAAGATCTGTAATTTCCACTCATGTTAATGCATTCTAATTACTATCCTGCCTAGCTTTTGTTACTCATGAAGATTAAAGTGGTCTGTTTGATGTGTGCAAAGAAGTGTCTACAGAAAATGGTAAATTAATTGGAAGATGTCAGCTTATGTGAACGTTTTTGACTTGAGTGCTGTAAGGCTGTTAACAAATAGACTAACTCATTTGTCTCACCATGAAATGAAAATAAAAAATCACAACATTATGATAAAATCTTGACTAGGAAATGCCTGCAAGACTCTTTGAAGCCTTAGGTTCATTTCTTCCCTGGGCTTTGGCACCGTGATGTATGCAAATCACGTTCTACATAACTCTGAAGTGAAATAGGTTCTACGCAGAACAGATGGACCAGGGCTAATGCAGCGATGTCACTGGAGATGAGAACAGATTAATACCACAAGGGGAGACTGGAGGAAAATTGGAAAGATGGGGGTATTTGAACTAATTCATGAGTCATTTCCAAGTGATAGTTATGCCTTCAAGCACAGTAAATAATACCAAGGAAGTGTATTTAAATTTTTTTACATGTGTTTTAATGTAGATTAGAATTGAGAGCCATACTTTGGCATTATTAAAAAAAAATACCTTGTATTCCCCCATCCCAGAATGTACCCTTGTGACTTAAGTATCACTGATGAGCTTAACTATGCGTATGGTGACTGACATGAATTGCTGTTTGGAAAACCCATGTCAGACTCATGGACTTGGCACAAAGCTTTTGGGAATGGATTTTTTGCAAGAAGGACTGTGAGCTGGGAGAACATGTTCTGCCACCTGCACCCAAGCCATAGAGATGCAGCTCTGCAGTGTCTGGGGGCATGGTCTGATTGCTAGATCTCATTCAGGTGTCTTTCTAAGTCTCCCCTGTCTTCATCTTAGTCAAACAGCCTTCAGACTTGTGAAGTTCAGACTTCCCAAAGCTGTGCCAGAGCAACAGCATGTAGATACCTACATCTTTGGATGAGATCTTCAGGCATGCATTGCAGAGTGAGGCTTTCAATGGAAACATCTCACCTGACCAAGTTATAATGCTCGTGCTAATTGACATTTTGCTTTGAGGCAGATAGTCACATAGAAATAAAGAGGTCCACCTGAGAATTAAAATTATTTTAATGTGCACAAAAAAACATGAGGATCTGAAGCAATGAAGATACTTGAGAAATATGTGACTTCCCAGTACCAGTGAAGGCAACAGAGTTTTGTTTAGGGTTGGAAAAGCAAAATTCCATGTGTTAGGACATCAAAGTTTCTTCATTTTGCAAAGCTTAGAGTATATGGCTGAGCCTGATTACTACTATTCATAATGGATGTGGTTAATAAAAGGAAAAAGAAATAGTGAGGAAAGGAAATATAGAGCTAATTGTCTGGATGCTCTACACTCTCTACATGACTTCTTAGGAGATTACTTTCAAGCTCGGGGAAGATGTGAAACACTTGACAGTGAGGGAAGATTTTGAGAAAACCCTAATGAAGATGGCTAGTTCAGTTTGCTAGTAAGGAAACAATCTACATGGCTTTCTGCTCACCAGCACAGAAGATGCTGTATCATTCCTCTTACATACAAGTCTTTCACTCTAGACCTGGCACAATAAGAAGAGAGAAAGGTATAAAATGGCCTGTTGCCTAAACCTTGATTCCTATTCTGCTGATTTCATTGCAGGTAGCAAATCTGGCCTGTTCAATATCAAATAATGAAGAAGGTGTGAAGTTAGTCCGTATGGCAGCAACACAGATTGATAGTCTATGCCCACAGGTAAGCAAGAATCCTGCTAAAAAAGTATTTGAGAAATCTTTTGGCATTAAAAAACATCAGTTAGCTGAGACAGAGAAAACAGCCTGGATGAAGATTATAGCCTTGCCTTTGTCATTACATTGGTTCCTGCTTTGCACGAACTGTGAAAAATACGTTCCTATCTTGAGACCTGCATATGGAATGGGGTGTAATGCTGTATTTTTAACACAGTCTGTAATCTATTTGTTCTTTCCCTTGTGAAAAATAAAAAAAAAAAAAATGCCACTCCTTGTAACAAGTGATTTTACATAACAGGTAATAAATGCTGCGCTCACACTGGCTGCCAGACCGCAGAGCAAAGTAGCACAGGACAACATGGACGTCTTTAAGGATCAGTGGGAGAAACAAGTGCGAGTTCTCACTGAAGCTGTTGATGACATCACTTCGGTGGATGATTTCCTCTCTGTTTCAGGTACTGGGATCAAGGGACTCTTCTAAAAATACACTCCTAAATTAAAGTAATGGGTCAGAGCAGAGAAAAGCTATAATTACTAAAGCATCATTAGTCCATTAGTCCGTGCCTATTGGAATGCTGATCTTTTACACTCAGTAGGGGCAACCAAGCCATGCCAATTAAACACTGGTAGCAATAGTTAGCTTTTCATCTCCCAGAAAATAGCATCCTATTTGTGCTTCTATTTCTAAAGAAGTTTGTTGGTTTTTTTTCAACACAGGCTCAAAGCAGGGTTTTGGCCACCTTTTAGAAATGTGTGCCAGACCTCTGTGTGACAGACTGACAGTATATGTAAAAATTGTTAAAGAGTCTTTGTGCAGTTGTAGGCAAGAGGAAGAAAGACAAACTTTCCTTGCTGTATTTCAGTTTTGTTCTGATCAGCTGTGTCTAAACAGAAGGGCAGATGTACCATACAGTCCTGGCCCCCTGATCATCGTACCATTTTACCAGGCCCTGAAAAGGGATAGGAAGAAGGGAAATAGGCAGATGCTGCATGTGTGTCCCAACTAAGTATGTTGTGTACATTTCCGGAGGGCTTGGAAGCACTTCTGGGTCCCAGAGTTACTGGTGTAGCAAGGCAACCAAAAAAACATAGTGAAGTAGTATAAGAAATAGCAAATCTTTGCACTTCTCTGACCTTGCTGGGAAGGTTTACATTGCAAAGTGAGCTTTTCTGTGACAACAGAGAAATTATTTTAGTCCTTACGTAAAGAAAAGACGGAGAGGAGAAGGACATTGACTCTTTGGGTCACAGTCTTTTCTCCATCCTCCTTGTAAAGTGCTACAACTTGTGGCAGCATGTATTGTTATAATATAGTCATACACAATGAATACTATAATTGCAGAGTGCTCATGTCTTGGGTTAATTGGCTGCTGCAGAAAACTCATTTCCCTATTATGGTTTGAAAGAGGTGAATTTCATTGTTGTGAATAAGGACATAGAGTGTGCCAGGTGTGCTTAACTTACTTTAATGTCACAGAAAAGCCAAACTTCAGGAGGTAGCTTGGCCTTAATTTTATGTTGCATTCTACATCTTTTTCCTCTATGTTTTCTAAATTTCCTAATAAAAGTTTAAGATGTTTGGAAAAAAATATATTTATCCTTTAAAGAAGTCCTTAATTTTCTTTTTTGCCCTCCTTTTCATTTTGTTTGGTTGTATCCTGCTATTATTAGTAACAGGGAAATGGTTTGGTTTAGTATAATTACACTCCACTGTTCAACACACTGCTAGAGTGTTTACTGCAAGCCATGACAAGAAAAAGAAAATCAACTCTCAGCGTAAAAGGGTACTTCAGGATCTGATAGCACATAGAATTTTATTTGAGGTTTGAAGCTGGCAAACACGTTTCAACAAGCCTAGTTCTACAATGAAAGGACAGACCAAGCTGTAAACTGCAGACCCAGTCCACAGGCCAGAGAGATAGCAAACTTTCTTAAATGGCCATTTGGTGATTTCATTGAGGACTTTGTTCACTCCAGGCACTTTTATCTGTAAAACTAAAAGTTACTTGAATGGATTACTTTTATTTTTTTGTTTTTCTCAAATCATGTTTGCTTCCAGCATAGCCTTGACTTAGATCCAAACTTTCCAAGGCAGCTAAGAAGCAGTATTTCTGTTGCTTTTACATTTTTTTCTAATACTGTCCATAGACAACTCTATTAAAAATAAGAAAAAAACATCACATGTATCCAGAAAGCCCGTTGCTTCTAGCTGTAAGCTTGGAAGCCTCAGCTTACACAGGGTAGTTTTATTTTTGGATATATTTGGATAAACCAGTGAAGCATTCAAAATGGGCTAGTGTCTAGTTAAATGCACCTTGTGAAATGACACCTCCTCCTCTTCATATTGAGTGTCACATTTGATAGCATGTATTAATATAGTGGCTACAAAACAAAAGAAGGCTGACCATAATTTTAATCAGTTACTTTTTTATTCCAAATGCACTGTCTGTTCAAACACATATAGGGCTTCTCGTTGGGCAAAATTTGGCTATTCCATGGTAAAAAAATTGGTGATGGTGAGGAAGAAAAAGCGAAGAAATATTTTAGCAAAGCGACATCTTTTAAATGTGGATAGAGAATTTTTTAAACAAAAAACTTTACCTTGCAGTTACTCTGATTCACATCTCGGGGGACTTTCATTTTTCATTCAGAGTTGTTACAGTTTAAAATTCGACATCATGTAAAACATTTCTGGAACCCTCAAGTGATTGAACCTTGAGATTTTTAGTAGTGAAGATCAGTGTGCCATTCTATTTTTGTGGCCAAGGATAATTAACAAAAAGCAGTTTGTGAACGTATTGATTCTATTTTATTTATTAATGTTACATCAAACTTACTATAAAGAACAGCATTATTACAAAGATCAGCATTTCATTTATGGTATCTGTGGCAGAAAAGTAAATTGTTGTTTAAAGCCATTGAGTTTCTCAGAGTGGGTTTGTTCAAATATGAAATCCAGTCATAGTTTTATTATTGAAATTATTTTTAACTGGCTGCAGAGAAATAATCTCTGACCTAGTCAAAATCTATTTTGATTATGAAAGTCAAATTCATCCTTCCACATTATCTGTATGGGAGAATACTACATAAACTATGATAATGCAGCACCTGAAAGTAGATGGCTTGATCGTGAGCTGAGAAAAAAAAAACCTATGCATCTCCCAATATTTTCGTAAAGCTACACATTATTACATCATCTGAGCAGACTCACTGTTGTCAACTTACTCCAGAACATGCACAGTCACATATAATTATACTGTCTGTCATGAAAAATTCACAGCTTAATCCTTGGCATAGATGGAGTAAAGGAGATGAACTGCTCAAGCACAGGTTCTCTGCTATCTACAAAGGCCATTTGCTGTTGTCTTTTCAAAATTATTTATTTTCTTTTCTAACTTATTTCAGCGCATATTAATGAAACATATTAAATATTTATGGGAATGTGTAAATTCATCATCAGAAAATTGTCCAACTGTTTATTAGAGCAGCTGCATAATATTTGACTGCTTTCCTTTTTGCATTGATTTTTACTACAATTTCATTATAATAAAATTCAGTATCATGTTTGAAATTAATGTGAGTGTTTTTCAAAGAATTACAGGTTAGTACTTGCAGTACAGGTGAGAGGACATAGCAGCCCAGTCCCTTTTTAAGTTAAATATCACACTTGGGATTTGTACTGTTATGTGACATAGTATCACAGAATATTTGTTTTACAGACCTGAATAAGGACAGATTTTTTTTTTATTTCTTTTTTTTTGTTAACATAGTGACATTTTACTCAGATTGGTAAGCTTTGTTATGAAGAATGAAATAAGCCTTATTTGTTTCCTACATTCCAGAAAACCATATTCTGGAAGATGTGAATAAGTGTGTGATTGCTCTCCAAGAGGGGGATGTTGATACACTGGACAGAACTGCGGGTGCCATCCGAGGCCGTGCAGCCAGAGTTATTCACATCATTAATGCAGAGATGGAAAACTATGAAACCGGAGTTTATACAGAGAAGGTACTGGAAGCTACCAAACTGCTCTCTGAAACTGGTAAGCTTACTTGAAATATTGTTCAGTATTAAGTCAATCAAAACTTGCAGTTAGTTCTCTGAAATCTGTAACTCAGAGGGGAATTTGTGCTTGAAAACAAGATACAAACAAACACATTAATGACCATGAGTGGGTTTTGGTTTTTTTTTCTCTACTCAATGGTATTGCAGATGACATATTGACAAGAGCCGTATAAAAGAAGAGATTCAGTAACCCATCAAGGCTAGTCTGTTTCATCCAAGTTTCAGTGATTTGAGTAAATAATACACAGCTTTTCTTCAAGTTCTTTCTGAGTTGGTTGATTATGTATTGTGTCTAGAAAATGATTACAAACATCACTCTGTGGTCTGTGCAGGTGAATGTACTTGTTGGTAACTGAAGTTGTGTTTCTAAACAAAGCAATTTTTCATTGAAAATGCATATGAGCAACTGAAAATATATTACCTGATTGAAGAAACATAAAAGTCTGCTAGATTATATAAAATATATATTATATAAAATACATCGATTATATATTAAAAACAGGGTCTGCTAGATGGATAGACTGGGGAAAAAAAATATTATTTTTTTTTTTAATCTTTTTTTTACCTTCACCGAGGAACAGGGGTTGGATTCATCTAGGTGTAGGTGTTTATGTATAAGCTGGTCATTTTTGGCTCCTTTATACTCAGTATTATCTGTTGCTATGTGTGTCTGAATTGTTCGGTGCAGGCAGTACTGTCAAGTGTTCTCATCTCAAAGCAGTGGTCTGCATTTGTTTGGATTAGTCATGTTTTGAATTTCATTGACTTTATGGACTGGTTCTCCACTCACAGTACAAGTGACCAGCTATGATACAGATGCATGAACTGTGGATGTCTGAAAATGTCTGAGCTGATCCTCCCCTATCTGGCTGCACTTGCTCATCTGGGCTTTATAATAATCAGGATTATTTTAGGAGGAATAAATTATAATGGACCAGTTCAGGACACAGGAATTGTAACATTCAGGCATCTCTGTATAAGGTAGAAAAGCAAAAACTGCTATGGCTTTGGCAGCCTCTGTGTTAGCTTTGAGAACAGAAATCAGCAAAATGAGCTAGAAAAAAGGTTGGGATGGTTTAATATTACTTATATTATTGTTTTCCCCAGGTTATTATCTTTTAGCCCTAATAGGGACCTCAAGCCTTATTTGCACAGATAAATACCAATGACCAAAATCAAGAATTTCTGCTTTTTCTGCCCTCTCATTCTTATGTATTGGAATTTATAGCTGAAATGTAGTTTATTGGTATTGTGATTATGACCAGAAAATTTGTGCCTTGAACACCCGCGATGCTTGTAGATTCATACCCACCTATAGACATTAACTTTCGCAGACTCTTTCCTGGGAGCTGCAGAGAGACATTTTTGGGGAGAGGTCAAAAATCAGTACCATGATCTTCAGCCAGTGGTACATGCTCCATTTGTCTCTGCACAGCTGTTTCCTATACAACATTCATGTTGGTTTTACATCTGGCTGAACCTAGAAGGTCGGGATTTGACCATGTACAGCTTGAAGATAATGCAATCAAGTTTGCTTCTTTCTTCCCTCAAAGCTTAGTGATTCTATTTGTGTCATGTTTTTTTTAGGTGGGAGAAGCAAAAGCAGATCTGAAAATTGTTTTTGTTAGCCCCCCTATTTTTTACTACCCAAGAAGAGATCAATGGAATGAGTACTGTAAATTTACCTTATTTGAAAAGGTCTATGAACTGGCATTTTGAATTCACAGAAAGAAAATAATCTGTTGAGTTTGGTATGGAAAAATATTTTGTTGCCCTCTTGTGTTAAAATCTCCTTTTGGTAAAGGAGAGATTGGGAATTCTTCTATACCATTCTGTGCCCTGCCCATATATACCCTGCCCTCTCCCCCACAACAGGTCTCTGTCTACATATGCAGCCATATAGCTATGGATATAAAGATAAGGGCATCTCTGAATGCATACATACATTTATATATTTTTTTTCTATTCATTACCTTGAGATCCTGCACAGATTTTTATCAGGCACTCAAGAATGATGGGAGTGATTTACTTGTAGCCACGCTCCACCCACAGATGCAGGTATAAAAATTTCTGTGAGAAACGCAATGATGAACACCTTATCATTTTCGTCTTTGTTCCTTTTTTTCTTTTTAATTTACCTTTACTTATTTTTAAATGAAGTGCTTTCAAAAGCTGGGAAAACTTTATTTAAATTACAGTGGAAGGAAGATAAACATATTACCTTTCTCTTCTAATTATTATTTACTTTTAACTATCAGCTCAGGAAAAAAAGCCTCCGTTAAGCCTCTTTTTCCAGGGATTTCATATTGTTATAAGAGTACTGGGTTTGATCCACAATAGAGAAATATGGATACACTGTTTTGAAAAGAGAAATACCTTGCTTTTTTGTTTTTGGTTTTTTTTTTTTTTTTTTTGGGGGGGGGGTGCAAGGACAGTGGGTAATAATGGTTAATGAAA
>JAVJGJ010000001.1:42212378-42253999 GCA_035590215.1 Microhierax caerulescens
ATATATATATATATATATATTTATAAGTAAATCTTTTTATATTTTAAAGAGCATAAAGTCCTGTTTGATATATTCAAAGAATTGACTGTAAGTCTTAGCTATAAAAGTATTGAGTTACAATACAGTTATTTCACAGTCTTCTTTTCTTTTCTTTTGGTTATGTATAGGATTGAAGTAGCATATCATCCTTTTTTTTATCTGAAAACCAAGTAAAGCCTGCAGTAATATTTTTACTAAGAATCTGGTTTACCTAGGGACTTACAAGTCTTAAATTCTATTACATTTATTGTTGTTATCACTTCTGCACTTAAAACCTTCTGCTTTGATCAGCTACACACTGTATAAACATAATATATTATAAAGACAGTCCTGTTCCATAATAATGTAGAATACAATATGTACAGGAAGCAACAAATGACGAAAACCTGAAATGAAAACGTGTTAAGCAGAAGCCACTCTGTCCACAGTCCTGAGTGACTCATTGAAATGAGTCTGCTAAGCAGAATAGTATCTTATTTGAACCTTTTCTGTAGAAAAGCTGGATTTTTATTTGTCAAATGTAATGGATCAGTTTAATATACTTACTTTCTAAAGCTATTAGTGTTTCAGTAGGAAGACTTGTGTTGGTCTTCGATGGAAATAAAATCAATATATAAGCTGCATTTGCTATAGGATATAGCTTCTTTAAAAACACATCGTCAGCTGGAATAGAAATGTTAAAACACTGCATACTGGTTTAAAGATTGAGCAGCTAAAGCTGCCTACAGAAAGAAACCACATGAAGACATACATAACGGCTTTCCAAATTTTATTACTCCTTTCATATTCCTTTAATTTCAATTAATTCATCTGTTCTAGTGTTTTATGTGTATTTTATATGTTTATTTATTAGCTTGACTTACACTGCATTTTTCTGTAGAAAGACTAATATGCCAACATTTGAAACTGCTGAGTTACATTGATAAGGCCTAATTAAAACTCATGTGTTGAATTTTAATTTGATTAACTTGCAAATTTCTCATTTTCTGATCTACTGTTTATAACCTTTTTTAATTTCACTTTTGGAAAAGGTCAATTATGAATTTTTAAAAGCCAAGAGCATTTTAAGAATATGTGGAGAAAGACTTCATCTGATTGAAAGTGGCATAAACAAGAAAAAATGTAATGACACTTAAATATGTGTCACACCCCATTAAGTGCATAATGTGGTCTTCAGAACCCCCTAAAGACAAATAATAGCTCAACTCGGAAATCAGTATTGGAAGCGTCCGTTTGATCTTCAAAAGTAATTATTATAATTTCGTAGGGTTTTCTTTTTTTGTGGAGGGCAGGGAACTTTGTTGTTAATGTCAAGGCTGATTAGTATCAACCTGTGTAGTGCCTTTTTGCATATCCTTTAAGAGACAATTAAGCCACTAAATATTGTTGAAAGGTACATTCATTACAATTCACTTCAAATGTATTATCTTGCATGTCATTGCTTATTTTACTGTTGGGTTAAGCAGAAAACCTCTGTTTCTGACAGAGAATGAGTCTGGGGGAGATACAGCAATTCAGTCTGCCTTTTCCCATAGATGGCATTAATTTTGTTCTTCCTAAAAGTTAGGATTTAACAGGAATTTTCTTTAATCTTGCTATATCAACTGGCAAATAATCTGTATACCATGGCATCACATGTATAATTTTTAATTTTTTTTTTCTTTTTTTCATTTGTTTTAGTCTGTCTTAACAGAAATCAAATGTCTGTTGGATTTTGCTTGGCATCTTCAACTCCCATAAAAAGAAACTAGAAGTCAGGCATGCCATTTGGAACACTGGAAATATATAGTTTCTAGCTTCCTTTTTTTCATGCTCAACTTCTCCCATTTTTTCTCCAGGCTATCATGGCTCAGCTTCCCCAGGAGGAGAAGGCTAAGATTGCTGAGCAGGTAGAGATATTCCACCAAGAAAAGAGCAAACTGGATGCAGAGGTGGCTAAGTGGGATGACAGTGGTAATGACATCATTGTGTTGGCAAAGCAGATGTGCATGATTATGATGGAAATGACAGACTTTACTAGGTAAGGAAAAAAAAAAAACATGTGCTGAGGACTTCTTCAGACATCCCACACCTTTCTTTTTTGTTGTAATTTATAGCCTGTTGAGATGATGTGCTGTGTTTTAGGGGTTGCAAAGACAAGTAACTCACATCATACGTAACAGGATGGGTTGTACATTTTTCTTACACATGATTTCTCTGGATATTTCTCCAAATGGGATTAGTCACATTAAGTTTTTGTTCTGCTTGCAAATCTGTTTTATTTGCAGATCATCTTGAATTTCAGCAGCAAAGATAGTCTGTGACCTTAGAGACACTCAACTGACATTTCGTTTAGTACCCATCTAAATGCATGTGCCTCTCTGAACTTTCAACATTTCAACACAATTTGTGTCAATCAAAAATAATGGCAAAACTATTTATATAATTTTGAACACTGAACTTCTTTCCAGAAGAATCCCAAATGAAATGAAGCTGTTTTGATCTATACTTTATTGGAGCTTGTCAGTAATGATTTTTTTTTTTGCTTTTTCTTTTTTCTGTTGATGTCTTGTTCTTTTCTAATTGCAAAGCATCAAAAGGCCATTCATTAATGATATCATATAAACATAATTTTGTTTAAACATGGTCATATTGTTAATCACACCAAGGAGAACATTTTACAAGATTCTTTGAATTACAGATCACCATAATAAATTAAAGGGTTTTCAGTTTTTATTTTTAATAGGAGTTCAAAAATTTAAATGGTATTTGTCAAAATGTGATTAGACAAAAATCTTCATGTTTTTCTTCAGAATTAAAATAAGACATCCATTTATTCATCTCTCTGAGATGCTCAGATAGATTTCTTAATCTCCAGCTGATCACGTGCCTTGTATCTGGAGCCTTCAAACCATTTCAGAGGAGACAGTCTCTCCTTTGATAATATAGGGTTCACACATACCTTATAGATTAATAGACAGCTTAATAGATAGGAGGCTGTGCATTAATTTGCAAAGAACTTGACTCTTCACACTTGGAAAATTAGTTAATTGGTAATAGACAACAGCACACATTTTTATCCATTTTAAATTTAATTATGCATAGGGAAAGTCTGTTTACTATCTTACTAGACATATTTCTTCGCAAGTATCTATTCTTTCAGTTTTCTCTCCATTTGTGCTTTTGCAACAATTATATTTGTAGTAGACTTGCCACTCCTGTATACCAAATGACAGTGTAGAACTGTCTCTGAAGGTGATATTTTAGAGTAATCTTAATTACTTTCATATTTGTATTGTATTTGGGTCTCTGATCCTTCTGCCAAACACAGAGTTAAAAGCTGTCCAAATAGTGTCATCATTTCATTGAAGGAAGAAATAATGTTCTAAAGCAACAGCCCAGAATATGAACACTTTATGCAACCTCCTGGACAACCTTTGATACATTGAACATCAAATTGAAAGTTTTGTAATTACTTTTTCTACCATCAAAAGAACAGAACTGATATGACAATAAGAAACAAAACTACTGTCACAATTGAAGTAAATTAAAAAAATAAAAATCAAAGTGCACCTCCATCTACATCAGATTCAATAAAAACTTGTTTAATATATTTCATTAAAACAGAACAAAGCCTTTCACACCTTCTTGGTTGACTGTAACCTCAGCAGTGTTAAAATATAATAATTTTGCAAATGCATCGTTTGTGACAGATCTGCTGATATAATTGATGTATAATTATACGAGGTCATTCTGAAAGATTTTTCCTGTAATTTAAGTTCAACAGAAGTGGGATACTTCTTGTATTCCAATATCTGTTTAAAGTAGAAATGAAAACATGGAAATAATTTATAAAATGGAAATAGGGTTCAGTATGTTATTCTTGGCATTATAGATGAAAAAATGCAAAAATAATACTGTGTTGTGCTTAAAAAATGCCTTCCTTTTTAGTTTAAAAAATCCCTTAGTTCATATTATGATTTCCCATCAGTCTTGTCTGAAGTTTTGTTCCTCCAGATAATATATAAAAAAAAACCCAAACAAACAAAAAAACTCACCACACCCAGAAAAGGAAATTAATCTCCCAACATTCTCAGGAACAGTAGCAAATTTCTTACTAAAAACAGGATTAAAGTTCTGAATCTGAAGAAAACTCAGAAAAGTCTGCAGTAACTACTTTTTGTCTATATACATTTTGGTAATTTTAATGACTAAAATCAGAATTTTGTGCATCATCTTAAAAGTATAACGAAAGATCAGTTTTAAGTGTAACATTTAAGTGTAACATAAGGATTATGCTTCATGTATCTTTGTTTTCTGACAAAAATCTACAAAAAATGTTTAATAAAATGTGACATTCTTGATCTAGACATGACAGGCTTAACCTTTAGCATTGGTTTGGGAATAACATAATTTTGAAGTAGTTGTGTATTCCAGAAAGAATGTTGGCTTAATGAGCACTTAAAAATGCATATACTGTTAAGTACAGCTCATGTGCTTGAAGGCACCATTGGACTAAATTGCCAGAGAGGCATTTTGTAAGTGAGAGGAAATACAGCAGAAAGATTTCTTAATCAAGCTGTACTGTAAAGTAGTTAAAGATGAAATTGTAATAAATTAAGAAGCCATTCTTGTTACTATTTTAAAATCAAACACTAAACAGGGTCACTAAAACTGTTGCCTTTCATGATTTATTTAGATTGTGCATAATTCTATTGTATTTCACAGAGGTAAAGGTCCCCTGAAGAACACATCAGATGTCATTAATGCGGCCAAGAAAATTGCAGAAGCAGGATCGAGGATGGACAAATTGGCACGGGCAGTAGCTGATCAGGTAAGCACAAAAATTAGCAGGAATATGATGTAACCTCTATCAATGAGTTGTCTTTTGCAGGAAAAGATTATCTTTATTCGTCAGAAAAATTACCTGTTGAAAATCACTGCCTAGTGATTTTCTGCCCATTGAATATAAGTTGCTGCTTCTGTACCAATCAGCTTGGGTTTTGCAGTACAGGAAGGTTATAGATAAGTCTCTCTAAACCCCAGAAATGCCTGAATTGTTCCACAGCCTCAGTTCTGGACCCAGGTGATTGTATTAGAATTAGACTGATGTATTTGCTGCCATGAAAGCAGTAGAGACTTGGATGCTCTCTTACCCTTGCCATATGCTTAGAAATCCTTATATTCTTTTCACCTTGTTCTTCCAGCAATTTCCCTTAATATAGCACTTTTCTTTTTCAAGATTCCCTGGCTCCCTTTCTAATGCTTTGCATGAAGGTATTGTGCAGGGGTCCTCAAACTTTTTAACCAGGGGGCCGGCACGCAGCTAATTGTAGATTGAGGCAAAGTAAATTTGACTATTTTTTCCCTTGTAAACTTCCTATAGTTATTTTCCTTTCAATCTCATCAGGAGAAATTTTGGTGGTAGTGGATATTGATAACTTCCCTGCCTCTAGTCTTTCTCTTAAAAATATATTTTTTTTTTTTTTCTTCAAGTAAGCATGTAAAAGCGTAACACATCCTGCCAGGGAATAAGGGCCAGAGTGGCAAGAAACCTGAAGCTGCCCATTTTCCTATAAACTCAGAAATTTGGGGGTTAGGTTTTCTTCATTATCAGCAGGCATTTTTCCTGTAGTTAACCCATTCCAATTCTTCAGATGTAGCATCTGTTCATTTTAGCATAAGAAAGAAGAAATCCATATGTCAGCTGATGAAATTCCTAGTCTACAGCATTTGCAGAGGTGGAATATTTTAAAGAAAGGAAGACAGAGACTTACTATGCTTAGAGTACATTGGCTTGAGTTACATTTTAAATTTCAGAAGAATGTACCATGTATACTTTAATAATAAACAGTAAAATCACTATGAGAATGAAGTGTTTGTTTTAATGTTTGCACTTTAATGATATTTTACAGAACTTTGGAGACGCTCATGTAATTTAAACTCTTTATGGACAGTTGCATTTATAATTACTGTTCCAATGAGACAGATCTTACGTTTTCATTTGCTGCAAGGTACTTGTATTTAAAGCCTTGCCAGCTCTCTAGAAGTATTGCTTTAAAGTTCATTTCTTTTAGTTCATAGACTTCAAGAG
The DNA here is from genome assembly GCA_035590215.1 of Microhierax caerulescens. Classification (NCBI taxonomy): domain Eukaryota; kingdom Metazoa; phylum Chordata; class Aves; order Falconiformes; family Falconidae; genus Microhierax; species Microhierax caerulescens. The sequence continues at coordinate 42,218,491 of JAVJGJ010000001.1, forward strand.
CAGGGTAAATATTCCTGTATTAAATTGTCACCGGTAGGGAGAAGAGATCTCTTAGGGATTCACGCTTGAACAATGTGGCAACTGTCTGAGAAACAGAGGCATTATAGCATCGCCATAAGTATAGAGCAGATTAAGGCTAACAGCCACAACGAACCTCCAGCTTTGTTTACTGTTACTTCTAAAGGGAGAGAAAAAAAGCAAAGTAACTGCTTTCAGGGTTATAGATGACAGTATGTGCAACTACTTCACCACAAACATATCCTTTGCCAGCATTAGCTGTTGGGGCTAGGGCAGTCATCTCAGGTCAGAGGCCGTGGTGCTGTTGACTCGTGTGCTCAATTCTATCAGGTTTTGTTTAAGTGCTCTGATAATGTTTTACGAAAATTGAGCATAAACTTTGTAAGATGCTAAAAAGACATACATGGAATCTTTGTTTCTTAAGCTATACATTCAAAGAACATTGTCAGTCACACTTTGCTGGGTAGCCCCAAAGAGTATTTACTGGAGACATGCTGTTAGCAATGGACCCTTTCAGCAATGTTTTATCACAGTGAATTACTGAGGTCTGTTCTCTTGAGGCAAGGCTTTGAATATTAACTACAAGAGTGTTGTTTATCATGCTGTTGTTATTGTGGGGGATGATGCAGTTTCTATTAAGAGTCTCAAAGTCTATGAATAAATTGTACCTAGGCCTTTTCTAGTTATGTTGATTATAAAACTTTCACCGAGTCTACCATATTTGGCCTAATGTAATTTGTATCAAAGCACAATTGAGACACCCAGCATCCAAAATGGTGCAAGACTGTAGATAGCTTTCTGTCTAGTATGAAGAGATATCCCTTAGACATGCAGAAGGACCAACTAATCTCATTATGTGCTTGAGAAGGGCTGCCATACTGATGTCATCTGCTGAGAAACTCTGTAATACGTCACACTTCAGAAAATAATTTTCTTCTGGCACAAATTAAAGTATTTACGCATTAGCAATAAGCTTGCCAAATCTGCCAATACCAAACCCAAGCAGCCTCACCTCTGCCTCTCTGGTCCTTGGTGTGTCAGTAAGAGGCCTGGCTTCTGCCAAGTCTGAAGCAGAGCTGTGTTCTCTGAAGGTCTGCACAAATGCCAGGGAAGCTGGCAAGACAGCCAAGAGTTGGCATTAGAGTGGATGTAATCAGTCATAATTGGGTTTATCTGGGCTTTAACTGATCCACGTTATATCTTCACCTAGAAGGCAACTTGGAGTTTCAGGTCAGACTGGGTCTTTTGGCTGCTCAATAGATTCTTCTGTTTTGTACAAACTGATATCATAAATGAAACTCCCTCACAAACATAGCAATCATATAATTTTCATTGTCTTTCATTAGTGCCTGATAGAGAGGTTTCTTCTTTTTACAAAAAAGTATAAGGCATCTTCAGGTTACAATTTGTAAGTCTTGAGTTGAATGAAAAGTAGAGTTTGAATTTTCACATGTCATCAAGTGTCTCAGGTAAAGACGAAATTAAATGCATCCAACCAACACAAATACATTGCCACTATTTCTTCTGATTACTTCTCTGTAATCATATAAACTCTGCTGCATCTAATCAAATACTTCTTTTGTCTGTAGTGCCCGGACTCAGCCTGCAAACAGGATCTGCTAGCTTACCTGCAGCGCATTGCCCTCTACTGCCACCAACTCAATATCTGCAGCAAAGTGAAGGCAGAAGTTCAGAACCTGGGAGGAGAACTTATTGTATCAGGGGTAAGCTGGTATTTGTATTTAGCCATTTATGTCTCTTCAAAGGGAGAATTTTTGATGGCAATAATGTACAAAACAAAAATATAGTGATTCATAAGCAAGCTTTTTAAAATGTTATCGCCATTATTCCAGACCTTACAATAACTTGCATAGAGCAATTTGATTTTCCAATTACCCTTTGTTTATACTAACCTTGTAAAATCTTCATTCTTCCAAAAGAAAAGCAATTTCATAGCCTAGAAAGTCATTGCCAAGCTGTGAATATTATAATTATTTGGAGCTTTTGTATATTTGCTCATTATAAATCTTCTTTCCTTTGTTAGTACTGGTAATTTCCTTCCTCTGTGCACATGCCAGCTCTATATGAAGTGCATATTGTTAAGATGGTGATGACTAATGGGATTTCATTCACTCAGGTTCCAATGCACACTAGGTTTAGCAAAAACTCTGGAAGGCCAGCAAAATATTTTAAGTTTTGATGCACGTGCTGTTTTCAAATACTATTGGCAAGCACAATGATTTTATACTCTAATTCCCATCCAGTTATCTCAGTTATTTTCAATGAACATTACAAACCTTTTACACACAATCTTTTTTTAGAAATAAAGACAGGAATGTGCAGTAAGAGTAATATTATAACCAATGAATTTTCTACATTTTGTAAGTATTTTTTCTTTTCTTCTCCTAACGTTGGACTCTGTGTCTCTGGGAGATTACTAGAACCAGGCAGTAGCAATTGCTGCTCTTCATGACTTTCTTGTTTTGTTCTTTTAACTGATCACCCTTGTATTAGCCCCATGACACCTTTGAAATCTTCTAACTCAAATACAGACCACATGTATGTAAATGTATAATATGTTTCACTCTCCTGAGTGTATTTTTAAAATGACGGTGATTTGTGAGACCCAAGACACTTGAAACTTTGATACTTGAAAGATTGTTTTCACATGCAGTTTTGAAAAAGCACCCTTTCATTGTTTAAGCCCAATCAAGTACGAAGATTCCTAGGACAGCTAATGTGTGCCCTTCATTTCATCCATAACATTCCCCAGTGAAATCACTGGCCTTCCTCAAACATGTCAGAAGTCAGAGCAAAAGTTCTCAAGTACATAACATTTTGATTTTTTGCAAAGCACTATAGAAGGTCTTAAACATTTGCCAGGCTTTCTTGGATCAAACATTCTGAAGTCATATATGCAATCCTAAAAGGAGCTGCTTAAATGTTCCTGTGTCTGTCCTGCAATTGGTCTTCACTTCTTGACGTATGTACATATGTAATTTTAATACCTTGATCTTCCCACAGCAATGAAAAGATCCTCTTCCATTTTCCTGATATTAATGGAGTGATCTGTCCTTGTATTGCTGACAGCTATGCTGCATAGTAAATGCGATGATCTTTTCTTACCTACTGCCATCTGGGCCCAGCTTTTCATACCCATTGAGTTGTCATATTCATCTATCTATAACAATTACCCAAACCAGTGCTTCTGCCAGCTTGGCTTTTGTGGTTGTGTGTGTTTCTTTTCCAAGTCTCTTTATTCAGTGTATGTGGATGCTGAATAAGCCATTGTGAAACTCTAGCATCTATTCGTTACTGGAACATCACCATCCGTTGTAAAATTTAAGTGGCCAAACCGCTTGACTTCATCATTTCCAGTCTGGCATTGTTAGCATCTGCTGCTTTCCGGGCTTCACCACCATTGTGTTTCTGTTTGGTTGGGTTTTTACAGTCAGTTGCAGATAAAGAAAAAATAGCTTCAACCACAGAAATTATTTGGGTCTGTTCCGAGGACTCAGCTGTGCTGACATACAGAAAAATTTAAGATTGCCCAGCTTTCTTCTTCTGCTGTTGCTCTGAACAGGAGGTGGTATAGAGAGTTGAACTCCTGTGCATCCCTTTTTGAGAGCATTATCTTGTTATGTGGTATAACACACAGTACAGTGCTTCCCTAGTAGCATTTTCAAAGCTGTTTGTCTTCAAGGTGCTGGGTACTGTATGCTCCTTTGCTATCCAGAGATCTGATATCCAAGTGCACATCTACATCTGCTTGTCTACTTCCTGCTTCTGCTTCCATATTCTTCTTCATTTTCTCTTGGATAGCCAATTACAAATAAACAGTATTTTATTTACATTAAAATGAAATACCATTATTTGGCAACTTGCATACAGTACAATGTTAGAAAGACAATAGAAACCCAGAATTCAAACTTCCCAACCTGTGACTACAGAAGTAAGTTTATGTGACTGCACTATATTTAAGTGTTTTGATGTAAATATCAAGTAAATATCAAATGCCAGGATGATTATTACAATATTGTAATTTACTATTGTGTTTACAAAGAAACACAATATAACTGAGATTGATCCAAAATATGAATTATGATTCAGAACTATTATGGGCAGTACTTGAATATTTGCATTATCAATAATATTAATAATATTTATAAATGAAATATATGCGTATTTATGTATGAATCTATGTGTGGGTATATGTATGTTTATGTAAAAAGGAAAGAGACATAAACCCAATTAAAAGCTAAAAGACAGATGAAAGGAACCCCACAGTTCTTACAGTTCTGTTAGAGAAAAATGTGTTGCAACAACTTCAGAAATACTGTGTACATAACATATAATGTGCTATATATCCTTTGGTGGAAGTTCTATTTCTTTTTTCCCCACAAGACTCAGTAGTTCAGTATGGTTTATCTCTGAAAATAAGCATAAAGCTGATCTTGTTTGCTTTTTACTCTATAGAGTGATATGATACTAGCATAGCATATGAAGGGGTTCTTTTTTGGCATCATTGACTTTGCTGCAAACAGGAAATCAGATCAAAAAGTAAGCAAATATCACACGCCTGAAGTGTAAATTATTTCAGTAAAGCACTCACTGTTATTTTTCCCTTTCTTTCTTCCATTCCTTTTCCCCCAGCTCTTTCTCTCTTTTGATCTTTCCCATCAAATTCCCTGCATGCAGATAGCAAAATTATTTTCACCAGATGAGTAAGATCTGGCAATTGAGAGTTAGTATTAATAAGCATAACCTTATTAATATCAATGGAGCAAAGCCAATTTAGACTATCTGTTAATTCAGTCCTTTATATTGCAAGGTGAAAGTCTTAATTCCCGATTCCAGTTGAATTTTGAAAACTAAAATAGGGAAAAACTATATGATACCTGTTCTTCATTGTGAAGCCTTGTAAACTTGAAGACAATATATTACAAGGAAGAAAGTAAAGAAAAGGGGTGAGGAGGAAGTTAGATAAAAGCAAAAATGGAATTAATATTTTAAAAATGGAAAATATTTTTTTTTAAATTCTAATCTATGTAGATAATATCCTTTTTCTTAATAATAGTGTCTTTGACCATGGTCCATAAACAAATAGATGTTTCTGTAATTTTAAATTTGAATATTCAATTTCTAACTCTTCTCTAACAATAAACAACCTTCTTTAAAAAATCACAGACTATAAGCACTTCAAAATAATTTTCTTTCTCTCTTCCCTTAGTTTACTTAATGTAATGTATATTTACTTTATATAATATAATATATAAAAATATAATAATAATAAAATATATAATCAGATGCACTATTGTATAGGAATGAATCCTCTGAGGTGCTGAGCATATACTACTTTCAGTGAAGTAAATACCATTTACATATATTTAGCTCTTGCTGATAGATAGCCTTTTTGTGCTAGCTGCTTTTGTTGAGTAGTGTTGGTTTTAACCACAATGTTTGTTATTCAGATAAATATTCAGACTTCTTCTGTCTCTAGGGCTGCTTTATTTTTTTAGTATTTCTGTCTGACTCTTGTTAGCTAGGCCATTACAATAAAACAGATCTATATATATTCATTTCTTACTCTAGAATAAATATCCACTTGTTCTGTTTACTGCTGCTCTGAAGCTAAGCAGCTCATTTACCTACTACCCATTTAGGCTATGAACTTCCATTTTTTTAAAATTCTTGTTTAAGTTAGTACATAAGTTAGTTACTACAGTCTTCCCTGCAGATTAAATTGAACAGAATCTAAGACAATCCCTTATCCAAGGCAGCCCCCTATCATGCTGGGGTTTGATATAGAGCTCCACAGATACAATCAGCTGTATTATCAGAAAATTTGCTCAGAGTCTTAAACTTCTGAGCCAGATAGATATGCAGTGTCATACAGAGTAACAGCCATATATGTTTGAACACTGTCCAAAAATATTGAATCAATGTTTAGCTGGGTCCAGTTTTCAATTGTTTTCAAATGCCTATTTATCTTAGCATAATAGGCTCAGCTACTATACTAAAAGAAGTATTCTTATAATTTTTATATATTTATGATTCTTATAACATGTTGAAGAAGGAAGACAGTTCAGTTAAGAATGTGACTTTATCCAGGAGTTCTTGCTTGGTGAATTTGAGGGTGTTGGGGGAAAGGAAGGTAAAAAGGCTGGAGCCTCCATTAAATTTGGGTAGGACATTATGAGAATTCCTGGACTGGGAGGTTTGTTAGATAAAAATCTTAACAGATGTGGGATATACTGCAAGATAATTGTATGATTGTTCTTGAGTAGTGATAAGAGTAAGGTAACTGGAAATAGCTAGTCATCAAAAATGAATGAGCCTCATTATTTATCACAATATAATAGTGTGCATCCAGCAGTTATTTCAGGTGAGCTGGCAAACAGTTTCCCTACCAGTTCTGCCAATGGATCTTACATCTATTAAACCAAAATGGTTTAAAGGTCCTTCGTTTCTTTCATTTAAGCCCGAATCACCCTAAACTACCTTGTGCTGTAAAAAGGAAGTTTGTATGTGTATGGCCAGTGAAGTATCATAAGTTGCTACTTCTGAATTCTATAGACTCAAAGTCCGGAGATTTGAAGATCACCTGTTATTAAAAGTGAGTAAGGCTGTCTTTCATAGAATTTGCATTAAGAGCCTATGCATAAACAGTTAATCAAGAGCCACTGATATGTTACTTCATTTCCTCGCATCAGAAAGCCTTTCTGGAGTTTTTTCTTTGTTTTCAACTAGGCAATCAGGGAGAACGTTTACATTTAAAAATCTTATAGAGTATGGAGAAAGTGTTGTTTTGGAGTTTGGTAAATAAAGCAATTTAATTCCTCCTGAATCAGGCAAGAATTTAGCACTATGTAAAAGAAGGTTTGCTGAAGGGAGAGTTGGCAAATTGACAAAACTGTAGGATTCCTTTTATTCAAGATTCTCAGGAGCACAAAAAGGTTACTCTTGTTACTTAGCTAGCAACAAAATAAGTTTTACTATTAATTTATAACAGACATGGAAGAATGCTACATGAAATATACTTACAGGAACAGTCTGACAAAACCTTTCTAGATATTTCTAGGCTGCGCTGCTTGGATTGGCAAGCTGTCAGTGTTTTCAGTAGAAAACACCTGAGCTAAGACCTAGCTGTCATTAATGATTGATATTACTAACAGAAAATTTGTGGTTTGTCTGCTAGTGATTCAATTTATTTGGAGCTGAGGGTAAGAGCAGTTAGACCTAAATAATTTGCTCTGTTCATGTTTCTTGGATGGGAGATGCCCAAAGAGTTATGCACCACAAAGAAGTGATACAGTCCTGTGTCTAAGCTGACATCATTGCAAGACTAGGATTTGGGTTATGGCAATACATGACAATGGATATAACACAAGTTAATATACTCAAATTGATAAAAAGAAGAGAAAGATGGACCCATGGACCCTATAGATAATCACTAAACTGCTTATGATTTGATTTTATGATTTTCTTGTTTAATTTAGTAATTTAGGTGTGGTGGTTTTGTAAATTTTTGTTTGTTTTTTGGTTTTGAGGTTTTTTTGCAGTTGCTTTTCATGTTTACCCACTGTTTTACCCACAAGATTGTAGTAAGCATTTAGAATGACTAAAAGGGAGTTTGGAAATATGAACAGTGTATTGTATGTACTAATGCTGAAAAAATAATGTAAGATGGGACTGATGGAATTATATTTGTTTACAATGGAGTTGGTGGACAGGAGTTCTGTTTTGAGACTTGGAAAGAAAGAAATAGGTGAAGGAGAGGACTTTGGAAGTAATAAGGAAGTAAGCCAAGGAACTTGAAATATGAGATATGAAAGAGTCAGGAAGAAAAAGCCCAACCAAAAGCAAGATAGGAATATGAAATCAAAAGAATTGCAGTTGTGGAAAAGGAATAAGATAAAGTCAGGACAATAAAGTTGGTTGGATTCCACAATAATATCTACTCTTTTAGTAGGACAAGTGAAGAGGCAAAATATAAAAGTAGGGTCTTTATTTCAGCCCTGAAGTTACCACTGTAAAAAGACAGCTTCCAGAACAGGAAAGCTATGGCTAGATGGGGAAAGTAATAGACTTTGATTTGCAGTGTATATTCAACTAGCTCAGGTCATCTGCTTTGGAAGAAATGCAGGAAATGAAAAAAACAGGCAGATGTTTCAGCTGTGCCTTTCGGGATGGGGATATATTTAACTACTCTCTGCATATGTGTTTGAATGTATGCAGACATATTGATATGTGAGAGGGTAAAATAAAGCCATAGTAAGTGTACTATGTTCCAAAATATATGACTACATGAAGAGTGTGGTACTTATAAATAGACAGGTTTTGATAAGCCTTTATCTGGAACAAATTGTTTTTGAGCTTTTCTATTTTTGACTAACAAAGGAGTCTTCAGCTCCTGCTGGCACAGGCCGTATCCCTCAATACATTGTCCAAAAAAGGGACTACCTGATGATGTGGTAACATAAAAAAATATCATCAGAACACTGAGTCAATTTACTACTCCTAAAGATTAAAGGCATCAGTGAGTTGTGCAGGTTAATCAAAGTGAGTGCTAGTAAAAACCCTTATGGTCATATATTCATTATGTATGATGTATTTTATGGAAACACCATCTTAGAGCTTTTTGAAAGTTAAAACAGTGAAGAATTCCTAATTATCCTATGAAACATCTCTAAGATGGATAGAAAAAAAAAATACAGATTATATGTAGCGGTTCTAAAACCGTTTACAATACCTCCTCCAAATATGTAACAATAATAAAGATTTATTTCATTAGATTAATTTTATCTATTGCTTCCCAGTAAAAGTAGTGTGGTCTAGGAGCCCAGAGGGTTTATGCAATTGGCATCTTTGGAGGGATTCAAGTCTCAGGGAGACATTGCAGCAGCTGAGTGGATCTAATGTTGGTAATGAACTCATTTCAAGTTGAAGGTTGTTCAAGAGACCTCCAGAGAGCTCTTTCAAGTGACATTTGTACAGCATTTTGATTCAGTTAAGTGAAAGATCCCATAGGATCTTATTTCTACATCTGTGAGTTCACATGGTTTTGCCTTTATGACTTGATTGGACAATAATATATATCCTGAGCTTTGGGCATCTGGGGGATCATAAGCATGATTCGCATAAAGAATAGTGCACAAACCTTTGGAAAGATTGATTTATTTTTGTTAGTGTTATGGTTATGTCTTCCAGAGCTGAGTGAAGGTGGATTGGTGGTGGGCAGGGTTTACATTATGTAAGGAAAAGTAGATGAATGAGCTTAAGACAGAACTGAAAAATTCAAGAACAACAAAAAAAAGAAATAATCTCAGTTCTTTTGAAGCTACAATGGTTTGATATAAGGCTATTTTCGTGACTAAGATAATATCTCATTGTATACGAATGCACATAGAAACACACATACACATAAATATGAAACAATATATCCTGCATAAATGGAAAGATGTTATCTAGAATTTCATTTGCAAGGCAAAATCACACTGCACTTGTCTTCATTAGAATATATTCATGGAGAAAGAAGCATGCACACCACCTTATATGTCTACATTTAGTAGATTAAACAGTAGATTAGACAGGTTAGACTTTTGTCCTTATTAAGAAACATTTTGGCTACAGGGAACATATTCTTGTGCTTTATCCGGTAACAAATGCTCATGAATTTCTGAAGATTACATTTACTGAAATTTCTCATTAGAAGAGTTTTCTGCAAAGAAAAACATTTCTGATACCAAATAATATTAACCATTTAATTCCATGAAAGCAAAGCACAGTGTTACAGATTCAAGACTGAGGCCTGAAATACATATGAACATAGAAAAAAGATTAGAGAATTGAAGGAAGTACTAATGTATATTCTTCATTACATACTGCATTTGTTTTAAAAAGAGTAACCACTCTAAAATCCAAAGCCCACCTGCTACAGCAGTTACAGCTTCAGTTCAGCTTGTTTTTCTATTCCAGGCCATGATGAATGAGATGGGAAGAAAATGGGAACATTATGGCTTTCTGATACACAAACTGCACCAGCCCTGCAATAATTAGCAAGGCCTAGAGAACATTCTAACATACCCTGAGGTATGGTCCTAAAGGACTATTCCTATAAAAATTACTATAAAGAAAGAGAGGACTTCAGTGCTGTCTCATGTTCACTTCTTTTCCTGTCTTACTGCCTTTAAAGAAGGTAGTTTGGAGCCAAGCTTCACTATTTTGTATTAAATAAGAATTCCTTTCCTTTGGGGCATTCTCAGCTGGCCTCCTTCATGCACAGCATAGGTTTGCTAATAGGTACATCCTGAGGCTTTAAAAATTATTAGGTTTGTTTCTTGCACATGGGAATTATTGAGAACTGAACTTACATAATGACAGATTTAATACAGAACAGCAGATTTTGGACTGTGTTTCTTATACAGAAGTACATCTTTTAGCTCTTGCAATTATTTAACTTCTTGATTTGGGTTGTGGTGAAACTTAGTCTCACTTCTAAAAATACTACCAGATGATGCTTTTGCAGATATTAAAGGAATAACAACTTCAGTTCAGACTCATCAGTTTCTTTGACTTTAATTATGGTTCTTGACAACCTGAGTTGCAGATGAGTAACACACACAGAAATACTCACAGACAAGAAGGCATACCCTCAAGGGGAAGCATCAACAGGTTTTCCCAGCCAGAACAGAATCAATTGCAAATGCTGAACAAAACACCTTACAATAGGATATTTAATAAAACTCACAATAGGAACATATTTACTTTAAATGTAGGACACTATAATAGCCTTTAGGAAGGGATCAAACTGAGTAAGGAAGGTTAAAATTTGCCTTATATCTTTAACCTCTGAAATATTTTCTTCCACACTTGGAGTACATTATTATTACTCTTACTGTTATTATTAATGAACCTCACAGGACAAAGAAAAAAAATGTCTGTTCTTATATCACATAATTAATCTTACATAACTGTTAAACAGCTGCATCAACAAAAAGGATTATTTTTATATAATGTATTAAAGATATTGATATGGAATCAAAGTAAAAACCTATCCAGTATCAGAAAAATCAGTCCTAACCTCTTACCGTTAAATATTCTCAAATGCTTTCTTTTAACATCAGTTCTTTATAGTTCTGATTAATACATCATCAAAGTACCTTGTGAACTAGGTTACCAAGGTAGGCAATAGTATCACTAGAAAATAAGATGATGCATACAAGTGATGTGTCCTATCTCTCATCAAAGACCAAATTAGAACTCTATAATTAGAGCATCAGTATCATCCAAAATACTGCAGAAGCATTTTAATCTTTTTTTATACTGGCAAATATATTCAGCATTCGCATTGTCAAATGATTAGGGAAGTTACAGTTTTACTCAGTCTCAGATGGGATGTTACGTTTCAGCATCAGCTCAGATAATGAGCAAAAAAGATTTTTCCATTTGTCCATCAAGATGACCCACTACAGTAACAGGACATCTTTGGACCAGAGGTGGGTCTGTGTTAAGGTCTCAAACTTTTATGGGGTGCATCAACTTGGCATTTTTACAGGATGTTTTCAATCTGTTGTTTCAATTTCTTAAAATATATCCATTTCTGTAGGTCTACTGGTAGTGCATACAATGTTTCTGCACGGTTGGTACTCTTCAGCTTATCACAGCTTTGCTGTACTCAAACTTCATAGAAAGCAGCTACTGGTACCTTGTGGTGCCTTCCCATTCCCCATCATCTGTCCATCTTTTTAAGCAAGAAAGCAAGCACTTTTTTGTGGTAGATCTTTGATGTCAGAGTGAACATGGACCCTTTTTTTAACTTGACCTCTGGTGCTTGGGTGCAAGTGTTTAAATCAATGATTTAAACTGCATTCAAGTTTGTCTAATGCCGTTAGGCTTAACTTTTGTCCCTAAAGAAAATATTTTAGAGTAGTAAATTGTTCACTTACTGGCTCTTTGCATTTCCATGCATTCATTTAATAAATCTCAGTTGTATTCCTTGGAACGCTTGGAATATTTCCCTCCTCTCTTAAATGTACATACATTTCAGAAATGTTTTCAGTCAGGTATATTCTTTCTCTGCTTTTGTTAAATGTTTAGGCCAGTAATGTGTTCTTGTGTAAGTTCATGGGTCAGTCATCTTTTTTGCTCTTCCCTTAATTTTCTCTTTATCAACTACAGATATCATACTAATGAGGTCAAAATAAGATTTCAGAATTCAACAGTGTTAGCCCCAAAATACTATCTGGCATATTATCTTCTACCTAATCTATTGAACTTTTTGTATCATATTATCATGATGGGATCTGCTATATTTCTCCATATTTCTCATCTTGTGTTGTTACTGGAGAATATTCTTGGCTGTGCTTTCTTCCAGGGTTTAATTCCATACATTTCTGTTCTAATAAAATACAACTTATTTCTTTATAGGACATCTTAGAACTGCTACTACAAGTGTAATATTTCTCATATTTAAGGATACGTCCTTATCTTTATCAGAATGAGCAATCCTGCTTAGGCTTCATAAGGTCTAGTGGTCACAGTGGTTCAAAATATATTCCTACTTTATTTGGCAAAAACAAGTGTGGTGCAATATTCAAGTCATAGGTTACCTAAGTCATGAATTACCTGAATTCCACTTTGTACCTTTTACCATAAAGCCCTTTAAAAGTTCAATTTTTCTTTTCTATTTGGCAGACTAGTAGGCATACACGTTAATAAGGAGTAGATGAAATATAGGATACCAGAAACCTTTTTTCTCCTCACTATCTTCATACATACAAATAGCTTGAAATCAAGATGAGGTAGTGAGAAATCAGACAGACATATGTTTAATTCAATTATCAACTGAAATTCACAGCACTATCATCACTTTGCGTGACTCAGATGCAGCCTAGTTTTGCATTGTGTTCCTGAAGTTATTTATCATCTTTAACAGTCACAATAGCTCTTAATTTAGTCTACTGGACTAGCTGATTTGTTGAGGTTTTAAATCCACAAATATACTGTTTTAAAGTTGTATCTTCAGATACTGCAGGATTAGATTATGATCAAAATTTCAACAGTAAAGAAGAAAAGTACTTCTGTCGTTAGGTGAAGTGATTGGTACTAGGCATTAGTCACAGAGTTTCTTTTTTTAATAGGAGGAAAGGAGAGAAAAACAGAGCACACAAACAGAGCAGGGAATACACATTAATCATTACTAAGACTGAAAAAATAATCATTATTAGGTTACAATTTACATGATCATTGTAGCAACAAAAAGCTTAAGGGAAAACGTCAATATTAACTCCGTGTGCTTATAATACATGCTCTTCAAAGAGATTTAAGGAGCAATAATTTTTCCTCTTCCAAAAGGCAGGATCTTATGCTAGCACTCTTTAATGGCACTGAATAGTCCCACATTTGCTGAGCGGTTTCATTTAATGGAGTTAGGTTTAACAGCGTATACCTTTTTTTTTATTATTATTTTAGTATACAGCTAGGCTATTATGAAAATACTGGTGGATAATATAAGCAATTATGTTTACTTTCAAACCTGCTTTTCCAGAATTTGGATAATAAAAATTCCATTTATAATAAAGTAGAATGAATATCCCATTTTAAGCCCACCAGTTTCAATTCTTGGAAAATTGTTTGGGAAAAGAATAATGTGCTTCAGCCTATAAGGTTGCCATTGTCTAAAAATGTTCAGTGTTGAAAAACATTACCTCTTATAAATTTTGTTGATATTTTCTGGAACTTTAAAGTGTGCTCTGTAGATAAATGTATGCCCAGATTTTTTATACTTCCCTCACTTGTTCTTTCAGCACAGTTTGTCAGTTCTCATTTTCAGTGTGAGAAAAATATAATTCTTTCCTGACCTTCATGTAGTGATGTTGGTGGCCTGTCCTCTGGCTTACTCAATTACACAGTCAGCCTAGAGGTGTGGACTGTCTAATTTTTATTCAGCACGGGTGGACACAAGTATAATTCCAGTTGTAGTCACTGGAATTTCAGCTGCTTGCATCAGTGTTTATGTTTTTGTGCAGTTCGGCTGTTCAAAACCATACACAAAATTGTGCTGCTTGGAGGTCTTTTAACCAATTTGATGCTCAATCTGATGTCGATCAGATTTTAATGTGGATGGAGCTTTCTATCCTCTCTGGTTTTCATCAAAAGTTGCCAAATTTTATACCCTTTCCCAATCAGCAAACCCTGTAGGGCTTGCATGCAGAACCTGTGCTATGGGAGCAAGTGAAAGGAACCGGCAGACAGCGGGGTCACTCATCGTGGAAGAGTCCCTGTTTCTTTGACCAAGCATAGCTCCTTCAGCACACGTTTTCCTCTCTCCTCACCTCTACACTACGGCACAATATTTCCCTTGCTCTCTCTCTCACTATCTCTTTTCTGTATCTCTCGGAAATCAGACTGGAGTTCAGAGCACTTTCACTACCTTTTATGAGGTAGAGTGTGATGTCATAGATGGGGGCAGGGCTAGTCAACTTTCTACCCACCCACCCACCTGTGCTGAGGGAGCTACGCTTGAGACCGGAAGCAGTGACTCCTCGACGGTGAGTAACCTCCTGTCTCATCTCTGTCTTTATAGATCTGGGGGTGGAGGGAAAAGACATGAGAATTGGGGATTATTTTTTTTTTTTGTTAGCTAGCTTTTTTAATTGTTTTATAATTAACCATAGGCCTCCCAGAATGAATTGCATGTCTTGTCTTAGTCGCCTGCAAGAAATTATTTCCTTATTCTTCTGAAGTCCTAGAGTTAATGTCATCTGTAAAGCAATGATCACCTTTGTTTGCAGAGGTGGTCCCTTTACTGGTGGTTAAACTGGTCCTTCAATGTTTATCTTGCATTGTGAAAAGGCAGGCTCTAGTCCCCTTGAACTCAATTGCTAAGCTTCCATTAATTTAATTCCAGTAGTTCTGGGCCATAAATTTTATAAAGTACTTTGTGATTAAAGATAGATGGTGTTACATTTGTCATTATTAATGCCTGTTTATACAGCACAATATTTTTATTTTCTATATTCTCTGTTACTGTTTTTATTTGCTTTATCTAGAATGTTTATGAAGCTATGTATTAACAATAGGCCAATTATAAGGCCTATTTTATGGATGAAATAAAATTCAAAAGTAAGTTGTGGAAGATGTAAAATTAAGCAAGAAATCCCCAGAAGGTGTAACTGAGATTTAACCTTTGAAATTATAAATTAAAGCATTTGATTTTTTTTCTTCTGTGATAAGAACTTGAGCAGAGATATTGCTAACTGAATTTCTTCATGTTTTTCTTGTGTCACTTCCTAAACATTACTATTTTACTTTAAAGCACTGTCTTGTTACCTGTTTCCCTTGGTCCCAAGTATTACTGCTTCACTGTTTAATATCCCTCAGCATTTTAAAAAAAGACAAGATGGACTACAAAGATCTTCCTTTCTTGTTCTGCCTCTTGGGTGTCTATTAAAGTTGTCACGGTGTCAAAGCTCTCATACTGAAGGGCAGAAGAAGGACTGTATGAAGATTTTGGCCTCTAGGGATATGGCAAATCTTGCTGTTCTTTTTCATTTAAAGCTCTTTACCAGCTCTGTGTGGGGTCTTGTCATATCTCAGTGAAAGGCATGAAAAGGCAGAAACGCGTACTCTATAAATCAAAGAGAGTGCGATGACAGCCTTTTCAGTGGAGGTGGTCCATAGCCTGACTGATGAAGTGTGATCTAGTCTATTTTCAGGTGACTAGGTGGCTTTGAGGCAACAGGTAAAGGATGTGGACCATGCCATCTTCTGGTTAATGGCGTGTATTGGGGATTGGTCAGTAGCAATAGATAGATATTCCTCCCTGGTGACTCAGTGATGCTCTTTTTATCAATGCATAGGAGAGTTGAATGAGATTTTGGGAGGATGAAAGTCTTGGGTACAAAGTTACCAAAATTTTCACTAATGACTGCTTCCCTTCCTGTGAGAGAAAAATAAGGATGAAGAATAGAAAGCTTGGCTCCCTGACAGGTGCTAGCTTTTCTATCTTTGAATAATGTGTGCAAGGAGTATTATTACTACTGCTTATTCCTTTAGTAGACCAATGAAGTCTCCAAATCTATCCTTTGTAAGGCCAAGAATTTGTCTGTCAAATTTAGCTTCCTTAACAAACTTTGATCTCTCTGGTAGGAAAGAAAGAGCAAGTTAGTCGATCTCTAATGTTTCAATGGGAAAACTTTATAGGAATTGCTGCTGTTAAAGACAGTTAGAGGTTTTTTCTTTCCAGAGGCAAATGTTTTGAGGTAGAATTTAATTTAGATCCTAAGCACATCCTTTGCTGATGAGTTTACAGAATTGTCTTTGCACATAATTATGCTTTATAACGCAGGAGGCTAATTTTTGCACAGAATTGGTAAAATGTAACGACCAACTATACAGTGCCCCTAATCTTGCTTCAATGATACATAAGCAGTTTTGTGGCATAGAGAGGGAAAATATTTTTTAAAGTGACAGAAGGACTTGGAAAAGGAAATTAGAATTGTTATCATTCAGTAATTCTGGTGAATTAGAGACCATGATCAGCACTAAGGGGGTATTGTGGATGTCAGTGGATTACTTTAAATCCAGAGAAATTTGCTCTCTAAATTTATTTTATAAGATGAGCAAATTAGCAGCTGGCTGACATGTATGGGGAAGGAGTTTGTAGGGGGAATGATATTCAAAATGACATAAACTGTTGTGATAATTAACCTGGAATCTGTCTGTGCCAAATCTAACAACAATTTTTTGTCCATGCAACCCCAGGATGTGAATTTGCCTGAATAACTGAACACTGGGAGGATAAATAGCCTAATTTTACATTTACTGAGCTAATTCCCCTGTTAAATAATTTTATAGGCATCTATGATTAAAAAAAAAAATTAAAATGTCTAAAATGCACAGATTCCTGTATTTTACAGCTTTGCCTTTAATATGTATTCAGTCAATTGCAATGTTTGTTTTTACTGCACAATGTTTACATGTACATAAATTAAAGTAAAATATTCTAAGGCCTAGGTTTCAGCTGACTTAATTTAGTATGTAATATGAAAACTTTTAAGGCAAATATCTAAGCAACTTCTTCCAATATATGCTAATTTAAATGTGCTAAACCTTCGCAAGTTTTTCGCAAACAGGAAGTTACTTTACAATAAGGCATTCTTAAAAATTGTAGTGTTTTCTGTTTGCAAGCACAGCGTGTGTTACTGATTCAAAGCAAAACCATTAACTAGCATATTTATACCCATATAGCATACTGGAAAGGGGTGAGCAATGCTGTAATGATTTAAGATCATATATAGGGATCAAATTTTTTTTTAGTATAATTAAGATGGCTATGTAACTTTCCCAATTTTTTGGTATTTGCCAGGCTGATTTCTTTTACAAGTTGAATTAAAACTTTGTGGGTTGGTTCTTACCTTCTTTTTCTATATGAGAAGTGAGGGAGAGCTGTGAAATGCACCATCTGTTAGCAAACCGTGTCAGCTGGCAGATAGATGCTTATCACCCTGCCCTCTCTCACTGCGGTTTTAGGCTGGTATAACACCATTGACTCAAAATGAATTACTTTTGATTTAATTTTGTTTAAGCAAAAGAAGTCACAATGATAGTGCACAGCATTCTAAAGGACTCTTCATGTTGATTTAAATTACAGCCCTTTTAAACTTTGGCCTCAGTTCATTTGAATTGTCAACAAAAATGCTCAATAGCTCTTGGGCCGAGTATAGTGGTTGGAGGCCAAACTAGGACTGCCTTAACACCATGGACTTTCCGTTTCTGGGACAGTTGCATCTCAAAGACATTAAAATGATTCTGTTCAATCATAATGCTTTGGATTTTTACCAGTCCCATCTGAGTGTCTCAAAGCAAACATGATGGTGTACCCTTATAAAACTGAAAACAGAAGCAAATATTGTCATTGCTTCCCTTCTGGAGATGAGAATACTGAGCCACACTCCAGGCAGAAAAGATCTATAGAATCGTGATGAGTTTCAAACACTACATCCTCCTTCAAAACTCAGTTAATCTTCAAGACCAGCATTTCTGTCTTCCATTCTACATTCCAGTTTCCACTCTGGATGGCCAAATAAAAATAAATAAAAAAAACAGGAGAAAGTTCACTGTAGTTAAGAAGTACAGTTTGAAAAAAATAGTTGGAAAAAAATCTTGCAGTAACAGTAGGAGGCTACCCCACTCAAGTTGTGCAAAATATGAGAGTAGGTCTATGGTGTAAAGAAAAGGAGTATTTGATTATTCAGTAAGGTTTTACTTGAATTATGGAGAGGTTTTGACTATCTCCATTGCCATGTGGAAAGTGATTCATCTAGCCAAGTGTAAACATCTGCATCTGAGATGTTCACTCCAGGCTTCCTCTATAATTAGTGGTGATCAATGGCCATTTCTAGAGAGTGGGATATTCTTGTTTCAGGTAGGTGCTGACAACTGGTTAGATTAGTAACATCTTAAAAAAATTACAGAGACATGGGCAGGTGAATTAAACAATGTATTCAGACAAGCATAGAGTCAGGGGGGTTAACTCGGGGGGTCTTTTGATGGTTTATATTGATATATAAGTGACGTAAACTTTCTGTGAATTTTGCTGTTGGAGAAAGGAAACTGCCTAATTTTTCCTGGACATAAATATGTAAATTGTTTTGTAAGGATCATTTATCTATATAAAGTAGATCTCTTGGGGCCCCAATCTCATTAGTTTCTGTAGGCTGGAGAGACTGATGTGTTTGCAGTATGTGGTTTTCCCACATTTGACACTTTTGGGAATCAAAGGAGAAGAATTAAGGAAATCAATGTCAAAAATATTAATTAAGTTTGTTTGCATTCTTAGACTGTTGGTTCAAATCCAAGGACAAATCTTTTGTAGTTGTTGAGCATCTCTGCCCAGATTCACTGTATTGTCTTTAGGACTGTAACACAATTTAAGATCTCTAAATATAATTTAAGAGATGAGGTACTCTGGCCCATCTCCATAGAAAAGGAACCCATGGAAGATCTCAAGTGCTCCATGGTTCCTGGTCTTCTCCACCAAGCACAGAAAGAGCCTGGAATGCACCAAGGTCTAGCACCTGGAATTAGGTAGGATGAGTGTAGGAAAAAACTTCTTTCATAGAAATGGAAACTCTGAAAACCTTGCCTAGGTCACTGAACACACTTTCTCAATGATTTTTATGAGCAACCATATTTTTCTTTCCTGTGTTCCTAGAGAAACTATTCAGTTACAGACATCTGAAAAAAATGCTTCTGGGGATCCTAGTGCCACCAGCTATGAACAGTTCTTGGGTCCTGACTAATATTAAAAAACATTTAGTCACAATTTTTCTGATGCCAGGTAAATTAAGACAAGTCTATAGATAATCATGACTAACATACAATATTTAAGCAAGAACATTATAAGAGCCAGTGCAGAAATTTTTAATTTCACCATTCTTCTAAATAACAGTTGAGTTTATACTTTCATCTCCTATACATAAATTCTGGATTAGAGGGAAGATTTGGACATGTGGTTGAATTAATTTGGTTTTGTGTAGGGAAGATGTCCTGAGGTGAAAAGCACAGAAACCATTTGGGTTATGTGAATCATTGAGGCTATAAGTACTGCATTTCTTGTTCAGGGAAAATACTATCTAAAATACTGAATCACAAAAAAAAAAAAAAAAAGGAGACCAAGTAAGTTTCTTAACATGAATATTTTCTGAAGATCATAGGACTTAACCAACTTGAGTGAGCTCTTAAACATTTGTCAATAATTGGTGATATTTTTTCCTCCCCTCTACAGTTACTCACTTTTTCCCTTTGGATAAGGCACTTGTTCTTGTAATAGTGAAAATGAGATTGCCAACTTCATCTACACTATACTTTTAGGTACATTTTCACGTATACAGACAAGAAGGCTAAAGGAAAATAGTTATCTACATCTACCTAACAGGAGGATCTAGAAAAGCCAGATCCAGACTTGCCAGAGGTGCATGGTGTCAGGAAAAGGGGCAACAAACACAAGTTTTAACATGGGAAATTCCAATTAGATAGAAGGAAAAAAGCTTTTCCTTGAGGGTAATGAAATTCAAGTGCAGAGTGGAGGTCTCTAGTCCAGAAATGTGGGAGACTATCCATCCTTAGACATACTCTGCATATGAGCAAAATCCTGTATAATCTCATCCAATTCAATTTGTTTTGAAAGGGCATTGGACTAGATGACCTCGAAAGGTTCTTTTCATTCTAAAGTATTCTATGATTATATGAATACTCACATATTAAAATCTGAATAATAAAAATGAGCTTTTACAATTGAGAGCAAGATTTTACTCATTCCAATTTATTCTTAATTTGCTGTTATCTTTGCTTGTTCTTTCCTTGTGAACTGCAACAGCCTTTGCAATTGTTTCTGTTTTGTTCTGATTTCATTTGTTTACAGTCTCCAGTAATTTTTACATGTTTTGCTGGTTTAAAATAACATTTAGAGTCAGTTAAAGTTAAAAATTTAATGAATTAATGCATTCACAAATTGTACATTCAGTAATTGACCAGGAAAAAAAACTAGTAAGAAACACTTACTGGATGTTATTTAATCATTGATTGAGTTGGTCAAACAAATAGAACAGTGAATTGTGAATAAAATATATTTGGAATAAAATGTTAGAATTTCCTTTACACGTTAGTTGCCATATATTGTTAAGCTAGCTCTGTCAGTGCTGGATCTTTTCTGAAAAGCTGAAATGGGGCTCACTCTGAATGGCTACTGTGGAGATTCAATATTATTTCTTTATTTCATTGCACACTCTTGTAAAGTCCTGGAAAGTGGTCAGGGAATGAGAGAAAGGAACATTTTATGTGAGTTGAGCAATACTGCAAGGACCTTCATCTCCAAGGAAGTAAAAGCATTTTAGCACCTCAGAAGTGATCAATATCTTGAATGATCAAGCCCTTTATCTGCTTCTATAAGACATAAAATATACATGAACAACAGCAGGCAAATGTTAGGAAGCAAGGAACAATAGTCCTGGCACTATCTTCCATTCTACAAGAGAATTTTGTTTTATTCATTTTAACTCTGTTTGATGCATTGTTTCCAAGCTCTCTTCTAAGAAAAGCCAGCTATGCCTGTAGAGCAGCTGTCTTCAAAGTGTCTCTGTGCTGACCTAGGCAAGCGCTACTTTAGAGATACGAAGCTAGCTGAAGGAGCAAATTTGCCTCAGAATGTGACAGATCCTCACAGCTGAAGATAAGGAGATAATTCACATATGGATACCATACTGACACTTTTACAAATTAAAAGAGAAGTTGGGAAAATAGCACATTTCTCAGCATTGCAATCTGAAATCCTACATTATGCTGCTTTTCTTTTTGTTTTCATTGTGACAAATTCAGGGGGAATAGCAAGAGAAAACACATCCTTATGTAAAGAATATAGTGTTTCTATGCTTTATTGATTTTTTTTATCCAAAGTCTCCTGTATTTTGTCACTGAGTAGAATTTCCAGCCAACCAGACATGATTTGGACTCCCTTCAGGTAAGACTCTAAGAAAGACATGTTTTTTATTGTTATTATACCTGTTCACTAGATAAAGAACAAAAGGTTTGTTTCCAAAATTCAACTTGAAAGAGCACTAGATTGTTTTTGGCTTTTAAAAATTATGTCTGTCTTCAAATTGCATACAAGTCAGAACTCAATTCAGGAGGAGGGAGATCTGTAGCCTAGACTAGTTACATATCCTATATTTCCTCTTTCAGACTTAACTGCAATTGGATATGAAAGTGGAAATTTGTACTGAGATGCTTTTGACAAAGTCCTTTTCTATCTGTGACATCAGGTTCAGACAATGTCTTATTTTGTGTAGAGTCCTGGCATATGAATCCATGTATAAAATGATGTATACAATCCTGGCAATACAGACAGCTTACATAAAGATTTTAATGAATGACTTTTTTTACTGGGCCTGATACTGAGCTTCGACAGACTTCTTACTCTTAGTTCTTTTCAGTAAGCCTCCTGACAATATCAAAATATCTTATGCTTTGACTTAGCCTGTCCTGTCAAATATAGTTTAGACTTCATCTTTGTTGCAGATGTTTTATCTTCTCCATGAAGATTAGGTAGGAGCCTGTCTTCAAATCAGTCATACAAAAGTCTGTTTCCTCTTCATCATCCAAGAATTCAGATCAAACTATTCCATGGGACAGAATAATTTTAAAGTTGTAAATGTGGTTATACTAATTTTGCTACAATTAGTAATGTAACTGTGATGGCCATTACACAACCATATTTTTTGTCCATGACATTGCATCATAGGCAACATCCTATCCTCCAGGCATTTGTTCTATGCAGAATGAGGCAGATTTAGAAGAAAAAAACCATGACCCATCATGGCAGAAGACTCATTCCCATGTTTGTCTATTGTAGGTTGCTGTAGAATGTGTTTCTTCCTCTACATTCAGCCTTAGCAAAAAAATGTGTAATGTATGTACCTATAGTGCTGGCAAAGTTATAGGGTGACATCCTGTTCCCATCTATAAAACTCCTTTGACTTTGCTGACTGAAGATTTCTTCCTTGGTCTGAGGAATTCTTCCAGATGTTTGAGCATTCAGACTGATGTGAGATATCTTTGTTCAGTAACAGACTCTGAAAGTTTTGAGGCAGTGTTATAGCATGAAAATGACTGATAAAGCAAGCTTATTTAAAAAATTCAATGCCATATACGATTGCTTGTCCTTACAGTGTTTCTGGTATATGATATGAATTGTACTGGTTTGACATCTTTTTCCTGCTGTGCAGTGGCAGATAATGAGCAGAAGAAAGAGAACTGGTTCTGAGAAAATTTTTATTTTGGCTCAGAATGTTTGCTCCTGTTAAATTCTGAAAAGAATGCAACAATACATGAATGAACTATTAAATATTGAGGAAATAACCTACATTATGTTTCATATCTACAAGAAAAAATGTATTTTTTTTATTGTTAGAGCAGTAATGTCAGATTGGATAAATAATGTATTGACTGTAAATAGAGTTGATGAATAGAAAACCTTAAGTATCCATCGGAAATTCCAAAATATATTTTTCACCTTTGGAACCTACCAGGCTGGAAAGAAGCCAGTAATAATTATAGTTCACAAAAATAATCAGGTAATGTTAACTTTTAGTAGTTTCCAATTCTTTTGGTTTTCATTTCACCATTTCAATTGTTAAAATGTGAGCTTTCAGGCTAGCTCATTAGGAGGACAAACACTGACAATGTTTAATGTCAGCCGGTCATATAAAAATGACATTTTGATAATGTCTACATCAGAAGGGAATTCAGTGATTTCTACAAGTACAAAAAATCATATCAGAAACTAGAAGGATCAAAGTAAAAGAAAATAAGTGTCTGTGTCCTGCCTAAAACTCATACTAGCTATCTCACCCCTGAGCTGTGATCCTCAGACTCCAGGCTCAGAAAGCATCTACATTTCCAACATTAATGTTCCTCATGTGCGTGTTTTGCTCCATAATATGCACACTAGTATGTTAGTTTGAACTGCTCTTGGCAGCCTACCACACATAGCAAAAGCCTGAACTTTGACAGGATTTACAGCCGGGTGCTTCACTGCTGCTAGATGACCCAGTTTCAGTACGTGATTTCAGTGCTTACATAACATATTAGGGCTGGCTGGACAGCAGAGCTGGAGCTGCCTATTATCTCCGGTGGTGTACTCTTGACTCTTGGGCCAAAACCAACTGCATCAGCATCCCT
Source organism: Microhierax caerulescens (assembly GCA_035590215.1). Classification (NCBI taxonomy): domain Eukaryota; kingdom Metazoa; phylum Chordata; class Aves; order Falconiformes; family Falconidae; genus Microhierax; species Microhierax caerulescens. The sequence goes on from JAVJGJ010000001.1 coordinate 42,242,251, forward strand.
CAGACTATAACCTGTGAGTCAGGCTTTTTGCAAGGCTTCTTAAAGATTTGTCTGCTTGTAGCTATTCATGAGAGGATAAGAGAGGACAAAGTAAAGATAAGCTGACTAAATAGGCAAATAATCATGATGTTGAAGCCCATGTTTCAGTCTCTAAACTGGGAAGGCAAAAAAAAAAAAAATCCTTTAAAAAATAAATATTTGTGAGCTTTCTGGCACCCACTATGAAATGTAAGTACAGTCTCCACTAACAGCATTTCTGAGTTGGTGCATGGCTTACTATTTTAGATGCTTACGGAGAAACAAAGGATATGCAGGGCTCCTGGTATTTCAGTGAAGTAACCTTTATGTCTTCCTACAGTAAAAAAAGGGGAGGGGGGTGTAGGTCTACTGGATACATTTGAGGGCATTTAGGTGATATTCCTTGACTTTGTTATTCTTATTCTATCATATAGCTTACTCCTTCAAACCTCTTCATTTCGTGAATGAAGTATAAATCCCTAATTTTAGTGATACCAGTGCTGAATTGTATGTTATGATTATATTTATATTTATATAATGGTTTTAGTTTTGTATTTAGTATTCTCCTCAAAGCAAATTAATTGGGGTATCATTTTGTCTTTTATCCTTTTTCTTTTAAAAAAGCCTGGAATAAGTAAATCAACTGTATAAATGCACCTCTACACATTTTCTGCATTGTCTGTTTATCTTTTCTGGAGAATGCCAGTACTGGGAGTATTTTTATATGCTTTTGCTTTTTCAAACCAACATAAAGCAGTTGCTAACCTGTTGACCTTGTAAATTGAATGTGTTATAGAATGGCAATAGTGTATAGAAGACAGAAGATACCCATAGTTTGTGGTGTATTTACTTGACTACTTTCTGTTGTCCTAAGAGATGGCAGCCATTGTTAAATACAACCAAATGGGCTTGGGAATCCCTGTGGATTTCTTACCTGTAATTGAAAAAATGCAGATGAGGGCAGTTATTCAGTGGATTGGCCACCTGTAAAACATAACTACCTCCAGAATGAATTCAATATTCAACATGTATAAAGGTGTAAGTTAATTGCAATCAAATGTGAAAATAAATAGCTAGGAAGAGTATAATACTGTTTTACGTGGCCACAGATCCCTTTTTAACACCATTGTGACCACATTACATTCTAAATAATGACACTTTGTTATAGAATTTCAAATATATAGGATAGCTTTCTCACAACAGAGCCATATCTAGCAAAAACCTTATGCACATGTTCAAGTGACTGACTGAAATACTGCTTCAGCCATTCCATAGTAGTGCTGATAAAGAGCAGGTGTCCCCTACCATAGGGGTGAGTGCATCTGAATAGCAAATAGGCTATTCTTGCATTAGCTGTCACTAATAGTTTTATGCATGAAATGTGCCACAGAAATGTAAGACATAAGTATCATGAATAAGATCTTTTTCTTACATGTATCTCATATATGTATGTAGGACTGGATTTACTATTAAGCACAGCTGAGAGGAAAACGTTCTGTTGCTTAAGCACGTAACCTGGGGAAATGGTATTCTTGATTCACCGTCCAGATTCATAATTGCTTCCTGTAACCTTAGTTGCTCTAGAGGCTGTTAAGTGACTTTTGGTTCACGATAACGGTGACTGTACCTGTCCACAAAAGTATGAACTTGCTTTGGAAAGGAAGAATAGCAGGGAACGCACCCAGAATTCACAGATAGCCTAAAGAGCCTGGAAGTGCCTAAGCTACCTGCTCAAGGCACACCACATACCAAATCTTAGCCAGGAGTATTTGAAGGGTTACAGGTTCTTTTTTGACATGTTAAATAAATGACAATTGCTCCTCACAATCTCTATAAAGTAAACCAGACTAAACTTTATTTATCAATAACTGCTAATACTAATGTTTTGCACTCCTACATTTCAAGGTCAATGTGGGCCGTTTTTACCATCGAAACTGTCTTCCTGCATAACTGATGCACAGGCTCCCTGAATTAATGTGCATTAAAAATGTCCAATAGTTATGCTTAGAGTGCACGTATTAAACAAAAACATCCAATATTGATTTCACAACTTCTAGAGATAGAATCACTCTTTCAAGAGTTCTTGTGATTAATTAATATAACTGCTAAAAATTTCAGCACATTAATAACTAAAATGACCTGCTTCACCTTTCAGCCATTAAGTTTTGTTGTCTCTTTGTCTAAACTGTTGGACCTGAAATATGATCAGCTCTCTGTTACTATGTACTTGCTGATTTCAATCAACACATTTTTAATCATTCACTTTATTAAAGGAAAAAACATCAGACTGAATTTTTCCCATCAAAGATGTTTTTTGTTCTTGAGGTTCTCTAAAATCTATCCAGTTACTCAGTATTGTTCTTGTATTGAGAAGAGGATTCAGTATTCCATAACTGTGGATGCACAATAAACTGAATATGATAATTTAACCTATTTCACCATATTCCTGCTTTTTGTATCCTCAAGGAGTAATTACCTAGGATCCTGTATAGGATAAAGTTCCTTATGTATGAGTAGATATCATCTGCTATAAAGTTGGCCAAACTGAAATCTAATCCAAACTGAAATTTCTGACTTTTATCAGCTTATTAGATATCAATCACTTGCCCTCTGTATGGCTTACCACTTTCCAATAGTTACCTGCAAATTTAATCAGTTAAGTGACTTTCTTCCAAGTTTTTAACAGAAATATTAATACTGTAAAGCTGAAAAATGTTTTCTCCAAGAGCCCACTGGAAAAGTCACAGTTAAGCAGTGATTTTTTTGTACATACTTTTGATACATACTTTTGGAAACTTAGAGAATCTGGAATTATTCTGTATGTGCCTTGATAATTTTGTAACATCAGTTGAGTTTTTAATCAAACTGTCATGTAGTACCAAGCAAAACACCTTTCAAAGGTCCAATTATATCAACAGCATTAATTTTAGTGATCCAAAGTTTAATCACATAAAAATATGATGTAGGTTACTTTGAAAATATTTTTACCCACAAAAGCATTTGATTATCATTAACTGTATTTCTTTCCTCCCTTCATTTATGGAGTCTGTCATAGACATAGCATTATTTTATTTGGGAGTGCTGTCAGCTGAACTGGCCTATAATTTCAGGGGTCATTCTATTTGTGCTGCTCAAATATTTCTAGGAACTATCTACAATTCTTTTGGTGTGTCTCCCACTTTTCAAGGTCTATTAAAATCAACAACAATATAGAACATTCTTAAATAACCAGCTCTTTCAAAACTACCTTTACTATAGTGTGGTCACTGGAAATACAGAAATTTTTTTTCTCTGTTTCCCTTACCTTTAGCGGTATATTTATGATTATAAATATAAAGATATCACTGAAAATTAAATTTTCTCCTTTCTAAAAACTGTGGTATATTTTTTTTCCCCATTACAGTGGGGTGACAATGCAGGGAGAACATCTCTTTTCATTTGCTTTACTGTAAAGGAGAAAATTTTCCAGCTTTATTTTCACCCGCTTCTTCATCTATTTTGTATTGTAATTGCTGGTTATTTTGCTTAGATTATGTGTATATGTAAAAGAAGCAAGAACTCTTGATTGTCACAAAAATCTCGAAAATTCTGCATACAATGCAGGAAAAATGCAGCACAGCTTATAAGGAGATCAGAACCTCCTCAAAGCCTGAAGGATTTGGGGGGGGGGTCCTCTTAGGGCAGGGGGGGTCCCTGGTGCAGGATTTGGGGTGGGGGGTGTCTGTGGGTTTTAAGGGAGAAAACAGTCCCACTGGGGTCTGAAAAGAGCAGCACAATCCATGTGAGAAATCTGTAAGAAGCTATTGGCAATAATAGATCTGTGTCCTTCCAGAGCAGACACTCCTGATATTTGTGCCAAAGCAAAATCTAAGCTGGAGTCAGCTGGCCAAGCGTGACTGCTTTGGGAATTGGCAACCGTGAAAAGGCTGAGAATGGAGGGTTCCCCCCCTCCTCCCAGTGCCACCTAACATCACCTGAAATTACCACAGGAAGAGACCTCACGCTAGAAAAGCCTGAGCAGATACCAGGGGGTGCAGGGAGAAATGGCATCAAAGGTGTTGGCGCAGCGGCTCTGCCCAGGCCAGCTTTAGGAGAAACACTGGAAGCAGCTGGCACGGGGGCACAGGGGAGATCCTGGCATCGGGGAGGACAGCACTCGTGAAGAGGATGTGTTGGAGATGAATGGGGTTCAAGGGCATCTGCATGTAACGTATGTGCAAACTTTGAGGTATTTTTCTCACCCGTCCACGTAAGCAGGTCTGGCAAGTGATCCTCTCCCCTTACAGATACCAGTGTCTGAGGAAGACACAGTCACCCCTTCCCAGCCATCCGTTAGTTAACACACAGCACTGCTAGATATTCTGATTAACCTCCATGTACTGTACCAGCGATCAGATCCCAGGGCACACGCATCGCCTGACAAACGAGAGCCTGGGAGCTGGGCAGTCTTTGTCTCAGGCTTGCTCCGTGACATAAGGTAAGTCCTGTAGCCTCACTATACAGCTGATGCTATGGTTTGCTCCAGTGGCAAGGGGAGTAAGAGCTGTCTGTGTGGTGCGCTGAAATAGAAAGCCCCTTAGGACTGCTTTAAGTGTGTGGACCTGGCTGTGATCATCTGCATCTTCTGGGAGCAGAGCCTCATGGCTGCTTCACTGGGCTGAGACACGGATCATGCCCAAGCCTGAAATATTTAACCCTACACGGCAAGAACTACGGGGTGCAGGAGGTTGCTGGTCCTACCTTACAGCACTGGACCATCTCTTGGGCGCTGAACGGCAATGTCCGCTCTCGGCTTTCCTTGCTGACTTCACACAACCGTTCCTTCTGCGTGAGTGGGTTCAAGCTGCTGCAGCCAGCCTGGGGGAAATCCCCAGAAAATCTGGCAAAGCTGCAGACTCCCACTTCTGTAAAGAGAGGTGCATACAGGTTAGGCATCAGCTCTCTTACAACTGTCTCTTACCTTAGGCAGCATGAAAAGAAAGCTGATGTAGCACAGCCCCACTGAGCACACAGGCTGTGATAAGACCCACTTCCCAAAAGGTTTGTAGTGCCTCGGTTACCTTTGTCCAGGTCAAGAGCCCTGACTCCCCTAACTTTAAATTGGGAAAACCTAGTTCCTCTCTTCACGGAGTGAATAAAATGTTAATGATAAGATGTGTCTATTCCAGTCCCCCAGGGAAGGCTTTTGGGTACAGTGCTGCCTTATTCACATGCTGTGCTAGGAGATCATGGGATACCAATCCCACCTTGTCCTGGCAGGAATTTGCTGAATGTGAAGCTCCAGGTCTCACATGGGTAAAGGTCCAGCAGAGTGAGTCCAAGGACACACAGGGCATCCATGGGCTTGTTGTTCTTCAGGAAATTCAGGACCCCATCTGGACAAATAGAAATGTTGATTAAAATGAAGCATCCCTGGAAGGCATGCAAGAGACAGAATTGTGGGGAGGAGTATGTAATCCAAGCCACAGGCGGGCAGAGCTGCTGGATTCAGCATCTTGGATGGAGAATCACGGCTTTGTAGCCCAGCCCTTCAAATAAGAGTATGCACAGACCTGACTTTGGAAGTGGGGCCGAGCACAGAGTTAAAACAAAGCAGAGCTAAGGGCAGAGATGTAGGTGAATTCCCGACTAAGCCCTGGAAATAAGCACCTAGAAGTAGAAGAATTTCCCTACAGGCATTTCAGACCTGAGCCAGAGCAGCCACATAGCTGCAGCCTTGGGTCTGTGCCGAGCACGTGCTGCCTGTGGTACCTGCGAACAGCTTGTCCCAGATGGATATTCGTGCAGCACGAGTTTGGCAGCTGACAAACCCATTTCCCTGGGGAGCTGCATGACACTTGAACCCAATTTCCTAACATGAAAGGCCGGTGAGTTCCCCGCCTGTGCCAGCCAGGCCACTAATTTACTTTGGCTCTGGACAAGAGATGGGAGAAGGCAGGCTACACCAAATAAACAGTGCCTTCCCGCGGAGCGGGGCCGATCGCTTTGCAGAGCTGGACCTAAACGTAACAGCACTGAAAAATACAAACAGCAGAGGAAAAGGTGATGAAAGTCACTTTGTTTTTGATTCCTGTTTCCAGCCTCAACGTTCTGGGTTTTCCATGGGAACAGGATTTCTCCCTTTTCACTCCCTTCCTCGTCCCCTCCCTGCGCAGGCAATGAAGGGCTATTTCAGGCGTTTCCGAAGGGAGGGCTCGTGCCCGCCTGCCAAGCTGGTGTCTCTACAGGCTCCCCGCTCCCAGGTCCTCACCTGCATGAAGCTGCACCCTGTCCGAGTCCCGGCTGTGGCGATAGCAGCAGTGAATGGAAGAGATGGGGATGGAGGGAAGGCACTTCACTCGCAGTCCCAGGAAGAAAGACTCAACGCAGCTCTGGAGGGAGTCCAGCAGCGAGAGCCCGGCGGGCCCATCGATTAAATCTGAGAAGAGAAGCTCTGTTACCAGTTCCTTAAAGCCAGGGTGAACCCTAAGGTCTGAAGGGGTTCTGTGGGGCTGGCCCCAGCGACTGGGGAGGAGGAAGCCTGGTTCATTCTGAAATTAATTGCTTACTCTGGGATGTGGCAGGCATCTCTAAATGGTTATACACAGACATGGAGGAGAGGAGGGGGCTCTTTCTGAGAACCGGCTCGAGGCATTAGCACACTGTGTCATTAGCAGAGCAGTGTGCTAGGAAGGTTGTCTCCTATTTAAGTCATGCAGAAAGATTAATGTGGGAAAAGGTGGCTGTTTTTAATGAACCATCGGGGATGGAGCTCTTGAAATGCTGTTTTAGCCAGCATTGTTTTACATAGATTGTTTTATACGCATGCACACATATATTCACGGCAAGCCTCACCCAGGAGCACAGATACCATTCACAAGGCAGGTCTACTGACGGTTGTCATCATGCCTTGTGACTCTAGACTGGGGGCACGTCAGAGCCTTTGGTATTACATTTAGTTTTGCTACAGCAATTGCATTTTGCAGGTTAGAAGAGCATGTTAATAGCATTCAGCACCACCCACCTCCCTCCTGCATCTTTCCAGGTGGCTCAGTGAAGATGCCCACGTTACCTATAGGTTGCAGGTAAATATGCTTTCGATAGAAGTTCTGCTTCCTCCTCAGCATGGCGTGATAGAATGTCTCAAAGTCCTCGGGGGCATCGGGGTGGCTGAGGAGCCAGTCAAAAGCCGTCCGGATGAGCAGCGTGCAGAAGAGCGTTCTCTGCGGGTTGTAGGCTTCCGAGAGGAACAGCTTCTCCGCCCTGGAGAAAGCTTTGGCGTAGAGCTCCTGCAGGGCTGGGTTGGTGGAGATCAGCGCGTCCTTCAGAGCCCGGGGCCCGAAGCTGAATTCCTGAGCGTGTTTGCACTGCAGCATCGTGGAGGGACCCGCCAGCTGTGGCACTGCCTGCAGGAGGGGATACAACCATCGGCACGTGGCCTCACGAGGGGCCTGGAAACCTTCTCACACTTTGCTTTCAAAGGGGTTTGCCCCAAGATCTCAGCTGCAAGGTTTGATCGGGAGCTTATGAATGCTGGCCAGGAGCCCTATGCGTTTAGGTGAGAGTAGCTGGTACAGGGCGCTGTACAGCTGCACGTATGTCGCTGGTTTATGGACAACGTACCAGTAGATGGTGCTCAAGAATGCACAGCCCCATTATTGCTACCAGATGTCTGGATTAAATCAAATAGTGAGATTTTTTTTTGTTGTTACGGTTCTACCCTGAAGTCCCAATAACAGGGGCAATACCTCGGTGTGTTGTGCAACTGGCTGCACCGGCCCCCACGATGCTGAAAGGTGGTGCTCCTGTTTGCTTGGGCTAAACCACACTCCCTGGGGCTCTTGAAGCCATAGATCCATGGCAGGAAAGAAGAGGTAGATCTTGGCTTTTATTTACCTATCAGTAGCCTAAACTTCTGATTTCCCTGACACCAGTGAAAGCAGCTGTTGGCTGTTGACAATTTCCTCTGACAGCTTTTAATCCTCCCTCTTAGGTACTGACCTGGGCCATCTGCCAGCTCACAGTGCCGTTGTCAGGCTGCAAGATGTGGGAGGGTTCGCCCAGCCCGATCCGCAGGTGGGACTTGGTGTGTGACACTGGGGGTTGCTGGTGCTGCCCCTCTAGCAAGATGTGCACGGGCCCACTGCCATCATGTCACCTCATGAATAACTTCGTGTCACACCATGTTAGCATCAAGAGTGCCAGTAATGATGTGAAGTGGTAAATAAAGAGCAAATGAAAGCCTGTAGCAGGAAGAAATTCATTTGGAGCATCCCAGAAATACCCTCTCCAGGGTCCTTTCTCAGGCCAGCATTTTCCAAAGCTGCAGAAGTCGAGCACCTATTGCCCATTGCAGAGTGTGCACTTACGGAGGTTCCAGTAGACGTCTTGGGAAAAGGGAGAAAAAAGAGGAAACAAAGCACAACCCCTATGGCTAACCCACATCTGGATTTCTCCAAAGACATTCTTTTTTTTTGTAAGGAGACCATGCCAAGTAGAACTGGGAGCATTTTGGAGCAGCACTTTGGGCAAAGCTGCCTACCACAGGTAAGTGCTCCACCTGTGTACAGCAGGATGAAAAATACACGGGTATATAAAAGCACAGGGTTTCTAGGAATAAGTATGATCTTCTATTAGGCAAGTTAATGCTAACTTAAAAGAAACCAGACAAGCGTTCTGGGTGGAGAAATGTATCAGCTGCGGACCATCATTATAATATCATCATTCAATCACAGAAAAAGAAAGAGGTAAAATATTTTTAGGAGGAACTGGTTAAGTCTAGAAGTAGCTCTGCAGCCTGTAACTGCCACTCAGTGGCCCTTGAGGGCAGCAGTATAACAAGAAAATTCAATATTTAAAGAATAGTACCAACATGAGCCAAAAGCTTTCCTCAGTTTATACAGAGAAGGCTCTGGTAGTTTCACCCTAAGAGAAAGGTGGCAGCCTGTTAGGTTAACACCGGATTTCTTCACATCTAACCCCTGGGGAGCGGTAGGTACGTATGCATAAGCTGGCCTTTCGAAAGCCTTGGGTTGTCTGAGCTTTTTTGGCGCTAAGGGTGTACAGCCTAGGAGAGGGAGCGGGTAAGCAGCTTTATTTTTGCAAGCTTTGTGTTGCGCTGGCATCAAAGGCTGACAGCAGATGGCATGGCGGGCTCTGGAGTGGTGCAAGGGCCCTAATCCAATGAAAGTTTAGAAATAAAATCTCTGACGCTTTCTCGGCCACCTCTTCTTATTGCCCAAAACATGTCCAAATTGCTTCAGCTGGTTTTTACAGGTAGCAACAAGGGTTCGCGTGAGGTTGTTCTGCATTTTGTCACCCACATCTCTACGCTTCTGACTGGATTCCAGATTGGGGAGGACGAACCGAGAGTCCAACCCCGCCAGGTCATCAGGCGTTTTGCCTTGGGCTAGGGTGAAGATTTGGGTTTTCCTAGGGCCAACATTTAGCTTGTTCTGCACAAACTTGAAATACAAACATCGTTTTTCTGGTCGTATGCAGAACGTTCACTAGGAAACTATTAGCAATGTTAAAATCATGGAGGACGTGGTCCTGCGAGCTACTGACTGGCCTGTTGCTCCCAGGGGAATCAAGGAGAGACTTTGCACTTGGTCCAGGTTGAGAGTGAGCTCGTCAAAGAAGGTTTTGGGGAAGCACGAGCCACTTTCCTTCGTGCTTCCTGGCAATAAATGGAGTGTGGGTCTGCGGGAGGAGGAGCTGGTTAGAAAATGAATGGATTTTTCTCTTCTAAATGGGAAGCAGCACAGAGTGGATGTATGCAACGGCAAATACAATGAGCACACAGTCTTTGAGCATGTGTCCCCCCAGGCTTTCACATGGAATATGGTGTGAACCCAAAGCTATGGGATATACATTGTTTCCCAAGGCTTCCTAAAAGGGGACATTCACCCAGCTCCAGACAGTCCCATCTATAACCATGGGTGTTTTGTGATGTCCACTGTGCCCAAGGATGTCCATGATTACCCTTCAGCAGTTTGAAAGCTGAAGCACAGGAATTCACTTGCGACGCCCAGTCTGGAGCGCCGCGTGCCTCCTTCTCCTGGCGGGTCTGTTTGGCTTCCAACAGAACAGCAGCAGCCCTTTACGCTCCTCAAATCCAACACAATTACTTCTCTTCAACAAGCTTTTCTAAAATACTTCACTGGAGAAAATTCACGCTTCAGAAAAATTTTATGAACAGCTCTAGCAGTTCAAAGAAGAAGCCGTTTTACAACATTAACTATCGTAGATGTGATTTGTGCTCGATCTACTATAGGAATATAGAGTTTCATTAACTGAAGTAGTGCAAAAGGGCTTTGTAATTTTTGGCTTTTGTGTTGAGGGTGCCTTGTGTAATTAACTCCCTGATGCAGTGCTCCAGGGGGCAATGGCACTTTAGCATTGATACCTTTTTTCCCCTTGGTTTTTAAGATGCCAAGCTGGTGGGGAAGTTGGAAGCACCAATGCATCCTTCTGCCCTTCAGGTATATAGGAAGGAGACATCATGTCTTTAAAGTAAAAAGCAGATCATTTGGCCCCTTGTTTAATGACAAGCCATAGGACTTGACTAGCAAGTCCTGAGGGGGAGAAAGTAAATCTTTTTTAATTTAAAAGGCCAATAACCTGTTCTTTCACCTGAGGAAATGCTTTAAGGAAAATAATAATGTAAAGATCTGCTGCAGGTGGAGACACTCACCACATCCACTCATGTGTCATTCTCTACTTTTACCATTAGAAAAAAACATCCTATTCCTAAACTGCATTTTGTCATTCCACCTTGCAGCCATCTGCTAAACTTGTAATTATTCCAAACCCAGGAGCACCCGTATTGGAGCATACGAAGGAGCGATACCCGTCCGCGCAGCGCGAAACGTGAGCTTGTGCCCTCCTGGTACCTGCAGGGTCCCTAACAGGGGGGCAGCCTGTACGGGGAATCCTAGTCCAGTTTATGGAGACCTCCCTCTCGTTTCTCTTATTCATATCGTTCATATTACCCATCCCCACATCCATGCAGTGCAGTGGAGACACCCATAGCACAAAGGCTTTGGCTCTTGGCCCCTTGTCCGTGGCTGGGACAGCCTTTTCCAGCGGTGGGGTTGTAGGAACCCAGTTGTGGTGTGTGATGTGAGGCAGGAGCTCCGAGGACAACACGGGCCATAGCTCTGCCTTTTGGTAACATACAAAGGTTTCAGATCAGACCGGACATATTACACAAATCTTTTTAGTACGGAATTCGATGCATTTTTTTTCATGGTGGGTGCTTTCACCAGAAATGCCCCCAAAACCCAGTCTCAGCACATGACAGTTGAGCAGTCGGTATATTCCCTTTCTCACAGTAACCTGTAAATGTGCTTTATATGCAATTGAGGTTACTCATAAATTATTCTCTTTGCAAATCAGACACCTATAAATTATTCTCTGTAATTGAAAATTACCTATGAATTATTCTTTTTGTAATTTTCAGATATGTCATTTATTCTTTATTATATTGATATTGCTTTCTTGGATAGATATGCCTGGGGCTGACAGTAACAGTGTCATTCTCAAAAGCGAAGGCGGTATCACACAGTGCAAGTTCATTTGGGATATTTCAACAAGATAGAAATGGGCTTGTGTGCAGAAAATCCGTGTTGTACAAGTCCAAAGAAAGGCACTCACTACATAATGGATTTGTTTGGTATTATATGGAATTTGGCCCTTGCGTTGAACAGATTGTATTTTTATATGTAATTCTTTTTAAGCTGGTTATTCT
>JAVJGJ010000001.1:42254099-42316453 GCA_035590215.1 Microhierax caerulescens
TTTTTTTTTTTTTTTTTTTTTTTTTTTTCTGAATGATTTATGCTTTCCCTGGGTAGATGGCAGTTTTAACCTGGATAAGTGACCAGCTCCAGTGCAGTGGTTCTTAGGTTCTTTATGAATTTTGAATGTTCCCCGGCATTCACTGTTCTTGGAGTTTTATGGGCCAGTAATCTAAATTTATCTCTTATGTTTGAGGGCTTTTTTTTTTCCTAAATGGAAGGAAACATATTTGTAAAGAGATCTAAATAGCAGAACACCATTACTTTGTATAGAGAGTCAAAGGCTTGGTTAGCTTTTAGCACAAAAAGCTATCTTTATATTCATAATTCCCTAACCGCTGCTAGGGAATGAAGTTTGCCTTCTGTACTGTGCACTAATTTCCTAGTGGTACTTTTATTTAAAGTGTTAATTTTCCTTTTTTTTTTTTCTTTTTTCTTTTTTTATTATTATTATTATTGTTATTATTAAATTTATCTGTTTGGAAAAGTGTATATGTTTCTGTGCCCAGATTTTGTAAGGAATTAACACACTCAGGGCTTGATTCATTGCTGCTTCATTCCAGCTTTATGCCACTGTAGCTCTGCTGATTACAAAGCACAGCTTAAAACTGATGTAACACAGTGGTGTAGTAAGATCTAAATTTTAATTGAAATGCTGTTCATTCAGTTTAATTCTTCTTTACTGAGCCATAATACAAGCAAGGAGCTGGAGGCAATTAGAAAATCACTGGAAGTGCTTAGGTAGCCAAATTGAGTACATGGGCTGGCTACCAGCAGATTTTGGAGAACACTCCTAGCCTAATACTATTATGGGGGGTTTATGTCTCTTTTCTTATTCCAAGACTGAAAGCATTTTACAATATGAATGGATATTAAGGGCAAGGACTAAGTATCTGCATGTTAAAATGTGATTAATAATGGTTAAAATAGGGAGCTCTTATCCACTACAACAGCAGAATGGAAGTAGAGGTAATTGAAATGGCATCAAAATATGTAATGTGGTTTTCTAGAAGACATCATTTCAATCCGGTTCCAATCTTGCAGAAGTACATGCTTCGGCACACCTTTATTGATACAGTCCATAAAATTACTAATGTGTTTAAAGGTGTAGATTGCATGCTTTGTATGGTTTTAAGCATCTAATTTAGGTGCCTGCTCATTTCAAAATGCTTCCTTTAATCGTTCCATTCCTTAATATATGTCCCTTGTAAAGCAGCTACCAGAACTCTTAAAGAAACACTGGGAAGTGTGAGGCTATTAGAAACCTTCAACAAATAGAAATCACACAGGAATGTGCAGTGTAGGCTTAATCCGGTCAGTTTATCCACATTGATTATGAAGTAAATACTATTTGACAGTATACTTTATATTCGATATCAGTCCACCAGTGATTCAAAAAGAATCATTTAACAACGAATAATGCTTGACTGTAGATCTCTACAGTAAATTAGAATATCCTAATTTAATAGAGTATGATCTGTTATTTGCCAACAAACATACAGATTGCCTTATAAATCATGCAGTAGTGTGGTTATAGAATAACACTATACTGAATTATAATTCATTACTTGCTACTGAACAGTCATGTTTCTGCCATATAATGTAATTTGCCATCTTTTAACTTAGTTTCTCTTACTAACAGAAAATACAAATTAGTCCCGAGGAAAAATATTTACTGGGGGCAGGCAATTAACTATTCGTTTCAGGAAATGGCACCAAGTACATGAAAATCATTAAAATACTTTTTTGTTCTTCACCTCACTCTGTGTAGCTGTTTATGTATTTAATGAATCATAATAAGTGTAAGGCCACAGCTGAGGAAATAAAAAATAATAGGTAAGTCTACAAATTAATGTGTTTCCAGATACAGGCTTTCTGTAAAGTCTATTCTTGTTCACATCACTCACACTTCAGAAAGAAGTTTCTCCTGAACATTTCCTCTGTTAATAATTCAAATTACTTGAGGTGAAGTATAATCTGGTTTTTGTTGTTGCCTTATGATTATTTATCCTGATTGCCTTGCTTAGCATTCCCGTTAAGGAATCATATGCTCCCAAAATATGGGGCATGAAAGCTCTGCAGGGAGACAAGCCTTTTACACTAATTAAAACTAGCTAAGAACTTACTGAGCAAGTTGTGTGGAATTAAACAGTTAATATTACATCTGGAGTTGTTCCTATAAAATGGGAAAGACTTGTAAAAAAATTGAGGCAGCTTCCATGGGAGAACGGAAAGACTTTGTCACAAAGAGTATATTCCACTTTGACAGTATTTTGGGAAAGGGATGATTGAGCATCCTGATTAGTAATCTGGGTTGCTACAGTACTTAAGAGTGTATTTTTAGCATCTACTAATTTGAGGATGTCCAGTTGGCTTTGGCGAGTGCCTAATTCACATTGGAAATCCCATTATCTGTTTAAATCCTTTTGAAAAATTTGGCCAGGGATATGTACCTGGTTTCAGTGTATGAAGCTTGCTGACTGGAGGTCCCAGTGGACTGAAGTTCAACAAGTTCTTAAGGCCTCTTACATCCAAAGGATGCAGGAACCTCAGGCAGACTTGTACAGGGGAAAAACGTGAGGGTATATGTACAAAAAGGCTCCTAATCATAAAGTTAAGATTCCTTGTGAACTTAAGTAGCTCACATATTACAGTAGCTACAAAAACCTGCAGTTAACTGTTTCATCTTTTTATTTCTTCAGGGGTTTCAAAAGCTCCTTTCATCTTTTCAGATGGGATTCTCTAACAAGCTCAGCACTGGCCTCACGCTGTTCCTGTAGACATCATTGAGGGTGTTATCCTGGGCTTAATAGGAATAATTAGAAAAAACCTGAACACTTGGGAAAAATCCCTGTTGACCTGTTTCATGGTTTCTGACATGTAAAAGTAAATTTTTAAAGGTTTAAGTGAGAAGTAACTTTTTTTTTTTTTTTTTTGTGAAAAGAGAGGCAACTTCTTCACCTGTAGAAAAAGAATCAACAAGAAAAAAGCAGACAACACAAGCTTCTCCTTTGAATTATTAAAAAAACCCTTCGTGTGAGGTACCACAGTCTTACCTTTACAGTTCAGTGCATGTTGTTGCTGGTGCTTGTTACTACAAGCTACTTGATTAATCCTGAGGGAGAGGATTCATTTCATCTTTAATGAGATCTGAGACTATCCAGACTTCAGTCAGGAAACGGTCCAGTGATCCTGTCATGGAGTAACCTTGCTGTATTTCATTTTCTTTTCTATTTGTAGCTGGACAGTGCCACTTCTCTCATCCAGGCAGCTAAAAATCTGATGAACGCTGTGGTTCTTACAGTGAAAGCATCATATGTGGCTTCTACTAAATATCAGAAGGTCTATGGTACTGCTGCAGTGAACTCACCAGTTGTATCTTGGAAGATGAAGGCCCCTGAGAAGAAACCTCTAGTAAAGAGAGAAAAACCAGAAGAGTATCAGACAAGAGTGAGAAGAGGGTCCCAGAAGAAACACATTTCCCCTGTACAGGCCTTAAGTGAATTTAAAGCTATGGATTCATTCTAAACCACTGAGCTTTACCAGGAGGGTTTTATATTCTTTTTGTATGCATACCTGCTGACTTGTATGCGTCTGGCATGGGGTGGGGGGAAGCAGTGTCAATTTGCATGCGACCTGAGACTCTATTGAAGTAACTAACTTTCTGCAATGCCAAAATGTAGGGCATTCTCTTCTGATGTTAAATGGACTTATTCCAGGCTTCCTTTTTAACCTAAAGTATAGCATTAAATTGGCCAAAGAATTTGCATCACAGGGGTACGTGTGGGTTAAATAATAAATTCATGTCTAAACCCAGAAATTTTTATGCATGCAAGAAACATTAGGTTGGCAGGTATATTAAGTGAAAAAAAATGGAATTGTAATGGTAGACCATAAAGCTTGTATTGCTTCTGTTCCAGTGCAAAAATGTACTAGCCAATATGCTTAAATGTGTGGCCCAATAATTAAATGATATAACTTTTAAGTCATCTTCACTATAGTATGTGAATTTTTAAAACAGATGCAAACTAATTCATCTTAAAAATGCTTCTTTTAGACCATATTTCATTCTTTATATTCTAGTAGTGTTATGATTGCTCACATTTCAATTAATCCCATTAATATGACCAGAGGTTTACTTTTGCCAATTGAATTCCTTATGGTGGAGTATGAAGCACAATATGGTGATTGACATTGCCTTTTATATTATGATTATTATTATGATGATTATTATTATATTAGTAATAGAAGACCTGGTGGTGGAATGTTTAGAGACACGGAAACTGACAGTGTGAGAATTTAGAGGCAAATATGTAGGTATAGCTTGGATTACAGGTATCTGACATACCATTGTAACCACTAACTCAATAAACTCATTTAACCTTGGAATCCTCAATATGGCTTGTCTCTTTTAATGTACACATATCTCCTGCATCATAGTTGATGTAATGTAGACAGTGGTTGGTTAATTTTGCTTCATGCTTTTTTTTTTTATGAAGGAAAGGCAACATTACATTCACGTCCTCATTTTTTATAACCAGGATAGTCAAACATGGTCAATGGATCAAAAACAGAGTCTAAATCTGAGACATATTTAAGCCTCGATACATATGAGATACATTGTTTGGGATTAAATTATTTGTTTAAATACAACACCTCAGAAACATCATAAAGATAGTTCAATATATCAAACTTAGAAGGTTGGCGTCTCAGAACCTTGAAAACAGTCTGTTGTGCCACACTGGATAGACCTGTATAAAGAGTACCGCACAAAGAAATGCAGGATCTACTTTTATTTCCTTTTAGCCCAACAGCTGGCTTAACTATAGAGTCTGTATTATTGTTATGAAAAGCTCTTGGTGAAAATAAAACAATGAGCATGCATTTCTTTTTCTTATAATTAAATACAATTTAAGAGAACGTTCATGACCTCCTAAGGGGTTTGAAGCACTGTGATAGAGTGCAGTATACTGCCAGCGACATGTATAGCCCTTACACTAAGACGTGGTATGATGCTTGTCTCAGATACTCTGATTATTCCTCAGAATAGCAAAGTACCAAATTTTGTTCTATTGCCTTCCTACACAATCTATATAAAGGAATGTACTTTCAGAGGCCTTTTAGGAAATTACTATTTTTGCTTTGTTTAGATGTACTGTATAATAAAAAGGTTCCCCAATCAGAACTGGAGACTGTACACATGATAAAAATACATTAGAAGATGTGGGGAAGTCTTTGAAGAGCTTTCCCTATAATGCCCTTAGTCTGACAATTGCTTGTGGTACCAGTAAACTACCTAAAAGTAATTGGGATCCTTATAAATGAAATGACAGAGACAAAGGATGGATACTGTGTTTAAAGAAAGAATAGCAAACCCCAGACAAATAAAAATGTCCCAGCATGGTGCATGAAAAAAAGACAATACGCAATAGGTCACAAATAAAAGTCACAGCACTTCTTGAGAAGTGTTTTGCTTTAAAACTGTGATGGATTAACTAAACAGTTGCTTTAAAATTATGTTGTTGGTCTAAGAGGCATCTCAAACTCAGAAATGTTTAGTAGAAAGGAAGCAGGCAATGACATCTATGACCACGTCGTGTTGAGTCTCCACTGATCAAGGCTCCATGGCTAAAGAGGAGGACTAGTAGAAAGTATCCATTATCAGTCACTCAGTCAAAATAGTGACAGGGTCTGCAAAATGCTAAGGAAAATTAGAGTCTGTGAGGGTATAACTCAGAATTATATTGGGCAATTTAATTTGTGTGAATTAGAGTCCTACTTTAGGGTGGATTATTTGCCTTTTGAAGGGATCTGTCTATGCTCTAAATACCTTTATTGGCAGCATGATAAAATTTATTGCTGATAAGTGAAAAGTAACATGCATGAAAACAAGAACCAAAAACCAGCCAGAACATGCTCAGCTCATGTAGTAAAGCCAACAGAATGTTAAGATTGATGAGAAGGGGGTTAATAAAGAGGGAAGTATGACATGATACTGTACAGCAGGGATGTGCCTATGTTTGAATACTTGATGCAGTTTTATCAACTCATGTGAAAGAAGAAATGGTGTAGAATGGAAATGTACATGGAAATACAAGAGGGATTACTAAGTCTGGAATTGCTTTCATATAAGGAGAGAATAAATAAGGTAAGTCTCCAATTTCTTCAGGGTCATCAACAGTGAGGCTATGAGTTGACTAAGTAAGGAACTTGTAATCACTGGACCTTATAACTCAAAAATTGGGGGTGAAACAATGAAATATCAAACAGCAAGTTCAATATTTTTAAAAATACATTTTTTTCTTAAAATAATTCAATTTTGGAATTAATTTTCACAATGCCACAGTTGCCACAATGTTAACAATTCCATTGACTACAACAACCAAGAATTCACCCCACAAACTTTCCATCTTGAAATCTTGCAGATCTTAAAGAGCTAGAAGAACTTTAAATCCAATAAAAACTGTAGGCATAAAATAATATGTGTGGATTTTGTTTACTACAGCCAGTCCTCCACTGAGGTAAGGGAACTCATATCACCAGCACAGCGTAATGAAGATCTGCTTCACCGCTGCAGCTGTTTCTCGTGACTGTCACCTGGGTTCACAAGCGAAATGTATGGGTACCATACATATTCCTATATACTTACAACATTGAAAATTTTCTCTTCAAATTGTGCCTGCAATGCCAGAGAAGCAATTACGTTGCTGCTTCTAGAAATTACAATCATATATTTCTGGATGACAGAATTTAGTTATTTTAAAATAATTATTTGTTTCCAGCAAATGAATGTACAGCAGAAAACTGGTCTGTAGATCAGCGTGGATGTCAGACAGGCATCCCTGAGCTAGGGGCAGTTTCTGTCCTGCTGTGGTCTTCCATGCTGTGATCACTCTTCCTGTTATTCACATACCAGGAATTGTTTTTTATTTTATGAGAAAATAGAAGCCCAAATTAAAAGACTGAGCTATATGCTTCTTCCAGAAATGTCAGTATCTTTTGACCTGTGGCCATGAGGAGAAGGCTAGAGAAAGGGGTTTGGCTCACTTCCTATCTTAATAAAATATGGGAAAGGGGACTAGCAGAATATTTAGTTTATGATATACTTACTCAGCAAGAAGAGCAGCCAATTTCTGAATTAAGAAGTCAGAAAAAAACAAAAAGCCTCAGAACACCTAGATAACTTTCAAAATAATTTTCCTAAAATTATTTTTTCCTTAGTTTATTTATTAAATTAAGAATTTCAAAGTAAGAATAAGAGTTAAAATAACTAAATAGGTATATTAGGTCACGGAGCTAGTAGTCAAGGGACTACTGAGCAAGACATATTACTGCAAAGGAACAGAGGTTTTGGATGGGGCAAAGAAATTAAAACTGAGTGTAGTAACATAACTTAGGACATTACTCATACATAGCACTTTCTTATCCTTAATCCCCAGGGATCTCAATTACATTATTAAATTTATACATGAGTTTAAGTACTTGGCTGCATATAAATGATAGTGTTCGTATGCTTAAAGTTGAACAAATGCTTTGATAATAAGGAAGCAGGGGATAAAGCTCTGCACAGATTCACTTTGATCCAGTATATTCTTGCTGCTCTGTCCTTAGAGTGTGAAATACCGATCAATAGTTCAGTTCTTTTACATTTTAAAAAGAGGTGGGCCAAGGTGTGGAAATGTGATGGGAAACAACCCCACAAAGACAAAAATACTGGGTGGATATTTTTATACCTAGCACATTGGTTTATATCGCCACATGAAAATTGACCAAAATCAGTTTCCTGTGTCTCTGTGATACTTGAGTTTAATACTGTATAATGTATATAGGCTTAAAATGACATTTCTGCATGTAATAATATAGATTTCAATGGGATTTTCAAGCAAAAACCAAGTGGGTTGTTTTTGTTGTTGTTTTTTTTAAATGACCCCCCCAGTATGAATCTAGATTGAAGGCTTATAACAGGAATAAGGCGATGTATCTCCTTTCACTCTATTTATAAATATGCCATCAAACAGCCTTTCAGATCAGACTTGGTTTGGTTATTTTTTGGTTATTTTTGCAAGGCAGAGGATAAATACATGTCTGGAGAAAGAAGAAAACTGGAACAGACAGAGGAGATTTTTTTCATTTGAACCTCATCTGTAGTTTGTCCGGGAGAGAAGGTCACAGCTGAGGCTATGTCCAAGGACAGATACATTATCCCATGTCATCTTAGCAGTGAATTCAAGCATCTCTTTGGAAGTTCGGCACATAGCGAGCTTGCTGGCGAACTGCACCTGCAGAGATCAGGAGTAGCCAAGAATTTTTCTGGTTTCTCACTGAATGACCAAGTGCATCCTCAAGCGAGGGTTCACACATTTCTCCTGCTTTAGATATTTTTCCCTTTATGACTCATTTAACACCAAGCTATGGAGAACTTGACAGCTTGATAAATGCCGTGGGAGGCAGAAATGTATTTTTGTGCTCTAGTTATACCTTTAAAGGAATAAATATTTAATTACTTGGCCAATGCTTGCTTCTTTTGATAACATTAGGTATGGTGTCAAAGGTGAGTAGCTGTTACCCAGTATTAGCCTCTCTGTTTGGGAAAAATTTCAAAGTTCTGTTGTTTGGTAATTCCTGTGTGATAATGGACTTGAAAAGAGATGCATCTTTGCAGAATGTAAAATGTTTATACTTACCTGCTTTAGTCTAGCTCACAAAATGTTAAATATAAGGAAGAAATAGAAACAAATTTATGTTTCCACAGCCTCCTAGAATATTCAGAGGTAAAGACTTTGCTAGGAGCAAATTTGATCTATGTGCTGGTTTTGGCTGGAATAGAGTTAATTTTCTTCACAGTAGCTAGTAGGGGTTATGTTTTGGATTTGTGCTGGAAACAGTTCTGATAATTCAGGGATGTTTGAGCTACTACTGAGCAGTACTCGCACTGGCTCTCATCCCACCCCACCAGCAAGGGGGCTGGGGGGCACAGGGAGCTGGGAGGGGGCACAGCTGATCCCAGGGACATCCCATACCATATCATGTCATGTCATGCTCAGCTTATAAACTGAGGGAAGAAGGAGGAAGGGGGGATGTTGGGAGTGATGGTGTTTGTCTTCCCAACTCCCTGTTCCATGTGCTGGAGCCCGGCTGTCCTGGGGATGGTTGAAGCTGCCTGCCCACAGGGAGTAGGGAATGAACTCCTTGTTCTGCTTTGCTGGCATGCGTGGTTTTTACTTTTACCTGTTAAACTGCCTTTATCTCAGCCCACAGGTTTTCTCACTTTTACCCTCCCAATTCTCTCCCCAGTCCTAGGGTGGGGGCAATGAGCAAACAGCTGTGTGGGGCTCAGTTGCCAGCTGGGGTAAAACCACACCTATTGCTTTTTTTTTTTTTTTTCCTGCAACATTTAATGCAGAAATTATAAAAAAAGAGAGATCCTTTGGTCTGCATTTGCAGGAGGTCATATTCAATTGTCTTAATGACTCTATCTCCTTGCTGAATCATAGATTTATCTGCTAACAGGAGGATAAATGGGGGGGATCAAAATTTTTATCTTAATTTCTCTTAATCTATTTGCTGATTTTTCTTTCACAGTGTGTGATTTTATTTATGTGTGCTTTGTGTATGTGTGCATGCACACAGAAAAATTCCCAGGTTACACAGAGATTTAAATAGACAAAAATCTACCAGGCAGCAACCTACTCCCCAGGAAGCAGGTGTTGCCTTCATTTAGCTGGAATATTGCAAGGCTGCCACAAGAGCTTCCGTGCAGGCTGCTCGAGTTTTGAAGATCACTGAAGATCCCAATACCTGACTTCTCAAATATATTTGTGTATATATGGATATAGGTATGTATATATGTGTGTGTGTTCGGGGTTTTTTTGGCTGTGTGGAAGTCAAGCCCAGCTCAGTTAACCGTAGGCTCCTTGTTTTCATTAGATTGCCAGCAGCGTTACTGCCTGGCATTGCCCGGGCTCACACAGCCCAGTGTCTGGAACTGCAGGAGCTAACAGAGACCCTGCTCATTGTCATATACAATTTTCATTATTAATTAAGCCCTGGTCTACAACTGAGACCATAAGGAAGATCCATTATTTGGGCCATAATTGTGGAATAAATTAAGATCGCTAGACTTTGTCATAGAGCTATGTGAAGCCTACGTGCCTCTTAGTTTTATTTGTCCCTGAGGACGGGCTTTTAAATCTGCGGTATGCACAGCTAACAGAGCAGAGCAGCTCTGTGGTACTGCAGGGAGACTTTTATTTGCCCTGTGGAAAATAGCTCCTCTGGTTTTCCCTTGTGCCCTGAACTAAGCTGATTTGTGTGCTTACACACTTGTATATGTTGTGGGGGCAGGGGGGACATTTATCACCTCTATCACTGGCAAGATGTCTCAAAAATCGCATTAGCTGAATCTCTCACACCATGGGAGATCCCTTCCACTGGCAGCAGTTTAAACCACAGATTTATGTTTGTGTGGATTGGTGGAAACATTACCTGCCCGCCACCACAGGGCGTGCTACACGTGTTACATATCACCTGTACCGCACACTGAGTATTAGTCACCATTCCATTTTCTCGGTGTGTTCATCTGCAAGTGCTTCTATTGCTTTTAGAAATCATCTTTATTTTTCTTTAGCTACAACAGTGACTTGTCAAATGATTAAGTGGGGAAAAAAGAAACTCCCCTTACATCTTGGCACCTATTTTGCATGTACAAAATCTGAAAGAAATATTTATGTGAAGGAGAAGGAGTGATGCAAGTTCATAAATCATAGGTATTTTTTCAAGTCACGAAAATTGTGTTGGGTGAGATCCTGCTGGTTATTTTTTCTCTTTCTATATTTCTTTCTAATTTCCTTCCTTGCTTTGACTGATCAATTTCTACCTATTCTTTCTCTTTTACGGTAAACTTTACCCATTTTAGCATGAAGAAGCTGTAGTGCAAGTTTACATACAAGTGTTAACGGACAGGAAGGATCATCTGAAGGATGGAACAGTGGAGAGTCCCATGACTGAAGGGGACTTGGAATAACTGTTCCACCTATTAAAATTCTAGGGCTGGTATTTGAGTTTTGCACAATCAGGGCAATCACTTTTCTAATTTCTTTACTTCTTTTTTAAAAGAGTCGCATAAAGGGATTTATATATGACATCTGTATGACAGCATTTGTGTGAAAGCCATTATATTTTGTACCTTGAAAACTTTCAAATTAGAATCTGTGAGAGGAGGAGGAGGAGGAGGAAAAGCATTTTGCACTAGTGCCTCTGGAAAGACAATCTGGAATGAAGCGTAAAAAAACCAAATCCTGAGACAAAATAGGAAATGGACTGGTATAGTCATCTCAAAGTGCTGTCAGGGTCATGTAAAAGATGCCCATTTCCTTGAAAATAAGTAAAGAAAAAGTTTAAAATAACTTTAGAGAAATATTTATATGAATGCAGCTTATTTAATGTAACATTTTAGAGAGAAGTAAAGGTGGCTTTATAATTTAAAATTTAGGAAAGCTTAAGGAAAATTGTAAGAAGCACAAGGTTTTAATTAATCTTCAGTGTCTCTCTCCACCCCTTTTCATTGCCCTAAGGACTCATCATGGTGATGCCAGCAGTCAGATGAGCACATCGTATTTACCCAAGCTGATGCAACGTTTCCCATCTGACTTTGTATAAATACCGTGGGTCCACAGAACAGTGTTTGGACAGATACTGGCATCACTGCTGCAAGAGTCTTCTGCAGGATTTTAGAGTTGGACCAGCCTTATTCCATCTAGAAATCAACATTTGCCTCCTAAAGCTGGTGTGTGCCCACGCAGGGTCAGGACGAGGCAGACAGAGGGCTGTAGCCCCTGCAGAGACCCAGGCCCTAGCAGGCACAGCATCACTCAGTCTGTGATCCACAGCCAGGGCAAATATGTTTCACCATATATTCAGAAGAAGAAAGTAAAAGTAAGAGAAAAAAACCCAAACAAACAAAACCCACCCCAAACAAAACCTTCTGCAAAGGTTTTATGTAAATTCTCAGAGTAAAGGAGCCCTAAACCACCATGGCTGCTCCCTCCCTTGAATGAGAAGTAGATAATGGAGACTCCCACTTAACCCAGTTGTTGGCAAGAAAACCAAAACTGAATGTCAGGAATGAATCTAAGTCTACACCAGTAATCTGTGTTAATTTGTTAAACATATTTCATCAGTGTAAACAACATTTTTTTGCATTGTTGTGGGTTGGATTTTCAGACACACATTGTTACTGCATCCTACTTTATCACCATCAATTTCTTCAGCTAATTTTTATTTATCTAGTGCAATTTCTAAGAACCTTTTAAAAAAATTATTTTTTTTCTCCTGTCAAGCACAAGTCATAAAAACCATGCCAAAAAAAAAAAAAAAAGGAGAGAGAGAGAGAAACAAATAAACCAAAACCCACCCTGATACTAATTTAGCTGTCTCTTGAGTCTTCCACATATCAGATCTAGCAGTATCATAGCATAAACCAAACACACAATGCCTACAACTCACCTCCTTAAAGGACTATACTCTGTAGTCACCATCTTTCCAAATCAAACTATTTCCAGATAATGGGTTTTGTGGATTATAGGAAATTTTTAAAGTCTAGGTCTGAAATTACATTATACATATAAACTGACTTCATGGATAAAGATTTTCACATTAGGATTCCATTGGCCAGACTGAATCTAGGTAAAAACACTGAGAAAAAATGACCCAACTCATGTTCCTATATCATGAGTTAGGTCTAACTAGTCACAACAATTTTTAAGTTCTTTCCTTTCGCTATAGAAAGATAAAGCAGAAAGCTGCTTCCAGCCTCAAATATAACTAAAAGACTGACATTTGTCTCCATTTCAGTAGCTACTGCCTTGGTTTAATGAAGATGTGAAGAAATCACTCTTAGAATGACTTTTTTTTTTTCTTAATGTCCTTTTCAAATGCTTTTCATTTCATTCACCTAAAGAAAAAGAAAATTATTAGGGCAGTTCCAAAGCCTGTTAATTTATACTGTTCTTACTAACAAAAACGTCTGACTGAGAATATGGTTTGTTAATTGACCTTATAATTGACCTGTAGAGCATCATGTGTTGGGCATACTAAGTGGTCCCATGATAATGCCCTCCTCATCAAGGCTTATTGCTTTAGTGCAGCTCATTAGGAAATGAGGACATAAATTAAACTTGAAAAGAGAAATGGAAATGCTGAAGTTGATGTGGGAATAGCTCAGAGTATGTTGCATGCTGCATAGGGTAAACTGGCTTTTGCTTCCTTATGCCTTGGCTAGAGATGCATTTATTTAGGAGTTACACCTCCCATTCAATTTAATTGCTTCCCCTGAGGCTCTCCTGGTAAAAGCCTGCTTAGCTGAACAAGAGGTGCTTCCTATCTGGGAAGCAGGAAACAATATGTGGTGAAGGTATGGCTATTGGCAAGGGAGAGATTCACATTAATCTGCTTGGTATGTGGACTTGCTTGCTGCAAAGGTGATGGTAGGGGCTTCAAGGGCTCGTAGTCAGATTGCTAGATATAGCTGAGTGGGAAAACAATACGCTTTTTGTGATATGACAAAGGTTACTTAAGTTGTTCACCTGTATTCACAGCAGTTCTACAGGAAGCAATGAGCTAACAGAACTCATTCAGAAGTTAATTTCATTTATTATTGATGAGCTATTTCAGATTGCAAAGCAGTTTTATTTTTCAGTTCAGGATTGGTGTTTTTTATTCAGGAAGTCCTTCCTATGTTACTTATTCAATTATACAGAGCACCTTACTTCTTAATGTTTTGCTTTTGGATTTTTCTCACTCCTTCCAAAGCCATCGGATTCTACGTTTGTAGTCAAGCTACTGAAAGCTCTCATCTTGCTTTAATAAATACTTGAGCACTGATGATTTTATGGATGTAAAACTCCCTAGAATTGTGTCACAAGTATAGCCACTTTGATGTTGCATGGTGGTTTTTGTTTCTCCCCCTTGCCTCAGCATTTTGTGTTCAGGAGGGAGCATCTTTATTTATGTTAACTAGCTGGGTGGGCACCTTATAATACTGCCCTGTGACAGCATCAGGAAGCTTTTGCAGTAGCCTGATAGAGGAAATGTTGTTGTCAGCTTGATCACACATTTCTGCAAGAGAAAGCTTGGGCCGAGTGCCTCTATAGCACAAAGGTTTCACTAATGCAGGACATTCTCATGGATTATCTCACACTATCCAGAAGAGTCCAAACTGTAGCCTAGTTTCTCTTCACTGTGTTGTTTTCTGAGATTGTGTCTATCTTGAGCCACAGAGCATGACTTGGAGATAACCAAACTGGTTGTGCCTGAGTTGCATTTGAAACCGAAGTGGTATAACTGCGTCACAGCCATACTCTATGCAAGCAAACCCCTGATAAACAGCATTATTACACTAGCTGAAAGAAGCCCAAGTTATTCAGGGTTGCAACACAGGAAAGACATGATTTTTTTTTTTTTTTCTATAGTAATCTTTCCAAAGGAGAACAAAACAACTTTAAATCAAGATTAATTAGAATATGTGCCATAATATTTCTTAACATAACTAAAATGCAAAAGTCTTGACCAAACAGGATAGGCGTAAAAAAGCAAAAAAAGCAAATTTGCCTTTGCCCACTGTGTTCTTGCAGGTGATTTCTTGCATTCAGATGTAGTTTCACTCAATTATTGGTCTTCAGACTGGCAGCAAACACAGTCCTCAAAGAATCTGCCTTCCCATCCCCTTCAGTGCCTGCACTGCACACCCACTGCCTGCATGGCACAGCTGTCCTTCTCCCTCCCTGCTCCCTTGCCTTTCCTCTTTCTTCTGGCCCCATTCTATAGCCTGATTTCTCCCTTTCTCCAGGGAGGAGCTGCTTCAGCCCACCGCCGTTCCCAGCATTTCTCTATCTACTCAAAGCTGGGTCGTCTGCCCCGTGCTGTGTTGCACAGTGAAGATATAAGATCCCCATCACAGGTATGTGAATTATGACTGTCAAAACCAGAGCTATTTCATACCATCTTCAAAGCAGTTTGTCAGAAGTAAAATGTTCCTTTTGGATTTGACACGCTATGGTGTTTACATTGAGGAAAGAGTTAGTAGCTTTCTCTGTATTACCTTGTTATAATGCACTCAGCAGTGGCCCTTGAGACCCTCTTTGCTAATCCCCCTTGTTCAGTTTGCTGCTGGGGTACCTAGGAGTAACTTGGGTGGGACACCTCGGAAAAACACCTGAGGGGCTCCCCACTGTGAGCCAGCAGCAGCAGGCCAGAAGAGAGGAGCATACTACTCCTCTGCAGAACTTTTGAGACACCCTTTGTTTCCCAGCTACTTCAAGCTTGAAATGGTCTGTGCTTTCCCTTACTTTGGCCCTGTTGGGTTTTTGGGGGGTTAGATATAGGGTTTAGTTTTGGTTTTGGTATTGGGTTTGGAGTTTATTCTTGCATATGGTTGATTATTGTTGAGGTGTAATTTCTCTAAGAAGGCTTTGATGAGAGATTAGTTTCAATGTTTTATGTGACGGGGACACATGTGCCCTGCTGAACTGAAGTTGTGCCTTGCGTGGCACAGCTCTTACTGTTGGAACCAACCACCCAGCTTTGGCCCTCTTAGCAACAGCTTTCTTTGCCTGTAATTTTTTTTTTTTTCTAGGCTTTTAATCACTCATAAGGACAGACAGACCCTGAAGCGCTGGTGTATTTGTTATAGCCACTTGGCTGGCTCCATTTCTAGGCTAGTGGCTTTGTAAGACTCACAAAATTTGCTTGCAAAAAAAAAAAAAAAAAAAGTATAGAAACGCATATGCTGAGTCACGATAAACTGTTGGGTTGTTTTCTGCAAGTAGGGCAGAAAAAACGGTATTGGGGCATCTAACATAAATATTTGGGTTAGGCTGGAATCGGAGGTGCAGCTAAGCTTTCCTAAAAGGTCAGCTTGCTTAAAAAGAAGTCTTGCAGATGTGAGAGCTGGTGGTGGAGGTGGCAGAGAAAACCAGACCACAATTGAAAAGTAGGGGTGGATATAAGTTGATCTGGTTTCTTCAAAATACTCAGAACTTCTAACCTAAATGGCGATGTTTTAGCTTGCCTGTTGGGAGTGAGTTTGGTGTTGAAGCTTTTTGTGCTGCCTGGTCTGTGTGTTCAGGATAAACCCCTGACTGCAGCACATAGACCATTGGCCCCGGCTGAGCAGGTTTCGTACCAGAAGCAGCCTGTGTGTAATAGCATGAATCTCGGGGAAGGTTTGTTTAACCTCTTTGCTTTGCTTTTATTGTCACTTCTGTGTGCCTGTCTCATTAACCTGCATGACCTGACTGTATGGCTGTATGAGGCCACTTGAGCACAGAAGCTCTCCGCCTGAGGAAGCTTCAGAAACAACTCTAAATTTTATAAGGGATCAATAAATTGCAAAAGACCCACTTCTGAAGTCATGCATACATATCAATGAATGGGAACTTCAGAAATATGCTATGTAAAATTCTCTATCCACAATTAATTCCATTTTAAATTCCGTATGTTGGCAGATTAGGCGCAGTAAAGAATGGCTAACACTAAAGCCATGAATCATATCACCAGCGCTGCAGCCCCTTATGAAGAATTTTATCAGGAGATTATATTAACCTTATTTGAAATTGTCACAAACATCCTTTATTCTAATTATCTTTGCCTGAGGTTCTGTTAAGAAACCATGTATCATTTTGTAATATAAATGCTTCATAACTGTGGATTCTTATCCTGTGCGGTAACATTAAAGTGACTTTATATCCCTTACGTGTACAAATTAAACAGAAGAAAATTCAAAATACCCTCTCTTTAACATAAATTACCTATAAATATTTTGTCACAATGACCCTTCAGTCATAAATTATTTTGGTTTATACTATGCTGATACTGAATAAAGATCTTGTTCTCATACATCTGTTTTCTCTAACAGTAGTGATTTGACCAAGATTTAAATTTGTACTAGCAAGCACATCTTTTCCACGATCAGTGTTGGGGTTTTTTTTGTTTTGTTTTATTTTAAAGAAGGAAATGTATCTTTCTTTTATCAATTTAATATCAGTCAATGTCAGCTCACTACTTTTTTAGAATCCTGTTGCAATCTTGTATAAAACTTAAAATACTAGCCCAGGTTTTCCTTCAGCGTCTTTCACAGGTGACTCTGGGAATGTTTGGTCACTGGAGCTTGGCTTCTTGTTCTTACTGGGCAGAGAACTGTGCTATAAGTTTAAGTACCCTAGTGACTAATCCATACCATGCGAGAAGCTAAAGAAGCACCAGAGTAAGGAGGCGGGAAGCTACTGGGTGGGAGTAGCTGGAGGAGCGTTTTGCACCATGGCAGGGATCCCTGGCGTGCAGAGCACGTTCAAAATGCTTGCCCTGCCTTCTCTTCTGGCAACACACTCAACGACTTCCTTTAAAGAGATCACCAACTCCATGAGCCTTATGCCTTTTGAATTCTCCATATGTAAAACAACTTGAGAAATGCCTTAGCCCGGTTGCCATGCCCCTCTCCAGGGGGAAAGGCTTACTATGGATACTTAATGAGACTAATGCAGCATCAGGCATAGATTCATCCTACAGTTTTGTGTACTTCTTCCAATTTGTAAACTTGTACATCTGTAGAAATTGGTGAGACCTGTCTTGATGCAAGTAGGAGCAGAATATGGTCCCATAGTTCAACAGCTTTGGTTTTGGCAGCAGGCTATTTGAATCAATGACTTTAATAAATTAAAAAAAAAAGACTCCAACGGTAAAACTAAAGTTTCTGGTGAACTTCTAAGGTAGTCGAACTGCAGGAAACTGTATTTCCTTGATGAAATCTCACTAAACATTCTAAATAACAAGATGCCAACAAATAAACTTATGCAGGCACAAGGAGAACGTTTCATCAATAATTGATGGATGAGGGTTTAAAGCTGACTGCAGCTGTCCTCATGCATGTATCTTTATTATTGCACTGTGACTTCACCAAGATGTCTGGGTTTATTTAAAGAGGCCTTGCCTTGCTCCAGGTATGTAAACATACTTTCCCAGGCATACCACAAGTACAAGGCACAGGGCTGTCTCTGATCACAAAACTAAAGGAAATCAAAGAACTGTGTTACTAATGAGTAACGTGTCCTTGTTAAAGTTGGAATATTTCAGAACAACCCCTGACAGAGCACCTTGACATCAACAGACTTAAATGTCAAGTAGGGGAAATGTGCAGATAGGCAGAGAAAATAAAATCTGGGAACAACTGGATTTCTGCATTTTATAAGACTTCAGGGCAATCTGAGGAGCCTCTTGCTGCTCTTTGTGTTTCCAGGACAGTTAGAGGAGACTTCTGATGTTCCATGCAAGAAACAGCCATTGGCAGTTCTGGTCTCTCAACAATCTTATATTGGGCAGAGCCTGCATATTATTTTTTTCTGGAAAAAGATGGGAAATAAGGTATTAGTCAAATGATGTGTCATATCAACACCTCTGCCATAGAACTGAAAAATAACTTTGCAATAATATTCTAAGAGCTACTGGTAGAAATTTTCGTTTATAGAATGTATCCAAGACTTGTAGGATTTCTGTGCTCTGCATCTCCGTAGTAGGAAGGGCAGTACTATAACTGAGAGAAAACCTCTTTGTTTTGATACTGTATCCTTAAGCAAAATACTACCTCTCTCTTGTCAGTTCCACCTTAAAATAATTGTAAGAAAATAAAAATATTTTTAAAATATTGCTTTGAATTGCAAGTAGACCTGGTTAGGAAATTGTCAGTATTTACTTTGAGGGAAAAAAAATATTTATTACATTATTTCATAAATATTTTCCGAGCATTTCATTTAGGGAAAAAATCCAATAACTATAGTTTCCCAAAATGCCAAATCTATTTCCACCCTCAGTGAGAAAAATCTATACTGAGGCACTGAAGGATTACAGTGAGCAACTGATCTTCCTGCTGTCATATTTTAAATCAAACAAAGCTTGCTATGGGAAAAGAAAAAACAAAACAAAACAAAACTTTTTTATGTGGAAAAGAAATTTAACAACATATTTCCAACTAGTTCCGTTTTGAAAAAATCAGACACTTTTCCACAAAGCAGATCCTCATCTGATTTAAACAGAATAGCCACACTGACATCAGAAGTTCATCTCTTTAAGAACTTACAAGTTATGACTTGGTATGATTTTAACAGCAAGATGGTTTACTACATTCCTCACTTGCACTATTATGAGCAGGATTGACCAAGGTGTGCACACTCAACAGTTACCCATTATGTGCCTTTGACAGACCCACTTTTTGGTCGCTGGCCATCTTGCCAAATTATAGCCTTTGGGACTGACATTTTCCACACTGTGTCTTTACAAATCAGCTAATAAAATAAAATACATCACCTAGACCAGGGCTCCTCGAACTCTTTAACCAGGGGGCTGGCCTGCGGATGAAGTGGCAGGCAGTCATCTGCGGCTGCTTGGTTTCCGCCCCCAACCCCTGGCGGGGGTTGGGGGCGGATCTATAAATACTGGGGGGCCAGATTGAGGACCCTGGGGAGCTGTATCCAGCCCGCGGGCTGTAGTTTGAGGACCCCTGACCTAGGTCAGTTCTGTCCCATATAAGGACGAGGGTAGGAAAAAAATGTATTGTCTTACTCTGGGTAAGCACAAAGTGTCAATCTCCCTGGAGAGTGGCTTTTTCACATATTAAATATTCTTCCTGTGAGCTAGAAATTATTCTAATTATATTTTTTTTTTAACCTAAATGGTGTGTGCTCCCATGAAAAATGCCTTGTAGAAATCTCAGTATGGAAAAGTAACACCATAAACTTTTATAATCCACCAAATGTGTAATATCATGAAAGAAAGTATCAAATTAGTTTGACAGTATCTTCTTTCAGAAGAAAATGTGAATTATACTTCCTTCAGAACTTTTTCTGTTATATCCTGTGTCAACCATTATTTCCCTCAGAACCAATGTCAGGCTGATGTGCTTGTAATTACTTGGTTTATCTAAATACTTACACAATCTCCAGTTGAGGAGCGGGGATGCAGGGTGCACAGGATTGCTGTGTTTTCAGATTTATTTTGTTAAAGATTGGAAATCACACGCATTCATCTGGCCTAATGTGGGTGCGTAAATCTTGCGGTCAAAGATGACACCACTAGGTACCGCGGAGCTCCAGTTCATTACATCCTAGTGTCTAATCATGAAATATGTGAGATTAACTGAGCGCTCAGAAATGCCTGTTTCTCACCATTGGTTATGAGGGCAATTTAGGATGATTTGCTCGTAGGTGTCCACACTGTCAACTTCTGAAATTAAATATTGTTTAGAGAAAGTAGATAAGACAATGGAAGGATACCAAAGCCTGTCCAGCTGAGCGATGTTTCTTTGGGAAATGTGGCATGATTAGTGGATTAGTGACTGCTGAGCAGGAAATTGCAACGCAGGCCTGTACGCGTACAAAACAGCTAACTGCACAGCTTTAACATTGCCAAGGTAAGCAAAACTCAAAGTTGAGATGTTTATCTGCTACCTGCATGGCCAAATTTCTATTCCCTGGCTGGTCTAGGCTATGATACAATCTTTAATTACTTAAGCACAGGCAATTTTTCTTTTTGCACAATGTTCTGTCTTATTCCACGTGTATGATGGACTTCTGGGGCCGTGTCATGGCTGCATGGAGGAGGAGGCTGTCTGCCAGATTTCACTTTCTGTCAGAAACTGTACTAAACAAGCCAAAGGGTGGCATAAAGAGCAGGCAGCCTCGAGGTGAGGTAGCTGCATGCTGCTCTAGCAAGCTAATTATACTTCAGCTTCTGCCTTTAAATTGTGTGATACCCAGCAAGTCTCTTAAACTGGACTTTGCACCAATGGCCATTAACTGATGTTCCCCTCTTCCCTGTCTCTCACCCTGAGACCTTAAGTGATGACTGGCTGGAGTCTCAGCTCCCACCGTAGTGGTCAAAGTCACTGAGTACTGTGCGTGTAAAACAAACAAACAAAAATATATAGGGATAAATACCCTGAAAAAAAACCACATTCCAGGTGTTGCAGGCTGGACACTCCCAATTAGCGTGCATATTTGATTTTAATCTCTTTGTCCTTTGGCTGTGGAATGGAGATATTGCTGCCTTCCAGCAAGGGTAACTTAATTAATATTTATGAATTACTTGGTTTCTATAGTGATGGGCAACCTAGAAGGTTCAGGAACAAAATAGTAATAATGTTTTTGAAGTTGGAGTTGACTAGGGCAGAGTAAATAATGAAAGGGATGATAAACTGAAAGCTGAGAGTATCAAGTGGCAGCTGATTAAGTGAACATTGTCTCCCATGTTCTGTGAACAAGCTGTGAAACAATTAGTTTTCTGTCTGTCCTGAGCCCCAAGAAATCAGGTAACTGTGAAACTGGACCACTTTTTCTATGGAATTTTATCATGAAAGCTTTCTTTAGAACATTTAGTTACCCTGGGGGGGGGTGATGAACTTGAAAATTATTTTTTAAATATGTACCATATATTTAAAAAATATACAATTGCCCTTTTCTGACTGGAAAAGGAGGAAGAAATGAACAAAGCATTTTACTCAAGGAAACACAAGTTTTAAACTTTTTGAACAGTGGAAGGAGACAATGACCAAACTCCAAGTCTTTATGTATTTTATTGCAGAGACTTCAATGAAACCTCAAAGCAGAACGTCAATGCAGACACATTGTTTATGTACCAACAACATCTGTGTAAAGCTGACCACCTGGCTTTTGGTTCCTAAAAAAGACAAATTTCTGTGTCAGGTCATTCTTGTGATGTAGCATGGAATGAAGTTTGGTCAGGTCGTAATAGAGGAATAAGATTTATCTTAGGATGAATTACTGGAACTTATGTTGAGGGATATTATGAAAGAAGACGTACTTTGAATCCCTGACATTTCATGTAAGCAATGTGCTCGTGAAAATAATTGCAAATAATCATTATGGGTTTTTTTTTTAACTAAATTCAACTGTGCTGAAAATGCTTCACGGGTAAGAACTTTGATTCTCATATAACACCTCATCAGTGGAATTTTATTTTAAGAACAAGGAAAAAAAAGTTAGGAAAAAAAGAAAGCATATCCTTTTTCTCTATTTTACAGACAGAGAAATTGAGGTCAGTTACATTACAGACAACAGAAAGTGAAATATCATAAAATGCAATTTTCACAGTAACATGCATCATAAAGGCAGGATAAAGATATTAATGTTCATTGCTCAATTACACAAACTAGGAATTGTTAAAATATACAATAGATCATACATTGTCCTTGTGCCAGATACGTCATCGTTCTTCAGTGCAATATCTACCTGCAAAAAAAGATTGAATAGCATGCTGTTGTCATCTTTAGTAGTGTTGTTTGAAATGTTCTATTGAACATTTCTTTTAAAAAAAGCTTGTTTTCAACAATCTGACAAAAAGTGGGATTTGGTATTTTTTAGTAGTGAGAGTTATCAAGGGGGGGAGGTGGGGTGTGTTCAGCTTTCAGCAGAAAATCTGCGTATTAGGAACAGTCACATCTAAACTAGTTAAATTGAAAAAATCCCAAGTTTTTGTCTTCTTTTCCCTGAAAACATTTTACATTTTTAACTCCTGATTATTAACAAAAATGTTTGTTTCACCTATCAAAACTTAGAATGAGATGTAATTTTCCTATTGACCATAAAGAGTATCATGTACAAGAGCCATCTCATTGACCCTGAGACTAAGCAAATTACTTGTACACAGCAAAATGTTGAGGGCAGGTTCTGCCACCTTCACCCTGGGAAGCATGAAGCATTGTCTGAGGGGGTAAAACCATTGTTCAGGAGGAGCAAAGGTTGAAGAATCTGCTCACTAGCAGAGATACCCATAAAATGTCGTGACTAATTGGAAAAGCAACTCTGAAATTAGCATTTGCTGAATGGTTTAATAAAATCAGCGTGGTATGAAAAAAATAACAGCAATTACTGTGTTACATAACTCCCAGGAAACATCTATCAGACATCACAGACTAGCTGAAGATGTATCATTTAGCATTCCCCTTCCTCAGAACTGCATGTTCTTGCTCAAGATGGTCCCTTTCCACCATATCCCCCATCTGCTTCACCCCCGCTTCCTATCCTGTCTGATTGCTTGTACACTTTTTTTTTGGTATATATATTTTTTATTACTGGTATTCATTTGAAGGAATCAATATCAGATCTGCGGTTGAATCTTCAAACTGCTGAAGGCCTTTGCCAGTTAAATAGCGATTCCAACTCCCATTAGCTTCAAATCGCTGGTTTTGATTTGATCTACCAGTTTATCTATCCAGGCTCTGGCATTGCTGTCTACTAGCGCTCACAGTTTTTGGGTTGCTGTTGTGTGTTGGCAGAAAAAAATTTCACAGAGGAATCCCTTCTCAGCACTGTTGTTTTTAATTTCCCCTGTACGCTGCTGACTCTTAATTCATTTGTGAACATGGAAATAAAATGTCACAGTTCAGATACACTGAAGGAGAATGGCTGGGAGAACCAATGTACTTTCACGTTAAATTCACCCCCATGTAGAATAATTCTGGGTTTATGTCTTTTTTAGTTCTTTTTTTTTTTTTTTTTTCTTTTTCTTTTCATGGGCTATGCCAGTTTAAATTAGTGGTGCTTATGGCCAGGATCTGGATGTGTTTGATACCTGAAGAGAACTTACGGTGACTTCACCAAGGCTTCAATGCTTTGGGTCGTAACTCATCACCAGTGTCAACAAGTGCAGAGGGCACTGAGGACCTCTCTGAGAGGCCGTTCATACGAGGCTGAGCAGTATAAAGCTCCCTGATCCAACATCGTTGCAGTTACACATGTAGGCAGGTAACATGAAGAGAAAGATACGGCAGTCAACCCCCTTGTTCCCAGCAATGTCCCCCTTGGCTGTAGTAGCCCCAAACCTTCTGACTCCTCTCAGCCTTTCATATTCTTCCAATCACTTTCCTACATCTCACGACTTCTGCCTCTGACGTCTGCAAGTTATTTGACCATGGAAACTATCTGAAATTTAATTTCAAGGAATTGTGCTTATAAAGATGTTATAAATCACCTAAGATTGGACATTTCAGTTTGAAAATTTAGTAATAGCTTTGCTGGCTTGAGGAGAGAATGGATCTTTTAGATGAGATTTTGATGGAATTATCTGGTTAATTTAGATACTTTTAGATGTATTCAAATCTCTTCCTAATGGTGACTGACAATCTGTGAACACGTAAAATACTCTGTGCGTAGCTTCAGAGGTCTCTGTTACCAGCATTTCTAATTTGAAAGCGCATCGCTCCCAGACCACACAGCCTCCCCTTTAAATGTCAGCAACTTATCAGTTCCCAGCTCTTACAGGGAAGAACACCTTTTAGAGCGCATGGATACAGCATGTGATAAAACAGACGAAAGCTTGTAACTGCCCATTTTTATCTTATTGACATTTCTGATGTGTGTAAAATTACTGTAATATAAAGTCAGTTAACCACAGTCTATAGCTGAGAAAGTGCTAAAACAGTGACTGAAAATGAGTGGGTCTTTAATCATCACAGACAATTAAAAATAATAATAATAATAAAGGTAGGAATCTTGCTTACCTAATAAATAGGTCACTAGAGAAAAGCTGATAAAAGGGGGTGGGGAAATCAGTGACTATGACATGAATGGAAAAGTAAAAACCACCGAGGACTGAATTTTCAAACCTACTCTGACAACATCACTTCCGTTGATGATGTCATAATTGTTTGTGCAATTTTTTGTGGCAATAAAATTCTAGTTGTGCTGAAAGAAGTATTATGACCTGCTATTATAGCTTTAAGTTTCCATTAAATAGTCATTCCTTAAATTCTCCTGCAATTTTTAGCTCATACTTTTGACCACAGAAAAACTTCTAAGTTGTTTTCTGTTTCCCTTCTACATAATCCTGAAAATCTTACGCTTCACAGTAGCAACGGACAGGATTCAACCTTGAGGACAGTACACTGTTCTGCTCAGCTTTTCGTTGGAGACAGGGATTATGCAGAAAATCTGAATAGCAAAAAAAAAGTGAAAGAACACCCCATATTCCTACCAATAAGTTTTTAGACATAAGCTACATGAGGGCTGCTTTTTGTGGAAAGAAGTGGAGATAGATTATATGCCTATGTAAAGCAATTGAGTGAAATTACATCCTCTAACAAAGTTGTACAATAAGGAGCAGCCAACAAAACATTGGAAAAAATTAGGGTCTAAACAGAATTGCCTCACTGAGCTGTGCTCATGGGCAGCACGATGAAGAAGGTGTTGATTTGTCCCCTTGTGAAAACTTTTGGCTATTCTTGTGTACTGTGGGAATGCGGTGGCTGTTGTTATCTCCTGTTCCTTGGGGAGGTGAACAAGTGTTGGCATTACTGGGATTGATTCTGCAGAGAGCTTTTGTCTTCCCCCAAAATAAGTCCTGTGGTATTTTGGGAAAAGAAGATATTGATATATTCAGATATTCTCCATATTTTTTTTGTATTACCTGGGCATTTACGTCAAAGTGATTGAAAATATCAGGATTCATGTGCAAAAGGCATAGCACAGAATGCTCAGTATAGAACAGGCTGATTTATGTCTAAGGTATGAAGTCTCGATGTCCCCAGAGTAAGCCTAAATTGTCAGAGAAGATTAGATACTCAGAGTTTAATTGGCTAAAAATGCTTTGTATGAGTCTGATGTCAGGGATAAGATTTGTCTGACCAAAGATAGACTGCTACGTTGCAGGCATCAGCTTTAGTCAGTTTTACAGTGAGTCACCGAAGACACCTCTTATAGTAAAAGAAAACAAGCAAGCAGCTGAAGGCTGTTGCTAATTACATCCTAAATCAGACATCTACCTTTGGTCAAGCAAATCCCACTTTAAGGTAACTGTTCTTGTTCTTTGACAAAATCAGAGAACCTGAGGTGACTCGCCCAGGTGTGAAGGTATGTAAAGTTAGGAGGTATGAATCCAAACCTACATGCACTAGAAGAGACAACACTAGGGAATGCACAGGCAGGTGAGGGGCTAACACTTTTGTTAATGAAAATCAGATTACAATCAAAATGTCTTATCTGAAATAAGAAACAGAAAAAAAAAAATCTTTATTGTGTCTCTTCCTGACTGTCAAGGTTGTTTTGAGATGAAACTGAACTTTGTATCAACTCTGCCACTGAAGGATAAATTAAGCTTGATGAGCACGTAGATAAGTAAAGTGTGTTCCATCTTGTGAGAAGAGTTTAGCATTTTCAAGCCTTTCTGCAGCTAAAGAGGCTAGGATTAGCACTACTGCAATGTGTTTTTTAAGTAAGTCCAGCATTTCCTAGTGAAATATTTTCTAAAAGATGAGAGAAGTGTGAAAATTAAAAAGAAGAGCTCTCTAAGCCAGCATTTAAAGAGCTGCTTACTTTACCCCTTGGAAACAACGTATGGTTCCTAGTATGTTTTCAGGGTTTTTTTATAGGACAAATATATCTCAGTCTGCAGCCTAAATTGATAAAGCTTTCCTCTTCCTGATTGCATCTATTCTTCTTTAACCTTTAAAGATTAGGAAGATAAATATTTCATGTTATATATAACAAACACATATAAAAATATTTTCCTGTTCACTGTCTCTCAGCTGGAAGTCAGATAATACTGAGATGCCCTTTGAAGATTGGTTAAGTTTATTGTTACTGAAAGATTATTCTGGTCAGATGAAGAAGTAGAGCATATACTAACAAATTAAGCTATAACAGAATATTAGTAGGCAGATATTCTAAATGAGGCATAACAGGAAGTATAAGGCTCTGCTTTATTCTTATAATATGTCGGGGGCTGAAATTAGCCATATGTCACAAAAAATACAAGAAAAATGTGAGGAGTTGTCTGAAGAATTAAACTAGATATATACATCTTTCATTGTTCTCTTTACTCTTACCTCCACAAACCGTGTTCTTCAGAAGGAAGGTGGTGGTGGGGTAGCTCACTGGTGATGGTATTAATGTGTGTCTATAAAAAGCGAGGTTCAACTTTCCCAAAGATCTCTTGGGTAGCCTCAGGCAAGGTCCAACTCCCGAGGCCCAATCCATAATCTACTGGCTACACCAAACACCAAAGTGTCCAAGCCCTGCCAGAAGTCACAAACGAGGAGGAATTCCTTTGCCTGCTTTGCTTGAAGGTCCTGTTGAGGTCACCCTGCAACGAGCTCGCTTCATATCTTGAGGTCTAGTGAAGTCACAGTACCCACCGTTGCCTTCGCTGGAGAAGAGGAGATGAGGTGAAGCCCCTACATATACCTCAGTGCTCAAGGCACTGTGGAAGAAAGGGAGTTATCTCCCTTCTGTCCCTCATCTTCATGCCTCTAAACATAAGGTTAAAGTTGACTTGAACTTTTACATACACAAAGGAATGATTCATCTGAAGGGGTAGGGGGTGACAGTAAGAAAAAAAAACACTGTAATTGCACTATTGTTTATAACTTAGTTTCCTCTTTCTGTCAGTACCTAAACACTAAAGGCTGATGATATTTTCTCAATGAAAGTGCTGTATAAAGTAGAGCCAAAGTCCTTGGAGCAGAAAACAGAACTCTCCCAGATGAAGTCATCATCCACTAGACTAGAGATTTAAACTCTCTCCCTCCCTCCAACATAATGAATCTTTAATCGCACTATATGAAATGAAACACTCGAAAGGAAGGGGTTGAAGATTTCCTTCCCACTTTTCACCTTGGACTAGCTGTAGTCTGGTGGTTAGTGCATTCTCCTGGAGAAAGATGAGGTTTTGAATCCTCTCAGGGAAAGAGTAAATCAGGCATGTATTCCACATCCTGGCTGAGTGCACTAAGTTCTGAGCTGTTAAAGAAAATGAAGAAAATTTTCTTTTCTGGGTAAGAGCAAGAGCTGAAGAATAAACTCAGTGTCAAATGTTCAGAGTCATGCAGCCGGGAAGAGATCTGTGGAAGTCATCGAAACCTGCCTCCTGCTTAGAACAGGCCATTGGAGTTGCATCTAACTTTTAAATAAGGCCAGGTATTCAGGGCCTGGGCCTGGGATTTCTCCAGGGATGGAGATTCCACATCTCTGTGCAGTGTTTGAATATCCTTGTGATGAAAATGTTTTTTTTTTTCTAATATCTAATTGGAATTCCCCTTGCTGTAATTTATGATGATCACCCTCAGTCTGCAGTTTTTGAATACACTTACATTGATGCATGGGATAATTTCTAATTTAGGAGATTAGAAACCAAATCAGCGACAATCTTCCTAATTTATTCTCCAAACATGACGCGGAGGTATTTGATTCATGCCCAAAGACAGGTAAGCTCACCCATAGGACCATTTCTTGTTCAAGTGTACAAGGCTTACTAGGTTGCATACCATCTGGATCCAGCAGTGTGCCTCATTCCCTGCAAGTCTTTGTATGATTTTGGACACCTTTACACATTATCTGCATTCATTTGTCTCCCAGAGGATTACAGAATTTTTTAGTATTTCCTGTTTCCAGACAGTACTACCAAAAGAACTGAACATACTGCAAACTCTGTTTTGCACATAATGCAAAATTTATTCTGGGGCAAATCTGTGTCCCGAGAAGACCCTTAAAACTCCCCCTCCCCCACAAAAAAAACCCAAAAAACAAAACAAACACACAAAAAAGAGTAAACCACAGACTCACCAGAGCCAGCTCTTTGGAATATAGTAGAGGCTGAAGATTTCCCTTCAAGTATGGAGTTGTATGAAAGAGAAAGTAAGACTTCATCAAATGGGATGAGACTGAATAAAAGTCCAAGCTTTTGCACTTCACCTGTGCCAGATTTAAAGCCATTAAAAGTGGGACAAAGTGATACACTGTTTACCTTTAATCTTTATTAATAAATTTTTAAAATAGATTAATATTTATACTTTCTGTATTAATATAGACTTTGTTTATAGGGTTCACTTTTTTTTTTTTTTTTTTTTTTTTTTTTAAGTAATGTTGAGATTGCTCTGGAAATTCATCTTTCTGGTGATTTAATTGCCAGTGTCTTTTTCAGATGATTCATTACTGTGATATCTAATGTGTCCATTTTTAAACACGTCCAACATGTTTTAAGTTAAACAAAAATACTTTTGCAAACTCTGAAGAAATATTGAATATATGTACGTAACACCTAAAGCGTTTAATAGTCTTCTATTCTGAAGAATTAATCTGCAAAGAATGACTTCGCAATCAATACATTTAATGAGTTTGGGCTGGTTTTATAAAGTTACTTCAAAGGAGAAAATATTTTCTTATGATAATATTTAGTCATCTTGGTTATTTTGCTCTGTATATAATTAAAGATTCGTATTCATATAATGGCTTCCAAACATGCAAAACCCAGGTTTCATCAATCTCAGCCTACAAAAGACATTTGCAAATCTGAGTGTAGCCAATAATACAGCAGAAGACATAAACAGAGCATGGCCAGATAATTCAGAAGAGCTGAGACACATTCAAAGATAATAAATGCATTTTGTCTTTCTGCTCCATTTCCTATGCCTTGGTTTTGTATTGGAAAGTTTAGATAGTCTTCACAGTCTCTTTAATATCTTTCATTCCTGCTTCTCCGGTCTTGATTAAGGACTGCAACTGCAACATAATTATTAACATACAAACTACATAAGAAAAGGATAAAAAAAAGAGTAAAAAAGTGGGAAAACCCCACAAATTAATTTCATATTGTCCAAAATGGCTATGTTTCAAAATCAAAAGGAAGAGAAAGGGAAAAAAAACCCCAAATAAAAACAAAACAAAATAATACAAAAAAAGGACAAAAGAAAAAGATGCAGCACAAATGCTACTTGGAAAGAAATAGAATAATCTTGTTTAATCCTGAATCATTGTTGCAATCAATTCAATTTTGTAGGTAAGCTCCCATGACACATCTATTCCAAGAGCTAACAAGAGACAGAGCTGAAATACCAACAACCCAGACAGGAGACCAAATTTTCTCTTATGATGAAAATCTCTGCTTGGAGAGGTTTCAGATCTGCGTGTTCGGTGTGAAATTGAAATTGCTCCAAGTGATTTTGATGAGCAACTGTCTTCACAGACGAACTGTTTGATGTTAACGTAGGAAAGGAAACAGTGTTATGAGAGCAAATGAGAGCTTTGGGCGGGAGAACTAAGAAAAAATTCTGATGTTTTTTTTCTTCAGTAGTCACCATAAATACATGTGATAGAATAAAAAAAAATTTTAAAAAAAGGAAAAAAGATGAAATAAGACTAGAAAGATGAGCAGGGTTAGGCAGATATACA
This sequence comes from Microhierax caerulescens, assembly GCA_035590215.1. Lineage (NCBI taxonomy): Eukaryota > Metazoa > Chordata > Aves > Falconiformes > Falconidae > Microhierax > Microhierax caerulescens. Next base: position 42,284,323 of record JAVJGJ010000001.1, read on the forward strand.
GGGTTTATTCTTTGCAGAACAAAAGTAAAAACAAACAACAGCAAAAGATAATGTTCAACAGCACATCAATAGCAGAAACATGTGTATCAACTGAATCCTTCATTTTGAATTAAAGGAGTATTATATTAAAACAAAAGGGATCTCATGCACTTTCTGTGTCTTATAATAAAGTTTCTGCCTTTGGTAAGGATGAGACCTTTTAATCTCATGAAGCATTCATACTGACAAGTAAGCGAACCCATTTACATTAGCCAACTTGTTCATCTCCTTATTAATTTGCGTCACTAGCGGCTCTGACTGAAATTGAGCCATTCTGAAGTCAGGAGCTGGCGTGCAAGGTGACACATGGTCCCACTTTCCTCTTATTTTGGATAATAATACTTCTTGCGCTGTGATTAAGCCTACAGTCTCTTCCAATAGTCTGACTTCTCACTGGGAACCTGGACATTTTAGTGCAAAACCTGGTGTAGCTGATGTATAGGGACACTTCAGTTTCACCCTCTGAATGTAGATGCAAGTGTAGGTGAGGTGGTTTGTTTAAGATCAGACTTGAGCTTTCCTAAGACTGAAGCGGTTTTATTTTCAGGGCTGTTATTTACCAGCACAGTGCATTGCATTGCCTCTGGTCTTTACAGTGCAAGGTCACAAAGTATTGGAAACATACAATAAATTTTCTGGTGGGTTTGTATCGTTTTCATCTTCATTTGACAATACAATACATATTCACTTTCTAAGATGGTATTGCCTACTGGGTGTGTAAGTACAAAGTGCCTTTAAATACTGCTAATCAAACTATACGAGCAGCTAGTGGAAGTGATTGTAGACCTTACTGAGGAGCTATGCACAGTTTTGCTGCCTAGCAAGCAGAGCTGCATCCAAATTGTGAACTTCAGGTGTTCAAAAATGTGGTCTTTGCTTCATCCTTGCTCTGGAGGATAGGAAACTGTGGCAGCTTCTGCTTGGCATGGCTTAGTTGTTCTTATTTGCTCACTCAGGTTGGCTTAGCTCCACTAGCTGATGTATTGGCAAGATGGAATCAACACTTCATGTGGTTCTTGTTTTTTTTTTTAAAAAAAAACACATTAATTTTGTCCACCCTCTGTAAAAAACAAAAATAAAACTAGCCTCCCACTGACGTAGATACAATCAGTACAAGGCTACCTAATGTTTTACTATTTTTCTTCGCTCTATTGCTGTGCAAGTGACTTGGAAAGAAACCTTTATTTATTCTCACAGGGCCTACAGCAAAATCACTGTGCAACTTTGTTGTGTAGTAGAAGTGCACTTGAGTTGGTCTGGGACATGGGTTTTTAACTGGATTTGGGGAAGTAAGAGTTGCACAGCTGTTTGTTTTGGGAAATGGATGGCCAGGACAAATCCAAATAAGTATTCTTGCTTGCAAGAAAATGCCTAGGTGTTACTCTTAAGGTCATGGGTCTTGAACAGCTTGTTCCAAAGCATTTTATCTTCAACATTGCTTGCATTTAGTATGGCATATTGCATAATTATAAAATAATGATTTTTTTTTTACTTTGAAGATAATTTTTGTTGTTATTGTTGTTGTTTTCTTTTTCTTTAGGCCAGAAAGCGATACAAGTTATAAGTTCTACATCCCAGGTTAAGAAGGACAGCACTGCTTATATCATGCAGTTTACACTCTGGTTGGTCTGGGGTGAACTAAAAGTAAGAGTGAACGGAAATTAGGTCTGTACATAGTATTGTTATAGCTACAACATACAGTGCTATTAAATTGTTTTCTATTTCCAATAGCAAAAGACCTGAAATGTCAACATGTTTGAGTGTCTGAAGATACAAATAAGGATCTAGAAAGATCAACAAAAGGAGATGTCCACGTTTGTCAGGTATTTTAATATTATTTTTTCTATCAAGTCATACAGCAAGATGCAGATAACTCTGAAAAATCTCTTTAGCTATGTATATGACCCATTAGAGAAACAACTTTAAAAATCTGTTACAAATGCCACAGTGAGCTTCATGCCTCTCAAAGGAAAGGAAATAAAGAATTACAGGAATCTTATTATACTGGTGCTATGGGATGGGAAGTATAAATTGATGGAAAGCTCTGTGAAATAGGATACAATAAGATTGTTTTCCAGATGTCCTCAGCAGTCAGCTCTCCTCCTTGAAGACACTGTGGTTTCTCTTTCATTTATATTCTCCTTATGACACTTGTTGAAGAAATTAATGTCACTACTTGCTCGTATCTCCCCCAGTAAAGCATGGTAGGGACCATGCACATTTCCTAGATTTCTCTAGTTCCGGGTTTGTTTCAGAGTAGATTTTCAGCATGAAAGAAATTTAGTAGAGAGTAAACCAAAGGGAATAGATGTCCCTTGAAAAGGCTGAGCATTTATATTATAGATTCTTTATGTCCTGTAACTGAATAATCTAACTGTAGTTCTTTTTGGTGTTAAAGATTTTTTTTTGTAAAAAAGTAGAATTATTTTTTAAGAAAAAAGTGGATATCTTATTTAAAACTTGATTTATTTTATTCTAATGGGTCCCAGAATGTTTACTAAATTGCCTATGTACAAAAGTCATTGACACAAGGATGATGCAGAGCTGTGGGCTGAAGCATCTAAATGTTAAGACGGGAAGCATCCTGTGCATGTATAGGAAATTTAATGTGTTTTTCTCTCTTCTGCTACATACGCAAAGAGAAACAGCAGCCATCTGATCGTTCCTATAATATGTTGGCTAAACCAAGGAATATTTGAATGTGTAAGTCTCTTTAAAAATTGAATCAAGACTGTTCAATGTGGAATAACTTTCAGTGATACCTTATCTCCAGGGTAGTACTCATAATTACTGGTAGATTTTAGAAGGCGGCTGAATGGCACTTGCTGAATGAATCCCTAGTTTCCACTTACTGGTCTCTGCACTGGTAGTGGAATCAAAACGTTACTAAAATAATGAATCAGTGACTGATTTCTTACCCAGGGTAAATCAGAAAACCTTTCTGTCAGCTGCAGATATCACAGCACTTGGAAAACTGTCACGTTACACTTTTCTTTTTCTTAGATGTACTTACAGGGCCACCTAGCTTAACTTGTGAGTGCCAATGGCAGCCTGGGACAGTTTGGCTGCGTGTACCTCATCAGCCTCTGTGGGACAATTAGGTTCATCAGAAAAGAATCCTGTTGCTAAAAGCACAATCCAAATCACTTTGAAATAACTGGAAAAGCTGCCATAGGTTTTGGATCAGACCCCTTAGTGCAAGCTGGATGCAAGAAGAGCTGCTAAATTCAGCTGGTATTCTTTTCATCCAGATAAAAGATAAGCTCTTACTCAAGCTGTGAACTCCCAGAGGGAGAAAAATGAATAGAAGAGTTGTTCAAACACAACAGGCTTGATTGTGCCTGACCCTGTGTGGGTGCTGGGGAAATGGGAGACAAGTGCAAGCAAGCTTTCCCAACTCCCTCTGGAGAGCCTGCTCCAGGCTAGACGTGATTGTGCTCCCTGAGAACAGGGAGCCCAGGGGCTAGCACAGAAGAAAATGCCTGGATCAGGGAAGAGGAAAGAGATGTCAGGATGTAGAGCTGTTTACCCCCATTGGCTCGTTATGAATCCTTTAAAGCGGGGCAGCTGCTGCCACACACTGGGTGAGATGCTGGCATTAATAAATCAGTTCAAATTAGTACGTGGTTGGAGGTGCACATAAACTGATCTGCTTAAGGAGATTTGTTTCTGTGCTCCCAGGAAACCTTGCTGGGATGGTACATGTTGCAACTGCGCTTTCTACACAGGGTTACCACTGAAAAGAGGACAAGCAGTTGTATAGAAAAAAAAACCAAAAACAAACAAAAACAAACCACCAAAAAACAACTGATAAAGGCTCTGCAACATTTTTAAAAATATGTAAACTAACATGGCCTACCAATATCCTTATAATGCTGTTGTGTGAGCATATAGTGGCTTCCGCAGTACAGAAAAAGGAGGCACAATTAAACAGGACAATCTGCAGTTCATATTTATTACAGCAGCAATTCCCAGCTTGTCTGACTGGGGAATGAGGCATACCAGGGCTAAGGTGCAAGTGTGGAGAGGCAGGTGGCAAACCCAGGCTGAAGGACAGTGTAAAGACTAAAAGTCACTTACAGAAAGCTGGACTGGAAGCATTGTGGTGGTTGAGGTAGTGGGCAAATATGATGGAAAGTCTGTAGCTTTGAGGCTACCTAAAAAGCCTGGACTCCAGGGTGTGCTCAGCATCCTCCCTACTGTGGCGCCATAGGAAAATCCCATCATCTGTCCTCTAAGTATTGTTGGTTCCCTTGTGAAAGGAGAGGATGGTTGTTTGTGCCTCAGGTTATGCAGGCAGCAAGAGGCTAGCACAGCTGTTTGGAAAGGACCTGGGGAAAATCCATGCACACAGTAGTACTCCAGACTCTGCATTCTGTTGCCGCATTTCTGTACTGGCGTATGGAAACAAGTTCGGGATGTTTTATTGATCCAAAGGATCAGATTAAGGCTCTCAAGTTTGGAATTGCATTTGTAGCAAGAGATGAGTCAGCGTCATTAATATATCCTTACGGTTATTGGGTAAATAAGGGCAAAGAGAAGGTGGTTAGTGAACCTGGCTGAGTGTGTTGATGCAAACTAAAGCAAAGCACTCAGTGCCAGTGATAGTTCATGGGCTCTTTAGCAAAGATAGTTTTTCTCTGTCCATTTGCTGTATTTTTTTTTCAGACTTCTGACCTTTATAATCAATGAGAAAAGGCCGTCAATTCTGCCCATTACTGAAAGAACATTTCCCTTTGTTACTGAAAAGGAGAAGTCAATGGGCCATTTTTTCCTGAACTGGCATAGCTCCACTAACCAATATTTTTCCAGTGAATTCAGGACCTGTGATGATTGATTCACCCATTTAACGACAAAGCAGGCAAGTACTGCATAGGCGATGGCCATAAAAGTTTCTGTATGCTTCAGGAATGATCTGGAGGGACCATGATGAGAAGGTCATTATTTCATTCTCCATTTTAATTTCCTTCTCCTGCTAAGCTTGCTGCTCAGTGCCGGCTGAATATGCAACTAATGCCTGGAGCTGTGCAAAAAAAAATATGTTTGAGTTAGTTCCAGCTGACCCCTCAAAAAATCTGGTTGTGTGCAGCCTCTTTTAAACTGTTTCCTACTGATTGTGGGTTCAGTAGAAAGGAATATTGTTTCAATGTGCAAAATTAATGTTTGCTTTGAGTATATCAACACAAGATATATGGGCCTTTCTGAAATGTACTTGGTTTTTTTTTCCTCCTGAAATTGAGAAATGAAATGCAGCTTTTCAAAACTTTGGAGTCTAACAAAATCAGAATTTTTTGGAGATTATATTGTTGGACTCAAAACTTTTTTAAGATAAATTTGAAATCATTACAAAAATTTCAGTGAGCTTAAATGAGTTTAAACCTGTGTGCTAATAAGAAGATTAATCTTGTTTCTGATTGACCCACTCCTTTCTCTGCCAAATGTATAACATTATGAAGTACTTGCCAATGCTGTCAGGGCCTCTTTTTTGTTTTTTTTCTCCTAACCTTAAGCTAGGGCTTAGTCAGCAGCCACAGTCATTTGCCTTTAGTTCTAACTTTCAAATTCAAGGAAGAAAGCTTAAATACTGCAAAACCCCTTCTGACTCCAGCACAGCCAGCTTTATACCCTGAAATGCTGGAGCTTTATACAAGCAGAAGACTCAGTGACATTTTGCTGCATCACTAAATCTATGCAAGCAGAAGTAACTTTTGCTAAAGTGGAGAATATGAAGCTGTTACACACAGTTAAGCTTTGAGGGTTATGCCAGAACAATTCCTTGAGTCTTTCTAAATCCAGCTGAAGGTGGCATCAGATTTATCTTCCTAGGCCATATGAAGGAGGATAAGACTAAAATATCAATTCTGTCTCCGATCCAGGTCTCTATTTAGCAACTGATAATCTGGCTATCTATACAAAACCAATATATATATATATGTTTTAGGCATACATATATATGTATAGGTCTCTGTGTGCGTGTATCTCTTCATTAAAGTTGGTGGGAGTTTTGTGATTTATTTCACCATATATAGATGGATTAGATATCAGAGGTTATTGAATAAAATGTTCAGCATACATATTTCATTTCCTGTATGAGTTCATAACTATACATAAAGATTAGGTGTTTTAAAACAAACTACTGTAGCTTCAGCAGTCACATCTCCTTGACTAATTCAGGCTACAGTGATATAATTCAACAACAGGGAGATTGTATTTGCTGCTGCTTCTTACCTGTTGTTCCAGATAAGTACTCTTTTAAAGGTGGTTTATTTGTCATCCCATTTTATAACATTCTGACAGAACAGCATGTAAGTTATATGAGGAACTCTTGGTTATGTGCTGTACGCACAATATTTTTGCAAAAATAAACAAAAATTTTTTGGATTAACTGTATTTCAGAATTTCCTTCCATAGCTCTTGTTTTCCCAGTTAATACACTGTTTGTGTAATATTTGCTGCTTCTTTAGAAAACACTTACATGTTTACTTATACTTAGCTGTCAATATGCATTCATTATGTTCACAGTGAATATAATTTTTCTGTGTGGGAATGGTATAAAATAGAACAAGTTAACTGAAGCCTTTGAAGACCAGCACAGTCCACTGGGTGTTTCTCTTGCTACACCAGTTGGCTCTGTCTCACCTTCCCCTCCTCCCTGAGCCCTCTGAGCCCAGCCCTGCGGACAGTCACTTGTACTCAGGGTCCCTTGGAAGCACAACTGCAGAGGGGCATTCCTTGCTGACAAACCCCTAGGGAATAATGTCTTTTTAGGCATACTGCAAAAATCCTAGCTGTTCTTTGGCACTGCATAAGACTGAGAAGGTTATAAGCAATGCCAGATATTGAAATGACCTATCAGCACTCTTGGTGAGGATATAGATAGATTTTTTTTCAAACCCTTAAAAACAATAACCTGAATGTGTATTCTTAGATCAATGCATAGTGAATTTATAAAACACCATATGTGAGAAACAGATTCCTCCTCCTAGTTCCCATTTTCCATGGAAGTTAGGCTCTCAGGACACCCTTGGCTGATCTGACCCATGAAGAGGGTCTACACTGTCTATGTCAGCTGTAATTAGTGCTGTGGCTTGGCCTTTGGGGGTACCTACTTCTTCCCATAGACTGCACAGAGAGATAACACACCACATTTATTTTAGAAAATCCACAAGAATTTATTAGGAATATGGTTGGGTGGTTTGTTGGTTGGCTAGTTTGTTTGGTTTGGCTTGGTTTGGTTTTTATGCGTATTACAAACGGGCATTGAGAAACTAAATTTTGAGTCTAGGCTGAAATTGAATAACTGTAACCAAAACAAATTTATAAAAGACTAGAAATCCTCAACAAATGGATTGGCATAATCATTAAAATAAATTAATATTAATAATTAAAAGTTAATCTTAAGAGGAGTTTTAACATACAGAAAGTGGGAAAATTAAATAATTTCTAGTTGCATGACTGCAAAAATAGTCTATCCATTTCAGTCCCCAAAATGTTTAGTCACACTACTAGATAATTGCTTATTTACCTAGTTCAGATTAGGTGTCTTTATCAGTGGAGTTCCCTTTTAATTCATAACTGATAGCTGCAGTTCTCAGATCTCAAATTTTGCTTCATCTTTACAGAAAAATAACTTTTAATGTCATTTAAGGTGGGATTTTTTTCCTAATAGGTACACTTTGATTTAATAAATGTGTTGATGTATCTGAAAGTAACAATTTGGTGAACTACGTTAGATTTCTATGTGAGATGTGAAAATTTTTCTTTACTTCAGGTAGTCCAAGGATTTTGGCTGAGGTTGTGAAGATGCCAGGTTTTGACCTATTTGTAGTGAAGTATTAAAGAGTTTTAGAAGTGGCATTGTATGATGCAAAAATTCAACAGCCGGATCTATGAAGCTTTCTTGTCCCTGCGGTGCTGCTTCCTGGGGGGTGCTGATCTCCCGCATCAGATGATTTTATATGGCTACATATTCTGGTGCTTCCCATCAAGGACAAGCACATTATGCCTGGTTATACCTCCAGATCACTGAGTTTCTAGTGGTTCAGCTGTGATGCAAATCTAGCTTTGTCTCCTAAGCTGTTACAGAGGTTGTGTATGAGTGGTACATGTGCCCAAGTAATTAAAAATTGTCACATTTGCTCAATGGTTTGAAATAGACGTTTTCATAAAAATTACACCTGGGATTGTTTTTCTGGTTTTGACTTATCAATTCCTGATCCAGGCTTTTGCATAAATAAAACATAGCCTGGTATTACTTAATATCATTTCGTACAATTGGTGAAAACTAATTTGATGATCTTGTAGAGGGATTTCTTATTTCCCAAAAGAGCCAACAGATGACATCTATCTAATTTGCCAGTTAAAATTCATACATGCAGCTTATATGAGAAAATTGATTGGCACTCACTTGACTGTTGAAGAAGATTCACATCAGTAAATATAGCGACTGCATTAGTATTACCTAAACTACCAAATGACAAAATACATTTTATCTCATTTTATTTCTAGAAGAACAGAACAATTATTTTGCGAATAATCAACTTCTCAATTTAGTCACAATTACATGCTGTTATAATAATTAAAATTGCACCCTTCTATTTAGATTATCTGAATGGAATCATCATTTCTCAGCTTAAGATTTAACTACATCGTTCTTTTTTTCCTCCAACCCTCCAAAAATAAGGTTATGTTAAAATCATACATGGGTTCTACACTTCAGTTTTCATCTGGTTTGGCTGAGAATGCCAAAATGTGGGTACTTGAATACCTGTGACTAACAACTGTGTTATTGAATTGCTCTTTAGGGAAGAGACCTTTTCATTAGGCTATTCATAGGAAAAAAAGAACTATTCATAGGAAAAAAAGAACATAGCACCATCATGCTATGGCTGAAGTTTCATTTATTACAGCATTTTGTCCTTGTCGGTGGTGGCAGACAATGCAAAATACTGTACAGTTGGCAGTTATTTTATGCATGGCATCAAGGAAAGCTCCTTAGGAAATGTGGAGGATTTATATATATGCCATAGCTCTGATATATTCACTATTCAAAACTCTTAAGTCTAAAGACATAAATATTTGCTTTCTGTTCTTAAATGCACTTTGATCCCCTTACGACTTTAGATACCTGATTGCTGTGTTGGTCCTACATTTCAGTAGAAAAATTGGCCTGTGGAATATCTGCTGAGCTGCAGACCAAGAAAGATGCTTTCCCTGTCTCCTTAGCCTGAAGGAAAAGGGTTTTCTCAGTAATCTTTTTGCTTCATCCTTGTTTCTGTGCAATGTCTAAACAGGGTAAAATACAGAAATGACATACATATGTCTTCTCCCATTTTGGAATTTTTCTTCTTTTTCCTTTACCCATGAGCGGTCTTGTCCTCTGTCAAACATCAGAAGTGATACTTCACCTCTCCATGTGCAAACCAAGAACAGGCTCTCTGCCAAGCCAAATCCATTATAAAACTTTAACAGATCTGACACATATGGGTTGATGAATCTTCTGAATTCTTCTACTGTCACTTTTCACAACAGCAACAGGATGAGATGATTGTCTCAGACACCCCAGTTTCAGCTCAAGAAATTACCTGCCCCAAAATAGTGTAGTGGGTAAGCTGATAGTATACAGAGATTTATTTGGAAATGTTAATGTTTAGGTATATATGAAGTAACTAAAAGGGCATGTAGGAGGTGGCACCAGAGAGAGTAATCTGAATAATGCACTCCTCTGTTCTTTGGACATAGCTCTGGCCAGCACACACAACCCTAAAATGGGAGTAGTGTTTCATTATTTGTAACAGAGCTGTGAAGACATTTTGTAGAGGGACAAAACCTCACTGCAGAAGGCATGAATGCTACCACTTGGTGAAAATGGTAGGCATAATACTGGGTTATAAAAAAAATAGACCTGCCTTGAAAAAGTGCTTCTTTCTGCATGAATAACCTCAGTGCCTCTCTAGGTACAATTCACAGCTTTGCAATAAAAAAGCTGCAGGGTACATTAGTATTCTATGATACCACAGAGCTCTTTTTCACATGCATATATATTATATTTCTGCATATATGTTTGCACAATTAAATAATTTATAAAGGCACATTAGAGCAGAAAGAAAATTAAATATATTGTTATCCTTAGCTTCACTGTATGAAACTGCGAGAAAAAGCTTATAATAGCTAAGATGTTAAATATTCTTCTGAAGTTCTCTACACCTGGTCATCCTTTTTATGAAAGATTTGAAATCTAGTGTGTAAAGTATGCAAACATCTGTAGTACATTAAAAGCAACAACCAGCAGTACTGCATAATCAATTAGTACTTCATGAAAATGTTTATTGTCTAACAATTTGTATTTGAAGCATAGTCTTGTGTTTTTGAGAGTTCGGCTGTTTCAATTTTTGATCCTACTGCAGGTTTCAAGTAAGATGATAGGCTCTTCATTCTGCATCTCAATCCTTTCTATAAAACAGGAGTAATAAAGTGTGTCTGTTTCAAAAGGGGTTTTTGAAATGCAACCATAGAATACGTATATGACATCAGCCTGCTATAAACACATTCTCGTGATTCGCCTGATTAATTACAAGTTTTAAACCAGTAGAAACTACACAGTTTCCATGTAATTTCCAAAACCTTTTTGTCTTTTTAGAGTTTTGAGCCTCAAGCCTGCAAAGAATCAAGCCTTTGCAGTATCACCATGTATTTGCAAGAAAGCAAACAGGCTTAGCCTGGGTTTATCTAGACTCTACCTTTGCACAGTAAAACAAGTAGTATTTTTATATGATCATGGCGAGGCCCAAAAAATGAAAATAATATATGCTCTTACTGCACACATTTATTGCTGTCCTAAATAATGCCACAAATTCTATGCTTAATTTATTTTCAGACTAAACAAGGCTTTTCCTCTAGAATTTTCAACCCTGAAGCCTTTTGTGGCTTGTGTTTTGTTATGCTGTGTTATACTTATAATTGCCATTAAAAAGATGGTAACTAGTGCTAAATTTTGCGCAAATCCAGAGACACTGATAAAACTTGCACTGAGGATTTGTTACCTAAATAAACAAGGTGGGCAGAGCATGTGATGCCTAGCACTTGAATGAACAGAGCGAACAGCAAAGGGCACATTAAGGCTCTGGTCATGGTAAAAAGTAAAGGCCTAAGGTGCAACGATGGCATTTATACAAAAGGAATAACTTTCAGGAAAAGGAAACAATACAAACTGAGCAGAATCCCATGATGATAAGAAAGACAGGCATGGAATGGCCTCAGTGCAAAAAGACTGAGAAGCAATGGCATAGACAGTAAATTGGTATTGAAAAAAAGTTCAGCCAATGCTGTAGGTACTGCTCTGCAAAGGAATAAAATATCTGCCTCCTTTTAGCTGCATTTAAGCTCATATTTCCACCAGGTGCAAGCCCTTTTTACTCCTCCTCTTCATGGATTTGTTTGTCTGTGACAATGCAATGAGAAAAGATGCTGTAAGGGCTCTACTGTCAGTAAGGCACGTTCCACACAGTTTGGGCTATAAGAACCCAGAAAAAGATTTTATTCTGCATTTATCTCCACCCACTGCAAGGACATCTATTTTACTTAGTCCTGCTTCTTAGACTTTCATCAGCATTTATTTAATCCACCGGCTTTTCTACTCCAAAACTGTGAGCTTGTTGTCAGAACTTTGAGAAAATGCTAAGGGTCTCATCAGTTGTTTCTGTTTCAGTTGCTAAATTCCACCAGGTTGTGTGCGCAGCCATTGCCTGCCTGACCCAGCTGTGTGCCTTATGGGAAGAGAAGTAGGAGGAATCGCTCTTCATATCCCAGTGAAGTTGGTAGATGGCAAAGAGCATGTTGTAGGGATTAGGACAGGGGTCCTCAAACTACAGCCCACGGGCCGGATGCACCCCCCCAGGGTCCTCAATCCGGCCCCTTGGTATTTACAGACACACACACGCACACACACCCACACCCACACACACCCCCCGGGGTTGGGGAGGGAAACCAAGCAGCCGCAGATGACTGCCTGCCACTTCATCCGCGGGCCAGCCCCCTGGTTAAAAAGTTTGAGGACCCCTGGTAGGACCTTCCACTGTGAATGTGGACCTGCTGGAAGTTCACATGGTGGTACCAAGGGACGGTGCTGAATAATAGCTAAGAAGTTACTGGAAAGATCTACAAAGTAAAAAAATAATTTAAACAGAAGAAACCCGACTTTTTTCTCTGTTTGTTATTACTGTATTTTCTGTCTGGCACTGGCATAATTAAGAAAAAATCACACAAATGTGCCTGTTAGGATACGGGCTCCCAAGAACATGATTATTTGGCTACTGTTGTTGCTATAAATAACAAAATGAGAAGTTTGTGGTAGCTAATCTCTTACTGTTTCTGAGGGTTTGTTTCATGGCTTGGACTCAGTAGGGCTAATTTGATGAAGTAGCTTGCTGCCTGCCAAATGGCTGGAGCTATATGGCACTGGGATACAGCTACCTGCACAGCTTTGCCTCGCTGAGAAAAGTCAGCACAGCAATGGAGCTTGCTTTATGCAGGGGCTGCTGGCTTTTTAACTAACTAACCCTAGGCTGGAAGCCTGGCTCTGACTATTAAAGTCCTTGGATTACTTGGTATAATACCAACTGTTTTTATTTGAGCTTTGATGTCAGGCCAGACAAAGTTCCTTAGCCCCTAAAGTTCCACCCAGAGAATCCAAGCTTTAGGCAAAAGCTCATACCCAAAAGCTTCTTTTTACCTTTGAAGCTCAGCTGGTACAAAATCCCATTCTGATTTAGAGTAGTTGTAACCTAACTAGGGAACAGATTACTGTGAAGCTGCTCTATCTAAATGCCTCATGAATTAAAATTCTGTCTGTATTGGACTCTAATTTTTAGATATTTTTGAGGTGTGTTTTTTTGTTTTGGTTTGGTTGTTTGTTTTTTTTTTCCCCAAAGCTTTTGTGTGTTTTTGGCCTTTTTCTCCTTCACAGCAGCTAAGCCTACGGCTTCAAATGTGATAGAGTGCTATGACAGGCTGACATTCTGGTCCCTATGTGGTTTGAAAGTAATAGCCATATTTCTGCATCTGGGATTCAGCAATCTGCAGGGAAAAAGCCAAACCTCCATCTTTTCTTTTTTTTTTTTTCTTTTTACTGTAAAATGTATGGTTCTAGCACTGGGTCTTTGCATTGCAGATTGATCAAGTGGTTCACTTTAATACACAAAGCAGAGACAGCTCAGGATAGGAATTAGTTTAGTTGCATGAGGAATGCTTTATAATACCCTCTTCAAATTTGGTAAGTGCCCTGTTCCTACCTACATGTGTAACCCACTTACCAATCAAGAAATGCATTTAACAAATGTTTTCTATTTTAATGACTCAATAATATTGTTGCCTGACTCACTGTTGTAAATCTCTGTGTTCAGCCGTTTAGAACTTTACAAGGTTTGGTCCTTTTTGGAGGTGAAGTTTTCTATTCTTGCTGGCTTCTCTGTGATGATTTTTTGGGGGAGTGGGTTTTGAAGAAGGAAAGACACTCTTAGAATTCTCTGCCTTTTTTTCCTACAGTAAATATAAAAGGTAGACATGTTAATTTAGAGAAAACTATCTGGTAAAAGCACCTTAATAGGATTATAGCCTGAGGTTTAGGGATCGATCAATTAGGATGAGTGTCCTGAAACTGAGAGCAGGGAAGAAGAAAAGGTCTGGGACTCACTGGTATTAGGACTGGGGACTGACTGGTTGGAGTAAGAACGAAGACTGGTATCTCCTGAAGAGCTCAAGAGGGGCACTTGAAAGCAGGAGCTGGCTGGAGAACAGGAAGATAATCAGTCAGGGGGGGTGAAAGAGAAAATGAAAATGGGCAAAATAAGAATGGATGGTCTGATTACTGAACAGGGTATTAAGATACTTTCAAGAAAATTCAAGAAAAGGGAGACCACAGAAGTCCTAAGGTCTGGGAACAAACACATATGTATCCAGGGGTGTGCAGCATCTTACACATCGGCTTGGTTTCATGCCTCACATGAGGAAGGAGTTCTGGTTTCAGCAAATTCGTGTGAAATGCACTGTGTCCATTCCGCTCTTCTATTGATTCCTGTAAAGGATGAATATCCCCTATGGTTATCACTAACTTTGCCAGCTTATTTAGCAGAGAGTTGCATGATGGAAATGAGTCTCCAAGCACACTTATAAACCATGTGAATGTCAGCATAAATTATTATACTAAGGTGGGATGTATTTTTTGTTTACAGTTAGCTGCCAACACTAGAAACTGCAAATTTTATTTATTATTTTAACATAGGTGTCCTGTGTCTTAATTCAAACACAAAAGTCAGAAGATGTCAGTACAGTGGTTGTCTCTGGAACTTTAAACCAGTTTTTTTGTATTTATGCACCACAATAACAATAAGTACATTGTATAAGATATGGAAGCACTGCCCTTTGCGCCTTCTTCAGAGTATTATTTTAGTTACTGTGCTCATAGAGAAGTCTTATGCATGAAATGTGAAAGTAACCCAAAGCTGTTCCTGGATGAATTGACCAAATAAAACACAGAGCTGACTATATTGTTTCATGATTAAAAAAGGTTAGAAGTGCCTTAGAGATGCATTCTTTCCAAGAAAATATTAATAATTCTTCAGGTAATGCTAAGACAGGTTACTAGCTCCCACCTCTGTGAGCGCTGGTTCAGTTTTGAGGCCATCAGTTCTTTGGTACATGAGGAAAATCTCTGTATCTCATCTGCAAAAGTACTGAACTAGACATGTAGAGAACTTCTTGGAATGGACAAATACAAATATGCCTAAGAAATTACACAGAGGTGTTTTGAAAGGGAGATCCAAAAAAAAGCACTCTTAGTTGCCCTCTGCCTCAGTTCCCTTTTAACAAAATAAGGACAACAGTATTCTTCACAGAAGCACAGAGTGGTTGAAGTTGGAAGGGACCTCTGGAGGTCATCTGGTCCAAACCCCAGCTCAAGCAGGACCACCTAAAGTCAGTTGTCTGGGACTGCATCCAGATAGCTTTACTTCCATAGAAATATTTTGAAAATATTAATGTTTTTGGAGGATTTTGTTACTATAGTAATAAGCAATGCTAAAGAACTCAGGACGAAATTGAGTGCTATCCACTCTGTGGAAAGCAACAAAAAAGAATTAGCATGAGCTCACGTAATTAGAAAATGTATTATAATGCACTCTGGAGCACACTGGCTGATTGTTGTGGTTTTGATTCTCTGTCCTTAGTTATCCTTTGGTGAAATTTCTATTATATTTTTTATAAATGCTCTAGTGGCCAAGCCAGCTAGTCTTGACTATAAAATATTTATTATGTTGATGCTTAAGTTATATTAAGTCTTTATGATAATTCCTGGAGTGCTTATGCATAAACAGCTGACAATGATATACTGCTTTCCCTGACATCTTACTTGTTATGTGTGTAGCATAAGTATTGGTCAAGTGAATCAATAAACACTGAATACATTAGATGTCGTAGGAAGAATATGAATGTAGTAACAACTCATGCTGTATTATCTGAGATTTCAGGCACTGACTCATTCCCTTTCTCTTTTATTTAGCAGCATATTTCTGTGAAAGCAGATGAACTTTGTCCTAAGGATGTGATGGGGAAGTGTTTAATTAAGATCAAAACATACACTTTTGATTTTTGTGTGTGTATATATTATTTCAGAGCTTCTTCACAAATTAGCTTCCACTGATACCACTTTTACTGGTCACCATTTGCAAAGCAGACAAAATCTTGATCACATAGAATGCAATCAAAACATTTTTCTTTTAATTTGGTAACGTGTCTTGAGACTGCATTAATTCAAAATCATATGTAACAGTTCTTACATTGTTCTAATCTCTTCATTATACCCCATTATTTGGACACCTACTTTAATTACTATCAGTTTATTATAGTCTTAGTACTTGTAGAGATAAGGCAGTCAGTCAGTTGTGTTTGTCTGAGAAGGCTTAAAATGCTGTTCTTCATGTGACGAAGATTGTATGGACTTACGAGGAGTCTTGTTTTATAGCACAGGCCAACCAAGCTGTGGCAGGGAGCTCCAGTCCATGGGGATTCTAGTCCGATAATAATTGTCAGTTAATTTGGGGATAAAATTAGAGGACTTTAAAACTGATCAGGAATAATTAATGAAGACAGGAATTCTGTCTGAATCTGAATCTGTCTTCAGATTATTATTTTTGCTCTGGACAATTAATTGAGGTGTCTTTCTTTTTTGACTGGTACAAATGCAAGCTTTTTACTTTTTTGTAATTTACTCTTTTGAAATGAAAGATGGACTATGGTGCAAACTAAGTACCCCAGTTTTACTTTTACTTTTTGGTTTCTGGGAGTGATTGAAACAACAGCTTTCTACCATTCTCTTTGTGCTATTTACTTCACTGTTTTAAAATATTACATGTTTTGTCTTGAAACTCAGATTTGTTCTCAGCTATTTGGTGGTAGCATTGTTTCCATTTTGAGTTACAGCTAATTCAAGCTTTCTTGGAGGACAGAAAACTCTAAACATTAGGTCCAGCCCTGTTTGTGGTCACTTATGAAGACACCTTACAGAAATGAGAACAGAACTTCAGCATCATCAGCATTTCAAGGTAATCCAAATATCATCTACCCAAAGCATTTATGTCTGCACAACACTTAAAAATCTGAGTGGCCTATTTTGTCATAAAAAAATGTAAAGATAAAAGGTTCTATAGCATAGGTTTCCATTTATGGTCAGTGTTGCTATAGACATTTTTATGCTGTAGGGTGGAACTCCTTAGGGAATCTTAGTGCGAAAAAAATAGCAAAACAGCAGGCCTAGGAGAACTGTGGGTTTTGGGTGCTCAGAGCACTGTTTTAAGACAAGAGGGTCTTTTGAGACCTGTATGGTTGTGTCAGCATGTCGCAGCACTCTTTGGCTACAACAGTGGTACTGAGTCAGCTTGCATGGTTTTGCACCACCAACCCCTTTACCAGGATTAAGGTGTCCCAGGGCTGTCCCAGCACAGCTGTCAGCCCCGCTGTCCAGCATGACACCCTTCATGGCAAGTCACCAGGAGAGGCTTTCCAGATCATCTTGCAGACCCAGAAGGGTTGCCACCTAGGCAATATGGGACACTTTATGAGAACATTTGAGTTTGCACAACACTTATTATGGGACGTTTAAGGGAAGAAGCAAAGACAGGGAGTAGGAGAGTTCAAAGTGGCTTGGGAAGGAGCAAAGGTGCATGAAGGGGATAAAAGAAGCTGGTCGTGTGTAAGTGGATTGCTGGACAGTGTGCTTGGTCTGGCTGTGCCCTGCACATCCATGATCAGTGCAGTCTGGCCTACCTTCTCATTAAACTCCATTTCTGTTTTACTGGGTAAGAGGGTGTCTGTTCTGTGTGCATCTGTGTATGGAGTTCTGAGTGGCAGCAAGTGGAGTCAGAGGGGTCTGTACGTCTGCGATGCCAGCAGGTGGAGGGATTGGAGTGCACGCATGCAGTGTGGGTGCACGAGTCACGCTGCAACTGCTAGTGAACATCAAGCTGGACTATTCTTCAAGTACAGTAAGAGGTTTGGAAGTCAGATAGCAAGGGAAACCCAAGTCTAGGCCAGGTACTAGACAGATCTGAGGGTCTCAAGTTTACAACTGGGGGGGATCAGAAAGATCAAAGCCAAATACAGGATGAACTGTGGAGTCTGGGAGTCAACTGAGGGGGGGTGTGTGGGGGTGTGTGGCAAAGGAAGATGGAGGATCAAAGGGCAAATTACTGAATAGACTGTTTAAGCCCTGTTACTGGGGACATCCATAATCATATATAATATGTATATTTCCCACTAATCGATTATTATCCTGATCATCCATATGGGGGAATAGCAGGTGTTTCTCTCTTAATTTCTGTGGTCAGGTGTTGTTTACATGTGTGTGTATATAGTGTATCTTGTGTGTATGTGTGCCTCTTGGGCAGGGGTCATCAAACTTTTTAACCCATGGGGCTGGCACGTGGATGAAGTGACAGGCAGTCATCTGAAGCTGCTTGGTTTCCCCCCCCAACCCCTGGCGGGGGGTGTGTGTGTGTTCTGTAAATACCAGAGGGCCGGATTGAGGACCCTGGGGAGCTGTATCCAGCCCACGGGCTGTAGTTTGAGGACCCCTGCTCTTGGGAATGCACATTTAGCTTCACTGGCTAGACATGAATAAACCTTGTCTCTATTGGGCTACCAGATTTGGCAGTCCCTAACAATTATATTATTATTTGCTTTGCTCTAGAGTCCAGGAGTCTCTTTTATAATTTTGTATCTTCTTTTAGCAGCCAGTATATGATCAACAGTCCAAATCCAGTTTGCTTAATTACAGCTTTTTAAATTATATTCCTAATTAGGAATCTACTTTCTCAATGCTTCCCCTTTGACAGTAGCTCGTAATTTGACCATTTTATGTAACAATTCTCCATTCCTGAGAAAGCCCTCTATAACAGGTACATCAATTAAGTTATTAATGTCAACTCTTTTTTTCTCTCTTCCCCTGCCCCTCTCTCTGTCCTAGATCGTAGATTCCGAAATTGTAAACATATAGTTCTATATTAGATTGGGGGGAAGAATTCAAGCTAAATAGCTTTATATTCTAATCCTTAATCAAAAAAACATTGCAATTCTGGAATATACTAAGGGCTGGTTAAACTCAGTGGGACTGGCACCAGATAAAAACCAAACAAATAATTTCCCTTATTGAGTTAGGACCATTATCGTTTTCCGCTAATGCAATTCCACCAAGTTAAACTGATTTCTGACAATTGAAGGGAAAGAATCAGTGTCAAGGTCCCACATTGCTCTCCACAGCTGGTACTTTACAGGGGAATGTCACTACTGACACAAAATCTCCTAATGCCATTAAGTTCTTTTGAGCTCATGGTCTAAAAGTGGGCACTTCCCATGGATAACTAATGTGCATGGCTTATGGAATTAAACCTGGTGACAGTGGCAAAGTCTGTTCAGGGACAGACTTGCATCTTTGGGCTAACCTCATATCTTCAGCACGCTATCCTGGGAAAGAGGTAGTCAGGCTGTGTGATTTTCCAGTTGTGTTTTCCAGACCATTATGATAAAAACCTGAGAGATTAAGTTTTTTTTGTTTTGTTTTGTTTTGTTTTTTTTTAAAAAAAATGCATTATTTTGTTTTGTGGTAAAGAAACTAAAGCTTTGAGTTTGTTCTATCCTACATCTTTGCAGAAAAGGTTATGAAAAGAGTCCCAGGAGGCAAGAAAGTAACCTCAAAACAGGGGAATAAGCCTCTTTCAGCATACAGAAAGGAGAGGTGGAAGAACTAAGGAGTATTTCTGAAATAAAGTTGCACTGATATAAGTGAAAAAATCTGAAAGTAACGAACTTTTGAGAAAAGTTTGATTACAGAAAGAAATATAGGCAGGTAGCCTGTGGATAAGAAGATGCTGGATAAAAGAAATTCATTAGTGACAATATACTTCCCTGAATATATATATCTATATCTATATTTATATTTATTATATACATATATATATATATATATAATTATTTATTTACTTGATTCAGCTGAAGAGAAGGTGTTACTAGGAACAGGACTGGCTACAGCCCAATAATTTCTCCTCAGTCTTTGGTATCATTATTTATCCAAATAGCCCTTCAAGTGGTTGCTTTTCTCTTCCTCTGCTTTAATTACATTGAGAAGACAAAACTTTTCATGCAATTTAATGAATTTTGTCCTGGTTTTGTTGGAAAGGTCAGCTAAATTTGGTTGAGATCAAAGCAAACTGTGCAATATGACTGTAAAATACGAGCTGAGATCTAAAGCTGTCATTCTTTATGTTGTATGAGTTCAAAAATGGCAAAGTCATGACACTGGTCATGACATGAATCACTTTAAAAGAACCTTGGAAAAAATATCCCCTTCCTCCATGATACAAACTAAAAATAAAAACAAATTTACAGATTTAGGATTTAAGCATTTCACAAATGTTATAAAATTCTTTTGTATGTTCTTGACTTGCTGGGTGTTTTCAGCCTTTCTAAGTCTGATATATTTCAGCAATAAGAACAAGGTGTTTTTTTCTTTTTTTCCATTTCTTCTTTTGAGATTCTGTTATGAAGATATTTAATAGACATGACCAAGGAAAAAGGAAAAAGGAGAAAAACACACCAAGTTTTAAAATGTTTGTTTACTGTACTCTTTTCTTTCTGAAATTTGAAAGCTGTCTTAAATAAATAGCTGAAAACAACAAATGGAAGAAAATTTTACAGAAGTATCATCAAATTATTTTACAATGAATTTTATTAGTACTTCAAAATCTTGAGTAGTTCTAAGATCCAGGTTTTAAGAGTATTGTGTTAGAGGCTTTACTCTTACTGCTGCACTCCTATTTAATATAGTCTTATTTTCCCTCTTTTCTGAGATTACATGGCATGGATACATATGCTAGTATGCAGGCCATAAGTAACATTTCATGAGGTATTACATCAAACTTTCTTCTGGCAAATTCCACTGGGGATGTGAGATAGAAAACAGAAAAAACATTAATCTCTCCCTATGTCTTTGTTAGTAGAACATAATTTATCCATCATTCCTTTTTTTATGAGTTCAATAATATTTCACTAATGATCATTTAGAAAAATATAAAGAAATTACTCCTAGAGAAGAGAGGCTGTAATCATAATTTGTAGCACAGAGGGAGAGCAATTCTAGACTTCACTGTGCTAAGTCCTGTGTAAACCCAAAGCAGAAAGATGTTCCCTTTGCTGAACTTGATGATTAAGTATAGAAGTATAGAAAATAAAATCTGTGTTATGAAATGTTTGAATCTCACTATTTTTAAATGAGACTTGGAGGACAGAGTTTCAAGGTAGTTTTTGACAATCTCAGGCTAGAAGGCTCTGTTTTATTTCTGGTTTGTTTATGTCCTTCTTCTAATAAACCACAAGTAACATTTTGTGTGAACTTGTTCTCTGGAGCCCGATCATTTGTGCTGTCTTTGTTACAGTGGCTACAAAGTGTCACACTGAAGGTAGGTATTGATGGGAATATAATAAGATTTTTAAAAGAACTGTCATAGACGTTAGCGATGGAGAGGCTCAAGACAGATGAGATAAGGACAAAAAGTCACTGCAAAAACTTCATATAAAAGGAAAAATATTTCCAAGAGTTATGGGTAGGTTTGCATTGCTCTAGAAATGGAGAGAAGTGGGTTAAGGATGAGTGGAGAGAATTGTCTTTTTGGGGACACAGATATAAACAAATCAAACTAATGATTAGGAGGATAGGGAATGAAGTTACAACAGAGGACTGAGAAGATACTCTTCTGCTACAGCTATAGCATAGATCTTTGTGAAATATCTACTCCCATCTTTGATTAAGAACTTCTGGATTCAAGTTGGGAAATGTTTAATTAAGGCAGTAATTCAAAGATCATTGTCATCAGGAAAAGCTCTTTTTCTGCCCCTTCCACAATCACTGGAGGATTTCTGACTCAGGACACCTGAGAACCTGGCATCCTTCAGTGTTTTGATGTTCGTTCTCTGTTATGAACCAACTGCCCTACAGAGAGAAGGCAGAAGATGCTGAATTTTGCCAAAAGAATGGGAAGTTGGCTCGTTTGTTACAACAGGTGCAATCTGTTGCACATAACTGCAGTATGTAACAACACCCACGTGGTAGGCAGGAGAAAATAGCTACTCAAGCAATCAGCATGGGCAGGTCTGCAAATAGCCCTGTCCCCTAGTAAAGGAAGGGGGAAGAGAAGGCATGTTGGTTGGTGTTACGCTGAGAAAGGTCTGTGCAAGGAATGACAGAAGAGAGGTAGGTTCTGTTATGCAACTGTTAAATCAAAGACATAAATAATTAAGCTTTAATATATATATTTTTTTTAGTTTCTTTTCATTGAGCTGGTTGTTGAAATGGTATTTGATGTTTGTGGTTAAATGGTAAAAATCTGTTCCTGTAACTAAGACAGTAGATGAGAGATTGGGCCTCCTGATTTCTAGAAGATGCTTACAGCTTTATTGTCAGAAATAAGATTCTATGCAGTGGGGGGAAGGTCTAACTGCAGAGAAGTTTGTGTTCTTTCACCTAGATGTCCTTGCATATGTTCAAGTTACTCCTGCTAGCCTGCTGGCTGCATGTGTTCCCCTATGTCTGGCTTTCTGTAGAGGTATTTCTGTAGGTAGGCACTATATATATCTCAGGTGTTCTGTTTAATGCTAAATGTCAGATTAAACAGCTCTGTGTGTGACTGATGAAGTAGAGAATATGATTTTTTGCAAGTGATGGTTATTAGAGGTTTGGGTTTTTTCTCAGTGCTGCTGGGTTTGATTACCCATAGTGATACCACTATGAGCCTTTTACTTCTCTGTAATCAGTGTCTGAGGTGCAGTCTCTGAAGAATACAGTTATGTGCTTATTGTGCTGGTCTAATGTTTGTTGCCCCGGTACAGATGGAGGATATGCAGTTTGGATACATCTCTGAAGGCAACTCCTTCTATCTTGAACATGTAGTTCCTATCAAAACACCACTTATGCTTCACTTTTCGAATGTCCTATGACTACTTGACCTAAAATCCAGTGAGGGCAAGTAGCTGAATTTCTGAACTTGAGCTCTTAGTGGTAAATTTTCCCTGAGGTAAAGTCAGAAGGGACATCCCAGTAACTGGAGACAAGTTTAGAAAAAGTGTAGTATCTATTTTGTAGCAAGAGTCAAGCCAGATCTGGAGAGGGGAGCTGGCGGGGTGGATGAGGAAGATGCAGCATCAATATATCACTGTACTGCTTGTGATGGAGCCCCGTTTTGAAGGCAGTAAGGAAAGCAATACATCATGAGCTGACTCTTGAATTTTCTATGTGTCTCTTGTGTTATATTGCCTGACCCCCAAAACTGCTGATGTATGCTTTCCTGAGATGCTGTTTTCTTCCCCAGTTGACCCGCTTCCCACTAGCAGTTTAAAAGTTGGGGAGTAGTTCAGATTTAATCAGAGCTTGAAATTCAAGCAGAAAGATTTAGAAGCCTGAGTTAACTGCACTACACTCTAGTTCCCACTAAACCTTTGTCTGAAGGTTGATGGGGTAACAGTATAGGTGACAAAGAAAAATGTCATATAAAGCTAGTTCAAATAGACTTACATTTCGGCCTTGAAACCAGTACTGCTGGTTACAGCTTACAACTTGACTAGTAATCCTAAAGCTGAATGTAATAAAAAAACCCCAATATCTCATTATCAGGGGGGAAAAATATCTGAGGATTTATGTTTCTAGGGAGGCATTTAAATAGAAAGTAACCACTTTAGTGACATCAAAAGAGAAGGACATACAGGCAAAGGAGAAAAAGAATATCAGAAATTATCAAGGGCTTGAAAAAAACTATACACAGAGAAGATGGGAATGGCTGCAACAGTAAGATTTAAGAAGCCACAAATAGCAGTACTGCAAAATCAGTCAAGAAGCCAGAGTGTCACTCTCTTAAATCTTTCACCTATGCTTGTCATTAGTAGCAGGACTTGAAATGTTAATGAATATGCCCTCATATAGCAGTCCTGGGAATTGCTGCCGTTACCAAATTAAAGGTGTAGAAAATGAGGCAGGGAGACACGGGTCTTGTAACTCTATGCACCTAGTCTAACCCTGTCATCTAGCTTCCCTCTATAGTTCCTGGAGAGACAGCAGCACTTGCAGAGGGCAATTCAATTTTCCTCCGTTGGCTTCCTGAAGCCATTGTAAAGCTTGACTATCAGTTAGGTTTCAATGAATCCTACTTTCAGTGATGCTTTCAAGGACATGTAAATCTTCTCTGGCTATTTGGGGAAATGAATGCAAATTTTTTTTCTTATGTAACTTGGGAAAGCATATAATTTTTTATAATAGTGCCATAGATATCAGAAAGTACCAGCACCAGCCTCTGAAAACCACTGAGGGTTTTGATGGAAATGAGGTGGAGATGCAAAGCATCTGACTGTCTGTACAGTTTAGATAGGCTCTCAAATGCTTGTACTTCAGTATAGGGACCAAAGCAGTCCCCACATCGTTAATGAATTTTCAAAAATTGAAAAAAAAAAACCAATTGCATATTTGCAGCAAGGGAGAAAATTTCCATCTCTACATTAAGTACGTGTATTTCATCTGATTTATTTTCATTCCAGTGACTGGACCAAAAATCTATTATTTGCATCTTTTACTCAGTTCCACAAGTTAAAATAAATAAATAAATTGCTATTCTTCTGCAGTCATGGACTTCTTTGGTCAGTATAAATGTTTCTTAGCATCTACAATCCTGCTAGTGACAGGTTTGGCTCCAGTTTATTATGGGATGTAAAATGCTGTAAACACCAACCTAAACTGGTCAGGATCATTGGCTTTCATCTGACATTGTCATCTCAGCTTGAAACCTTTCCTCTGTGTTGTAATTAATCAAAGCTTACAAAAGTCAATGTAATTAAGAGCAAGGCAGTTCTAATGGACAAACTGCAAGTTGTCTGCGCTATATCTAAATAAAGCAACCAGTTAGTGTAATCATTTCCTTGGCACAACAGAAAGTATCTGACCCTTTTCTTTCTTGTCTCCAAAAATTTGTGTATCTGTGCTCCTGCTAGACATTGGTTTTCCCCTTTAGAGTGAGAAAATTAAATGCCAAAGTGCTGAATCACTAGAGAAGATGACCTTGCTGGAAAGATGAAATCTGAAAACTAACCACCTTGCCACTTGTGAGCGCAGAGAATAAAACCTGCTCTTTGTGAACCTCTCAGGATAAGAAGTACTTTGGCAGGAATGGTTTTAGCAGACTGCAGTGTTCCTTAAGAGGAGAGGAAAAATCATTGTTCTGTTTTGATCACTTGTTTTTCTATGGCAGTAAGGCATTCAGCTCAGCCGTCAATCTTGCATTAATAAACTTAATGCAGGTGAACTTTATTCTTGGAGCATTCTTAAAGTGAGCTGGTAGCTGAAATCAGTACCACGTAACTAACATAGCTGCCTCTAGCTGAAAGTATGTCAGCCACTAACCACTTGATAGGCCTCTGTTGCGGGATTTGGGGACTGAAGCAATGAAAAATAAGATATGAAAGAGAAGGCTAATTGGATGAAAGCTAGTAAACTTCATTGAATTTGGCAGGAAATACTAGCTAACAGTTAATGCTTCATGATGTTTTGGGTTAAGATCTTGGTGTGTTGTGGGTTTTGTTTGTTTGTTGGTTTTTTTGGTTTGTTTTTTGTTTGTTTTTTTTTTTAAATCGGTTTGACTAGTTTAACTTTCCTGGAGCTACCTTTGAGTGACCAGCTATATCTCTGACCACCATCACTTCCTATAAATACCCAGGTCCTATTAAGTCTACCCTCCCAAAGCACAGCATCTCATGTCAGAAGACATGCCCTGTGTTTAAAGGCATGGCTATGACATAAAGCTGTCAGTCACAGGTAGGACATGCTCTGGTGCAGGCTTTCCTGTGTGATTGCTGACAGTCGGGAGCTGCAAGGGACTTGCTGGAGGATGCTGCCCAGCTTACATCGCTGCGTGTTTTTCTGTGATGGGTGGCTCTAATCAAAACTGAGCTAGATAGGGCTGATTCAGCCCAAGGAAATGACAGTAGCTGGGTTGATATTTTATGCCTCTCTGAAACCCTATTATTTACGATGGGTGTTTAAAGATGAGCTTTCACAGTAAAATAGAGCAAAATGGATCACTTCAAACTATTCTGAAGTCCAAATGGATTTGGAATCAGTTTAAAACAGATCTGCATCTCTTCTGTACTGGAGGTAATTCAATAATCTTCCCATAAGACCTTCATAAACTGTGGTTTCTTTTTTTTTTTTTTTTTTGGCTGCTTTAACTCCTGCTACTGATTTTGATCTTTTCAACTTGCATAACTACACATACAGGAAAGCTGTTCAGTTATATCTTATTTTTATGTTTCACTATCTTATCAATGCACTCATGCACACAGACGGAAACTAAAAATATTTGAAGTACAAAGTTACATTTTATGCTCTAATGTGATCATAGAGTCAGTTTTTCAAAGAACAGTACGGGACTATATTTTTAATGCCTCTGGCATTCATTTCCATTATGCTGTATGGCACAAGTCTGATAAAACTTCATGGGATGTATTGAGGCTTTAAGATATTGCTATGAAATGTTAGTCTCACTCAGAAATCCAAATGAATCCCACAATTCATTTACTTGCTCTGTATTGACAACAATAATTAGCAGTAAATATTAATGTGAATACAGAATTGCGTGAATACATTAGATAAAGCATCGGTGAAGCCTTTATGCTGCTTAATGCTCCAGAACGTGACAGTTGTCAGCTGCATATACAGAAAGATCACTCTTGATGTGGATGAGACTTCTATGTTTTTTGACAGATGAAGACAAATTGGTAATAATTATGTACTGTTTTTCATATAAATCTCTTATGGAGCATGTGACTAGGCTGAAATAGGATACATTAAATCATACTGTTGTTCAATATTTAATTACTGGAAGTTTGAATATCCGTGGTTTTTTTTCTTTTCTCTTTTTCCCTTTAAAAATAAACCCAGTAACTAACTCTTCATTTAAAATTGAGTGTCTTGGATGCTGAATTTGTTGCCTGGCAGTATCTGACAGCTAGAGGATGTAGTCTCAGTTACACAATCCTTTTTCAAATGCTGTTCCCTCTCCCTCTTCACACACCCCACCCCCCAAAAGAAAAACCAAACACCACATATGAAAAAACAACATGTGATGGCCTCAATATAGCCATTGTATGACCTGAGAGATATTAAGGGAAGCTGCTGGGTTTTTTTGGTTTTTTTTTTTTTTCCTACTGATGAAAGTAAGAATGTCCTAGGCTCCTGGGAAATAAATAAGCAGTGAACGTAGACTCTGTTCTCTTTCTAGCTTACCAATAAAAATACAATTCTGATTATAACTATGAATTCCACTTTTGCAGTACAAAGAGACTGTTCTAATACCGTTGCAGCTACCAGAAAAAAATTAAACCCTTAAATTTAAAAAAGCACACCACAGACCAGTTCTATTCATTAATACAAGTTCGTTAGGCTTTCTGCTTTATCTGCCTTTCCAGAACATCATCAGTGACACTCAAATGTTTGAAAAAGAGAAAACATCCAAATCATAAATACGAATGCAATGCAGGCTCTTTCTACACCCAAACTGGTGATAATTCCTGGTGTCTGCCTCCAGTCACTAAACTGCTTTTGCTTTGTCCAAGGTAGCTGTAATGGCAAGCAGTGGCATGTGAGGTGAGGCAAGCTGTGCGACAGCTACTGGTGATGCTCGGCTGTTTCTGTGTGATTGAAGGTGCTTGTCAATATTGGGTGGCTCAGATTTTATTTCCAGAGTAGTGCCGTTGATACTGTCAGCTGTAAAGGGCAGTACAGTTGCTGTTCGTAGCTGCAGTGATAGGCAGGAGAGCACAGCATGGAATAACAGGCAATGGGTCAGGAAAGAGGTGTGAAGGTGGTCCTAGAAGAAAGATAGGGACTCAGACTATGACAGATACCTTCTCTAGCAAGGTCCAGCTAGAGAGCTTTTCCCTTTTCAAGGGTGACGGGGATTTAAATGGTAAGAAATAATTACTGTGGACCTTCTCTTCCATAAAAAGTGTGTAATCTGCTTTGCAAGTGCAGAGTATTCCAGCTTCTCGGTCCGTTCAGGATACTATTCCCATATAATCTGTGTTCTCTAGCTGGAAGAGTACTACTTGCAACAGTCTTGGAAAAATATTAGGTTAATCTTAATTCCATATTAATGAAGCCTCTTTGTTGGTGCCTTCTCCAGGTTATTGTTTTTCTTAACGGCAAAAGAATATTTGCTTTAGGAGATAAGGGCCGGTTAAGCAGATACATGGCTTCTAAAGTGAAAGAATATCTACAGTTCTTGCAGCTCTTGTTAGAAGCAGATAATTTTCCTTTGTAGAGGTGGGAAAGGAAAGTTGGGGGGAAGAGGCAAAGTAGTTGCCCAAGGCTATCCTGCAGAACAAAAAGTAAAACTTGAGGCTCTTGGGTCCTGACCAAATAGCCTGTTCTCTGGCAAAGGAGCTATTTCATGATTACAGAATATTATCTGCTTTACCTTCAGTGGTATTATTCAATTAGTTATGGTACAGTATAGTTAAAAATTGTGCGTTGATATGTGTGGAACCTTATTTGCCTGCTGGAATTGAATGTGCAGGAATAAGATAGAATTCAGTTTTCCTAAATTTAGTCAGAAGAAGAACGAGACAAAAGTATCATATCGTGAGTACAATAATATCAAGCATGATATAAAACCATCAAGAAAGAAGGCTGGTACATTCCTTGCTTTCCATCCTCATGCCCTCCATGAAAATTCTAGCATTATGTGTAACTTTACCCACTTTCTTTTAGAGGGGACCTTTTTCAGTTAATCCCATAGCATCATTAGCATATTTAATAGTTGCTAGCAATTGCCTTCTCTGCACACGCTGAGAGCAGCTATTTCTTAGATAGTTGCTTAGACCCTCTGACATGTGCATGGACTAAGCATCTATCCAGCAACACCCATCCCCTTGCAGTACTCAGAAGTGCCTTCCCCCTCCCCAAGCCGATGGCTGTGCCTGGTAACAGGAAACTCAGTTTTATATTAGTTTCACTTGCTTTTTATTCTTACAATTACTTTCAGGATCCTTCTGCAGCCGAAGTCACTTGTGGGGACTATGAGGTTTTGTGTTTTCTTCCTTTCCCTCCCTCTCAGTCTGGTGTGTGTATTTGGGGTGGCTGGTTCGGTCCTCGCTCATGGGTGCCTGGGATGGGCTCTCACAAGTAGGGGAGCATTCAGATGTACTCAGCCAATTTAGTCTCAAATTCGGGGAGCTAATTCTTTTCTCATACTTCACTTTAAGAAGTGTTTTAAATGTTCCTGATTCTTTTCCCCCCTTGTATTTAGATTATACTCTAAATTTTAAAAATATACCTTAGTAGTAAAATGTTTACAAATCATTCTCGGAACTTCTGAAAGTTTAAAACCTATATTTGGCAGCATGCCAGACAGATTTGCTGATTAAAAGCATGTTCCCTCAACTCACTTAAGGTCACGAGAAAATTGGCTGGTTTAAAACTGTCCTGCCTGGTCATCTTGACATGCAACTTGCAATATATTTTCTATTCCCTGATCCATTTTTTCAAAGTTATGTTTCAGTATTCTTTCTTCAAACAAGCACCAGACATAATGTATCAGAATAGGTTAGTATTGAAAGACTGAAATCATGCGCAGTATGTCCAGAATCATTACTGTATCCTGAAGCATGAAGAGGAAGAAGAAAAAGCAGAACGTCTGTGAACTCAAGGAAATGGTGGTTTTGGTTAGGAGAATACCAGGATGGCATGTGCAAAGATTAACTTGTGCTAAATCGAGTTGCAAATATTGAGAAAGCCATAACTACATGGTACAATGCCTAAATCTCATGCAACATGACCACAGTACTGACAAATTCACAGCTGCATGGACTCTCCCTCTGTTCTGCATGCTTAATTTTCACTGTGTGACCTATTTATTTGGACACAACTGCAATTTGCTCCAGGCTTAATTTTGAAACTTTGTGTGTCTGTTCAGGTCTCATAGCACTGTCAGTTCATT
The DNA here is from genome assembly GCA_035590215.1 of Microhierax caerulescens. Lineage (NCBI taxonomy): Eukaryota > Metazoa > Chordata > Aves > Falconiformes > Falconidae > Microhierax > Microhierax caerulescens. Next base: position 42,313,938 of record JAVJGJ010000001.1, read on the forward strand.
GCTTAAAAGATCCTTTGGACTATTTAGCAGCATTTGAGTAAATTTCCTTCACTTCCAGGAAACGCAGATCACTGGAAATCAATGCAGGCAATTATTTAGATCCTGACATATTTATGGAAGACATCTAAACAAAGAATTTTCTAACCTTTCTGTAGCAGAGCTGTTGTTTCTCCCAGTGCTGTCTGCTGAGTGTCAGTGATCTGTCTGGTTTTTAATGCAAATGCCTACCTTGAACTACTATGGCAACTGATAATAGTGGATATCTGCCCTCTTTCTCCTGCCAGAGATGTTGAGGTCTAGATGGCCATGAACACTGAAGAACTTCCTAACTCCAGAAATGATCCCTCTAACTCTCAGCTCAGTATTTTACAAGCATTCAGCAAATGATCCCTGTATGATCTTGTAAAGTTTCCTAATAAATTTTGTATTATTTTTTTTTTTTAAGAATTGCCAACAGAACATGGGGGAGAATTTACATTGCTACTTGATGCTTTGATGCAGGCAACTGATTCCTGGGATAAAAAAAACAAAAACAAAAAAAAGTTAAGCATTGTTTTCAATAAATGATGGTATATCAGTTGATGTAATGATAGAAGGGTGTGGGTGTGTTGTGCTGTGTCATATCCCCCTCCCTGCTCCTTAGAGCATCTTAAGATCATTTTAATCTCTTGTAGCAGTAAAGTAACAGCACTGTTGTCAGTCAGTCTTTAAGACTACAGTCCTTTCTCACTGCAACACAGCATGTGGCTTGCACTCAAATTGTGTTATCTTTCCCTTTTTTCTTTCTTCTTCCAAAGTGTAAATTGTTTCGTGCCACTCTACAGGATTTTTCTCCCTTAATGATATGGAGAGAGATAACTAGTCATAGTGCTGACAGAGGTAAGAGTAGTAGAGTAAGTAATACTTCAGATACAGAATGATATACTGCTAGTGGGAGTAAACTCAACAAAGATTCATATCCCAAAACACTAGTTAGTCTATCAGCGCTTCTGCCATTATCTCTTAGGCCACAAATCTGAGAGACAGTTTCAAGGTCAGCTGTAACTATATTGAAAATCTATAGATTTAAGAGAAGCCCAGAGAGTTAGCAACCTTTTTTGTCTTAGGTTTTGTTTCTAATGTGTGGCCACTTAGATACCTCCATTTGGCTGGATCAGTGTAATAGGATAAGGGTAAATATAAATGCCTACACAGATAATTATATTTTGGGAGGGGATAAGTAGTATTTGACAGAAATATCAGGTGTATCTTAGTCCACAGTTAAGTATGAGGTCAGAAGGTATTTTGTGTTGAGACTTATGTAATTACTGGTGTAAATAAACATACACCATTAATACTGACACTATGCTTATTTACCCAGAGCAAAGACTGATTGAATCAGCTCACTTAACTGTTTTTCATTGTTTCAAGGGCTCTTCTTCAAAAAAAACCAAAACCAACAATAAACATAGGGGGGAAGTGCATGCCTAAATTTAAAGACAAAGTTGTAACGTGAGCCACTTACCTTTCAGGAATGTTAAGGTTTTTTTGCTTGCTATATAATTAAAGCAATGTAATTATTCAGATAGAGGAGTGTTCCATAGTGTTAATTTGTAGCTCATTGTTCCCCCTTCAGTTTTTGGCATTGGCCTTATTAAAAACATAAGTACGAAGCCGCAGAAGGACAGAAAATATCATAGAGATCAAATCAATTAAATAATGAACTGAGGAAGGGCTTTTTAAAAAAAAAAAAAAAACCCAAAACCCAAAACAAAACAAAAACAAACAAGAAACCCAAAAAACAAACCCGTAGAAACTAATCTTGTTGATTCAGGGTAGACCTCTAAAGCCTAAGGCAAAAGGAGAGGCATGTGTCTGGGTGTAGTGACAAGATAACATTCTAGAGAGGCTCATTTCCACTAACAGGGAAAAATATAATGAAGTTGGTCTGCAACTTGGAGAAGAGGTAGTGCTATCTACAGATCGGGGAGGAGAAGGCTTAAAGGTCTAATGCTTGTCTTCATTAGTCATTCTGGGAATGAAAACTGCAATTAAATCAGCATCTGTAAGAGACAGTGAGTTCTCTTTTTGCAAGAGGGATATGAAGCAAAAAATACATATTTGGATTGGCTGCTATATCCTTCATTCTCAAAGATTTTTTTTCTTTTAAGGGAGATATCGGCAGGATGAAGCAGCAATATTTCATATAAAATGTTCTCATAAACTAAGCTTGATCCAGATTACAACCAGAACTGGTGCTACCCTCCACCATTATTTCTAATAATACTGTCTTCCAGGATTCAAACTTGTACCTCATAGGGAATAATAATTTAGTAGAGCCTTTTGTAAAAGGGCAGGGGGTAATGTGTTTAAACTAAAAAAGGGTAAATTCAGGCTAAATATAATGAAGGTTCAGGTTGGTGAAGCACTGGCACAGGTTGCCCAGAGAGGTGGTAGAGGTGGTTTCCAATGGGATGGAGCCCCTGGAAACATTCAAGGCCAGGCTGGACGGGGCTCTGAGCAACCTGATCTGGTTG
>JAVJGJ010000001.1:42333188-42357753 GCA_035590215.1 Microhierax caerulescens
TGAGGGCACCCGCTGAGCGATCTCCCCCTGCCCTCACCCCCCGGCCTGTCGGGGCATTTTCTGTGCCCGGCCCAGCTCAGGACGGCAGGGACCGAGCGGCTGGGGACACACACCAAGAGTACAGCTGGCACAGGAGTTTACAGAAGTCTAGTGGTAAACTGCACAGTAGCTATTGTGGCCTTGTAGTTTCATACATGTCTTTCATACTCAGTCTCATGTATTCTGCTATAACACAGAATTAACCAATATATTGTTCGTGCTGGAAAGTCAGTGGAGACAGCTTGGGATGCTGTTGATGCCAAAACGGCACAGAGTAACTGCTCAGAGACAATTTTTGTCTTTAATCAGCAAAGGTATTTATTTCATGCAACACTGGGGAGCTAGCCAATTCACACCAGACAAACTAACTCTGAAAAGTTAGGTATTTTAAACAGTTTTCCCGTGAGAGATTACAATATCTTTACATATATATTCATTTGATTTTGACACCCAGTCATTCCATTCATAATAGGTGGGATCTAGGTGGAATAAACCTTTTAATTTTCTTTGTTCATTGATTTCCTGACTTGATGATCTTATCTCCTTCAGGTGTCCACCTTATCTTTTCTAATTATTCAGAGTACATACCTTTAACATTGTCAGTGGTACATTCCTTTACCTTAACATCATCAGTGGAACCTTTTCTTATTCAGGGTGCTTTTCTTATTATTCAGAGTACATTCCTTTAACATTGTCAGTGGAACCTTTTCTAATTATTCAGAGTACATTCCTTTCTCAACACAAACAGAGCATCACCCAGAGCATTGTACCAAACTCATCCTGATCAATCTTTTTAAGACCTTCTTCTGTTTTGCTGTACACTTAATAACTCTTAATAAAATATGACCAAATAAACAATTAAGATATTTACATTACTATTTTTTGGAAGTTTAGCATTTACCTGTAAACCATAGAATCATAGAAGTTAAAAGGGACCAGCAGTAGAGACCTTAAAAACTCTTTGGGCAACCTATTCCAGTGTTCAATCACCTTTGCAACAAAAAAGGTTTTTTGACATTTAAATGGAATTTCCTGTATTTCAGTTAGTGCCCATTACCTCTTGTCCACTCACTGACCACTGCTGAGAGGAGCTGGGCTCTCTTTTCTTCATCACATTGTCAGGTGTTTAGACATGTTGATAAGATCCCCTTGAGCCTTCTCATCTCCTGGGTGAGCAACCCATGTGATCTCAGCTTTTTTGTGTCCCTTTGCTGGACTCACCCCAGTATGTCCATGAGTCTCCCTCGTGCTGAGTAGAGGGAGAGGATCAAATGTCTGATCACTGCCCTCTCCAAGCTATGTTTTCAGGCTTTTTGCGTTTTTGGGGAAGATAAGTTCAGTTACCCTTTACTTCATGTTTTGTTGGGTTTTTTCTTTTGAAAGCATAAGGAGAAAACAATTGTCTGTATGTAAGCAGCCGTGGAAGCAAGGATATGGTGGGAGAAGCTACACCTTAGCGTAGCAAATTTAAATCCCAGTCCTGGAGAGGAAAAGAGTATTTTTGTAGCAGAAGGAGGATTTCAAGGTTGCAAAGATTTGGGGAGCTCTTATGTGTTTAAATATTTAAACTTTTATATTTAAACTTTTACTACTTCTGAAGGTAAAAAAATAAATCAATAGGAAAAGAGAATGGAAAAATGCCACTTAGGAATGTGAAGCTATTTTTTATTTTTTCTTTTTTTTTTTTTTTTTAGGAAGTGTCAGAAGAAAAGTTCTGATATTAGAAAAAATATAATCCAGAGGACAAGAAAACCAAGCAAATTTAGTGGCTTATGTTTTAAAAAGACTTTTTCTTTTTACAGCAGTAAACACATAGAGTTGGACTGAGGATCTGAATTTATTTGAAATTTTGAGGGTAAGAGTTACTTTCTGCTTAACAAGGGCTCAAAAAAATTTAAAATATTTAAATATTTAAACAATATCCAATACTAAATACACTTTAATAAAGAACAAAATAGATTTTATGTTAATTCCTGCTGGTGGTATTTTCCCAGTGTAAAGTTTTTCAGTACTGGGTAGATCAGGATTTGAGCTATGTCACGATGGAATTAAGTTTGCTGTCCACTAAAGTAGGTTTATTTCATTTGCTGATATTAATCATTCAGACATGAAATCAAACATGCCACCTCCAATACCTGTGAAGATATTTGGCTTTTCTCTGTTGTTAGACTTCTCTGCAAATAAATCCCTAGGATTCTTTGGGTCTTGTATTTTCTTATCTTAATAATAGTAATTAGAAGATTAAAAAAGTGCACTCCCAGGTTTCGCAGTTTGAAAATGAAAATACAAATTGATTTCGTTGCCATGTAGCAAAGGACAGGGAAAGAAAGGCAAAATTGCACATTGACAAAGTAGGAGCCTAATATTAAATTTATTGAAAGAAAAATCAAGAGGATACCATCATATTACATGTAATGTTGTGTTAGGAAGTTATATGCTTACTTTCTTAGTAAGAATTTATGGCAGGTCCAAAGACTTGGCCATCTGAGTAAGAAAAATGCACTATTATTATTGATATTTTGCAGTTGGGAATGGCCTCATGGAGTAATTAGATTGGCCAAAGGTCTCTAAAGAAGTTGGCAATAACTTCATCTTTGCTAAATCCAGTTTCCCAGCTGCAAGATCATCTTTCACCTCAAGCATAAAGAAATCGTTGATGTCCATAAAGAGAAAAACCAGACATATTCGAATGTGAGTGAAAAGAAACTCCTTTTTTGTACAAAAATGGGGTTTATCCTCATGATCAGCTGATCTCTGAACTTTTTTTTCTCAATATATTTTTCAATTAAAATATGGAGATTTAAAATTAATTGTAATATACAGGCTTGTACCTTCAGTGAAAGAGAAGAGGAGAGAGGGTCTCATCCTTAGAAACTGTTCTTTCCCAAAAGCAGAAATTACCCAATGATTTCACAATGAATGACAATCTTTAAGATGTGTGTCTGTTCTGCTCAGTAACTTCTGATTTCTTCAGTTTGGTCTCTTAATCTGTTTTTTAGTGAATATTGGTTTCAGTTCACTGCTTTTCTGGAAGTTCTGTACTGAAGATTATCTTTCAATAGACTCCAAGCATGAGTAGCTTAGTAAAAGTCTCTCATCTTATTAGAGTTTTATATTCTTACAGCAGGCTCTCTTTCTCTTGTGACACATAGACTATTACTGCAGACAGGTATATCTACAAACTCTTTATTAACTCTTTAGGTAACTGCTTGCAATGACATGACACCTGCACAATTTTAAAATAAGAAATATGAATAATATCTTCATGTTCATATTTTACTTGAAATTTTGTATCAAGTTTTCATTAATATGATTTCTATCAGAACAGTTTTGGGAAAGATTTTATGCAATTCTTATTTGAAATCTTCTGGGAAAGGTGGGTTTTTTTAGAATAAAGTGGGGTAGTGGATACTGGAAAATTAATTAAGTAGATTCAATTAACTAATCAGGCAGACTAATGTGCAATTAAAGAGGTAGTGTCCAGGAAAGCATTCTAATTACAACAAAGTATTTCTTCAATCCCATATAAATCTAATTTTAGCTTACTGCAGCCTGTAATGTCATATTCCAGTTTTCTGTTAAAGTAGTTATATGATGACCAGTCCTAGACTGCTGACAGAAGGGGACTCAACATCTCCAAATTAAATGATCAGGGATAAATACTTGAATTACTGGCGATGGGCAAAATGCATGAGAAAAAAACCAAGGTGCTTGATGTGCATTTTGCTGTCCAAGTTTGATTGTGATCTGCAAAACTTATACCAAATTTACTAAGGTTTGTCTATATGGCCCAATGCAGTATTGCAGAAGGATGCCTGAGCTGTGAATGAATTAATGCCAGGACTAGAACCAATATGTGTGTTAGGTTAGCCCTCATCCTTGTCTGATGGACTACTGGAGAATGGAGTTAAATAACTTGGGTCAGTCTACACATCTTTTCATTGCCTATGTCTGTAGCTGTTCCACTGTTGTTATGTATGCCTAGTACTGGTCCCTCTTGGTGGGACTGGAGATCTTAATGCTCAAGCCTCCATGGTACTCCTTCTGCCTGGGTCTGCTGTGGAGTCTGATCTTGTTCCTCTGAGCCTGCAGTGCTGGAGTGAGCTCATATTGCAACTGTAGCTTGCTTCAACTTAAAAAGACTGCAAAAAAATAGAAATTCCATCAAATTCAAGTAAATCCGAGCAGTGTTGCTGTGCAAAAGAGATTTTAAGATTCTTGGAAGGGATCGAAGCATGAGCTTGCTTCCTTGGGATGGGGGAAAACCTGAATTCAGACTTTCTTCCAGGAATGTTTCTCTGTGTTTTATAGGAGAGGTCATCACTGGGCTTCCCATAGGGAGATTTAGTGCAAAGATTCTTCTCTCTGGGTCCCACGTGGTTTTGGCAATTCTGTAGCCTATCTGTACAAGCAGGAATGTTTGCCCCCGTGAGCTGTGACCTTTCTGTCGCTGAGCTCCCAAAACTACAGGAAGCAGCAACCTTTACCAGTGAAAAGTTGGACAGCATTGTGGGATGGCACAGCACTTCTGAGAACATCACCTAGACTGCAGGTCTCCAGTTTGCCATGTGGGCAGTTGAGTCACAAAGACAGACATGTATATGCATCAATTTTTATATCTGTTTCTCTGCTCAACCTCAAAGCTATTAAAAAGTCTGTAGAGTGGCAATTTATAATTAGGAGGCAGTAGGAGTGTGATGAAGCATCTGCACTAGTATTAGTCTGAGTAGGTAGTCTGCGTGTCTGGATGTGGATGTAACCTTTACATTGCTCTTCTTTCCATTTAGAAAAAAAAAATAAATTAGAGCAGATGTGAGGATTTCCTGCCTTGGTTTGAAATATTTGGAAGTCTGATAGTCTTAACAGAGCAAGAGATAGAGCAGTGTGACAACTGTATATCATGAAATTTCAGAACATCTGCCATCATGATTAGTAAATCTGATAGGGAGGAGAAAAGCTGCTGTGCCCCTGTGAAGAAGGTTGGGCAAATATGTTAAACAAGGCAGTTACATGTGTGCTGTGAATGATGTCTTGGCCAAATATTTCTGTCCTAGAAATCCCAGGAGTAGCATAGGGATTTTGCTCTGATTTACAGTTACATAAGCTAAAAAGATCCTAAATGCCTGTGCAATAAAACCTCTGCTGAAAGACCGTGGAGGACGTTAAGTCATATTAAATTGATTTAGTTTTTCCTATAGGCCTTTTGTTGAGTCAGAGACTGTATTCTAGTCACAATACAACTGTATAGCAATAAGACCCCATTGCAATGCAACTGTCTTAAAAGCCTTTTGGGAATGCCTTATTAAGAAATAAGAATATAAATTTCTTCTGAAGGAATAAAATACATTTTAACTGCTTGAAAACCCAACTCCTTTAAAAGCAAGAAACACCTAGAGGTTTATTTAGAATTTGTGCAGAATCCTAAATTGATTTGATCAGAGAAATAGCAGTTACTCTTCCTTCTCAGAGCCCTCCTCCCCTGTAAATGAAGGCAAACAGTGGAAAGGAAAATCCTCATCTTCAATTTGAACTTTGTAAAGCCCTGACAGATCCATCTTCTTTATAAAAAAAAAAAAAACAAAAAAAACCAAACCCAAATAAAAACCCAAAACCCAACCCAAACGAACACAACAACAACAAAATGTTACTGGTTCTGATTTCATTAATATTAAACAACAAATTATCTGAATTCTACCACATCACACAATATAATGCACAAAAGATTTCTAGATCTGTTATCTTGCTTAGTTAATGTTTCTGTCTCTTTGTGGAATTACATCAATCATGAAGGGTAACAAAGCTGATGAAGGGTCTAGAGCACAAATTTTATGAGTAGCAGCTGAGGGAACCGGGGTCATTTAATCTGGAGGACACTCAGGGGAGACCTTATTGCTCTCTACAACTACTTGAAAGGAGGTTGTAGACAGGTGAGGGTAGGTCTTTTCTCTCAGATAGTAAGTGACAGGACAAGAGGAAATGGCCTGATGTTGCACCGGGGGAAATTTAGATTGGATATTAGGGAAAAAAAAAATCGCCAGAAGAGTTGTGTGTCAAGCACTGGAACAGACTGCCCAGAGACATGGTGGAATCACTGTCTCTGGGGGTGTTTCAAAAAGATGTTGATATGGTACTTAAAGGCATGGTTCAGAGGTGGACTTGGTAGTCCTGGGTTAATGGCTGGACTTGATCTTTAAAGATCTTTTCCAGCCTAAGTGGTTCTATGATTCTATGATTTTTTACTTTTGCCAGGTTTAGCTAGGTTTCTTAATTTACAATTTTGTTTTATTTACATTGTTTATTGAATTTGGGGGTGGGTGGGGTGTTTTTGGGGGTTTTTACAGTTCCAGCATAAACTCCGATTGCTTTTTAACAGTCAATTTTTAGTAAGGCTCTCTATTAAAATCAGACAAATGGTGCCTAGTTGAAATATGCCTGTTGTATTAAGAACCATCCTTGGTTCTTAAACTTTTTTATCAAACGTCTAGTTTTGATGCCAACTTTCTGAAATATTGTTGAACTCTTGCCAAGTATGTAAAAAATTGTGATGTGAGAGTGTATTTAATATGGGGATTTAGAATGAGGCTAACTCACATTAAAATGAGTTCTGGTTCCTTTGCTCTGGAAACATAATAAAAAACAATTGTGTGCTATTGTTCTGATTTCAAATTTTGTAATTTCTCAGCTTGAGTTCAAACATTAAATATTTAGGCTTGGTTTGGTTTGTAGTTTTCTGGTTGGAAAAGAGGGCTTTACAGTAAGGAAACAAAGCACATGGCCTCTTATGTCCTACCTGCTAAGCCTATTGCAATATGTGTATTAAAGGAAAAAAAAAAATTAGTCATTCCACAGAAGAGGAAAAAGAATCTGCTTCCAAACTTAATCACTTATGTGTTCCACACAGATCACAGGATTTGTGTTAGAGCTGATTGAAAATTGCAAGTAGTATTCACAAACCTCATTGCCTGGAAACTTCATTACCACAACTTCCTCTTATGGTTTGGGCAATGTCTGTCTTACCCCTACAACTGGCTTCAAAGGCTCCTGTGAGATCTTCTTCCTACCTCACTGCTCTGGTGATGCTACACTTTTTTCCCACATGCCCATGTGTTCCACATCAAACATAATCTGTGTGTTAACTTCTGTTGAGCTTCTTAATTTTTATTTAATACTGTGCAAAGTAGTAATTCTAGTCTAATTAATTTTCCTATTTCATATTTTTTAGTTCTTATCCACAGACAATTTGCAAATAAAGCCAAATAAGCAGAGAAAATGTACTCCAGACTGTTCATCCCGCTTTAAATCATCTCCAAACTAATCCACATAGCGTTTGTACCTGTTCTTTTTTTTTTTTTTTTGTCAACTGAATCTTTTTTTGTTCTAAAGGCTCCATATTTAAAAGAAATTCAGCTATTTTATGTTTTTGAGTGTGTTCCATATTCCCTATCCTCTGGATTGCTCATAAATCTAGGCTGGTTGGTTTCCCTTTTCATGTTTCACTCCAGTACTTCCAGTAGCCTTTGTGGGACAAAACTGGATAGTTCATCACTTTTCCAGTCCATTTGTATGTAAGATCTGTCATTGAACGTAAGACTGTTTACTGTACTCAGCTGAATAAGACATTCATAATGGGAGAAAAAAAGGTTTTCTTGAAGCTGAAGGAGCTTCCCTACCGCCAACCCCAAGATTTTTTTTTAAATTAATCACATTAATCATAGATGGTTTTGATTTCCTGATGGACTGAGCCTGCCTTGGAAGTAATAGTATCAGCTATTTCCGCTTTAATTCTGCTTTTTGGAGGGAGAAAGTGGGGGAGAAAGAGGAAAAAAACCCATCATTAAGTGTTGCCTCTCTCCAACAATAGTCTGAGTATGGGAAAAAGAAACATTGAATGAAAATGCTTTACTGCCCTCAACAAAGAGAACAGGGCACTTACTGAAATGCTATTCCAGCTCTTCTCCATGCTGCCTAGCAGTATGTGAGGATATATATGCTCCATCCAAGAAGAAATAGTTAGTTGATTGTTTTCAACTTCCATTGCTTTTGAAGCTCTGTTCATGAATAATTTCCCTCATTTGATATGTCCATGGGATATAGGGCAGGTAGGTATTTCCTGGGATGTTCCACCAAGCCCTCTTCTTTCATGGGCAAACATAACATTAGCAAACTCCATTCTGAAATCAGCGAAACACTTTATCCATACCATATCAAATTATTCAGATCTTTTTTACTCCATGCTCAAATCTATTATCTTTTTGGTTTTACTTCATCATAGTTTTTATGCCATTTGTTTTGTTTAAAAGCATATTTTTTAGCTATAGTACAGTTATATAGTGCACTACCACAGTTAATAGAAAGCTGATATGACTACCTTGTGGTCACAACTGCTGTTTAAACTCTGCTTTAAATATTTTCATTCCTAAAACACTGATTTTAAATGTTGCTTGAAAAAGCCTGAAATTCACAGATTTGTATGTCATAAAAATGGTATTATGGTCTTGTAATGTGACTTTTTTCATATCATAGGTGATGGACCCCCACATGGTAACAGCTAAATCACATCTGTGTGAGAGTAGCAGGAGGATTTATCATTCTCACTGCCCAGAGTCTGACCTTCCTCCTGGCACAGCTGTTGGTTACATCTAAGATGTATCCAGGCAATGTGGTTTCCATACGTAACAAATTATCCTTTAGGTTCTTCTCAAATACTTCTTGCAGGGTTTTTAGTAGCCAAAGTCACAGAGATTTCATGATGACCTTGAGGAGTTCAATCTGCAGACTAATAGCCATTTGATACTGAGCCCAAAATTATCTTTACTGAATTCCAGTGGGTTTTTGTTTTGGTATTTTTAATGAAGTCTGTCTCTTCTCTGCTGCCTTAAAAATACTTTCATTTCTTGGTGCTTAGTTTTCAAATACACTGAGATAGTTATCTTCTTTCTCCCAGCCATCATTCAACCATGCTGTACATAATTAGTTCCTTTAATCTTTGCTAATAATGCATCATTTGATTAAAAGCTAGCAAGGCATTTATAATAAAGTGTACTTTCATTTTAAATCAGCAGAGCTATGTCATGTGCTAGAAAAGCACGTGTCAGAGCAGCCTTAAGAGTTCCCCTTGCCAATTTTGAAATGGGCAATAGGTCATGTAGGCAACAGAAGAGATTGTGCATAATGATAGCTAAGCTGGAATCGCTGTTTCCGTTCATTTTAGATATCTTCCCAGCCTTGTCCTATAACTGGATAGGGAATCTGGGCAAAGAGAATGAACACTGATAAGGTTCTTGGTCTCCTTTTCAGTTTGGAGAAAATGAGCATACCACCAGGTTTGGTGGTACTTATTGTATGAAGTTTAAGACTACCTGAGCCATTTTTTTGCCCCAGACATTTCCTTACGCCCCTTGGCAGAAATACACACTATACCACATTGCATCTGTTTTTGTGTAAGTGTTTAATGTGTAACTACAAGATGCATGTCCAGTACCTTTCTGCATATGCATAGGATGTTCATGTAAAAAAAGAAAATAAAATATTTTTATATTGGAATCTATTGTATGTAGGAGGTATCGCAGAGATAAAATAACTGTGAGATTAAGTCAGTTAATTTTGTAGGTGGACGAAAAGATAATTCTCTTAAGTCTCAAAATACATGCCTGCATTTTTAACTTCTTATTTTGTTCAAGATCAGGATTTAAAAGCCTCTGCGATTCAGTGTAAAGTCATAGAACAGGGGTCCTCAAACTACAGTCCGTGGGCCACATACGGCCCCCTCAGGGTCCTCAGTCCAGCCCCCCAGTATTTACAGACTCCCTTCACCACCACCACCCCACTGGGGTTTGGAGGGGGGGATGAACCAAGCAGCTGCAGATGACTGCCTGCCACTTAATCTGTGCACCGGCCCCTGTTTAAAAAGTTTGAGGACCCCTGTCATAGAATCACAGAACAGCCCATAGAAGTGATCAGAAAGGACCTTTAAAGATCATCTGGTCCAACCTTTTGTAGGAAAGGGAGCTTAGGTGACATTGTCTAGCACCCTGTCCGGGCACATCTTGAAAACCTCCAGTGACGGGGACTATACTGTGTTCCTGGGGAGGTGGTTCCAGGGATTGATTGTTCTCACTGTAAAAAGTTTCTTTCTTATCTCAGATTAATCCCTCTACAGTATAACGTGTGCCTGTTGCTCCTTGTGTTCTCCCTGTGCCTCCTGGCGAAGAGACCCTCTACCCTCTTTGTGGCCACCCTTTTAAGTACGGGGATACTATGATGAGGTCCCCCGAGCATTCTCTTCTCCAGGGAGAAAAAAACCCAGCTCTTTCATTCTTTCCTTGTAGGGCAGATTCTCCAGCCCTTTGATCAGCTCTGTGGCTCTCCTTTGGACTGTCTCCAAACTGTCCACATCTTTCTTGAGTTGTGGGGACCAGAACTGGACGCTGTACTCCAGGTGCAGCCTAGCAAGCACTGAGTAGAGTGGGATGATCCTATCTCCCTCTCTGCTAGTGATGACCCTGTGGATGCAGTCCAGGATCTGACTTGCCTTTGTTGCTGCAGTGGCACAGTGCTGACTCCTCTTCAGCTTGCTGTCCACCAGGAGCCCAGGTCCCTTTCAGAAAGGCTGTTCCCTATGCATGCAGATCCTAGCCTGTAGTGGTGTCTCTAGTTATTTGATCCCAGGTGCAGGACTTTGTACTCGTCTTTGTTAAACTTCATGCTGTTCTTGCTAGCCCAAGGTATTGTTCCAGCCTGTCCAGGTACTGCAAGATGTACTTTTGCAAGATGTATTTGTTTTCTCTATCTTTTTGACAGTAGAATACACAATGAATTGCTGTTTCTTGTCTCAGTTGCATTAAAAACTGGTTTGTGTTTTTTTATGAAAAGAATATATAGGGTGATAGTATTGCAGACCTAATAAGATGAATTTGCTCACAAGAGTTGAAAGTTTTGGTGGTTTGGGTTCTTTTATTTTATTTTATTCAGTATCATTAATCCATATTTTTTTTGGTTAGTGTGTTAGTATTGTAAAGAGGAAGCTTCTCTGCAGGCTTCCTCAAACTTTTTGTCCTCGGGGAACTATCTGCTTTCTGTGTTTTTCTAGCCTGCTGCTAAGTGGAATGTAAGACTATAAAGTCTCTGTGGAAATTTTGCCTTGTTCATTATTCATTATCCTTGCCACTGCTGATGGTGACAAATGTCATTACTTTAATGACCATCGTTACCCATTGTCATAATTAAGGGAGATCATTTAATGAAACAGAATATAACATTGCTTAATGCATCAAATTAAGAAAGGATGCCATGACTAGGTACACAATATCACCCATCATTTTTAAAGATGAATCAATAAATTAAACAATTTCTCCTTCTTAATATGACAACATCGTCCTTTTAAAGGTTCACATGGACAAAGTGAAGGGGTGCCAGGTGGTCCTTTTACCTAATTTCCTCCCAATTCAGTGATGACATGGGAAGCTGGATTCCTCCACCATTGTCTGGGGATTACCCAGGAATGTTTCATGATTGACATTTTATGCCTGGCTTGTGTATGTCTGCACCTCTTCAGTCCATTAGGCATGTCATCCCCAAGTAGTTGCAGCTTAATATTGCTATGGCTAACAAATGTCTCCTTAATTTAAGCAACAAGCATCTGTATCTCTGGAACAGATGGCCATGAACTCTGGATCATGGATCACTGTGGGTGGTCTGGCATATATTTCAGTGGGCTGAAGCAGGCTCTGTACCACTTTTTTGCAGAAGTCATGCTATATGAAGTGCTAGTGCTCCATAATAGGAATGGCAATAATCCTGCATAACAGAGAGAGCTAATGAAGGTTCAACCATGGTGTCAGTTCTTTCTATTTCAACAAGTGGAGTCCACAACTGACAAACAAATTCCGTCTTTGTTGGGCAGCTGTACTAGCTGTGAAGGATGCTCATTTGGGCTGTGTGCTGATGGTCTAGCTGGTCTGAGATCCCATAGGACATCTGCGCTGACAGCAAAGAAATATGTGCTGATAGTGGGAATCTGGATTTCAGTTGGTTGGTAGGATCAGGAAGAGTACAACATATGGTAACTGGGCACAGAGGAAGAGAATTTAGAGACAGAACAGGAAAAAAAAGGGGGAAAATATCTAAAGGGAGGGAATGAAAAGATCCATACAACATGGGACAACATGTGAGCAGAAGCATTTGGCAGGCATGTGGGAAGGAGGTTTAGCCATGGATGGTTGTGGCTTTGTGAGAGATTAAGGAGCTTTAATGTCACTTGTACATCTGTATTTAGTCAAAACAATGGAGGGCAAGTCACCTTCTCTCTTTCCAAAAAGACATGTCCTTCCTTCTCAAAGGGTATGAGGTTCAGCCAGCAGTGAATATGTGATATTTAGATCTTGTTATCACAGACTGAGAAAGAAGAGGAGAAGAATAGATGATAATGAGCAATTAAGTAATGGATATACTCTAGTTCAGCTCTTGACTAAGGAATCCTTTACCTCAGAACTAAATTACTACAACTATGTTGTAGGCAACTCATGTAGATTTATGTATGTTAATAAGTTGGAAGTCTTCTGTCTAAATATTAACAGGTACTGACTTTGTTTAGCTTGTAAAATCAGATTGGTAGCAGAGCTGCCAACTAATGGGTTACCTTGCAATCACATTTACTGATAGAGGAGAAAATATCAACAGGTGTGCAGCTGTGATTTAAAACTGAGCTTTAATGATGACAGTGAGGAGTACACCAGAATCTAAGTGTACACCAGAGTCTAAAGTTATGCCCTTCTAAAGTCTAAAATTATGCCCTTTGGGACTGAAGTTCTGAACAGCAATTTTTCATTTATTTTTTTTTCCCAGGACATGCAGTCATTTCTTAAATATTTATTAGGGGTTGTCAGTAAATCAATGGGTGGTTAGCCCCATTGTGATTGATAAACTTTAAAAAGTGTTGCACTCTCTAAGGATTCCACCCCACCCCCATCCCCCTTAGTAATCGGAACAACTCTTTGAAAACACTCTCAGCCTCAAGGACAGAATACATAATTGTGTTCATGAGGTACATCTATCACAATAGGGAAAGAATTCCCTTGTAGGTATTGAATGCGAGATACAGGGAAAGAAATCCTAGGGGGAAAAAAAAAAAGAAAAAAGAAAAAAGATTAAAGCACATTCTACCTTGTCTTCACAACCTTTAGATCTCAGCTTTTACTATAACTTAAATCATAAAGCTGCATAATGGGCAATCTGTGTCCAGCCATTTTACACATCTCATTGATTCCCAGTCCATGCTAAAGCATGACAAAGTGTGTGCATTTCTGATACCTAATAAGAAAGTGTGGATCT
Source organism: Microhierax caerulescens (assembly GCA_035590215.1). NCBI lineage: Eukaryota > Metazoa > Chordata > Aves > Falconiformes > Falconidae > Microhierax > Microhierax caerulescens. The sequence goes on from JAVJGJ010000001.1 coordinate 42,346,557, forward strand.
CATTTGGAAAAAGGAAAAAAACCCAACAACCTCAGACAACAGAAAAATACAAAACAAACAACTGCCAAAAGTATTTACTTCTCAAGAAATACATCCCCCATTTTCACTCTTTTCTTTCTGAAATGGAGGGATAGATTAAAGTACAGCCATATAATTTACAGTTAGCCTTAGCCGGTTCTGAGTTATGCACTGTTCACACCTAAGATAGCACAAGGAAGCAAGAAGCACTAGATCAAAACATCCCCATTTTTCTTAAATTTGGTTCAATTCATAAATATATAGTCTGTTGAAGTAATTTATCTGTCCAAAGAACAGCCTGGTGTGTGTGTGTGTGTGAGGGGGAAAAACCCAACCAAACCCACCATTGCTGAGCAATGAAAAATTCCCTTTGCGGACTATGTGTATTGCATGCTTGAAAATGTTTTTAGTATTTTAACTGTGGTTGAAGGCGTGTCCTATTGTTAATGTTACAGTTCCAGCTATAGGCATGGTCACCAGGGCTATGTACCTGCAAAATGCAAAAAGGCTGTCCTTTTCTTAGACAGTTACTGTTGCATTAAACAAAACAGGCCAATACTGATAGAAAAATGAGCTTCTAAGATTTACTCATGTTTCCATCATGTTTGCAATCAGCCACCACAAAGCCGGGTTTAACTTACCGTTGGCCACAATGTAACATATTTCACCTTTCTCAGTGGAATTCTTCCTTCTTGGGTTTCACCTTTCAGTACCTCAAAGTTAATGCAAGGTTTTTGGCCAAATTCTCCATTACACTGAGATAATACAAAGGAACTTCAACAAAATCACTGGAAATATCGCAAAGTTATCCCGGTTTCACTCCATTTCAGTCAACCTATTAATTTCATTTATACATTTTGTTTGGGAGACTCTTTGATAAAGGAAATACTGTCCTGAGACCCTGAACATTCAGTCAACCTCTTCAATGAAATGAGTTGAAATCAATCAGATTTGCAAGTGCAGATTAGTATATTTTGGGACATAAATGGTTCTGGACACTTGTTTTTCAGCAAGTGTTTCAGGATTATCTGAATTTAACTTCACAGCAAACTCCTTCATTGTTTCTGTGAATCTCTATTGAAAAATCCTATTTAAGATGAGACATTTGATGGGATGGGGTATGTATCTTTTCAGTTCTGAGAACTATAACAACTAACTGACTGTTTAGAGTAGAAAAGGGATAAAAAGAAAGAAAATCGATTAACAGAAAATATGTATTTTTATGATTTAATAGACAATATACATGTGTCTTTTCAGAGCTGCCAGAGTGTCTCTAAGAACTTGCCATGGTACGCAACTTAGGACGTTTTTATTCAGAACTGAAGGGAAGGTGTTAAATGTGTGAAATTCTTTTCCTAGCTCTGGTGCCGAGTTGGCTTTTAATTTCAGTATACTACTCTTTAAAGTGGCAACTCAGGATAATTTACCTCTCAGGACTGCTGTAAGGTTTCATAAATATTTTTAAGAGTTTTGAGACCCTTGGATGAAGTGTGCGATAAAGTGAAAATGCAAAAATGTGCAGAGTTCAAGTGTGTTTCATTGGTGATGTTTATTTTTTTGACTGCTGTTTAGCTTAGCTTATCCAGTATTCTGCCTGGTTTGTGTACTGGAACCCACAGCAACTAAAATGCCTACTTCAGTTTACTGTCAAGTGCGTATTCCCTTTCCAAGATAATGCGGACTGTGTAGGAAAATAATGTGAGGGTTTTTTGTGAGCAGAATACTTGTATGACTAAGGAAAAGGAGGAACACCGTGAACAGTTGGGAAGAGGTTGCTGGTAATAAGTAAAAGTGCAAAGGCTCTTATGTGCTATGAATTGGTCTGGACTAGAAGACAAGTTCAGCTGGCACATGTTGGTGGCTGGACATCAGTTACTTGCCCTAGGTGTTGAAGTGGTACAGAATTAAAATGTGTTGCACACCTGAGCATATGTAGTGCCACTGTGGTAAATAGAAAGATCATAAATTCTTTTATGTAATAACAGGAAAAATGGATATCTGTTACATATTTCATAACAGAAGTTGTAATTTGCATTTCCTTGCCTTTACCCTCATCTTCACCATTTCAAATAAAGTGTTTAGGAGTTACTCCATGCCAGACCACTAGTGCCTGGAGTGAGCTAGGACACAGGAGACAGTGATCCTTTACTTGTGTTTACTACATAGATCACTACATTTATTCACGTCTAAGCTGCATAGCCTTGAGAATATGCTTCATGATTCTGCCTTTCAATTCCTCTTATATTAAATGGAGATAAGATTCCACTAAGCTTTGTTGGTGTTGTTTGTTTGCGTTGGTTTGTGGGTTTGGTATATATAAATGTCTAAAGTTTATATTCTTCCTAAATGGTGTTTTTCCTGATGAAGCAGTGGTTGTCTTGTGTACATCAGGGTGCTGCCTGAAGGCATGAAAGTTCTGCTTGTTTTTCCTGGTTCCATCATAACAACTGTGGGAAAGTTAATTAATCAGTTATGTTAATTAAGTTAGTTAATCAACCAAAGCAGTAGGAAAAAATTGTCTGCTGACCTGGAATATTTCCTTTTTTCTTGAGTTCTGTTCCAAATTTTGTATACATATGTACTTACATTAATGTTTACATCAGTTTAATTTTTAATGGCTGGAGGGTTTAGATGTATTCTCTCAATTTTTCTGCCTAGGTATTTAGAGTCCTGTGAGCATAAGGAACCTACCTGTGGGTAGTGCCAACATTTTGTATCTCGATACATCTGCCCGTGGCTTTGTGGGTGTTCTGCTTTGGAGTTCTTGCATACGATTTCTCCCTGGCCTTATTTTTAAACTCTTTTCCCTGCTTGAATAGTTTAATCTGATGCCAACCTTGTAATAGAATTTATCTTTAACTCTAGATAAATTTATTCTTGAGTGCTAAGAGTGGGATCTTGAAACAGTCACTGACAGGCCTGAGAAATGCAGTTAGAATGGTTCTGTCACTAAAAGTAAAATTGTGAGTAATAGGTTGCTCTTAGCACTTAAAAGTATGACATATGTCCAGTGATATTTGATTGATGTGTGTCTGCGTACTGATAATTACAAAGCCCTTTTCCTTTCAAAGGTGGTGCTTCACATCTATAATCTGGTATTCCCTTTCTGAGGGTTTAAAATTTCAAGAGTGATGAGCTGTATGAGATGGAATATTTTTGGAGGCTACTAGCCATATTTTGATACCATTCCTATAAAATAAATACTCTACAGGCTCTTTTTTCATTTTACACAGCTGTTTGGTTCTGTTTTAGAGAATAGCACATGGTTTTTTTTCTTTTTTTTTTTTTTTTTAAAGTTGATGGCATACTTAGGACAATTCAGTTTAGTGTAGCATAAGGTACATTAAGAAGTTAGCTTGATGTTGAACCTCAAAAGGTAATTTTAAAGCAGTGATGTATTACCATGTATTAGTGTAATGGCCCATCCGTTCCAATCTTCCAGTGACTAGTTATAAATCCAGTTCTATCCATATCTTTTATGATAATATAACCTGAAATTGTAAATTTTGTATATATGTAATATAATATAATATATCCAAATATAATGTAAGTACAGGTTTAGAGATTTTGTGAAGGAGATACAGAAATTGCTGAAAAGCTTGGAGAGTTTTATAAAATCAATATAATTAGCTGTATAACACATAGCACAAGTGGGAAAGTTTCTGATGCTGGAGAGGTCTTTGAACTGAGAGAATCATCTTAATATTCAGTAACTCAAAGGCAGAAGCTGGACAAGCCACAGGGAAGGTACACTGCAGCTTTTGAACAGTGTGAGAGCTCAGACTATGTTCATTCTGAACCAAGACCAAGCGACTTTCTTAAGAGGTTCCACCATTCAACTATAACTTACTGAGGTTGGTGCTGAACCGGGTGGACTCTGAAGCTTGCACTATTCAGTTCTTAATTATTGACTGTCTACTTGAAACTCCTGCACGAAAAGAAGATCAAGTGAAGTATCTTGTGAGTTCATAAAATGAATCAATCTGATTTTTATAAGTTTATATCAACATACATTCTTCAAAGATTATACACAAATTTGGCGTGCTTAAAGACTAAAGTTACTACTTTTCTGATTTTAACAAATTTCAGTAAGAAACCTTGCCTAGTGGAAATGTTTCTATTCATGAGAGGAACTTGCATATTGTGTAGTTTCAAAGCAGGCAACAGTGATTCTTTTGTTCATTGAAGCTGGTACCAAACTTTAAAATAACACTTGTGCCTGCAATGCAATGCAACTCAGCACACAAAAAGGTGTTTTCCTTCTTCGTGGAAGGTTTCATAGCATATAGTAGTCCTTAACTTTGCATATTCCCTTTATGAACCATCCTCAAGTGTGAAGTGCAGCACTTGTACTTAAGTTACTGTCTGGTGATTGTGATAGAGGCTCATTCTAGATGGATGAAGTTTGTGAGCATTGTGATTCTTACGATCTTTCATCTGCATGACTTTTCATTATTTTATGGAACCCTAGTAAGTGTCTGGAGTGCTTTGGATGCATGTATTGTTTTCAAAGACACTCATAGATTTGCAGAAACTTAGGCACATTGTAAAATCCTTCTTCCCCTCTAGTTTTGTGGGAGGGCTGAGGAAAGTGCCAAAGCCATCTCTCCTTCACATGGAATCGCACTCCACTGTTTCTGTAGAACAAATCTCTTGTATAGGTTTCCTATATGATTTTACTTCTTCACTCATGATCCATAATTTTGTTAAAACACTACTTTCTTTCCTTGTACTAAATGTCATAGAATCACAGAATGGTTTGGGTTGGAAGGAACCTTAAATATACGGTTCAAACCCCCTGCCACGGACAGGGACACCTCCCACCAGCCCAGGTTGTCCCAAGCCCCGTCCAGCCTGGCCTGGGACACTGCCAGGGATGGGGCATCCACAGCTGCTCTGGGCAGCCTGTGTCAGCGCCTCAGCACTCTCACACACCCTTACGAATTTCTTTGTAAAATCTAATCTGAATCTCCTCTCTTTCAGTTTAAAGCCATTCCCCCTTGCCCTGGCACTACATACCCTTGTAAAAAATCTCTCTCCAGGTTTCTTATTGGCCCCTTTAGATGTTGTGAGGTGCCCTAAGGTCTCACCGGAGCTTTCTCTTCTCCAGGCTGAAAAACCCCAACTCTCCTAGCCTGTCCCCACAGCAGAGCTGCTCCAGCCCTGTGATCATCTTCGTGGACTCCTCTGGACTCACTCCAACAGGTCCATGTCCACCTTGTGCTTGGGGCCCCAGAGCTGGATGCAGTGCTGCAGGGGGGTCTCACCAGAGCAGAGTGGAGGGGGAGAATCACCTCCCTTGACCTGCTGCCCATGTTTCTTGTGATGCAGCTCAAGATACAGTTGACTTTCTGGGCTGCGAGTGCACGTTGCCAGGTCATATTGAGCTTCTTGTCAACCACCACCTCCAGGTCTTTTTCCTCAGGGTGGTCTCAACCCACTCTCTGCCCAGCCTGTATTTGTGCTTGGGTTTGCCCTGACCCAGGTACAGGACCTTGCACTTGACCTTGTGCAACTTCATGAGGTCATTCAGGATTTTGGTGTTTTAAACTATTGGGATGATAAATGGAACAGAACAGGGGGCTAATACTGATTTTTGTTAAACTGGTTTTGTGGTCTGTGGGTAATTACACACCTGGTTGAAACCAGTAGGCTTGGTAATAAACTGTCAGGAGCTCTGTGCCCTGATATGTTTTGCCTTTCCAACTTTCTGATTATCACCAAATCAATGTTTTGCTCATTGAGGCTTATGCTATTCCATGAACTGATGAGTTCATGATGGTGTGGCCCTGCTATGAGCCAGTAAGGAACTCACAGAAGGTCAGGTTACGCATTTCTGGTCACATAATGCTCGGTTTGAATGACATGGATGTCTATCAGATAATGGACTCTAATGGATTTCTGAGAAAGGTAAGAAAAGCATTTGAAGGTGATTTTCCTATCATTATAGAGACAAGGAAGTACAAAAATATCACAGACCAAAATATAAGAATTCAAGCTGAGCTTAGTTGGCTAACTATGGTAAAATCCAATCTTCTTTTTTTCCCTCCTTATTTTCATAGTTTTATTATTTTCTTCATTATAGTTTAAAAGTAGAAAATGGTTTCAACTTTTCTCAATTCACTCTGATAACAATACCTCTAGCATTTAAAGAACAGTGTTGCTTCACATGGATCTCTGTTCCAGTTGTGTACACCAAATCTAGAACGTAAACTTAAAAAGGAAAGTTCACCTGCAAATTTTAGCTTGGACCATAAATACTTGGTAGATATCCAAATCTGAAACAGTAGTTCCTTTTAGCAGGCATAAGGCAGTGTTACCTAAGAAGCTTTGTGTAGCTTCGAAAGGGAAAATAAGGACATCATAATTCTCAAGGTACAAAATAGCATACACTAGAAGGGGGGGGGCGGCAGAATGGTGCATTAATTTCTAGTCCTTCAAATACCATTTTCCTTTCTTATTTTCTTCTGCCCTGTCATTTGTAAATCATCACAGTTTAGCCATTTCTGATGAGGTTCAGCTTCAAGATTTAGATACCTAAACTAGTCACCGGTGTCAGCACATCTGCCAGTTAAGGCTGATTAAGCCCATATTATAGTAGCAGGAGATCTAATCAACACAGTCAGTACAGATATTCAGGTCTCCCACAGTAGATGTATATCTGGTGACCTCTTTATCTTTCTAGATGTCACGGACTGCATTGGTTAAGGGCTTGGTTTAGGTGTCTGCACATATGTTCCTAGTGTCACTAGAAATATCCTGAGATGTCCAGTCTGATCTACAATTTTTGGTCCAAAGGGACCTGAGTCTTTTCCAGATCCTGCATGTTATCTGCCAACTCCACTCTAAAACTGAGTTTTGAGAACATTAGTCTGTGAGCTAAATCTCGCCATTCATTTCCTTGATGTTTATGTATATCTGTTGCTCTACATTTAGAAACTTTGAAACTTCAGAAAATATATTTCAAATTCTGATATGATACAGGAAGGAGTGGATTAAAGGAAAGGTGTATTCTTACAAAATGTTTATTGCCTTCGTATAAGATGAATAATAACATTTAGAGGATAAGGCCATTAACAACTACAATGCTGTTTGTGAAATCAAGGCCATACTGACAAGCAATATGAAAGTAATATTGCTTATAAATAAAGTATTAAAGTATGAACATTGCTGAATCCAAAAGGTTCAGAAAAAGAAAAAAAAAACCCTATCATTGCTCTGGAAAATCAGCCTAACAGTAATAAATGAATAAATACATAAAACATTCAAGCATTTAAATTAGCAAATGAAGGTTAAGAGAGGACTTACTGATGTTCTGCGTAAATGCATCCTCATGGACAGCAGAATTCTGAAAGTAAAGGGCACTTTAGTTCATCGGGGGGGAAAAGTATAAGAAGCTGTAAAATGCACACTTTTAACAACTAGTATCATTAGTCATTGCAACAACAACTCTATCATTTATCTTTTTTGAACAGAAAATTAATGACTTTCTGAAAGGCATTCTAGGTCAAGTACAAGGTTTTAATTTTGATGTAGCAATAGCTTGAAGAAAATTTCTAGTAAAATATTCAAAACACTGAGTTAATGAAGTGGCTAAACTGTGATAATTTACAGATAAAAGGGTGAGAAAAGATACTTTTATTGTCAAAAAGTCAGACGATCTCTGCCTGGATCAACACATGACAAAAATATGCGTTTACTATATTATTAAGAACTAGATAAAATTTTACTTACTGCCAAGATCTATCCTTTCCTTATTTTTCTGAGTTTGTAGTTTGGTTTTTGCAATTATTTTTGTAAACAAAATATCCCTCTTCTACACAGAATTTGAATTTGCTTGGAAAAAATCTAAATGGTAGAACCATTTAGTATTTAAGTTTGAAGTTAATTGAGAACAAAACCCAAGCAGTTACCCACATATCAGGCCTGGAATTGCATGTATAGTCAATAATTACACATATTTCTGGCTTTGAAATAGTTTTAGGTCAAAAGTAGGAGAGGGAGAGACTTACTATAACATATTTTTGCTATTTGCATATGCATACATACATTGACTACCAATGTATACCTTTGGTTATTAGCAATTAAAACAGCTAAGTTACTCTATTAACTTACTGTTTCATAAAGCCACAGTCAATTTGTACACTAAGAAATTTTAAGAATGGTATCAGATTTGTGTGTACTGGAAGACTTTTACCAATTTTCATCTTCTACTTTGTAGTTCAGTTTTGGAAAAATGCAAGAAGGAAAGAATGAAGTAATGGACTTTGTTTTTTAATTCTCGTGTACAATAAATCACATATAGTGAAGACTTTTACTTAAGAGATAATTAAAATTGGAATGAAGAAATATGAAGTACCACTTTGGGGAAGAAATAAGAATAGTTGGAAAAACAGTGATTCATTAGTGTGATCCAGAAGGGAAAGTGAAAGAAGAGGGGGAAAAAAAAAAGTTTCAACACCCTTTTCTGATATGAGATGTATAAGAAATCTACTGACTAAGAGTGGTTTGTGGGACAGATGGATGGAATTCACTTACTATATTTCTTGAAATTATTAAATGTCACAGGCATATATAAATAGTATATATTTATTTTCCTTCCTGCTCTCTTTCCTTCATTCATAAGCTCCAGCCACCTCCAGTTTTGACTATCTGAAACCAAAACTGTAATCCTTAAAACACCTCCATTCAGCTGCCAATTTACCCCAGATGCTCTTAAACTCTAGTTTTCAATGTTATTTTTCCAAGCACCTGAAGTTCTGCTTCTTGGCACAATTAGACTCCCAAAGCTTTCACCATCAACAACATAGATGTATACATCACACTTCTGGGATACTTTCCTCCTTTAGAAACTACTGCTGCTGGCATTATTTTGCCTATTGTGTTTGTGTGGCTTAAAGAGAAACATTGGGTTAATGGTCATCAGCACTGGCTGCAGAGAATATGCCTCTCATTGCTAAACCTATACCTGACACTATCTTCCTTCTCACCCTTTGTTTCTGTTGAGGTCTCACCCAACAGGATGTATTTAAGCCTTATCAGGAACCAAAAATTCATTCGTGTTGCTACAGGGGTTAGTTGGCTGGTCACTGGTCAGTAGGAAAGTGCAGGTTCATCCTCTCAGGGTGGGAGCTGCTGTTTCTCTGGAGCAGAGTGAGTGTATCTTAACCTCGTGGGGTTTTTTTGGGGAAAAAAACAAACAAAAAAAAAACAACAACAAACAAACAAACAAAAAAAAAACCAACAAAAAACAACCTTTCGTTTTTCCTGAAAAGGAAAGCTGCTGTTCACTCAAACTTTACTTATTCCATGAGGTGTGGAATACCTTCAATAAGAGGGGTGGGAAGTCTCCCTATTCCCTACACAACAGTTGCAAGCTACTCACTAAGCTTTTATTTCAAATGAGATTTTTTTTTCTCTCTGTTTCCTTCTATTTTTTTTTCTTTAAAAGAAAGGCATGTCTGCTGCTGTGATAGAGAAAGAAAGATCACAAAGGCCTACCGTCAGTAAATGGTTTGTTCTGTTGGTGCCTAGTGATAAAAATTTCTTCTATTTGAATACTTAAGTCCTGCAGAGTGGTTAGATTTAAAAGATGCCCTTTTTCCAGTGCAGGACTTTAAAGTAACCCAGTCATAGACTGGCAGGCAAAGAACTAGGCAGAAAAGCTTACACTGTAATGAAGTGTAACTTGTGTTGTCTGACTGTTTTTACATAGCCAGAGAATGGCTCTCTGGAAACAGAGAAAACAAGCAAAACAAACTGGGGGGAGGACACACACGACCCCAGAAAACACCACCAAAACCAAAACAATCCAAGAAAAGAAAAAGGAGCAGGTGATATGACAGTCAAAACCACAAGAAATGAGAAATAAAGGTTGAAGAAAGTGAATTTAAATATGCCTCTATTTCAACAGAGAAATTTGTTTCATGCTTGCAATTAGGAGTCTGTAAGAAATTAATAATTAGAAAAGAAAATGAAGAAGGAACAGAACGAAGCAGGTTCTGCCCTAATAACGTCAAGAAAAAAAACACAAGGAGCCACAGTCCCCTGTGGTGATGCATACCATTTGAAGTATCTCACTTAATTATAGCTCTACTAATTTGTAGTAGTTGCTAAATAGATGTACTGTATCCTGTAGTCTTTGAAATACTGGTGAAATAGCATGCTACTCTATTTGTAATTTAGAGTCTCACCGCAAGCTGGAGCAGGTATTTGCCCATGTTGGTGAGAATGCCCTGCTTTTCTCCTTGATGAACATATCAGAAGTGGTCTTTCAATTGGCAGCCCAAGTAGATTCCTTATGTACGTAATGAAGGTGAAGTCCCGTAAATTAGGTTTTCTAATATGGAGTATAATGGTACATAAATCCTTGTCTGTATTTGAGATTTCATTCACCAAGACAAGAACTGTTTTGCAGTAGAGGTGTATAATTTTGGAGTCACTTGGGATACACCCTGGCATCATAGTTGATAGCAGAACTGCTATCTTCCTGGCATCATACTTGGTAGCAGATTGCTAGTATCATAGGCATAACTGTAGGAGTAATGGGCAAGTTCAGTCAGGTCATGGAGTAGAATTGTTCCCAGTGGTCTCTCCTCATTTAAAACCAGATTCATTTAAGATGAAGATATGCCTCATTGTTCTTCAGATAGTCTCCAGAGGGTCTGGCAGCTGGACTAAGCAGAAATTTGTTCTGATGGTAACAAGGTGCTCTAGAATAGCTCATACTTTACCAAACATATTTCTGCAAAGCATTTTGTGTATATATTTTATAACCAGAATAAATGTGCTGGCAATTGAAAACTGGAAGCCTGTTACTGGAAACTATTCTTGCAAACTGTACTGATCCAGTGCCAATAGCACATTTTAACATCTGCTGTTACCTTGCTGAAGTGTATGGATTTAGCTGTTACTAGGAACTTAATAAGCCCAGTGCCTTCATCAGCTGCTTTTGAAATCACTGTATCATATGAGGAATTCTTTAGGGAATTGAAGCCGTGGTGTGTCATAATAAATTTAGCAAATGACAAATGCAAACATATAGAAATATACATGCAGGCAAGGAAAAAATACATCTCCTGGGATGGATAGTTATTGGACTGTGAAAGCAGTTTAAAAATCAAATAAAGACCTAGAAAGTGTCTAGTAAAAAAAAAAAAAAAAAAAAAAAAAAAAAAAA
>JAVJGJ010000001.1:42362709-42416770 GCA_035590215.1 Microhierax caerulescens
AATGCACAAATGTTTTAAAATGGAAGTTGTTGGACAGTATCCCATGTACTTAAGAGTAATTTTTCATGTCATCCAGTGGTTTCTGAATTTGAAGAAATTTGAATATAAATAATTTCTTAAATATATCCAATCCAAAGGAAAAAGGTATTTTTTCCTTCTGTTTAATCCTCAAACAAAAAAGCGTAAATGAAAAAATAGAAGGAAAAAGGAATATAAAAATTACTACGTTGGAACATATCATTATTGATTTTTGCATATGTTGTGTTCATATTCAGCCAAAAAATATTGCAATGAAAACCTCTATTGACATTTACATGTTAAAATGTTTTTCTTGTCAAAGTTAGCAGCCTATATAGCTTGTTACAGTGCTACATTTCACAAGGTTATCATAGGTACCGCATCTCAATACACTGACATAAAACTCACTTGCAAATCCAATGTAAATTAGCCCTTCCCTTCTTAACAAAATCCTGATAACATATCTAATATAGTGAATTTCCCCTAAAAAATGTTTTGTCCCATTCACCTTGATACAAATAATAAAATAAATATAACATTGCATTTCTATTTATTACTTGAGATAAGCTTAATAATTTTTTTCTTTATCAATGGTTCTTGTAACTTTAGAATGCGAGTGGTTGTGTGTGTGCACATTTTACATTTGGCATGTAGATAGTCATCCACTGAACTGATGAGGGAAGGAGGATACTTATTTAGTTAGACTACTTAATTAAGAGCTGGAACTTATTGGCTCCACTTTCTGCTTTGTCTCTAGCTTTTAGTGTGACATTTTTACACTTTCATCTGTCTCTACAATGCCATACTTCATCCTTTAAAATGGGAAGAGTGTGGCTTGAATTCTTTCACTCTTTTTATGTCTTGCCTATTTAAAATGTGATGACTTGTTATAGGATTTGCCTGCCTGAAGCTCCAATGTTAGCTTCTATTACAAGGTAAATGACAAATATTGTTTATCTGCTGCAGGAAATATGGCATAAAATAATGAATTATTTACACTTTCAAACCACCGTACTGTAGCCACAACTATACTCTTATTTCACCTTTGTTCCCTCTTGAAAATGCTTAAAAAGGTTTACCTTGGAAATTGGCAGGATGAATAATACAAAGAATGGGCTGTTAGACAGAGCTGCAAATTAGGGATAGCACTAAGCATATTGAATTCTTCTCTTTCATAAGAGCACATTAGTAAAAAGTCAGTTATTAACTCTGCTACTTGATTTATTTGAACATTTTGAATGTATTAGAGGTCAATGTATGTAAGAGGTTTTTTTTTTTTTAATTATTATTTCAAGTGGAAATTAGGTTCTCAGAGGGTAAGTAGATTATAATAGATCCCAGCTCCTAGGCCCATGCATGGTATGTCAGTAGGATTTAATATAACTCGTAGAATATATTCTTCAGAGAATAAGAATTACGTGTAATTTTCTCTTTTATTTAATGAGACTATATGCTCTTCAATAGGTATTTTCAGTGTGATTTGGTAGTGAATTCTTACAGAGACATCCAGGCCTTAGCTTTATCAGTACTTTAAAAAAAAAAAATAAAAAAAAATCTGATTACTTCTTCTTGTACCTTTCCAATTTAAAGTCACATTCACAGTTTAGTATGCAAATTTATCATCAGGTTCAGTCATACTGCATCACTTATGAGAATATTGAGCTGTGCAGGTCCAGTGAAATCTCATTGAACAATTAAATGAAGGCAGAGAGTCTGCAAAAAATTAACAGTTAAACAGGTGAATTATATGCCATAAAAGGGAGGGGAATGAGAGACCACCACTTGCATTGCTGGGACATGAGCTCAATGTGCAAATGATCCTGACAGTGTCTAGGACATATTGGTACAGAATGCATTGTTTATGAAATCGGACTTTTGTAACCTTAACAGATTTTTAATCTCCTGATTCCATTAAGGTGCCATGATAAAGAAAGAATAATTTAATTTATTAACTGATTTACTATTTATTTAGAAACTGAACTGATAGGATTATTTATTGAAATATCTGGAAGGTGTTTTTCCTTAATTTAAGCAAACGCAAACCACAGTAGTTGCAGAATCTATTGTATCTGCTGTCAGAAAATGATGTGACTGTGCAGGCACAAGAAGGGATCAGATTGTTCCTGTGTCTTGTTTAGCCATGAAGTGGGGAGAACACAACAGCAAAGAAAAATCAGTTTTTTCCATCCGTGGGATGGGAAGTAATGTTACTTTTCCTTTCGCCCAAGTCTGAAATGCGTACTGCCCTTACTGCTGTTGCGGGCCAAACGAAGTTGCTTTCTAATCTAGGTGTAAATCATATTTTGATAAGTAATGCCTCTCTAAGCGTAAATGGTAAATCTTATTCTGGTTATTTTTGGGAAACCAAGAGTTTGTAAAATATTTCTGGGGTCCTGCTTAGGCAGGTCCTTGGAGGAGGGGATACAGAAAGAAGTAGAAAACTTCAGATAAAAAGACCAGTTCTTCAAGATGACCTCAGCTGGAAATGCTGAAGTGCTGATTTGTGTTTGTCTGAGGCTGGCTTTTTTTGGAAAAGAGGCAGAATCTTGAGAACATGAGTAGGAAATAGTTTAATTTTAATTATTGTTTTTTTCTGGCTGATGAATCCCCATCAGACTTTGCTGTTATGACTTTTAGAATCTCTGAACCAGTCCTCCCAGTGCAATATTTTATTTGGGGGTTTACATTTGTTTTTACTTTCAGAGATTTTTTCCCCCCGCACTTGTCTGAGATACAGATATATTCTTAGAAAAATAATCACTATATTCTTGTAGTTGCATGTAGACTTCAATTGCCAGAAGAAGATAAGAACTAGAAATATCTTCCCACTGGTTTATTTTGTCCTAATTCCTATTTGTTCAGTGTTAAATAATCTTAGTGGTCCAAGAAACTACAATGCTGGAAGGTTTCAGAATCTTCTACCTACTTACTGGTTTTAATGTATTAAGGAGAAATTGATTTCTCTTCACTGTTATAAATGCTTTTCAGAAAACTAAAAAGGCTGTTTTGAGAATCAGTACATTATTAGAAATATTCTGACAATCTGTAAGTGTTTTTTTGAAGCAAATATAGAACTGAAACATAACAGGACATTTTTTGTCTTCAATTGAGACAAAAATTTCAACATTAAAGTAACAATCAGGCTTATCTGATTTCCTGAATTAGAAAATTACTGCAGATGTACAGTAGACAGAACAAATTTCATGGAATTCATTCTCTGGAAACAGCAATACCAGATTGTCTCCATTTAGGAAGAAATTAGATATTCCTTTGGAAATTCTGACTATACCTTTGCAATTTAACTTTAGCTCTAGAATAGAACTGCATGGAATCTAGGAATCTCAAAAATCCACCTTCCCTATGAGATTAAATTATTGTTATCCTACAGCTAGTCAAGGTAGTGTACTTTTCTTTACCAAGAATTCTCTGCAGGGAAGAAAGCGAGCTATTGATTCTAACACAATAGATAGGTTTCTCATTATGTTGGGTTTGAGCTCTACTAGAATTGTAGGCTAGATCCTTAGCTAGTGCTATCTAGTATTAGTGTCAAAGGAGAAAGAAATCTTACAATGCATCAGGTAAGGATCTTTCTACAGGGTAAGAGTAGTATTTTATAAGCATGCATGAAACTTCAATTTAAATATTGTAATGTGCTGCAAATGGAAATATAATCACGCAAGTGGGATTTGCAAAAGAAAATGTAGGTTGCTACTTGACAATTTTACAAATAATTTAGATAATTATTTATTGCTGTGGAAGTTAATGTCAGGATTGGTTCATGAATAAAGTGGTTTCTTGTGTTTTGAGCAGCTTGTGTCACTGTTGTCAGCTCAAGTAAAGTGCTGGGGTAATGGTGGTGTTCTTATTATCAATACTTATTATTTATTGAGGCTGTCATTGTAAGTGGTGCATAACAAATATAAGTCAAGGCAGGTTTTCAGTGGTAAAACTTGGATAAACTCATTAGACAAATCCTGCCTGAGCCAGAAATTCAAACAAAGGAAAGGAGAATGGAAAAATAAAATCATTTATTCAGAGTCTAGCTAGCACACATGGACAGCTGAAGTTCTATCTGGGCCTGAATGGGAGCTCACACCATCACAGGTTCTGAAGAGATGAAGGAAGAAAAATGATAAATGAGGGTAGTGATGCTTCTTCACTGTGTCCTGAGTTATCTGATGTGTTACAACATGAGTTCCTCATTATCTATATATAAAGAAAAAGTGTTACTTCAGTTTATAGGAACAGAGGAAAAAAAAAACTTCCACTGGTGTCAGATGGAAGAAAAAATTATAGCCATAATTAATCTGCATATTGGCGGTGATTTAGCTTTTTTATTGCTGTATTTCTCACAGATAATATTCAGACCAAACTCTTGGACTCATCAGCTGAAAGCTTTTGGGAACAGAGTACCCCAGAAGCACTGTTTGGGGTAATCATCAGACTCTTTCATAATGAATTCCTGTGTCCCATCTCTTTTTGAGCTGGTTTTCATGGAGAAATTGTTCTTGAAAAAGACTGTGAAATGAAAAGATTATTATTATGAAATAATTTCTGAATGATGGTGACTTTATTACATAGATTTAATGCAAATTAACTAAAGCCAAGTGTTTTTGAACTTGTATGACTGCATAATGACATGCATGTGCAATTCTCAATTGCTTGTCATATTCCCTGTGAAGATAAATCTTGTGTATAGAAGACAGGCCACCAGAACAACTATAATTATTAACAGAATTTTATATCCATTATGCTGGGGAGAGGAATTGCCAGTCATTTAGAATAGAATTCCTTCTGTCTGTATAGTGGTCTGAAAATGTTGACTACTGTACTCTGCTTCCCTCAGAGATGGGTAGATGGCTGCCAGAATTCATGGTGGTTAAAGACAGCAGATTTTTCAAGGGAGGGCTGGCCACTGCATATTTGAAGGTGATTGTGAGTTTCTTTTCAAAAGGCCCCAGGGAAGCTTGCAAAGGACTTTAAATAATTCACATGGCAAAAATGCATCCGGAGAGCTTAAAGTCAATAAAGCCTCTAGCTCTTTATAGTACTTTATGACTGAGTCCTAGTATATTAATTGAAGCTCTCAGAGGCAAAGACACCATATTCTCAATCTGCTTGGGTGCAAATGTGAGATACCATATGGGAATTAGCCCCAAGAGGGAGGACACAATAAACCCACAGTCAGAAAGCTTAAATAAGAAGTGGGATTGATTTCTTTAGCATAAATAACACTTTTGCTACCCTGCATTTCATGAGCCTACATTTCTGATGTGAATAATTTTGAGTAGAAAAAGTGTGAGAGAGTAGAAATCTGTGTGGGATGGAAGATAAATTTAGGTCTGTAATGAGGGACAGTTTGAATTATGTGCCCAGTGTATCAGCTGTTAAAGACATTTTTCTTTGCTGCTCAAAATGCAGAAGTTTCAAAATGTTTTCCACACAACACTATTTCTTTCACTTCCTGTGGATGCTGTGGGCTTCTTAAAAAGAAAAAATCTGCAAATAATATAAAAAGCTTTCAGCAGAGCCCCTGACTTGTTTCCTACAGCCTATCCTCAAAGGAAGTGAAAACCAGCTCTGACCAAGCAGTTATGTTAAAAATATAACACTTCAGCAGATGCAGAGAACGTACAAGACAGATTTGATAACATAATTGAAAACAATTACCCTTGTTTGGGTTAAAATTAATGTCCCATTTTGTTCATTTTAACAGGCTTTTTCAAATTCACTAAGAAAAGATGCAACTTTCTGACTAATTTGAAACCTATTTGGAAGATATGGAGCCTGTTTATCCATGGTTTTCACCATTCTGTCTGTACAATCTAGAGAAATTAGAAACATTGGCTCTTTGAAGATAAATGTAAGGTTTTTACTCTACTGTTGTTGATGCCAGTCATCCAGTTGCCACCAAATTTTAGGAGGAGAGAGCAAACACCATGAGCACCAAGAGTTAGGGCGTGGAAAGTGTGATCATCGTGTGTCATTTAGGTTACTGCTTTCTGTTAATTTCTTAACAGGTTATACTTGTTCAATTGTAAGACTGATTATTCCATAATCATAGGATTCAGCTGAAGAAGCAAGAAAAATCATGGCATGGCTAAATAAAGGCCTTCAAGAAAGGAGGTGGAATAAACTTTATGTGAAGTTTTGCATAAAAAACCTACTTTGTCTCCAAATCTATAACAATAAGTTAATAATTACTCCATTTGCAGGGATGACTGGCTCAGATTAACTGAAATGTTCAGGAGTGTAAAGATCTTAGCTGAATCCTGGACATATCTTGCTGTTAAAGTCCCAGGGATATATGTGATACAATGATCTCTGTTGGCTAAACAATATTTGTAAATAGCTTGGAGAAGAGTATCTATACAAGTCAAAGTTATTAATCTGAGAAATTTTCCATTCATGTCTCTAAACCTTTTCTATTGCCTCCCACTTCTACAACTTCTTCCCACTTCTAATCTATCAACATTTAGTTATCCTGTGGTGTTCTGAAAAAAACCCTGTGATTTGACCCCTGCCTTTCTTGGTTTGAGTCCTGGTTCCCCCAAACACAGCAGCATCTAGGCAGAGGCTATAAAATTCCTTCTGTAGCAAGAGAGGGAATTCCTTTAGAAGGAATTCCCTTGTAAAGCCTGTCAGTGCTGTTTCTTAAGCAGCTGGGAATATTTGCTATCAAGTTAGGAAGGAAATACATGCTCAAACCTAAGATATGCAGTACAGCATCCAGTGTCCTACAGAGCACAGTACTTAGATATCCCAGAAAAAGATACATGAATTTCACATTAGGCAGAAGTGTAATAATCTGTTATTTACATTATGTCTTCTGCTAAGCTCTAATACTCAAAGCCTCTATTAAAACTGAAGGATGGTGCTTAATAACCTTTCAGAACATATTAGCATTAACTACTATAGCTCTGTGTATTTTTTGTAGTTTTACCAATGTGCAGTCTTTCTTTCTGTCTATTAAACCTTGTGACCTGGAAGTGGGTTTTGTTTGTCTGTCAGTGATGCTCTGAAATATGGTGCTTACCTGATTAGTGCTGAAGTGTGGTACTCTTTTTCTCACAGAAACTGTCATGCTTCATTGTTCAAGTGACTGTTACCCACCACCCTCTTCATAATCCCTTTTAATAATTGAATAATAGTCCCATTTAATAATGGGGAAAATTGATACCCTTTGCACCAGGTTTCACTATCTTTATGTCCTACATGCTGGTCCACACTGACCTGGGAGTGTAGGGATGAGATATTCTGAGAACAAGGAGTATAATTTAGTTTCCCATTAAGCAGTGCCAGGAAGATGTTAGAAGGAAAAGAATTATGAATGTCAGAAGCCCTGCAATCTTCTTGTTCTTCTATCCTTAACTTCAGTGTGAACGTAACATTTTGGTCCTCAACTCAGCTGCCAGCAGAGGGTATGAAAGCTGGGAGATGTCACGTGCAGAATTTGTCACTGGAGCTGAAAGGCTCCTCTGTCTGTTTGGCAGGTAAAATTGGAAAGCTGTGTCCATCCGTCCACCCGCCCGCCCACCCATCCATCTATCCATTCCCACCTCCTTATGGTGTCAGCAGGTGCTGAAGTGAGTCGTGGCCTGTTTCCCCCTCGGAGTCGCGGCCTGTTTCCCCCTGGGAAGGCGCAGTTGTGTTAATGCAGGATATGCAGAGCGCACTCCTGGCAGAGAGCTCTTCAGCGGTTGGCATAGGTAAACCAGCCCAACTCAACACAGAGTAAAGTGCAGACATAGCTAAATGAGTATCCATAGCATGCAATTGTCACAAAGGAGAGAAGTGGACAGGATTTGGGTTAAAGCTGGGAGGATATCAAGTCAATTTGTTCCCTTTTGGGAATGAAGGCAAACACCATGACTCAGGGATCAGCAGGACTGTAGGACTGAAAATTGAGGCCACCTTTGGCTCCATCTGTGTTGGACTCAGTGACACAGCATCTGGTGCTGTTCCTCAGAGTCTGGAAAGCTTGAATAATCTTGGTAAAAAGAGGAAAGTTAAAAAAAATCTGGGCTATCCATGAATTTCCCAGAAAAACTACTATCCTGCAGTATAGAGAGGAAAGGAGCCAGGTGATACCAAATTAAAGTGTTTAAATGGCATCAGACTGATAATTTTGACTGAGGAATATTGGGCCAAGTGTACGTGGGTGGGTTGTACCAATGTGGTGGCCTTCATGTAAATCATTTCTTCATCAAGACACCATTAAACAAATGAGAGAGAGCAGGCTAAAATGGAGCAGTCATGTCTGAATACTCAGGCGTGAAATCTGAGCTGGAAATCTTTTACATCTGACAAAGTCAAACCCCAGATTGCATATTAAGAACACGTATGTATGGAGTGTCGCCAACACTGTGCTCAGAAAGGAAATGTGATGAGGCTGGTGATTCTCAAGAATCTGAATGCAAGGAGAATTGCCAGGGTCAGTATCAGGTGCTCATAATGGGAGACCACTGAGAAATACAGGACTCTAAACAGTAATTCATTAAAGTTGTACGTAATGAAATTGCTGGGCAGGAATTTATTATAGACTACCTAATTTCTCTAAAGAATGACCTAAACTACATCAAAAATTGTGCTACGCTGAGCAATTTTAGCTGAGGAATACTAATTAGGCATTGCAACATAACCCACTTAATTCTCAAAACATCAGAAATACAGCAAAACCTTGCAGCAAGGGATAATTTGTATATCCTCAATAAAAAGGTAATAACTAATTTTAAATACAGTTACTCTGCAACTAAGCCATGATTATTGCCTGGTCAGGCTTGCTTTGTGCAAAGGGTTTGTGGCCACCAACAAAAAGTGGGAACGCTGCAAATAGTTCCCACTATTTGGAACTAGGAAGTGGCAAACTACAACAGGCATTAAAAAAACTACAAACAGGACATCTTAAAAACATATTTGCCTTCCCCCAAGTCTGAGGATAACAGGAATGAGAGAGGACTGCTTGAGCTTGTTTGGGAAGCAAACAGAAGACAAGTGCAGAAGGTGAGACAGCAGTTGATGTCAAATGCAGATGGACTACAAATGATGATGGCAAGTGCAGAGATAGGCTGTTGCTGTGTTTGGGAAGGGGTAGCCTACCTGTCCAGGCATAGCTTGAGAGGTGAAAGTGGGAAAACAGATGTCGCTGATTATGCAGGTAGAATGGATATCTGCTCGTTAATGACAGAGGCATATACTGATACCACCCTAAATAGTGTGAGGAAGAAAAATATGCTGCTGTTCCCTTGTCATGTGTCAGCTGCAAGCTGTTCACCTGCTGAAAAAAAAATGATCAAGCTTTCTCTGGTCTTGTAGATGGAATAAAAAACTTGCTAACCCTGGTAAATTAGCAAACCAAGTTAACTTATAAGCATTAAAGGAGTTAGCGAAGGGACCCTCTGAATCATAATTGTTTGTACCAACCAAGTTTGGATTCCAAAGATTAAAAGATTACTAATTTCAATATTGAAAAGGGCTAAAATGCATTAAGTGGGGAAATATATTGCATCAGTTGATCTATTCTAGGTGAAGTAACATAACTAGTAAAATATGGAAGCAGACTCCAGCAGCGAAGGGTTAGAGGGAAAAAAACCCATGAAATTAATGTCAGCATAGCTTCAAAGAAAGAAATTTTTGTAAAAGCAGAACATGTTCTATTTGACAGAATTTCAAGTCTAGCTCAAAAGGTCTGTTTATGATAAACTCTGGTTTTCTCTAAAGCATTTGAAGATGACTGTCTGACATTTGAATAAAAGAAACTTCCTGTATGTAGAAAGAACAGAGAACATTAGGTGGATTAATAACTTTATAACAAACAGATCTCAATTTAAGTTCTTAATGGGGGAGATGTCATTAAAGAACTTGTTTCTTATGGGTTCCAGTCCTATATCCAATAACCTATATCTTGTCAAATCATGAATACAGCAGAAAGATTGCTGGAATATAAATAACGTGGCAAAATCTGAGATACCTGGGAAAATGGTCATAATTCACCAAAATAAATTCTGATACATTTGGGAATACAGAACTCAGTTTTTCCTGCAAGGTAGGAGAGTCTCCTGGAGTGCAGGGCCCTAGAGAAGATGTAAGAGTTATCCCAGTCATCTCAGTTTTCATTCACTGATGTTTTGACAACGGACTGCAACAGCTCTCCTTTTCCATTTGGTTCAGTTTGTTACTCAGAATTTTTCAGTCATCAATGAGTTCTTGAGACCTTGGGATTTGTATTTAACTATCCAGAGATTCTAAACAGTTTTCGTGCATTGGATCTTTACAGTGTCTTAGTGTTGAAAATTTCTCAAAAGGAACTTCTGTTCAAAATTAGTTCTTCCCCATTCTAGTCTGTTGTGCTGTGTGTTATTCTATTAAATTAGTTATTTGTATGTAAGAGAGAGGAAGGGAAGACTGGCTTGAAAATGTTTTACAGCTAAAGAGAAGCTCCACTGAATTATTTTCCTTTGTTACTCTTTATGCAAAATGGGGCTGATGAAGGAACAGCAATCTGGCAGCCCGTTACAGCCGTCTAGATGAACCGTATTGAAATAATGACCAGTCAAATTACATGAATTGTGCTGTTCTTTGCACAGACAGGTGACTACTTTATTCCCTACCATGCATAAATAATAACCTACATACCCATTTAAAACAAACAAACAAACAAAAAAAAAAAAAAAGGAAAAAAAAAAAGAAGAAAAGAAAAGGAAATGAAAGCCTGTATGTCATGCAAAGAGAAGTAAACACTGACTGTCAGAAAAATCAAACAGGAGATACCAAGCATAGCTAAATTTTAGGCATATGTGAGAGCTTTTCTGGCTGGCAGGTGAGCTTGACTCATATCTGCTTCCTACTGGAAATGGTATTTATACTTCATCAGTCCCTTCAGGTGTTCTGGTAGACTTATTCCGATAATTCTACCATTATAATAAATTTGGTGAAACCCTATTGTGTCCCATCTTTCTTGCTGAGGGAGGCAGAATGGAATAGTCATTGCTGAATGGTGAGCTACCTGAATGGATGTCTATTATAGTTAGAAGGAATGTGTTTTTTTTCCTGTCTTCCTATATTTGTCCATTAAGGCTGAGAGATTCAAAGGAATATGACAGTTAGCTATCCAGATTGCAAACCTGTGGGAGTGAAATGGGATCGTTTATGCTTTTTATCCATAAAGGATATCTCAATGGATATCCAGACGGGGACATTAGTACTAACATATCCTGAAAAGAGGAGAACCTGCAAAAGTGTTTAACAGTTCTAACTTTCCTGTGCCACTTTTAATTGCTTCTGTTCGGTCTTATGCTGAAACTTGTCCAGTGAAACCACATCAAAACCTATGAATATGGCTATCGTTTCAGCCTGTGCCTTCGCTCAAAGCATCTAATAAAGCAATGCTGCTCTCATGCGGGCACAGATTTGAAGCACCTTTACTGATTGTAAGTGCTCCAAATATAAACTTGGACAACTAATTCTCATTTCACTAATACTAGAAAACATACGGCCAGATTCTTATTTTAAATTCTCTGGGTTTGAGGGAGTTTTGTTGGTGGTGGTGGTGGTTTTTCTCTGGTTGATTTCGGTGATAGTGATTTACTTTGCTCCGCAGGTAACAGGCATCAATACTAGAAGAGAACCAATAAAAATCAGTAGAGCTTTGATTTCAAACCAGCATCAGGCACTGATATTGTCAGGTCTATGAACCCAGAAGCAATAACACACTCATTAAAAAAAAGAAAGTTTCTAAAACACCCGCAAACTTTTGTTGATGTATATAAAAGAAACTGAAGAGGGGAAGCTTCAATACTGTGTACAGTTTCACCTGATTTTGCCAATATCTTTGAGCTTAATTCAATGTTTATTTCTTTTGTGCAATCCTGCACAAAATAATGGGATCGCAACAGATAAAATTCTAGGTACAGAGCAATTAGTTTTTGTCTTCTTCCCATCTTTCAAAATGACCGGTGTCAGTTTACTGCAAATGTCTTTGCTACTCAATGCAGAATGCTAATTAAGGATGCTGACTTATATTTTCCTGTTTCTTTATTCGAACATTCAAAACAGTGCTAATTAGTCTGACTATATAAAAAACAACAGTCTCCAACTGGTTTAGTTACAGCTCCATTTATTCCCTATACAAAGACCCCCTTCTTGCCTTGATTTTAGTGTGTACATGTGCATATATGTGGTTTTGCTGTCAAATAATTTTTCTAATGGCAGGAATGTTCAGTCCAGTAATTCCCAGAGAAGATTGTTTCCATTCTCTGCTGTGCACAGCTCTATGTACTGCCCAAACACGGAAGCATGGCTGTGTGGCTGTACGTACGTTTAAGGGAATGTTTAGCTTTTTGACTTTTTTTTTAAAGGACCTGAAGTTATCTTGTTTAGGTATACTGTGCTGGTTCAGGTTTTTATTCAGCTTCTGGCCAGAGGCAACTCAGGGCTGGAAGCTGTTTCTGAATACTTTCCCTGAGCATCCTGACACTCTGATTATGCTGAGGAAAGCTTTCTTCCTCCCTTTTCCTCATTCTGTAAGGCTGGGATGATAGGGAAAGCCTTGTTTTATTTATCCTTTAGAAAATTCAGTTGTGGACATGTCTGACCCAGCTATACAGCTAACAGGCGTGGTAGTCTGAGAGGCAAAGGTGCCCTCTGATAATGGTGGTGCAGCTCTCCCGGTGTCACTGGGCTACAGCTGGGGAAGGGGAGATGAGGATTAGTGTAAGTTAAGGGAGTGAAAGGTGCATAAAGGTCAGAGAGGGAATATGAAAAGCAAGATGAATTGGGTTTTATAACCTATAACCTCAGTCAGTCTCTGGAGGTGACTCTCCATTGATGTCTCTGTTGACATATCTACACTGAGGATCAGGCTTCTGGGTTAGACAGTTCAAGTTGTTGCCTCAGGCAGATGGACCATGGCCATGTGACTTTCCAGCTGAAACTGTCTCCTCATGTCTCTATCGCCTTCCACATCGCTAACTAGGAGGCAGGAGTTGCAGCTCCTCTGTCCCTGAATGAGGGGAAGAGAAATGGAGGTGCAGCAGCCCAAAGAGCACGGTGGGGTCACTGAAAGTCTAGTCAAATTGTACCACATTGCCAGCTGCGGTTGCCCAAAGGCCACGCTGGGTTTTGAAGATCAGTACCTTTTGAGGATAAGTATCCTTTGAGGATACACGTGATCTATTCAAGAGGCTTGGCAAACGGGCTGTAGTGACTCACGCTCCCCACCCCCACCCCCCACCCCAATTAGTCTTTTATTGCAATCACTTAGCATTTTAGGGTTATTTTTAATGGAGGTTTAGCAGCCAGTTTTTGGTAGCCTGGTCTTTTATACTATTAAGCATTTTTTTAAGCAGCAGGTGTGACATTCCTTCATCTTTTCCTTCAGGTTTGTTGCCTGAACTTGACTTTTACTCCAATTTTCCCGACAAATAAATTAGTTCATAACATTTTTAATGTTGTTATTGTTATTCACTGTATGCCAGGTGTTATATTAACTCTAACTTCTGGCAGTATCCTGCTTTTACAGAGCCCTTTTTGTCACCTAACACTGCAGTTTAATTGGTTTCCAGCTCAGTGCACGGCTCTCACTCACGTACACACACAGAGGCACTGCCACACGCTCGGCGCTTCCCTCACGGCTCGGGATGGAGGCTGAACATAAGAAATCAAAGCCTGCAGCAAGGCTGAGCCTGTTAGAACCAGTGGGCCTGGTACTGAAGGGTATATTGATTTTCTACAACTTCCAGGGAGGTAACAACAAACATTTTATCATCGACTATACTCTATGTTCTTCTTAGGTCACTTCTGCATGCTGCAGTCCAGATGGGCTCTTTGCTCAGCGTGGTACTGCATACTGTGTTTTCATTTTCGAAATTCAGTATCTTACCTAAAGTCTGAAGAAGAATATCTGTGTCTGCTGGAAATACAATGGAGAGTTTCTAAAATGTATCTTTCATGGTTCTTATTTGGAACCCACTGTTGTACTACATGATTTTATTTATAATCTTTATTGTAGTTGTACTTAGAATATATGTGACATAGGGCATCAACTTTATTCTCCAATTTACAGTTAAAAAACAAAACCCTGTACCTTCAAAGTTACACAAGTGTCTAATTCCAGTGGGAAAGCCCATTTGGCTTTAAGCTTTAAGGTCTGGGATTAAATTATATGTTCAAGGGCAAAATAGCCTGTAGCTATAAACTGAAAACTATAGGTAGCAAGTCCTATTTTGAATTTTCTGCCTTGACAGTCTCTTAAAGCTGCATTTCTACAAAACAGATAATTTCTAAAAATTTTACTTTAAAATAATTTATATCATTACATTCCTAAATTTTCTTACATGTGTTGGGTCCTCATGCTGTTATTATTGAAATTCTTCCTAATGTTAGATGTAGGGACTCTGGGAACAGAGCCTACGGGAAGGCTGCTTTGCTCCTTTACAGTACTACCATTTTACCTAAACTTCTGTGGCTTCTCCCTTTCTCATTCTCCTCCCATGTGTAATCACTTCTGGCGTTTGCACAGCTTGGCACTTCCCTCTCGTGTTGCCCACCTTGTGTCCTGGGGCTCCAACGATGACAAATCATTCCGTAGTGGGATTTCTCTATTATTCTGCGGGCCCTGGAAGCTGCTCTGTCGTACCTTCAGACGTGCTATTCCCATTGCAATGCCATGGCTGGGGATAGTCACAGGTGACTGTTCCCGCCTGGGTCTGAGCATGGTGGAGAAGCTTGCAGGTTGCTCTTTCTACTTGCACTTGCTCCTTTTCCTCAAGGTTATGCTTTTTGCTTTCTAAACCAGTAAATCACGTCTAGAGCGTTTTGGTTTTGCTTAGTGCTGTACCTCTACCATGTTGGCTCCCAGAGCACCTTTGATTTAATGGAAGCGCAAGGATGTTTTGATCCCAGGGGATATGCTAGTCACAGCTTTGCTGGCAGCACATCTCCCAGCCCAGACGGATGAGGGCTAGGGTTTGGAGTGGGGAGCAGTGTACCACTTCTCCAGACTGACCATGAGCTCAGCGTCTTGATTCCCTTGAGAAAAGTACAACTGACAGCTGTTAAATCACAATGGTGAAAACTTCAGTCCTGTTTGAAAGGCTCTCGGGCCAGGGCTAAAAACGCTGTCAGTACCCTTTCCTGACTACTTTGCATTACTTTGAATCCTGTTCCTGCTGGGCCTCAAAACAGTGTTGTTCACGACACAAAGCTCCTTGGATCAGGTATCTTTTCTTACTTGCTGACAAAATACCTATAGATGTGTGTGTGTGTGTGTGTATATATATATATATATATATATAACACTATAGGGATTTAGTTTCTTTGTTGTTATTTTTGTTTTCTGTCTGTGTAATTTTGGCTATTAATTGGGAAGGTGGGCTAGGTTGACCAGAAGGTGCAGGATGAGCAGGTTTTCTCTTCTTGTGCATTTCTTGCACAGCTGTGTGGAATTTCTGTCTGCTGCTTTCATATTTGGCTTAGCAAATTCAGAATGTAACTATAAGCCCTAACATTTTAGTCATTGAGATGGGTCATAACGATTTTTGATGTGGCAACTGAATCAAACATGGGTGATCTGAAATCAGTAATGGGATATTTTAGGTGTTGGCCTGTATTTGCAATGAATGCACACAAAGACATGGGGAAAAAAGGGACCAAGTTTTCTTGTTTCTGCCCAGTGTTTGTTGTTTTGTTTGTTTGTTTTCTGCTAGAGGATAAGATATTTCTTTAGATGTATGTAAAGGAGGAGGTGGCAACAGACATATAACATATAATTCAGCTTCTTCCTCCTAGAGAGGAGTTCTGGGCAGTTTTTAAGGTGGAGAGAGTTGGACTCAGTAGTGCAGAACTTTGGAGACTTATATCTTATATCACTTAAACATGTGGGCTCTCTTTTCCTTTCATGCAAGGGCGGTCACAAGATGCCTGATTCAAGAAAGTGCTGGTCTAATCTAGCTAATCACTGGATTCCAGTCAAAGGATGTGTGGGTTAAGGGAGGACAGTTGTTTCTGCCAAGTACTTGATCAGAAAACAGTAACAATTAGAAATTAACGCTTTCCTTTTGCAAGCCAAATATTAGCACATTTATTACTTTCCAAAATTATTATGAAAGGGCTGCTATAATTGTTATTAATCAATCTATTAAAAGTAATGGGGCATGATACCTATTACCTTAATAATGAGTTTTAGTATCGGAGAGTCCATCCATATTGCTTTTATGTGTTGAAGTCCACATCCTTGTTTAGTGATTGTCTAGGCTGGAAATAAAATCTTTTGCCAGGAGAGTAATTCACTCTGAGAGGTGACACATTAGCCCTGATTTATTTTAATAAACACGTGGAACAATAGCTGAGAAATGAAACAGAAGAAGGTCTTAAAAAGATTGGTCAGGGTGAGTTTGGTACAATGCTCTGGGTGATGCTCTGTTTGTATTGAGAAAGGAATGTACTCTGAATAATTAGAAAAGCACTCTGAATAAGGAAAGGTTCCACTGAAGATGTTGAAGTAAAGGAATGTACCAGCACTGACAATGTTAAAAGCATGTACTCTGAATAATTAGAAAAGATAAGGTGGGTACCTGAAGGAGATAAGGAGACCGTGAATCAGAAAATCTTTGAACAAAGAAAGTTGAAAGGTTTACTCCACCTAGATCCCACCTATTGTGAATGGAATGACTGGGTGTCAAAATCAAATGAATATGTACGTAAAGATATTGAATCCTCTCGCGAAAACTGTACGAATTACCTAACTTGTCACTGAAAACTTCGGAGCTCTGAACAGTTACTCTGTGCAGTTTTAGCATCAGAACAAACATTTTTTTATAGCAAATGTAATTACCCAGCAGAGTTTGTCACAGAGTAGTTACCTTTCATTTAAGGCAAAGTGAAAACACCAAGGAAATTTTCATGACGGATTTTTTAAAGGTCAGGGTGTCTGTTCTCCCAGCCATGTGTGTAAATACAGAGAAACCAGAAGAAAAGAGAAGGTCAACACATTGTGATACTGCTCAGGGACACTCAGATCCTTGCTCTGTGCCGTGAGGGGGGATGGGAGAAGCTGAGGCTTTTGGCTTCTCTTTGTCTTAATCATTTCTTCATCCATAAAGCCGAGGAATGTGGGCACTTCCCTATATCAGTGACCTCGCGTGAGGTTTAGTTCAGTAGCATCCATTACAGCTCAGACACTGACGTGGAACAAGAGGCAGAGAAAAATGTGGACAGACCATTCTGCAGAGCTGCTGTTTTTCAAGTGAAAATTTCCTTCTGTCCAACAGCTGACGAACACACATTTCCTCTCCTTTAAATGTTTCCAGGGTAATAAAGCTAGGTAGTCAGTTGCTGCCAACTAGGATGCAACAGTTTTCTGAGCATTCTTTGATGTTGCGTTTAAGGAGTATTTCTGGGTTTAGAAGTGCTGTTAAGCAAGTGACTAGCATTCTACCAGATGACACCTGAGTGACAGTCTTTCATAACCATGGCAGGATGTAATTAGTATCTCTGACAGGACATGCAAATCCTTCAGGTGTTAGTTAACTCATGAAATCTTTTTTAGGATAATGGACTTGTGCCTCGTAACATTAGGAGACAGAGTCTGGTAAGAAGATAGCTCAGACAGCTAATGTGAAGGTTGCAATTCTGCATGGGTTTTGTACAGGTCCTGATGTAAAGAACTGAGAGATCTGGTTTGCTGTTTCCTTAAGCAAACTGTTTAGTCAACTTTACTAAGACCTGCTTTTATCTTTTTACTTTCACTTCTGTCTCAACCAACACCCACTAATGAGCTACAAGCGTTAATCCCATTGATGTATGATTAGGAGTTTACATGTTAGTATGAAATATAAGGTTCAGTGTACAGAAAAAAAGCAAACAAAAAACCCTTCAGAAAGAGATTTACTCATTGTCTGCCCAAGTGGGGGAGAGCTGTTAATATTTTCCTAATGTCTAGTCAAGTGCAAGAGATAACACCTATTTTTCTGAAGGGCCATTATAATTTCCAAGGCAGGAAGGGCAGTCAATATCTGGAAGAAGGAGTGCTGAAACTGCCTCCTAAATAAATTAAGGATCAATAATGTTTGGTGGGAGGAAGGAGGATTTTAATCTAAATGGAGCCCCAGGGAGATTTAAGAAAAGGATTGAACATAAAAACTACCACGCTTTGCCAAGAAAAGCCTGTTTCCTCTTCTAGCAACCAGAGCACACGGAACGGGCAAGAGAACGTGTCACTGGCCTTGGGAGTAAAGCAAACGTCGGCAATATGTCAAATAGACACAGAGAGGGAAAGAGAGAGCTTTTGGATTTGATTTTAAGATAATTAGATTAAGCATTCTTAGTTCTCTTAATTTTCTTCTACCCTCTCCCCACCATATCTCCTACCTACTTCTTCGTGAACCTTTGTTGCTGTGTTACTGGTTTGGTGCTGGAAGTAAATTTTAATTGCTTTCACCAAAAATGGCTCCAGGCGGGTCATAAACGGGGATTTTTATGGACAGGAAAGGGATGGATCTCCTCTGTCACATGAAGCCAAGCACCCTGACTGCCTCTAGAGGTTGCCCAGTGCATGTCCACCTAACACATGCTGGCTAGAAAGATGCTTAGCACAGGAGCTGAAGGTGGACGTGTCTTCCTGTAATCACCAAAAAAAGCTTTCTGGGTTTAAAAACGCATTAGCGAGCATGGTTGTGACCTATGGATCTCAACTGAGCTTGTAGCATCGCATGGGACAGCTAAGATGCGGAGAATATAAATATAATTATATTCTCACACATCTGTCCAGACTGAATGCCCTTGAAATTATAGACCTTTGTTTTGATCTTCCTCATGGATACAGTGGTCAAAATCAGTAGGAATACTGCTGAGGTATCTGAAAACACAAGGTACAAATGAGTTACTAGAGAAAAACTGACCTTCCTCTGTTTTGTGCCTATACTCTGAACTGTGAAATCTACCCATTCCAGAAAGCTCTGCCATTAATAAATTTACAGAAATCCTCCAATAAATATAACCTAATTTAAAATTCATGAATGAATTTTAGCAACATTTAGGCTGAACTTGAGCATGTACATGCTTTAATGAACTTGTATTATGCATACAAACTTCCTTGAATTGACATTTTAGATTACATCTATTAAAGTGAAAATCTAAGATTTATTTTTTTTTTTACTTAATGTCACAAACACTTTTCTTGCAAGATATCTGTCAAATCATTTAATCTTTACATATTCTAATGTGTCTAAATTGAGAAAATAGTATCTTAATCTTTCAGATTTTTCTTCTTTTCTGGAAAAAAAGAAAGTTTCATTTGGAAACTCTTTTTTTTAATCCTAACTAAATGGTAGTTAAAAATGCACTTATTACTGAATAGCAGCTGGAACTGTGTTGGTAACAGATTATTCCAACATTATTTTAATTGACTAATCAGGGTTGTGGGTTTTTTGTTAGTTTTAGATTAACCTATTTAAGAGGAATATTAAGCTTTAAATAAACATTTTCTCAGGTCATTTGGAAAATTCATTTTACCTTTTCATTTTAACAAAAACCTAGTACTTTACACCCAGATAAAAACTGAGAAAAAACATGTGAAGACAGAGAAATGGCACGGTGGGTTAAAAAGTCAGAATTCAACTTCTGAAAGGCAGTAAAAAGATAACTTTAACTCAGCAGATCATCAGAAATTCATAAGATATTGATTAATCCAAACATCAATTTTCTCATTAAATCCTTGACCAGAAATTTATACCCAACTTTTCTCTTTGGTTTTTTATCTTATCCTTTGAGTGAACTAGAGAGGGTACAAGCATTCAAAGCAAAACAGGTTGTGTTACACAGGAAGCATCTTTGTAGTCAAAGGAAAACACTTTTTGCAAATGTAACAGTGCTATTTGGGGAAGCATCAATCCCCTTCCATCAATAAATTCAAGAAATTAAAAGGGGGATTAGCAGATCAAAGGCAGTAGTTTTTATGTAGGCTGCATAGAAGAGAAAATCTCTAATGCCAGTGAGTTAAACGATCCTACAGATTTCCACCATTACTCTTATTTAAGTAGTTTGAGCCAATGAATGGTAGCATAGCAAGGCAAATTCTCATGACCAGTTTGAGTCATTATGGAAACCAGAACCTAAGTAAAGGAGACCCTTTAGTATGTTTACATAGGGCTGACCTTTAATACAATATTATGCATTTCATGAGGCTAGCAAGTAAACTTTCTTGAGTGATTCCCCTCAACACAAAAATTCTATTGCCCCTCTTGCATCTGTAAAAGGAGGAACCCTCACACCTTCTAATTAACACGAGTATCTTTTTTTACACAGTTCTGTATAATACAGCAATCATCCAGTCAAAAATAATCACGTTCTTGACTTCACACTGACAAATATGACTACAATTTCTACCAAACATCTACCTATCAGAAATTACAAGTGTTACCAAAAGTATTAAAAATGAGACATTTCCTATTAGGTTACAATATGACATCATTATTTTTGCCAGAACACTTCCATCCATACAAAACTAATGTAGAAGTTGCATTAAATCTCTTTTTTCAGCTTCCAGTTATACATCAAGCTGTTCTTCAGTTTAAAAAAAAATAGAAGACACAGATATTGTTTCTGCAATCTGAAACTGTCACTTTTCTGTCAGTTTATGATGAATCAGTATAGTATAATATAATGTAGTATAATATTTATTTTAGCAAGGCATGTGAATTTTATCTGTTGTTCTGACATTCTTACAGACCTTGATCTTGTGAAAAGCAGGAAGGATAGAGTCTCAGGAAGTATCTTAAGGTATAAATATGTATATTTAAGCAATATATAAACAGTGACTTCACTGTGTCTTTGGGTATCACAACAAAATGAGTATTTTATTCCCACTGAAAGCAAATGGGGGAACAATTTAAAACTTACAGTTTGTGGAATATTTACTGCTTTATATAGGATTTGTATACGTTTGACAAGGAAGCTGGAGTGGGGTGGGGGTAAAGAGGACATTATAATGTGCCTCTGTAGCTTACTGGTTAATGTAGGATGAATGTACAGAGTTTGAGGCTGTGCCCTGAGCATTTTGTACACAGTTGGTATGAGTGATTGATGTCTACAATGCACAGATACTTCACAGAGTGTGAACTGCACCGTGGGAATCTCCTGTCCAAAGGCAGTTCTACAATTGTGGTGTTCAGGATTCTGTATCACATTTGCAAACTGTTGGATTTTCTCTTCTCATTTTTCTTGTCTTCTTTTTGGCTTAGGGATTTTAGCTGACTCATTAAAATAGATTATTCCATCTCCAGTGTTAATCACCTGTGAGCTGGTGATTGAAATCCTCTCCCAGTGAGGGAGAGCTGCAGGTCTGAGTCTCCAATAGGCAATAGAAGAAATGGAATTAAGTGCTCTCATGTTGTGGTCATGACCACAAAGCAGTCTCTGGACACTGGAGATGTTCTCCAGCCCTGAGACAAGATGATCTCCAGAGGTCCTTTCAAATTTCAACTGTTCTGTGATTCCTTAGAAAGGAAAGGGACATCCATGTCCTGCACTTGGATTTCAACATAAGCATTGTAGGCATCTTTCAGAAAAGCTGATAAGGTTTTGAATCTTCAGTGAAGGAAATGGCCGATTAGGTTCTGCCTCAAATACTGCTTTGCACCAGGACTTGCTTCTCTTCAGCTTTTGCTTCCCTGTTTGTTACCTTAGAAAATTTCTTTGATGGTGCTTCATCTCCTACCCTTGTAAATGAAAGCTAGCTATCATTGATGCCTCTATATGGGCTAGAATTTAGGTGTTATAATACTGAATATTCATACTAAGGGGGCCCAGTTTCTTCCTCTCACTCCCTAAGCATCCACTATTGCGCAAACGGCATAATAATCTATTCGTACCTTTGGTCTGACATGTCATGGGCTCCTGTGTTCTCACTACTTGTAATACCTCATGTCTTTTTGTACACTTGAGTTTTAGTTTAGGAGGCCTCCAAAATGAGCACTTCTTAGTGTAAGGTAGGAGAAAGATAGTGTCTACCCTCAATATTGGAAATATGATCTTGTGAATCTTATACGTGAAATAAGAACTTATAGAATTAAAACCTGATTGATTTTGAATTGAGGTGTCAGATACGTACAAACTTCTAATGACATACCTGCACTTCCCTTCAGAAATGGCCTATGAGAAATAAGGTAAACTAGGAATTATCTGTTCATTAATATTAAGCTAATATTATGATTATAATCAACCTAGCTTTGAAATCAAAGGTAGTTAATAAAAAAGTTATCCAAAATAAAATAGAGGTCACTATCAATGGGCCATCTTTTAATTATTCATGATGAGGAAATAATTAAACTTTGTGTTAGCATTATCTGGTTTTCCAATGAGGACTAGTTGTTCTGTTGTCTTATTTAAAAATCAGTGTGAGCAAGAAGAAACAGTGACTAATACAACCAATAGATTCTCTAACCCAGATCATGATACAGGACAAGCATTGGCCTCTGCAAGGCACTTCAAACAATTGTTTGAAAGGTACAAAATTCAGTATATTGTTTTATGGTATTTCCCCCATCTGTGATAAACTTCTGTAGCAGATGGGAGGGTGGGGGAAGGTTAGATTTGGTTATCTTTTTCTGAAATACTTTAATCATCTGAAGCATAAAAATTAAACCCCTCCTTCTAAATCCAGATCAGTTTGTTTTCCAGGTATATATTTCTGAGTTGACTAAAAGGAGTTCCAACTTATAGAAAAGATAAAGGTATTGGCTGTCTTGTTCCTAAATGGGGAAAAAAGACAAAAAAAAAAAAAAAAAAAAAAAAGAGGCAGAGTTATTTATTTTATGCTAACATTGAGAAGTAAAAGAGAGTAACACCCCTTTTTTTCTAGGCATTAACCAGAAACTGAGTTTTACTCTCATTCTTAAAAGGAACTTGTTTTTGTTTTAGACTTATCACACCTCATACATTGTGATGAAATCTTGATAAATGCTACCCCAATGTGTGCAGCCCTCAAGGTGAAACATGATGCCTACAGTTCATCTCCTCACCTGCCCCAGGATCTAGAATAACTTAATTTGTTATAGATATACTTCACTGCTAATAGTTCAAGCTTATAGAGATCAGTTATAAATTGGACTCCGGTAGCATCAATGTGAAGCATTTTTGTGAAGTTCTTGGGTGGTTTTGTCCTTGACAGTTTTACAGTTCATTCTTCAGAAATCCCATTTGTACGTACTAGTAGAGCAAGGTGCTTCCATGAAAATGTCTTCATCTTTTTGTGTTACTGATTCTCAGTTAGACCTACCCAGGTGTGGTCATAGGAAGTGATTGATTCCTTAAATCTTCTGGTTCTTTTCACATTTCAGTCTTTCAGTTTAATAAAGGAATACAAGCTGTTCTCATGACATAATGTGCTTGGTATGCTTAATAATTACTTGAGATGCAATAATCTTAATTCTGTGCAAAACTGGAAGGAAGACTTCATTGTGGATCTCACTCTATAAATCTTTACTGTGGTGTGAGTCTCTTTTACGTGAATAGGGACCAGCTGCATGAGAAACCTCCATTGCCAGGGATCAAGGATCTGCAGCTGAAGGTTCACTGTCATTATCCTGATGCTGAGGTGGTATTGATTTCCTTCATGAATCTACTTCAGTTTGCAGCTAATGAGGATTCTGATTAGCCAGGGTATTTCTTACACCCCTGTTCAGTCAATCGTCCCCTACCAATGGAGCATAAAACATTATTCAGGTGGCATAAACACATTATATAATTTCTATTTCATATACTACCATGTTAGTTTGGGACAGTCCATTTCAGTTTACAAAGTATCTCTTACTTCTGGGCTGATGTACTGAGTTTATATTATTATAATGAAATGAGAGACATATCATTTATTTGCATTTTTCAAATTTCTGGGGAAGTATTAATGTTGTTAATGCAGTGCGCTTCAGTGTCTGACTGAAATATTCTTGTGAGATTGAAAAAAATCCAAGTTCTGCTGCTGTCCCTGTCAATAATTTACAAAACAATCTGGCTTTAGTTAGACTTTGATGACATAATTTTCTTTCAGTGTTCATTAACATGGGAAAAGAGGGAACATCATTATTGGAATCTAGGAACAATTTATTATTTTCCACTATATTTCAATCTTTTGCTCAATTTTAAGAATTCAGAACTTATATTTTTGTTTAATTGTTAACTGATATATTTTTTATTCGAAGTGCAACAATTTACAATTTTTTTCCCCATCAACTTGATAAACTGTTTTTCTGCATTAAGCAAGCAAAATTACAGCAGTAATTAAATAGAATTTGTTTGATTTCTACTTACCTTTTGAACAAAAGAAAACCAAAGTATTTTCTATAACTAACAATGGCATCTCAATAAAGTTGTTCTTCCTTTAAATTAAGAAAAAGAAAAAAAGAACTTAAATAAAACGGGCATTGCACCTTGACTTTGCCCTGTAGTTGTCTAGAGGCATTAGAGAAAGAAGCTGAACAATAAAACACTATTTGGTCTGTTATTTAGAATAGGCGGTATGACTTGCTATCTACAGTTTCTATTCCTGTTTCTGCCAGAACCTGCCCTGTGACCTTGGACAAGTAATTCCTTTCCATAATTTACTCTCCTGATTTGCAAAGCTGAAATCACCCATGTAGCAGAAATACAGAAGAGTCAGCTAGGACTTAGGGTGTCAAGCGATGACATGAGGTTGGATACTCCAGGGCTGCTTCCTGTCAATGGAAACAAGGTGCAGCAGTGCACCCATCCCAAATTAAGATGATGTTGGGTTATCTTCATTAATATTAAGCAAACATTATTAACAGAAAAAAAATGCTCCCTAAGGAATAAAATATCATGTTTTCTCCCTAAAAAGAAGTTAGTAATATTGTAGAAACTGGGTTGTTTAGCAGAGTGTGATCATGGTCTAGGACTAGGATTTCCAGGCACTCTGATAGTCACAAATATTAACAGTAGTAGCAGTAGCTCGCTATATAGAACATAACTTTTTATGTCCAGAGTCCTTTCAGGTTATTTTTTTTTTTCTTATCCCATCCTTATACCTTTGTACATTGCCAGACTGGGAATCAGTACTACTAGAAGGAAACTGGGATGAAGTGCTAAACCACTTCACAGCCAGGGGGAATGCAGCCAATGTCCTCAGCTTCAAACACAGTAAGGGTCACCATTACCAGGGCTGGAAAGCTCTACTCATGTGGTTCTTTGTGACCCTAGATAAATCCTCCAGGTTCTTGGGGAGGGGATCAAAATTTTTGCATTCCTATAATATTTTTTTGAGCTTGCATAACTTTGGGAGCATTGAACGAACTGCCCTGATTCCATGTGAACTTACTGTTCTTTTTATTACTCTACCTCCATCCTCTGCAAGCAGAGGGCAAGGAACCCTTGCTGTCTCAGCTTCAAGGAACAGAAGGGTTCCGTTTATATATGGGAACCGAATCTCAAAAACTTCTTAGGACTGTGAAGGAAATTATTTCCTGTTGGGAGAGAGATTACCATGAAAACATCCATGCTTTCAAGTAACAGCAGTCTTTGTTTTTGCAATACCAGTCCAGGATTTCATAGTCTTGGCCAAACTGAATTACTTGCCCTGCTTGCAGTGATCAGAAATAGCTCTTCAGCTATCACTGTAATACTCAGCTGGTGAAGGCTGGTCTCTATTGCTAAATAAAAGGGGAATTTAAACATTCAGACTGTGATTGTCCACAGTACAGCATTAACAGCTAACTCCCCCAGTTCTCAGTTTCCCTATCTGACCCCCAATCTGCTACAGATCAGAACAACTCTAAGAGCAGAAATCTGTACCACTGGTTCAGGCTGCAGATCAGTCCCTTTCCTTTCTTTATCATTATAAAATTCATCTGTGTGATCCCACAACACAGACGGTCATCTCACTCTGCTGCTCCACAGTACAAGAGCAACTTGCTCTTGCATTTGTCCACAGCAGCTCCACAGGTGCTACAGAATACAGAAGAGTCCCAGAGATTTATTCTAAATGTGAAATAAAGGTAGATCCTAGAGAAAATTTTATCATTAAATCTATAGAAGTTTTTGTCATCTGATAAAAGTCTTAATGTTTGAGTATGAGGGTTTGCATCTGTACTATTTTAAATTGATGGTATGGCCAGGGCTGCCAATCTTTTTTGTGAGAAATAGAAGATATGAATGATGTGAACATGTGCATCCCTCTTTTGTTGTCTGGAGGCCTTTATGGTTTAAGTGACTATTTTTTGAAGGCGGAAGAATGGAGGGCATAGAAAATTTTTTTGGGGCTACTGGACATGGTGGGCTAAGGAGGGGTGATAATGTTGTAGACAGTACATCCTGATGTCTTTGGTATAACTGAAGATTTTTTAGAAATTTGCGTCAACCGGAGACCAAATAAAAAGATGCAGACTTCTATGTTATGCCACTAAGTCCCTCACAAAGAAACATTTCACAGTTATTACATGTAGACAATATGACACTGATGGAAAATCATTACCTTGCAGCCACCTTTGATAAGTTTAACATGGTGCCCTAAGTCCTGAAGATCAGCTGTGGATGATTTGACTGTGGCTGCAGGAGAATATTTAAATATTTGCAGAGCTTCAACAAGCGGGTACTGCTTTTACAATTCATGCATACCCAGGCCAATATGTTGGTTTATTATGTTATTTCTTGTCTTGCCGATCCAGCATTTCACAATAAATTGCGCACCCATATGGTCTGATTTACCATCCCACAGCTCTGCAGTAGAATGTGGTTAATAGCTGAAAAGCTTATTTGCAAAAGAAGAAAAAGTAGTTTCAGAATAAGTGAAACTAATCACAAATTCACAGTGAATTAATCTAATGGTTTCAACTTGGTTGCAAGGGAAGGGGTGGAGATGAGGAAATAAAGGATTTATGTCATCACTTCTGAAATTAAAGGTTTTGAAGCACAACACTTGTGTTTGGATGTTTATCTGGATTTAATTAAAATAATAAATAAGTATGCATAGAAAATATGAAAAAATAGTAATTTCTTTCTGTGCCACTCCCGCCCTTCTCTTTTGGTATTTGAACTAAAATCAGCTTTTTGAATAATCCTAATCCAAACTGAATGCTGCACTGTGGAATTAGCAAAAGGTCTCATGCAGATTTTGAGAGTGAAATCAGCCCTAGGCTCTCACTCCAGCCTGAGCAGTGGCTCAGAACATAGTTGTGGGCAAGTTTCTTAGCACCACACCAGTGGGGGTTCCCAGGAAGGAGGGATAGGATACCTGCCTGGCTTCTGCTGCCAGGCACAATCCATCAATTGGAGTGGACTAAAGGTGGGAATGAAGCCGCAGGCTCAATGTGTCTTTATCTTCTTACAAGTAACGCATAGTAACAGAACTATGGAATATTTTTGTCCCCTCTTAATGCTTCTGCCAAGCATCTGCTGTGAAAATCAACATAACAATGGGTTTCCAGTGGTAAAATTCTGTAAGAGCTGTGATTGTGCCTTGCACAAGGCTGCACAACTTTAGTTTTGTGCTCAGTCTAATTATTTGTGGGAGCTGGCCCTGCTTAGCTGCTGAGATGTCATCTAAACTCTGTTTGAATTCTGGCTTTTTTGTGTTTTTTTTTTTTTTTTTTGTTGTTGTTGGGGTTGTTTTGGGGGGTTGTTTTTGTTTTTGGGTTTTTGTTTTTTTTTCATATATGTGTGGAGACATTTTTTGCTGAGAAAAGACCTTGGGTAAGGATGTCACTATATACCTGCCAGCCTTGTGCTTCCCTTCAGTAACTATCCTATTGTGCAGAACATTTCTGGACTTGACTGCTGTTAAAAAATGCCTCCTAAGGAAGTTGTCTTCCCTTACTTTTATGGAGAAGCTGCTATAGCAGGTAAAAAATGTGAGTTATTAGGGAAAAGGAAGAAAATCTACCTGAATTTCTGATTATTCTGATTCCCAGTATAATGTTACTTATTATTGATTAAATAAGAGTATTTCATGTGTTTGTTTAGTACGAGAGAAACGATTCCCTTGTAGCTCCCTTTTTCTGCCACTTATAATTACTAAAAAGATGGGTTGTTCAGACCTTTTCTCTATTTATCTACTTAAGCTATAAATTAGAAATATGGATGCACAGAAGTCCTTTAGTAAATCTTTGTTAAAGCCATTGCTACAACAGTGTAAAAAGAAGGTTATATGTAAGCCTACTGGTGTAGGGCCAATACTTATTCATAAGTAG
The DNA here is from genome assembly GCA_035590215.1 of Microhierax caerulescens. Classification (NCBI taxonomy): domain Eukaryota; kingdom Metazoa; phylum Chordata; class Aves; order Falconiformes; family Falconidae; genus Microhierax; species Microhierax caerulescens. The sequence continues at coordinate 42,390,918 of JAVJGJ010000001.1, forward strand.
GACACTGCATTGTGAATGCAAGCTTTTGTGAAACTTTTTTTCTAGAAGCCACCATCACTCATCAGGCAGATAAAAGTTAATCTGTGTTTGGCAGAAAATTAAACAATTAATGGCAGGAGAAGGAAAAGAGAATTGAGCAAGTGAATGATGACACTTTAACTGAGTAATGATCCATCCATGAACCTCTTCGACAGTCCTTGCTATTAAATGGTCCTGCTGGCCTTGTCTAATGAACATGTTTTCTCTACTGGAATTAAGCACATAGAAAGATGTTCAACAACAAGCTGTTTACTCAGCACTTCAGTATGGTTAATTATCTTGGTTTCATGTGGTGCCCTGCTAAAGAGGTTCAGATCCAGTGTCCTACACAATATGGTGGTGACCTACCACTGGAAGACTGCAGAGTCACATTTTCAAAGAAAATGAAAATTGGATGCCTGACCCAATTTGTGAGCTTTCAGGGTCTTCTGTGGCCATAATAATCTTCCCACTCAAATATACAAATACCAAATGCATACTCTGGTGATCAGAACCCAGATACAGGAACAAGACATTATGGATTCTGTTCCTGGTTTAACTTTTTGTACATTATTTGATCTTGCATAAGTCATTCACTGTCACTGTTTGTATCCCATTTTCTCTGTCTGTAAAATGAAAAATATGATCCTACAAGCTCCGCAAAGGCTCTTGCTTAAAGCACACAGTTACTTTTATTTGCTGCTGCAGAATTCATGAACTACCCTCATACACTTGAGCCATCTTGTGGTGCATTGTCTAGTAATAATTTACAATCATAGGCATTAGAAATCTTAATCACAGTTTCTAGGGGAGAAGACAGAAGGAGGCTTTGCTATCAGGTGGCTACTTCCATATCACCAGAGCAGTAACGTACTGAGTGCACCACAAAGGTCCCGTTGCATTTTCCTGAAATCCCCCTTTGGTAGGGGCAGGCTGTACTTGGGCCACCTCAGAATGAAGGGATGGAAAACACAGGAAACTCCTGTGAATTAATTCCTTCTGAAGGATAATAATTCAAAATGGGTGGTTTCTTTTCCTGCATATTTAATAGCAGCAAAGAGAAGCATGTGAAATAAAACATGCACAGTTTCTTTAAAGCTGTAAGTGGTGTCCAGGCAGAAGTGAACTGAGAACGGTTTTTGCCATAAGCATTACAGTGAGCAGAGGAAAGAAAAGCTACTTTGGGAAATAGTATTTCTTAGTTTATTCTAATAAACTTATTACTTATCATTAGGATAAAGTTGCTTTTCCTCTTATGATATGACATACGGAACCTGATTCATATAGGAAAAATGTTTAAGGTTATTCAGTGCTTTGTCCGTGGGTTTCTGCTGATATGGTATTCAACTTTCTTTTGAACCAAGAGATAACTTTCCATTAGTATTTATCAGATTTCTCTCATAGCACCGCCAATGAAACAGACATAATTTTGACAACAGAAATGTAGAACACTAAATGTCCAAAGTTAACTCTCACTGCTTCCTTATCCCCTTCAGTTCCCTCCACACCATCTCTAATTCTCCACACATTTGCAGTTAGGGAAAACATTGCTCCCTCTCACATTTGATATTTTACTATCAGCTACTTTACCTCATGTCTCGTCTCATGCTAAGTAACAATAAAAGGGCTTATAAGTAATACTCAAAAATCTGTGAAAATTTGAAGAGGTAACTCTGCTACTCCTGTCCATTAAATTATGCCTTCTTTTTCTGTTTGCAGATCACGTTGAAATAAGAAATATTTTACTTGTTTGTCAAGGTGTAAGCAGCCATAAATGTGGTAGCATAGCTGAGAACAACACATTCTCTCCTTGTTATCGCTGAATGAGTTTCAATATTGAATAGGATTCATGATATGCCATGCTTTCTCATTCACAAGGCTGTTACAGGAGCAGCCCATAAGGCCAGAGCTGTGATCTATACTTGCATGGAGGGTTGTGTTTATGATTCAAATGGCAGCAACTGGAAAATCCCACTTCAACACATGTATTTCACTAGGCCTATTCTAAAAAAAAAAAAAAAAAAAAAAGGACGAAAAGACGTGAGACTAGGCTAATTCTTTAAAGTATATGTTCCATGGTAGATGCAGAGCAGCAGACGTTACCCTTGCTGAGACGTCTGTGCTTACACAAAGCAAGGTGATAGTAAAGATGATTCATTCAAACTCCATTGAGAACGACTAATCAAGTACATATCATCTAAAGTACTCTGTCTTCCCAATGCAAGTGGAAAGGATGCAATTAATAGTGGGGAAGCTCTGCTGAGAGTTTTTAATAAGTTTATAGTAGAAGGAAGTAACATATGGAGTTACAGTCTATTCCCAAAGAGGAAAATAACAGAAAAGAAAAATTATGATGTCTTGAAGATCTTGGAAAATACACAAAAAATACAGTCTTCAGGAATTCATTTGGTGGGCTAGAAAACATGGGCAGGCACAGGATCCTGCCTTAGGACAGAAAAAAAGATTAACTGATCAGCTGAGGTTCAGTTCAACCTTATCTTTTTGCTGGTGACAAGTCTTCAGGTCAGTGGTGGTTAGCTGTAGAGATGCCATTCTTGGAAATAAATGCTCCATTGCCACCATGGTGCTTCAACAGCTGCACCAAACTGGATCACACTTCTGGGCAAGAACATGCTTTGTTTGCTCTGTTACGGTAAGGGGACCAGCAGCTTCAAAGGGTGCTTTTGTGGAGAGATGGCTTCTGGCTTTCGCAAAAATTTTCAGAGATTTGACTAAAAAGGGCTGTTGGGATACAGATCTCGTATTCAGAAAGAAGGATTGAATCGAAACTGAGGCAGTGATCTGGACCGTCTCCTCCTCCCAGCCAGGATGAACTGTCATCAGGTAGAGATTTATCAATGGGAGGCAAGGAAGGATGTAAAGTGGGGTGGGTATGATCATTAAATATGGGCTTAAACATTTGAATTATCTGGGTTATCTGTCATATAATACAGAGTGAACCGTGCATTGGCTAGACCTGCTGTCCAGGGAGGGGCAAGCCATATAACCTCTGCCTCAGTTTTTCTCTGTGTAAGGTAGAGATGAAATTATATTTTTAAATATCTTGTTTTCAGAAAATTAACTTTTAAATGTGTTATTAAAAACATAAAAAACCAAACAGCCTACCAATAACCCTAGGCTACACAGATTTATTATCTGTCTAAAGAACTTGATGGGTGAAACCGAAAAAAACCCCCAACAAATAATAGCGTTATTAATAGGGCTTCTTAAAGTATATTTTCTTGGCAATATAGCTATGCCAATAAAGGTTAATTAAAATAGCAGGCAATCATGATCACATTAAATGGGGTGTATGCTAATCTCATGCAATTGCATAAGAACCTAAAAAGCATATGACTTGAGGATGACAACTGAAAGCAGGATATTTTTAGGTAAAATCAATAGAACTTTCTTCCACTCAATTTCTGTATAATATGGAGGTGAAAAATTTGCTTTTCTTCCCATCATCTCTATAGGAGGAATGAGACATAATATCATTTTTGGCACAAAAAATGTGTGTATGAAAATTTGTGAGTATTTCAAAAAAGAGAAATGTGCCTATGAAAGATACAGTAAAGTGTTAGTGACTTTTTTCAGTGTCTTTCCAGTTTTTCTTGTGTAGGACATACTACATATGTACATATATATGCGTGTGTGTGTGTGAACAGTGCACGTGTGTGTGTACAGACAGTCACACTTATAGTCCTTTTCAGGAAAAAGAGAAGGAAAACGTGAGAAAATATAATGGAAGACTTAAAACGGCATTGTGCTGTATGCTGGTCTTCTGCCCAACAATAAAATAAGACTGCATTTGCTGTTTAAATATGACTGTTACAAGAAATTATACAATGATGTGTAAGTATATATATTAAATAATTGTGTCATGCACACCATCTATGACGTGCACGTTCTGCTTGGGTGAAATGAAATCCGCCTTCCAAAGTGCAGGTTTGGTTGTCCAATGGAAGCTCCTTTTCAGATACTCTGTCAGGCAGCCGAGCATCACTTCTAGCAGCAGAAGGTACAGGATGATATATTTATCCTTTTAATGTCACTGATAGTTTAACCATTAATTTTGTTATGTTTTGAGCACCGCTTATAGACATTTGGATGCCATTACACATTTTAGAGGGTGCAAGGCTATCTCTGGCATCTTTTAATGGACATGTTCTGATAAGACTTCTGTCATCTCTTGGGTATCTAGTTTGGCAAAGAAGTGTTCAGGCACTAAGGAGAGACAAGAAAGGTGCAGAATAAAGAGCTAGCTAGCTAGATTAGTATCTATTCAAGTGTGAAATGGTAAACCTAGTCACTCATTAAAACAAATGTTAAAAGCCCCAAAAGAAAAGCTTTCTGTCCTCATCCTTGGTGCAGAGAATCTAAGAACAATTCTAGAGAAAGGGGATAAGTATTTTTCTTATCATATGGTAGTCTAGAATAGTCTCTCTATGGACAGAAAACTGTCTATAATAACCCACTGAGAGCACTACATAGTTGTTAAGGATGTGAAATTATAGCTTTTATCATCTGAAGTTCAAAACATCAGAACTTTATGAATAATCTCCCAAACCCAGGACCTGTTTTTCAGACATATTGTTCATATTCCAGCTGTCTTGATAATAAATAAGCAGCAGGTGTCAGGCTCATTCAGACAGTCCATCTCCACCTGTTGGCAGGGAAGAACAATACCTAATAAAAAATCAGATCTACTATATCTGGTATAAAATGACTTGAAGGGAAATGGTTAAGATAAGAAAACTTAGACAATGCTGTTGTTCCTTTTTGCAATGTTCCCCTCACTATAGTAGTTTCCATGAGCTAAATACTGCTACCTTAAAATACCTGGGAACCTGCAGGGAAGGAAATGCAAATGAGCTACCATGAAAACTGTTGTTTGCTCACATTAAGCTAAATGCATTATAAAGATGTGGTAGTATTTACCATAAAACATGGTTTGTTTTAATTTATATACTTCTTTGCATCCATACTCCTGTATCCCTAAGGGCCATAAAGCAAAACATGAACAGAAAATACAAAATGAATAAAATATATCTTGGCTTCATTTGTGTCAAAACCACAATAAAATAAGGAAATATAATCAGCTTAGATGCTGTTTTGCTTTTATTTATAAAGGTTACTGTTTCAGTCTGTTTTAATTATCATCATAGCAGTTACTAAACTGTGGCAGCACAGAGGAGGCTGTATCCTGCCTTGACAGACAGATTAGTATCTAGTTCTAAATGAAGGACACTTACTTTAAAACTGGTTCTATAAATCATTCCCCAACTCTGTGTTTATTGTGGCCTTGCTCCATTATTATTTTTTAAATGTGCATTTCCCTTTAATTTCCCGGGTCTTAATGGATAATTCTTTGCTGCTGGATGAAAGGAACTGGAAATGTCATGTACGATGCTGTATAAGGCCAACTAGTTTTACTTCTGTATGAATGGTATATGGATCTATGTCTTCCCTAGGGCAGAGCAAAATATGTTGAACTAGATTCAATTGTTGGAAAAGAACAACATTCATTTTTATCAACAAAACTGGTGCAGAATGGGAAAACAGAGAGAGAATATCAGAAAGAACCCAAACCAATGTTGATATGCTTGTTTTATCACTGCAACGCATCTAAGACTTTCACAATTTAAAAAAAAAAAAAATCAGAGAAACAAACAAACTAAAGCCCTATCATATTGGAATTGTTCTTTCTATAACTCTCTTAAGGACCATACAAATCTTGTTACAATTTGATTGAAGGACCAAAGTCCGGTGCCTTATAATCTGCTCATAGCTATACAGTATGTGTTTTACTGCTCCTTGCTGTGTTTCTGTGTCCAGCAAACAAATACACTGCATCTTAATAAATTATCTCTGAAGAAAGTAAATAGCATACTGAGACATACTGCTACACAATGCAAAATGCTTTGTGATCAGGGCAGAGTTTCATCTTCTCAAATAAAGTATTAAAAAAAAAAAAAAGCCCTTTGGTGCTTTTAATTAACAAACCAACCTTTGTGGTATGTAGGGGTGGTGGCAGAAGACATTCTATCATTGCTTAACACTGGTTGAATGGATTAATTATAGACACATTAATAATGGCTAGTACAATCTTATATTACATATTGATTTTGATCTTTCATAGCACAAACCAACTGAGGTTACTGAAGCTGGTTTTGTTTCTTGGCTTCTTTCTAAATTATTGCAAGTGTAGTAAATGCATCCTCCCAGCTCCCAACTGACTATATTTTCTTCCTTTAAAAATATTAATTAGGAAGGGAGTACATTATAAACAGTATTATTTCATATGCATAGAAAAATTTGATCAGTTTTTCAAGGAAGAAAATAATGTGACCACAAAAGCCTGTTGTGCTATAAGTACAATAAATATGTTAAGTACATACTGTTTGCAAACAGCTTGTGAAATATTAGGGGTTTACTCTTACTCTACAGATCATTTCATATAAAAAAAAAACAAACAAACAAACAGAAGGGAAATGTTCTCAGATAATTCAGCTAGACAGAGTAACAGCCCACATAAGTCTGGGAAAAGATGCCTCTCTATCACTAAAGTTCATCTGCTTCCCTTGGAATTGCTGGGTGAAGCTGGTGAAAGGGGAAACCACCCAGATCACCTCTTCATCCCATACACTGGAGATGGTACGTGCCTTACAATACAAGGCACTCAGTTTGCCCAGTTTTGATTCAAAGGGTGAAGGTATGGATTAATTTCATTAGAAAAAAATTCCAACACCTAGGTACACCTAGAACCATGAAAGCCAAACATACCCGAGCTCGTATCATCTGTTCTTGTTAGTTGAATCTGTTCATGCAAGCACATATCACCTTTGATCTCTTACAGATGAGAAATGCCTAACAGTCCTCTGTGCTGTAAAACGTCCATTTCAGATCTCTATCAGCTGTTAATTGCCATAGACTCACTTGGGGTCCTATCCTTGGTTATTGCACTGATATATAAAATAGCTGTAATGTGAAGCGGGGTGATAGAACTAGAAGCTTTCATAATCATGTGTTTGCTGTGGTTTTGTTCATACTTCATTCGTAGTGCAAGAAGTGAAGGTGGAGAGAAGGGTAACAAATACATTATGGAACTCCCTGCTCTAGAATGTTGTACCACAAAATTTCAGCAGGCCTAATACTGAAACATAAGGTTTCATTTTTTATAGGACAATCTTTTTTTTCTTGTGTGTATAATTTAGGTGTTTAAACAATAATGCAAATAACGTGACTATAGAACAGAGCCCTAATATTATTTTTTTCCGGCACTGTTTACGTTCCCTACATATAAGACAGCTGACATGTGAAACAAGCAAAATCTCCTCCATCTTGAAAAACCCTCTTTCCTTCTAAGGATTTAATAAAAATGAACCTTCAAAACCAAAACATCTAGAATTGGATTTCTAGATGAAGAGGCGAGGCTTTCTTCAAGAAAACACCTCGCTTGACCTGAAAGCCATGCTTCTTTTTATACAGCCCGGGGTAGGACTGCCTGTCTGGGCTGCAAGCACATATTGCTTGGCTCATGGCCAATTTTTCATCTGCCAGTATTCCCAGACCCTTCCCTATGGGGCTGCTTTTTAAGCCCTTCTCTATGGGGCTGCTTTTAATCCATTCATCACCCAGTCTGTACTGGTACTGGCCTTAGCCCATGTGGAGGACCTTACACTTGCCCTTGTGCTTCACAGGCTCACGTAGGTCCACTTCCCTGGCCTGCCAAAGCCCCGCCAGATGACCTGCTTTCCTTCTAGTACGTCAGCTGCACCACCCAGCTTGGTATCATCCATAAACTCACCGAGGGTGCACTCATCCTGCTGTCTATGTCATTACTAAAGATATTGAACAGACCCGGTCCCAGCGCAGACCCCTGAGGGACACCACTCCTTACTCAGCTGTTGCAGCTATTGACTGCAACTCTTTGGATGCGGCTATTCAGCCAATTCCATATCCATCGAATAGTCTGTCTATCAAACCCATCTCTCTCCAGTTTAGCAACAAGGAAATGGTGTGGGACCATGTCAAGGGCCTTGAGACCCAAAGACATTTCAAACAAATACCCTGGGACATTTAAAGAGCTGGAAGGCTTAGAGAATTCATCTGTTTTTGGATATGTACCTGAATTAAGAGTAGTTACAGGCACCTTTGGTCCACAAATCTTTCTTAGCATTAATATCATCCCTGCACAGTGCTGAAGGGAGTATATTTTCTGATCTTTATTTTACAATAATGAAAACAAATGGACAAAATGTGATTTTGCAATAAGCCAAGTATCCTCAACCTCCACTGCTTTCAAGAGGGAAGACTGCAGAACTGAGCTCAAAGAATCAAACTTGCAAAAGACCTCTAGGCTGGATTTTTTTTCAAGTGTTTATAGCCTTCCATTTATGAAGCACTTTTAAGTGTCTGTCCCCAGTTGGTGGTAATAAAACACTTTTAGAATGCTTCATTTAAAGGATTTTCCTACAGGAATATGGCCAGATTTTAATAAAGGAGAAACTGAAGCTGGATCTCTCAGTTGCTTCCTATGCTCTTAGCCACAAGAGTATCCTTTGTATGTGGGTTATTTTTTCCCTCACCAAGTCAGGCCTTTTGCATGACCCTAGGAAAATACCCATGGAGAGGTGATCAAAGAAGAACAGTGAGAATAACAGCATGGTTTCTTTTTAATTCTATGTCTGCATGCTAATTTCAAAACAATGTGAAAACACATTTCAAGAAAATCTGTTTGATGGGAGAAATGAGTAGCATAAAATGGATGGAGAAGAAGATACTTATTCATCAAGAAGTTGATGAGAAGAATTTTATTTTTCTTCCATTGGGGAATGCTTAATTTCTAAAATTCAAAGATGAGAGGAAACATTGATGGAGATTGCATTTCTGTCTTTAATTGATTGAATTAAGGAATTAATTAGTGGTTTTGCAGATATGAATTTTACTAGTCCTAAGAGACATTGGAAGCTACAATTATTTCTATAATACTTCAATATAACACTTAGTTGCATATATTTAATGCTGTTTAAATGAAGATTTCAGATTCTGCACTTTAAGCCTCACTATTCTCCAGTATTATGGGGCAGATAAAGCAAATACTCTGGACCTTGAACTCTTCTTCAAATCCTGTGCTTTAACTTATAAGCTGATCAAATAATTCTGTAGTCCGTATGCAGTTTTGACTTCATGTCTTCTCCTAGTTCAGTTTGCATTGCCCCAGCTGATGGATTAGTTTCAAATATTTATGATGTATTGTGGTGCTACTGAGAAGGCCAGCTAGGGTAAGGTGTCCCTGAGCTGGTTTTGTATGTCGTGCTCCTGCTGTGCTGTGTTTCTGTGACAAGGTGCTACCACTCTAAGTGTGTAATTAACTGATGTTTAATGCATCCTAATAAGAAATCAAAGCAGAGGAAAATTTAGCTTGCAGTGATTAGATTATTTTACTCCCACTGAAGTACCCTGACATTTTTGCATGCTGCTGTGCATCCTGTAAGACTGAACACTTTGGCAACAACAAGATATGTCCACTCCAACAGTGCAAGAATTTCTCATAGAAAAAAATCCTGTGATGCTTTTGAAATGTTTCCAGTTATATATGTAACTCTTTTTTGCCGAATTTTAGATTAATTCAAAATTATATTTTTTTTTTCATTTAGAAATTTATGGGGTTTATTTTGAGTTAAATGATCCTTGTTTTCCTTGGTTTGTTTTTCATGACTTTTCATGACTTCATATTTTACTTTTATTTCACAGAGTCACATGCTGAAGTAAAATTATTGTCAAAATAGTATGTAACACTCCTCACTGTTTACTGAAACGGGAAAATAATGCAAAATAGCAAGGTAAGAAGGGGGTCAAGCTTGCCGTGCTGTCCATGAACATAGCATTGCATGGAAGCATGTTACTCAATAGTAGAGAAAGGAAAAGAAATATTTTTTTCTCATGAAAATTAGTGATATCTTAAAAACAAAAATACTTCCTGCATTGAGATGAAAACAAGAGCTTTAATGGTTTATCATAAGAAATAATAATAATAATAAAAAAGGATATCTACAATCCAAGATGAACTTACCTCTATGCTGGATATTTGTCCTGGAATAGATAGGTCCAATTTAAAACAAGTTTTGAAATGCAGTTGTCATAACCTATGAAGTTAGCGTGCAAAATACTGAATTATTGATTAGTTAGGTTTATTTCTTTTTCTTTATATATATTTGTGTGACTACATGTTGATGCATTTATTTCTATGCATACAGAGAAGAAATAAATACACTGTCATATATGTAATATATAATTCTATGCATTAATATATTTATCTAAGCAATTAACATTTTGACAAAGAATTGTATCTCAGTCTGAAAGGCTTTTCTTAAAAAAAGTTTCATTGAAATTGCTCTTGTGAAACATTTTCTTCTTAAAAGAATTGTGAGGAATTGTAAATTAGTTTTTTTCCAAACTTATCTGAAAGACAAGTCCTAACTTTTAAAAATAAGAAGAATACATAGGCAGGAGGCATAAGTACATGAGAAATAAGGTGGAAATTTACCTTGTCTATATAGCCCTATTAATAAAGCAATAAGTAATTAGGAAGAAAGAAAAAAAAAATCTAGTTGGAAACCAGGCATCTTAGAAGGACTCAATGACTGTGCCTTCCAACTGCAACTGTAATCTGTTCTTATGCAGATAATTTTGTGAGATATCGTCTGCTGAGTTGAGGACATGCTGTAATGACAGAGGTCTCAATATGTGAGATCTTAAACCAAAACAAAATGTGAAGAATACCCAGTACCAAGAAGCTTGCATTTGCAATGATGTAATGGCATGGAACTGAAAAGTACATACTTTTCTTGGAAGAAAAGTGTTATAATATTTATATTAAAGGCCTTGCAATGTTTATAACTGACTGATTGGGTGCCTTAGGGCTTTACAGAAGAAGACAGCTTAGTGTGAGGCTAATCAGGAAGAAAATGCCAGTGGTCTGACATAACTGCCACTGAAAGCATATACCACAGAGACAGCTGGCAGACAGGGATATATGTTCAAGTGTGACATTCAGATTTTTGTCATATTAGGTATATATACAGTCCATGATGATAATGTATTGACTGAAGTTTGAATACCACAGACAGCCAATGTGGACATAAGATCTTACCGGTTCACCGAAGATTTGGATACTTCTGGTCTGGGCAGATTGGGGGGGGTTGGCCATCCTATGTGCTGTTGGAAACTGTCTTTCTTAATTTATTTTATCTGTTTTTTCTCCTGAAAGCATTTTCTTGACCCCAAGTCTCATATTTAGTCTGCCTTCTGTACATGCCTTGGTCAGCCCAGAAGCAGGTAAGAGATTTATAACATTGCTCATTTTGGAGGGCATGGGGAGACAGTAACATTTGTTCATTCAAAAATATAATGTGCATCAAAGCCTGCTTTGGTATTAAAGGCACTTTGTCTAGTAAGAGAGATGACCATCTCATCTTTTGTCACAAAGCATCTCACTATGAACTCTGATATGCGAAACTTTCCTAGCTGTCTGTTGGTTTATCCTAACTAGCATATTACTGAAAGGTCCAGGGGAATTGTTTTAATCAGCCACTTTGTTCCCTAGTCTGAATTCCTAATGCTTGTCTATAATATAGATAGAACTGATTTATCCAATTTCTTTGTCTTAGCTATAAGAGTTTTGATTCTGGGTTTATTCTGGCATCACAGAACTTAGACTGTAAGACTTAAACTCCTGGGACCTAAACTCCTGGGGCACACTTGCAACTAGTAAAAGCACATGCTTTGTTAGCAACAGTTTTCTTCTTGTAGGTATATTTAGAATACCTTTGACAGGAATTTTTTCTCTTGATATTTTAAGGTTAAAAGTTCACGGTTACCAATACCTGCTGTGTATGCAGAGAAGTCAGATGGAGCCATGACGCATTCTAAATATTTCTTTTGAGGTTAACATAGGCAAATTGCTCTTCAGTAGAATTCATCAGGTCCCTGGAATGGAACGCCCGGTTCTTGTCTACAAGTTCTTCCTGATGCATTGTATTGCTCTTCAAAATGTTAAACGTCTTGATTTGCATTTGCATGACTTGATTGAACCCTTGTTCTTGTTTGCGTGCCTAACAGTTGCATTTTATCCTCCCTTTTTTTCATTGTAGTTCTCAGTTCATGTTTCTTTCACAGCTATTGTTATATGTGCTTAATTTTGAAATCATTTTGCATATATTTTCCATAACATCTTTTCTGCATTGTCACTGTGAATTGTGATAAAAATGTTGGCTGTATTTTCTTTTCTTCTTATTTAATACTTTGCTCACCTTTTGAAATCTCCAGCTGCATCTTCTGATGGAGACTGATACTGACTTCATTTAGAAAACTATTCCATGCAGTAGCTATACCAAATTGTTTTTTCCAGGAAAAAAAAGGAAGAAAAGACCTCACATTTTTACCACATCATGTTTTAAGCAAAATTCTAGTGGTACCATTATACTGATCTGTGTGAGAGAGAGACCAGAACGAAGTGTCCTCATTTTTAATAAAAGAGCCATTTTCTGTTCCCCACTATGCCAACTTCCTCAGAGACCAGTGAAATTATTTAAATAGATACATTTTAGGAATAACTCATATTTTTATAAAGTATTTCTAATCTATATTTTTCTTTATAAATGGGAGATTTTACTGTGTTGACTTGTTGAAACAAGAGTGACTGTAAGGTTTAAGGGCAAAGTGGGAGAAGACACTTAAGTCCTTTCACCCCCATGCATACATATGCATGTTTTATGGTAGAAAATTAAGCTTTTTTTTGTTGTGATTTTTTGTTTTGGGTTTTTTGTTTGTTTGCTTGTTTGAGTTTTTTGGTACTAAATTTGCCATTCCAAGCTTGGACAACTAAACTGTTGACAATGTGCCAATGTGATCTGATGTATTTTTATTCTCAGAGATGTTAAGTGCTAACTACTCTTGCTGGTAATTCCCTCTGAAATGTAGGCCAGGTGTGCAAATGCCTAATGCAAATATAATTGCAGGTTTTGGTGCCCATTCAGAGTAAATACTGGGGATTTATGGACAGTCTTTATGCCACCTACCCCACCTGAACAGGTTACAAACTGGGAGCATGCCTATCCTAGTGTGTCCCTACAAACACCAAACTCAAACACGGTCAGCAGACCAGTCACATCGTAAGCAGGCACCGCTTCTCCAGCATTCATCATCTACAGAAAGCCTGTGCTGACTGAGATCCTAGTTTATCCCTTACACTGGAAGGGAATTAAACACCATAAGCATCAAACTGACACCATATGAGACAAACCTAGACTTGGAATTTGCAGAGGTGATCAAGACGGCTCATTCTGATTTAGACCTGGTCTGGAAGAAATATAATCACATCCAAGTGATCCTGTGCCAGACCAACATAGCTCTTTTTGGGACTGGATTATGCTTGATTGTTATCAATGTCTGTGATTCATCATTAAATGAATTCTGACTGGAAAAGTCAGTGTTGAAACTACCTATGCCCCCTAAAACTCTACATCTTACCTGCTACTTCTCTGCACTGCCTTACCTTTCTCTACCTTTCCTTTCATTCAGTGAAACTGCAAAGCAAAAGGGAAGATAAATTATCTTCATGGGCTTATAAATCTAAGAAACAGAGCCTTGTATAAAAATTATGGCGGATGTATATGTGATTGATTAGAGCCTGTTGTTTGCATTGTATTTGGAAATGAAAATGCAGGAAGGAGGGAATTTCAATAGCAAAGTGGAAATGATTGTCATCAGGATTAATGTTAAATGATCATTCATGTCTGCCTTATCTCACACTAAGTTTTCTTTAGTGGAATTTTAATAATGTAGACTTTATTGTGCATTTACAGTGATAATATCCTGCCAATGTTTAGTTGAGCTGGTTAATTTACAGGAGCTAATTTAAAAGGTAGCTATTGTATTAGGGGATCTGTCCTGTTAGATTGATAACCCAGCTTTTAGGATATTATTTCCACAGGAAACAGATCTTCATCTTTTCTCCTCATCTATTCACTTGCTCTCCAGCTTCTAATTATTCAAGTGTGAAGGGAATTTCCTTCGTTTGTAGACACAAACATCTTCACCACACGATTTATGAGGTCTTCTGTAAAGCGGACTTATTATTTTGTCTTGTATGTATTTCTATAGAGTTCTGTAATATATTAAGTTTGCATGTAGGGATAAATATAACCTCCAGCTGATATAAACCTGTCTGGGAGAGATATTTTTCCCTTGAAAACATTTAATGTATTTACTCACAAGTTTTATCATCAAATGGAATCATTCAGCATACAACCCGTGCATGCTTATAACAGTTCACTAACAGCTTTCTCACAACAGCAACTGAACCACTGAAGCTGAATGTGGCAGCTATTTAACAATTCTCATCTGTGCAATGTGAGACTTGAAACAGAAAACAGCCTCACCACTTTCCTAATTTTAATACCTATTCAAACATTTTCCATCAGCTGTCATTTAGTTTCCTAAATTCCTTTCTGTGAGGCACTGACTGCCTTCTCTCACTCTGAACTGAATCCTGGTGTCTTCTTGAAAGATTTTATTCTACATTGGTCTTCGTGCAGTTCTCTAGTATTTAGAGAAATTTCAAATAATCCGTTAAAAAATGGGACTGAAAAAAATTAAATTCTCTGACTGGTTCCTGTAGCCAACTCTCATCTGTTCATCAGCCACTGTGAAAGATGTAAAAAACATTTAGCAGTAAGAGGTTTCAACCACTCACACGTCTTTAGTGCTCACTTTCTGCACACATCCAGGCAATAAAGTTTTACTGGCACAAATGCTCACAGCAAAAGCAACTCAAAGCCTCATATGAGCATCTGCAGAAGGTGAGGTTTAAATCTGTTCAGGAAGGCATCCTGTGGGAAGTCCTTCTGTGTTCATCCATTCCAAGAGCAGGAAGATAGGAAGCATGGCATATTTGCTAATTGAAAGTGATGAGCAACACATGTTGAATCTCAAGTATTTGCACTCAATCCCCAGGGAAAATGCTAGAAGATTAAAATGGTGAAATAAATTCATACAGCGTCCAATCTAATACTCATTAAAATAAATGAAAAGACAGTTCAAAATTGGACTAGGCCCATTGGTCCCATCCAAATATGTGAGACATCTTATTGTCTTTAAGGAGACTAAACATGTATGCACATGTATTTGTGTAAAAAATTATGCACATGTTTAAATGGCAGGTCGCTTTGGGGCCAGAATAAATTAATAAAAGGAAACTAACTTACCCTCTCAGGGGGTGGGGGGTAGGAACAAGAGGCTAAATTTTCTTGATACATTTAAAATGTTTATCAAAACATATCCTCCAGTTTAATAGAGATGTTCAAAGAAATTTTTCTACAGAGTTTTCATTGGTAGAATGTCAATGGCTCACCTTTTTAAAGTGTCAGGATGCTAGTTGCCATTAGATAATTCCTCCAAATCTTTTGTTTTGTTTTGTTTTAAATGCTTATTTTCTATTACTTAAGCATGCTTTTGTGAAAAGATGTGCATTATAAACCTTTCCTTTCCTCTTTCCCCTTAGAAATGCAGAATAAATTCTTCAGCAGAAGTCTACCCAAACAAACATACTCAAAAGCTTCATTCTGCATAACTCCGTGCAGGTAAAACCTGTTCAGAATACATACTCCAAACTTTTTTTTTACCTCAGAGCCCTGTGTTTTTCTTTGAAACGTTCTTATTGAAATCTTAACCAATTCTTACAATTTTGTTTCTGTACATTAACCAGAGCTATGTGTTATGGCTGCAGATGAATACTGCTGTCCTCCTTAAGGTTAAATATGACGTTACTCTGAATACAATTCTGGCAATGCTGAGTGTGACTGCTGGCACAGCCAGCATCAGTAGATGGGATGTTGCTTGTATGTATTTTAGGAAGACAGATGATTCAAAAACATTTCAGAGGAGTATTGCATCGGAGGGATATCAAAGCTAGGTTGTGTCTGGAATATGTTGGTGAAGTTATATTTTAAATTACCTAAACGTGAACAAAAACTATATATACAAAACCAAAGGAAAATTAAAACTTTGTAGGCAATAATGTAAGGAACGGGTAGAGGCAATGGACCGTATTAATATTGTAATTTTAATTTGAAGTTTTATTTTCCTCTGATTGCAAGTCATTGCTTACTTTAGTACTTTAATGCCTCTGTATGTGAAATGAGCCAATTTCCAGGTTGCTTATCAAAGAAATTTATTCTCAGAAAAATGGAATGTACCTTATTAGAATGTTTCATTTTGCTTTGTTATCAACTTTGTCAAGGAATGAAAGACATTCGATTTCAGATTGTATTCAAAACAGAAATTATTGATCCTTTATCTGCTGTTGTCATGACAGTTAAAGATCTTTCCATATTTCAATTCTGAAATCTTAAATTTGATACCTTACCTCTCAGACATTTAAGGAAAAGGAACACTTAAAGTTTAAGTTGAAAAATAACATGAGCCTCAGCCCATTAACTCTTCTCTGACACACTTCCTTTTTAACTTACCATGTTGTGGATGTACACATCCGAACATTATAAATCAAATTTCATACCTGCATAAAGCACTGAAATAAATGGCTTTATACTGGCGTGAAAATCTAGTGATGAACTGGGCTCTGATCCTGCTTATTTTGTTCACTTGGGAAATAAGAAAGGAAGGCAAAGACAAGTAAAACATCAAGAAGAAGATCAAATGTGAGACAACATAAATGGCCTGAAATTGATTCCTTTTACTTTAGTGACATTTCATTAACTTCAGTGAAGTTTTGGAGGATTTTTATAGAAAGGCGAGTGAGAAGGGAATAAGGAGAAAGGAAAGAAAGACTTTTCTTGCAGACCCCAATAACCTGATTTGCTGAACTGTGATTTTATATAGGGAAGAGCAATACACTACTTTCAAATCTCCAAAATGACCTTGTCTCTCATCTCTTTATTCACATGTGACTCTGCAGGTCATTTTTATCAAGAATTTCTGGGGAAAATCCTAGCCGTGCAGCAGCCCAGAAAAAAAAAGGCTCGCTCATAAAACCACTAATTATAACTCTGGTATTTTTAAATGAAAGTTCCCTTGAGCTTTCATACTAGTCACAATGACAGGCTGTGACTACTTGATTATTCAGAAATGTTCCAGGAAGATGGTTCTTCTAAGGAGACCAAATACATTGTGTTTTCTTTCTACTGGTTTGTTGGTTTTGTTTCTTTTTTTTAGTTACTTCAACCAGAACAAAACGTACAGCCACACAGCCACTGTGAGATCGAGCTTCTTAATTAAGATTAAGCAACAAATAGCACTCCGTGTTTGGAATATCCCGTTTCAAATATTCAATGGGGAAAGAATGAACACTGAAACATTTCCTGACTTCAAAATCAGGCTGCAGCCAGAATTAGGCCAAAAGTTCCTGTTATTTTTATCAATGTACATTTTGTTACTTCTCCTGGTTTAGGAGAAAGATGAACATTTGAGGTGGGACTCAGCCTGCGGTTTCTGATACACCTAAATGTAGATGCCTAAATGTGAGATTCTTGAGTCCAGTTGCTGCAAACCAGCCATCTGGGACCACTTCAACCACAGCAGCTGATCCACGGCATCTCTGCAAGTTTGGAAGGTATGACACATGGCTGGTGAAAAATGTGTCCCCTGGACTGGCGGTTGCAGGCCATGTAGGATGTCCTAGAGCGTCTGTTCATTAGAAACCTTCACCAAATATCTCTTAAGACTATGTTAAATGCACAGCCAAGGCAGATCTCATCAGTATTGTGATTACCTGCATATACAGGGGTAAATTCGGGTGTGCTAGGCTGAGTGCTGGACAAACCAGTGCCATGGCAGTCAAGGCAACCACTCCACCTGTAGCAAATTTAGAATTGCTATGTGACTGCAGAAAAGCTGATAGTAAAACATGAAAAAATCACTATGCCTTGAAAACAAACTGGTAAAATGCCCTGTAACTCAGGCTTTGTACTGCATACTGTGTTTAAGAACTTGTCTAGTACCAATACTTACATACAGCTGGTGCTCTTGTTCTTTAAAAATCTGACAATTTTATTTTCTTTTTAAAATAAATTTAAAAAATCTTTCATGTCAGTCAGCATGGGTATGAAAGCAAGTTTTATAGCCAACTCAAATCCATGAAAATGTGTATTCCTTACAGAAACATTGATGCAGCTGCTGGTGCGAACAGCAGTGCCCTAAGGTATGCCTATATTATTTTGCGAATGATGCATGCTGTGAAGGGTGGTTGAGCACAAAGCTGCCAGATGCTCTCTGACTTGCCTATTTATAGGTCATTTGTGCATTCTGATAGCTGAGGTGTAAATGATAAAATTATGGAACAAACAAAAAAATCTATATCAGACCTGAAATTTGCCTCGTGACTGCAATGATACAGCATTAGATGAACTTTTAATGCAACTAAATTAATTCAGAAAGAGACTTGTGCCTGACAACAGATTTTACCTGTTGTCAGCTTCTGATAATGCGCTTTTCTCACCCACCTTTTCAAAGGTTACAATTGTGAAGCAAATTATAACATCCTTATGTGTATTTATTGTTCTCATGCAAAACTTCCAGCTTTATTCATGGGGGGGGGGGGCTCTTGATTGTTTTGGTTCATGAGAGGAGTCCCACGTGGAAAGGACCAAATTCTTATTAGTCTTTATAAAAATGCAAATGTGATGTTATCAGTCATTGTGGTGTTATCTAGAGAACACAAAAAATGCTTAATCCCTTGTGCTATTCTCCTGTCAGAGTAAAGAGGAATTCCTGAATGTTTTCCAGGTTAAAATCACAGTCAAAAAGATTGAGGAAACACTGAGATGGAGACATTCATAGGAAATACTTCTTATGTGATATAGTATATGTTGATCAAACATCCAGAGACAGTTCTAAAACTACTGATGGACTTTGAAGGTGGCCCAAATATTTGTGTTGCGTTAAATTAAAAAAGGGTGCAGCAATCACACAAAGAAGCTTGTTTTGCTTGGTAACACATATACTCCCAAAGTATATGTCAGCACCGAATAAAGCATTAGAGATCACGGAACAATGAATGCCAGTCACGCAGAATGGGAGACTGTGCTGGAAATTTATAGGGAGGTATAAGGATTTAAGAGTTTTAATAGTCAAGAAAATCAAGGGTTTTTTTGTGCAATGATATGACTGTGATTCCTGATGTACAAAGCAGGGATTAGTGTGTTAAAAATGAAGGTTAACAGTCACTTTCATGTGGCATCTGTGAGCCCAGTTTTGGAATACTGTGTACTTGGTGGGTGCCCAGTGATTTTAGTAGGATATTAAAAAGTTTAAAAATGTGCAGACAGGAGGCACAAATAAAGGGTTCTGAAGACTCGAGAAATGCAAGAATGATTATTTGGTTTTTCATAAGGAGATTGAGTGGTGACTTTACTACAGCACATAAATACTGTCATTGAAGAAAATGCCAAGTATTAAAGGACCTTTAATCAGGTATAATGGTTGGAATTTAGAAACAGATTAAAACAAATTAAAAACAAAGCACAAATCCTTAACATGGAAAATAATTGCAGCAAACTATAAAAACAGTGGTGACTTCTCAGTCTTCTGAAACCCCCGACATGGCATGAATGCATGGAATAAAAAGTGACTGCTGTCAGTTAAAAGGCAATTCATTGACATTAAGGGATGTGTGGTATATAGGGATCTGACTGGGTGATCTCATAACCTGAAACTTTTGAAGCTATTAAAAGAGTTTGGGTAGGCTCTTCCAGGATACTGTGAGGTACAGGAATCTGAACAAGAAGGCATCTTGTGCTGAGAAATATGGAAGATGTCAAAGAAAATTGGTAGCATAACCAAAGCCTCAGGAAGGCTGAAACAAGCATGTAGATCCCTAAGAATACAAAAGCAGCTTTGACCTTGATGCCAAAGCCAAGGTGCTGCTACATGAGTGCTAGAAAGTGTTGCTGAATGCTTTCACACATTTTATGGCTAAGACTATTGACCCTGCCAGTTTCTTTGCTTTCTTTGTACATATCACTTCTAGCAATCTTAATTTGACTTTCTTTCAGGAGAAGATAGGCTCAAGAAACCGGAGTAGTTTGTCCTCTGAGACTTAGATTATAAAGCTTTATGTCATGCATCTGTAATAATAGCAGGGGGAGGAACACAGTTTCCATGTCCAAAGACATTGTTTGTGTCTGTTAGTATATATCAGGAAAAAATACTCCTTAGAAGTGCTAAGTTAAAAAAGAAAACAAAATATTTTCCATATTAAGCATTAAAATTATATTAAATAGGGCATGGCAAAATACATTAGGAAACTGAAATCTGAAGCTCTCATGGGGTATCTTGTTTATTGTGGTTCCAGCCAGGCTTATGGATCAGATAGTTATGGATAGTTTCAAGTAGGTTCAGATGTTTTTGCATGCTTACATCAGTAAGCCTTTAAAACTTCTCAGATTCACTTATATCATTAATCGTAGTTAGAGATAGGCAAACATGAAAAGCTACAGCCTACTCATTCTGTCTGAGGGTATTCAGATTAATTTTTGGTTAATTTATCCTTATTTCTGTAGGTTATGAGTACTTACTTATGTAAAAGACAGCACAGTGAGGAGACTTTAAGGCAAACTTTCCAAAGCAAAGATAACTTAGGCAAATATTTGGTGAGAGCTGTGAAGTATTTTATGCTTGCTCTTAGCTTTTGGGGTCATTTTCCATACCAGTGAGAGTCTCATTTGAAAATAATCCACTATTGTTAAGTCTTCTTTGTTATATTTATAGACTCCAAAGCCTGAATGCTCTGCTTATAACATTTTATCCAGTGATGGCCCTATTAATTCCCTAAAAACTTCTGGTTAAACTTGCTAATATCACTTAAGGAGGCTTCTAATCTTGATGTAGAGACTTTAGCTGATGGAACTGATCATGTTCTTAGATACACTTTTGAAATGGTTAATTAACCTTCTTTTTAAAATGTGCAACTAATTTCTTATGTAAATTTGTCTGTCTTTGGGCCCCAGAGATAACATTTTGTTTGTTCAGTGGTTTCTATTGTCACTGTAGACATTTCCCCTTCATCCATATGCTGCATATCCATAAAACGTGATCAGACTGAGATCACTCTGTGCCTCCCTGTAGGATATTTATGTGTGGATGGTAATCCTACATATCATAGGGGAATTGTAAGGTTTGCTTATTCTCTTTAAGGCAACTTATTTTTAATAGTTTCTTCTGCAGTAATACTGTTCACGATGGTAGCTGAGGTAATGATGGTTTCTGATTATGAAAATTTTGATTAAAAATCCCTTGCTTTGTAAGCATTCCTGTACCATAAGGAGAGAAAAAGAGCTCCACTTCCAGGCTTTAGCCTTTTTTTTTTTTTTTTCCCATTATCACTATATGTGAGTAAAGTTGTCTGAAATGCATATTGCTGTAAATATGGTATCATATTCCAATGTCCTTCCTAGTTTTCTAATCAACCCAGGCTATATTCTTTTTTTTAAGATTCATCCCACACTACCACCAGAGACCTCAAAATCTATTACTGTAATGCCTCTAGTCAGTAAACCACAGTGACTATGGAACAGGCTTTGGGTAGAGAAGCTGAGGTCTTAATTTCTTAACATTCTAAATGTTTTTTGGCAAACTCATCCTTAATTGTTAGGTAAACTGTTCAAAAGTGAGTGGCACTCTAAGTTTTATGTGCTTTAGACATTCTCATTTCAGTGACACGTTTGGGTTGAGCACAGGTGTGATGGGAGGATGTTTCCTCCTGCCCTTCCCGAAGGTGGAGTGGTAGTCCTGACCCTTGGATTTACACCAATGTGGGTGCAGGGATATGAATAAATACACTTTTGAACTTGTTTCTGTTACACAGATGCATTTGCATTAGTAAAGACAAGTAGGACTGCAGTACACAGTGTGAAATACTGAGGATTTTTCCTTTTGGCTCCACTATATTGCTTTAAGTAGAGGAACTAAACAAACTAACAAAAAACCCAAAGCAGCAAAGATTTCAGGTGGGAAGAAAACTTTATGATTAAGTTTGTGGATGCCACGAGCTAAAGCATATCCAATTCAGCACAGTCCGTGCATGTAACCTTTAAATTGCTTTTAGATTATCTAAACCATGAATTGTTTCTAAATAGAAACATTTCAAATTATAAATTCCACAAACTCCAAGATGAATTTCTATTTAGCTGCCTACCAAGATTAACCCAAAACAATTAATTATACACATTTTTTAAAAGAGTTCCTCCTTGTTTCCACACCAAACTAACCTAACACTCACTGCAGTGGACTAGATTATTTTTTTTTTTTTTTTAATTTTCCTTCAGAAATATCACTAAGACATCTTTTGTCAGTTTCTGATTCTTCTTCATTTGTCCATAATCTTAAAATGTACACCTTGATTCCCAGTCGCTCCTCTTACTGTGCTTATCTCCACTGGAGACCAATGAGTATCTTTCAGCTCCTGGCTGGCCGGCCAGATCACCCCTTGCCATGTCCCAGGTATGTCATCCCAGGATGATGCGCAAGGATGCACCGTTACTACTCACTTCCCAGCAGCTAACAGACAGAAAGCAGCCTCTGAGAAGGTCTGTAGACTACTGGTTATAAAAAACACTTAATGGCTACGAAGAAACCAAAAAGCAAATAAATCAGAAGGGGGAGCCTTGACTTTGTTTCATTTGGGATGATGGAAATTAGTTTTTTCTACATGTCTTTGTTCTTCTAGCTGCAACGAAGGACTGCACTTGTGGAATGATGAGCAATTATCTTGAACCACTGCATGGTGATGGAGGTTATACAAGGATAGGAGGCATCAAATATTTCTGCTGTATAGACCTTTTAATGTCAATTTATAGCTTTTGATTATTTTCACTCATAAAGTAGCTAACAATTTATACACTACTATTTATGTACAGAAATATAGGATTAAAAATCATGTTTGTGAATGATTTTATGTAAATGTAGAATTAATTTGCATTGTTAAATTGATTCTGTTCCTATCAAAACAGAAAGAACGCGTAAAACAGAACAAATAAAAATGAACAATAGCTTATAATTTCATTAATGGATATTTACAAACTGCAGGGTTATGCCATTTCTCACTGCAAGATTATTGTTTATTTTATACTTCAAATAAAACTAAAGAAGCCATTTGCTTTAAGCTTTATAAAATAAGTATCCTACTAATGTCTAAGCCATGAATTTTGGTTCTGGTCTTTTGCTACACTATTTATAACATATGTTTATTACAACCTTATGGAATCACTTTTCTTTTCACATAGCAAAGACATTAGCTATCTATCTGGACTTTGTTACTTATCTGCTCATAGTAATTAGAAAATATCTAAGGAATTATTTTTGTTTTCTAAGGGGAGAGATAGGGAAAATTGAAAGAAAAGAATATTTTTATCTCAGCTCATACTGGATGTCAGTTCATCTGCTGCCAGGGTCCAAAGGGTAAAAAGCAGAAAGCCGTAGATAGAAGGAACAGGAAAGCATCTACAGTATGGGTCAGTTTCTAGAAACCACGTAGCAAATATATTGCTGGAGACAATCTAGTTCCCTGGAGGCAGGGGCAAGATTTTAGCTTTATATATGTTTCTTCAGCTCTTCTCTATGCTTTTGGCAATATAATAATCGATTGTACAGAGCTGTGGTGTAGGAGGTCAAAGAAAAGTAGGGGGTTTAGGTCTCATGTAAGAAATATTGGCCTATACATCGCTGTTTGAAATGTTTCCAGTATGCATACTCAGGCTGTCAACATTAAGATGGTTTAAATTACACCAAAAAAGTTCGGTGTACCAGAGAGACAAAAGGACCTGTCTCTCCCCATCCCTGAGAGCATCTTAGTTTGGCACCAAAAATCAGTCACTCCCCAAATGCTTGTGAAAATCTAATTATTTTTACTACTCTTCCATTAATTTCAAATATTACCTATTTATCAAGGCATGAACCCAGATGGAGCTGCCGAGGGGAGAGGCTGCAGTGCAGACCTGGGGCTGCAGGACGTGCCCAGACCTTTCTCCTGGGGCGGGCACAGGCAGCAGACCTGCCTGCAGCAGCTGTGCCCAAGTGGAGGACACCCTGCAGCAGGTGGCTGAGCTGCAGGAGGCCGTGAGAAGGCTGTGTAATGCCAGGGAGGCTGAGAAGGAGTGAGATAGCTGGTTCCAAGCGCAGTCTGCAGCGGATCAACAGCCCACGGCCAAACAGCTAAAACCTCCTGCAGCGGCGCATACAGAAGGGAGGGCCATCGATAGTGCAGGAGAATGGAAGCTTGCAATAGCAAGGACCTGCAGGAGGAGAAGGCTTCCCCCGAAGCCTGAGGTGTCCTCGCAGAACTGCTTCACTGCTCTGCAGATTGAAGAGGAAGGACTGGTCACGTCAGGAGAGATGCTGGAGCTGAGTAAGGCAGCCAGTCTGCTCCCAAGTGTGCCAACCAGTGCAACCAAGGAAAGGGGACGGGTGAGAGTGGGTGACTCTCCGGAGACGTCCAGAGGCACCCATCTGCTGACCTGAAGTGCTCTCTAGGGAGATGTGCTGCTTGATGGGGGCTCGTATCAGGGATGTTTCTAAGCCTCATACAACGCACTGACTGTTGTCCACTGCTGCTGTTTCAGGTGGATGCCAGTGATACAGCCAGGAGCAGTCTGAGGGGCATCAAGAAGGGTTACAGAGTGCTGGAGCTGTGGTAAGTGACTCTGGAGCATGGGTAGTGTTTTCATCAGTCCTCCTGGTCAAAGGGAAGGGGCGAAAGGGCCAGTCGAATCCAGCGAATCAACAGGTGGCTACAGGACTGGTGTCACGGCAGGGGTCTGGCTGCTTAGACCATGGGACTGGCTTTGTGAAACCTGGTCTGCTGGGGGCTGGGGGGGTCCATCTGCCAGGCAAGGGGGGGAGCATCTTGGGCCATAGGCTTACCAAGTTGGTGAAGAGGGCTTTGAAGTAAAGTTGCTGGGGGAAGGGAACCTCAGTCCATCCCACTCCTACCATTTTGACGCCAGTGCCAGCAAGAGATGCCCAGAGCCTGGAGAGAGATCACAGAGCAGCAGGAGAGCACCTGAAGAGCAGCACAAAAGTTTTCCAGCCAGTGTAGCCAGGAAGGCAAACTCATTGGGAGCCCAACTTAAATGCCTCTACGCAGCTGCACTTAGCATGGGGAATAGACAAGAAGAGTTACAGATGTGCATTCACCTGCAGGGCTATGATCTGCTTGGAGATATGGTGGGATGGCTCCTATGACTGGAGAACTGGGATGGAAGGATACAGGCTCATTAGGAAGGACAGGCAGGGGAGATGAGGAGGGGATGTCTCCCTCTATGTCAATGACCAATGGGCATCCATGGAGCTCTGTCTGGGGATGGATGAGGAGCTGAGTGAGAGCTTATGGGTCAGGATTAAAGGGAGGGCAGGGACAGGGACAGGTGACATTATAGTGTGGTCTGCTAAACGCTGCATGACTAGGAAGACCAAGTAGATGAGGCCCTCTGTAGATAGATAGATAGGAGCAGCCTCATGTTCACAAACCCTGGTTCTCATGGGGGACTTTAACCACCCAGATATCTGTTGGATGGAAAGCACAGAGGGGCATAAGCAATACAGGAGTTTCCTGGAATGTGTTGATATCATCTTCCTTCAGGTGCAAGAGGAGCCAATAAGGAGAGGTGCCGTCTGGACCTTGTTCTCATCAACAAGCAGGGGCCTACAAAAAAGCTGGAGAGGGGCTTCTTACAAGGGCACTTAGTGATCGGACAAGGGGCAATTTTAAACTGAAAGAGGGCAGATTTACGTTAGCTATTAGGACGAAATTCTTCCCT